>OW119934.1:91279213-92000998 GCA_933210815.1 Meta bourneti
AAAATAAATGTCTAACTAGTCCTCGTGTCAACAAATCAATAACACCACAAAGTTTTCAAAACTTTGGCTCCATGCATTCTCTTAGGATCTGTCTCGGCTATTTATCCCAACACTGAACAAATTGTTACTTTGAAATAAATGTCTAATTAGTTCTTGTGTACGTACAAAACGAATCAATAATACCAAAGTTTTCAAAGCTTTGTGTGTGACTCCATGAATTCTTTTAGGATCTGTATGAGGCATTTATTCCAACACTGAACAAATTATTACTTTAAAATAAATGTAAAATGGTTGTTTTAGTTTGTGGTGTTATACGCGTACATCAACGAATCAATAATACAACAAAATTTTCAAAACTGACTCTTGAGATCTGTCTCGGATATTTATTCCAATACTCTGAACAAATTACTACTTTGAAATAAATGTCTAATTAGCCCTCATGCACATCGACGAATCAATAACACCACAAAGTTCTCAAAACTATAACTCCACGTATTCTTTTAAGATCTGTCCCAGGTTATTAATTCGAGCTCCGAACAAACTATTACTTCAAAAGCCAACCACACAAATTCAAAAGTTATAAAAGCTCACGAACGATAAATTTCCCATTAAAACTTCCCAGCGCAAAATGTTTAAAAGATCGTAAAACACGAGGGCCCCAATATAAAGCAATTCTATTTCTGACCGCGCTAATTATCTTCATATTACCTATAAAATAAGTTATAAAACCTTCATTTTTCGCCGGCTCACAATAACCACTACACTTATCTTAACAGAAAGAGGCAGCTTTAATACACACCTCTCCATAAAATAACTCCGTATCGCTCCGAACATACTTTTTTGCGACTGTGATTTTTCAGGGTACATAACAGTTACGATTTGCATGAGGAAACTATTATTAGAGCGTTCAAATAGCGTGAGGGGAGCCTGCCTTTTTAACGGCTGTAGCGGGCCTTACAAGCGAAAATAATTAAAGGCTGGATGATACCCCCGATGTTTTTAAATCGATTTACTGTTTCGGAAAGTTTACGGGAAAGGGGGGGGTATTTCAATTAACGTCACACTGGAGCAACACAATGGGCTATTGGTGACGGTCTGGGATCAATCCCAAAGGGAAAGATCCGAGGACAACACCACGTAATTTTGAACCATGGTCAGATGACGATACGGGAAAGGTGGTTTCGGCTTTCCAGAATGCGGGAGGCAGCTGCTGAAGGGATTTGTAATAATAAATCCATAAAGGGGTTATGCAGTTTTTGCATTTCACGTATAGAATCGCACATCTAGCCTGTTACCCCCAATGCAGTAAATCTGTTGCTTTATAAAGCTAGTATAAAAATCACTTGCACTGTTCCGATTTTCACGTTCTAAGTAGGTTTGAGAAATCGTTGTTTTTCCATCAAAACCCCGTAAGTCCTCATAATACCTTAACCCTCCAAGTGAAGAGTAGATATTTGGTTGGAGAACTCGGGGGGCCAAAAACCTCCATCTCCGGTGAACAAGAAGGTAATTGAGCAGCAATGAGCTTGCAGAATCTTTTTTGTTGTCGAAGAGGGCTTGGAAGTCGAAAGCCAATAGGATCGTAACCATCCAAGTGGTTTCGACGAAATATCTCGTCCATCAAGATCTGACCAATTTCGATAATGACGAGATATCTCGTCATCAGGATATTGACGATTTTTTGATGATGAGATCAAGATCTGGTCAGTTTTCTTCCATTGACGAGTCATCTCGTTCGTCAAAATCTAGTCAGTTTTGCTAATTACGAGATATCTCGTCGCGACAACCACTTCGAGGGTTGACCAACGCTTAGTTGAAACATGATTTAACCAAATTATTTGATACTTTATTTGATTCATGTTTTGTAATTTGATTTGTTTTGTTACATGAATTTTGAAAAGCTGTAAAATGTAAAGCAATATATAATTTCATCATACTATCCTATTTTCTATTATATTGTACAATACTTTTCCTTTTCAACTTGTGGATAGGTAGGTATTATGCTGCAAAACATCAAAGGCACATACTGCTTTTACAGGATTCAGAATGTCGAATGGAAACTCAATTTGAATCATAATTTTTAGTCATGATTACTTGATTAAAACTAAAATTAAATGAATCATGAGGTGGAAGGACTAAAACTAAACAAATCGTTACTCATTAGTTATGATTCATTTTATTAGTCATTAGTTTTCAATCATTAGTCAGATGAAACTTGTAAATGGAATGTAACACTGGTAAATGGAATGGTAAATGGAATGGAACTGGTAAATGGAATGTTTTAGCAGTCGTAATACTTTAATTATGAATGCGTTTAAATGCTCAACTGAGTTACATTGCAATGAATTTGTTCCTAATTTTCATACTTAGAATTTTATTGCTTTGCTTGTAGTTTTTGTGGGAGACACATATTAAGGACAAATTTTATAGTAAATAAATTTAATTGCAGCACAGTTTTATTTGAAATCTCTAAAACATGCTAGTGCAACAAACATGCATACACAAAAGTGTGTATCTTTGAAAATGTGATATAGCATATTTTAGAAGTAATCATGTCTTATACCCTCTTTTACTATACCTACTTTCTCTAATTACAAATTGAAGCATAAGTAGTAAATCAGACCAAATTAAAGATAAATTCATCTTTTCGTTGTCAGGTTTTACTTGTAGCTTAGAATAATATTGAGCAAAAAGCCTTTCAAAATTACAAATAAAAACAGTTGTATTTAGAATTATCTTATATTTGTATGCACTTTAACCTCCAAGTGGTTTCGACGCGATATCTCGTCTATCGAGATCTGACCATTTTTGCTAATGACGAGATATCTCGTCTCCAAGATCTTGCCGATTATTTGGTGCGAAAGATCATTTGAAAGAAAAATAACGAGATCAAGAACTGGTCAGTTTTGCTAATGAAGCGATAGCTCGTCGAGACAACCACTTGGAGGGTTTAAAAATCTGAGTTTTAACCCTCTGAGTGTCACAAGATTTCCGAGTAGTGTAGAATTGTTTTCACTTCACAACACACTTATTGCCTAAATAACCACACCTACTACTTATATCTTACACATATAATGCTAATCCTATATTGCTCCTTTCCTTAGAATAGAATCCTCTGGAATGATTCGGTTGATGCCTTGATTAGGAAAGAATTCTTTGGAAAAGACACTCTATTTCTCTTTACCTTAGATTATAATCAGTTGGAAAAAATTTTATTGATCCTTTCCTCAGAATACAATCCTTTGGAATGAATTGAATACTTTGGAAAGATTCTATTGATCAAGATGGTTAAAACTGCTTAGAAGTCATGCAGGGAAAACTGAATCTTGTAAAGTGGAATTAGACGTTTGAACCCCTTAGAGGGTTAAAGCCTTCTTGAGTGAAGAATCCAACTATTTGATTCTCACTGCATGAGAACGTGCAAGGGGTTTAAAATTGATACACTGTTCTCATTCGTGTACGTCAGATTAAATTTATAAACGTTAAACTAATTTCTGTATTATTTTCATCTCGAGAATTATTCTAGAATTTTATTTGAATTATTTATGAGAACTCTTTTTTCTAGGGAGAATTTATTTTTATAAATATTAAAAGCATTCATCAGATGTTACTATTTGTATTTCAAGAAAGATTTGATGATAGTGTTCTACCTTATCTCCATGGTTAGAGAATTAACTTGGTGTTTCTGAGGCAGTTGAACATCAGCCAAGACTTTGTTGCATTGGCAACCATAATATCAGTATTCAGGTCGCTGAATCGCCAGTTGGTTAATAATATAGATTTCCCTTGGTGGATTTTTTCAGCCAAAATAGACTTAAAAAGGTTGAAGTACTATAATTGTAATACAAGTGTGATTGTATTTGAAGTAAGTGGTTTGATGCTTGTCTGTAGTTTCAGGTATTTGACTAGTCCTTTAACCCTGATGGTTATCTCGACGAGGTATCTCGTCATTTGCAAAACTGACTAGATCTTGATGAACGAGATATCTGGTCATTAGAAGAAAACTGACCAGATCTCGATCTCGTCGTCATCAAGAAATTGGCAATATCGTGGTGACGAGATATTTCGTCGAAACCTCTTGGAAGGTTAATATCTTGTACGTTCACTTCCATGATTTGTTTTGCAAAGTAATGTTTACTTTGTATATTAACATGCATTGATGTTAAAATAAAACTTCGAGTATTATCTAAAAATTTGTTTTCTTTCCAGTGCATAGACATTTCGTTTGAATTTCCGTTGAATGTAAATTGAGCTGTAGGTTCAGGTCCAAATTAGCCCTTGTGTAGTCACGTTGGCGTGGTGTGGATGTTTGGAGAATGAGGTGCCAGCTCAGGTGTAACCTCGTCACCTGACCGTGATTCAAAATTACGTGTTGTCCTCGTATCTTTGCCTTCGGGTTTGATCCCGGACCGTCGCCAATAGCACTTCATGTTGTGTTCCAGTGCGGCGTTAATTAAAATTCCTACCTACCTAGCCCTTGTGTAGAAAAATAGAGAAGAGCAACAAACCGTTGAATATAAATTAAATACTATACTCATATGTCCAAAAATTAAGGATGCTGTTATCCGAGATGAATTGTGTGCCAAGTGACAAATGCATGTTCCACATGCTATGTGGAATACAATAAGAACACCCACATACCTCGCGGAGCTAAAGAAAAAATGCGTAGGTGAATGCATTGTAGGTTTTAGGTAGTAACCCTTTTGGTGGTTTTCTCGACTAGGCATCTCGCCATTATCAAAAGCTGATCAGATCTTGATGGACGAAATATCTCGTCAATAGAAAAAAACTGACCAGATCTTGATGGACGAAATATCTCGTCAATAGGAAAAAACTGACCAGATCTTGATCTTGTCATCATAAAAAAATTGGAAACATCTTGATCTCGTCATCAGCAAAATTGATCAGATCTTGATGGAAGCGATATCTCGTCAAAACCACTTGGGGGTTAAAAGCAATTTAATAAGGAATGTGCTGGTTTCTTTCCCTAATGAAGGCCTCAACGTGCAGATGTGCTTTCCATAAGATTGTCCAAGAGTTCCTGTGGCAAGCAATCCCATTTGCGCACTTGAGAACGTCTTTGCTCTGCGGTTCTTGGTAGGGTTGTGTAGGTTGCAATGTGAGGTCCGAGAGCATCCCAAACATGCTGTATTGGATTGATATCACGTGACCTTGCTTGATATGGATTCAGTATTATCCTAGATTTTTGGAGGGCCACGGCAGTCTCCTGGTTGATAGAGTAGCGGACTAGCAACCGAAGAGTTGCGAGTTCAAAACTCCATCCAGCCAAAGACCGTGGGGGCTGGTGCACGTTAAATCTATCAGGGCCTCAAATGTTCTCACGTTGGCATGGTGTGGAAGCTTGGAGAGCGTGGTGTCAGCTTAGATGTTGATCTCGTTATCTGACAGTGGTTCAAAATTACGAGGTGTTGTCCTCGATTCTTTCCCTTGGGGATTGATTCCGGACCGCTGACAGTACCTCGTTGTGTTGCTCCAGTGCGATGTTAATTACACTATCTACCTATATTTTTGGACATGTGTGTATTTCAATGCAAAAACTCAACGAGAGAATTATGAGACTTCAACTTTTATTTTCACTAAAAGTTTATGTTAAATATTTTAACGCTTCCAAATTGATCTTTATTCTCAGTTTTCTAGTAAGCATGAGTTTATCAGTAATCAATGGAAAAAAGTTTTCTTTGAAATCTCGGATAACCGAAACAAAATTTCAAAACAAAGTCCTGCCAAAAAATTGAATCCAGAAACGACTTCAAAGAATTAGATTTCGTTATTATCTTCATTCAAGAGTCTTAGACAAATCCCCATTGGAACGGTATTAACTATTCCATTAGGCTAGGTGGAAATACTAAGATCATTATTTAAAATTGTTCTCATCGATGTTTGGATTCGAAATTTTTTCTGGGTAGTACACAAAGCACGATGAACTTTCGTCAAGAGATACTAATCGGATAAATTTGATTATCTCTCTTTGAGATATCTCTTAACTGGAATTTAAATGATGCTATTCTCTCAGCTGTGAACGTTTATTTTGCTTCATTCAGTTAGATATCGCAAACTGATAAAAACAAATCGAGTAAGAGATTATAGAGGAGCATTTTTTAGTTTATTTTCACTGGTCAATATTACGGTATAAAGAAACATTACTTTTCGATTTTCAAGAGACTTCTTCGCTAAGTTGCTTACTCAAAATTGTTTGAAGTCTATATACAAAGTTTTTGGGGGGCAACCAACTTTCGATAATTTTAAGAAAAATAGATATATTGTTTTAAAGTAAAATATCTTCGTTACATGAAATATCTTAGGTAATGGTAATTAAATAACGTCGCATTGGAGCAACACAACGGGCTATAGGCGACGGTCCGGGATAAATCCCAAGGGAAAGATCCGAGGACAACACCACGTAATTCTGAACCCCAGTGAGATGATGAGGTCAACATCTGAGCTGGCACCCCACTTTACTCGCAGATTTCCACACCAAACCAACGTGAGGACTTTTGAGGCCACGACAGATTTGACGTGCGCTAGCCCCCGTGTACATGACGGTCTTTGATTGGATTGAATTTCGAACTCGCAACCTTCCGATTGCTAATACGCTACTCTGCCAACCGGGCTACCGCCCGCGAATCTTTAAAATATCTTAGGATTAAACAATATCTACAAACCAAAAAATTTAAATGAAAATAATAGCAAAGAAATATGAAATTTTGTATATTTATTGTTTATAATGAAAATAAAGGTCGAAAAAGTATTAAGGAACTTGGATCAAATGTGTTTTTAAAGCAGTCAATGATAAAATTAATATCTTTTCGGAGCGAATTTACGTTTGACGATTCCCCTCAATCTATGTGGCACTTGTTACTTATACAACGAATTTTCCCAAATTATTGGTTCCACCTAATGGCCAATACACCAAGTAATTTATTTTAAAAATAATTTTTAGTATGCAATAATTATTAAATTAATGTTTGAAAAAATTATGAATTGGAACCTTACTATATTTTGATAGGAATCGATTCAACAGGACTTCTAATATGACCATGCAAAATTTCAAGTCATTCCAGTTAGTTTTTGGGTTACATTAAATTTTTCTCATTATGGCGATTTTAGGGGGCAACCAAAAGTTTAAAAAACGTCCGACAAACCTGAGGAATGTTTAAATTTTTTAAAAATGGTTGGGAAATTTTATTTATGTAATTTTCATTTATGTAATCAAAAATATATTGCCTTTTACCAGTTAAGTATCGCATAGATGAACTTTACTTAGAATGACACACTATTCGCTTTTTGGATGATCGGAATCAGTTCGATTGTATCAAATAGTTGTAGATAGGCTTTTGTTTGCATACATGGAGATGAAAGCTAATTAAAAAAATATCATTTATTAACACTAAAGACAATACAAAATTATACAGAACATCGATTAACACTTTCTCCGTTTCGAATTGTTCTCAATTCCAAATCCTCCTTTTATCACATTTTAATCAGGGATCCAATTCGTAATATTATCATTTCAGCTCGTATAATAAATATAATTCTTGGATCGTTTGCACTTACATAATAAATATAACAACATAATTCCATATCGTTTTCACTTGCATAATAAATATAATTATCGGATTGTTTTCACGCGTTGATAAATACGTTTGGAAGAGAGTTCAAATTTAAAATTCGGATAGCTATAACTACAGTTAATCTCAATCTACGAATAGCGATTTTCAATGGGGAGAAGATCCCTGAAATTGACAACAATTTTAACATCGAATATCTCCGGATATAAAGATAGTAGTCATGAAATTTCATTTAACGATGCAGAATCTGATTAAGACATCAAAACAGGGTGTTTACATTGGAAATTTTGTTGTTTGTGCAAAATTTTATATGAAGACGGCCCCTTAAGCAATTTTTTTACAATATAATTTGTAGAGGATGTTATTCCCTATTGAATGATATCTTTGTGAATTTGCTCTATGAATAGTGCTTTTGAAATAAAGGGAGTGGTTCAATTTTTTTCCGAAACTACTCATAATTCCCCACTACAAAACGTTAGTATTTTCTCTCTTCTAGATCGAAAGGTAGATTGTTACTGGTTTATTTATTTACCAGCATATTAGTAATTGCCTGCAGTTCACTGTTATCTAATATGTTCGTTTCAGTATATTTTCAACGAGAACCTCTGGCGTTTTATTCCCTTAATTTTTACCTCTCCTACTGCTTGATTTCTACATTCCAATTCATTTGGTCTCTGGGCTCAAATGGAATAGAAGATATCGCCTAGATACTTCGACTGAAACTAACGGAGCGTATAAAGCAGAGGGACATTTGAACCAGTTGATCTACTTCCCATGTCTGATCTGAGTAAACAAAGAGTACACTGACTCTCGATTCACTTTGATGGCAGACTTCAAACTCAATCTGTGTTTTCTGCAATGGTTGTATTAGAATTCCGCTTTTTCCAGCGAAGCAGAGGCTCACAAAAAAGAATAGAATTGTTATTTTTGAATTATTTTTCTGCGATACATCCTATTAGATTTTGATAGGACTAGTCTAGTGGTTTGCACATTGTAGACTATTTTTGAGTGTATAATTAGTAGTGCCGAATGATAGTAAATTTTAACTAGGGTTCTTAAAGTTACAGATCACGGTTTTGAACGGGGTAGTAAAGGTACACGTATCGTGTGTATTAGGGAAATTGAAACTCGTGTTTTTAATATAATTATTTTTGAGATTTTTTTCTGCGTAGGTATGGTAGGTAGGTATTTTAATTGACGTCGCACTGTAGAAACAAGTCTATCAGATCCTATTAGGTTTTGATGGAACTAGCCTAGTGGTTATGCATACTGCAGACTATGAGTGCATGATTAGTAGTACCAAATGATGATCTAAATGTATACCAGTGCTCTTAAATCAGACATCACGATTTTGTATGGTGTATTAAACTACACGGTTGGTAGTTGGTAGTTCAATTTACGTTGCATTGAAGCAACACAACGGGCTTTTGAAAAGTACACGTATGGTGTGTATTAGGGAATTTGAAATCTGCTTTTAATACACGGGTATTAACTAGAATTGCTATTTTTGAGTTTTTTCTTTGATAGATCCTATTAGGTTTTGATGCAGCTAGTCTAGTGGTTTTGCACACTGCAGACTGTTTGAGGGGGCCGTCGTGGCTCAGTGGGTATGACCACTGGTCTAGCAACCTTCGAGTTGTTGGCGGCGCAGGTTCGATTCCTGTCAGGTGCATTCCTCCCTGGGTGCATTTCTCTCTTCTGTGTCAGTAAAACTTTCATTGTGTGTGTCTATTACTTGATGTTGTATGTCTTGTGGCTGACGCAGCATGGCCAAACATGACCCATGCGCCATAAAACCACCAAACCAACCAGCCGGCTGTCGGAGTATATAGTTAGTGCCGAATGATGATCTATTAATTTCTACTAGTACTCTTAAAATCAGAGATTACGGTATTGAACGGTTTAGCAAAGGTACACTAGTTGAATTTAGTGACCGTGATTCAAAATTACGAAGTGAATTAGCTATCTACCTACCGAAAATATTAGGGCAGGTAGGTAAGTATTTTAATTAACGTCGCACTGGAGCAACAGCTATTGGCGAGGGTCCGGGATCAATACCCAAGGAAAGATCGAAGAACAATACCACGTAATTTAAAACCATGGTCAGATGACGGAAAATACCTCTTGTAATACCTCAGGAGAAAAAAACGTCAGCAAATATATTTACTTATTCCAAAAAACAAGCTTTCAAACATTTTTAATGAGCAAAATTGTTATTTCTTTATTAATTGAATAGAGATTGAAACGCGTTATTGTGAGAAGGAAGTTTCCCATATTGAGCGTAGTGTTTTAGTCAACTGTGGTTTCCGTGTTACTACCGTGTTTAACTCGGACATCGTTCAAATAAACCCCTCAGAGGCACATCTTTAGATGTGTACGGGCATTACAATCCCGAGGTACCCCGAGAGATATGTTCTGTCTTTTATTTCACCCTCCCCTATCATTCCGCTTTTTTGCTTTTTCTTCCTCCGTCATTGTGTTGTCTATCTTTGTGTTTGGCGCAGCTTGATCAAATATGGCCCTTGCACCATAAAACCCCGAAAACAACCAACCAATCCTAACATCCTCTGGCATCTATTAAGATACTTTTTACTGAATGATGCTTTGAGAACGGTAAGAGAGACAGGCACAGTTTTTTCAGCTTCATTGAGATGTTTTTAGCTATAGATCCTAGTGATCTTCAACCTCGCAACCGATTAGGTTGCGAGGTTGAAACTCGGTCTAGCCAAAGACCGTCGTGTACACGGGTTGGTGCAAGTTAAATCTGCCATGTCTTCAAATGTCCTCACGTTGATGTGTGGAGGTTTGGAGAGTGGGGTGCCAGCTTAGGTGTTGTTCTCGTCATCTGACCATGGTCCAAAATTACGAGGCGTCCTTAGATCTTTCCTTTTGTGATGGATCCCGGACTGTCGCAAATAGCCCATTGTGTTGCTCCAGCGTGACGTTAATTAGCTACCTACCGAGGGATCTTTCTCTTTTTCCTCTTTCTTCCTATCTCCTTCGTTGTGGTTGCTTTTTCTGAGATAAAATTCCTTTTGTCTTGCGTTTGGTGCAGCCTGGCCAAGTATAGCTCCTAGTGCCATAAAACCCAACCAACCAAACCTAATCAGAAATCGAATCAGAAAATGAGCTGCATGAAGCAGAATTTCTTGTTTTATTTTGACTAAACTGGCATAACTTTCTTTTTACTTTTTCCTTCTCCTTTGTTGTCTCGTGTTTGGCGCAACTTGGTCATATATATCCCTTGCTACCATAAAACCTCAAACCAACCAAATAAACTCATTAGTTTTAAGGTAATAAAAAATCGACCAACTTTGCATTGAAGAAAAATGATCACTCGTAATCCTGAAAATACGTGTTCGGGGTTATACAAATTTAATTGAAACACATGCTGTATGTATATATAACTTAGTTGAGCTTTATTAAAATAAGACTTAATTTAAATCTAAAGGAAAATATCAACCTAAACTTAGATTACCCAGTCGATTCGAATTTCTAATTCGATTTGGAGGTATTAGTTACAGTTTCAAATTACCATTCATCACCGAAATGTATGATTTCGATCGCAACTGAAAGGCGGGTAAAAACGCAGAAACCTTAATTCCCTTGATTAAAAATGTCTCGATAGATGTTACCACTCATTGCGTGTAAAACAAGACGGTGCTTGTAACATTTACATGAATAAGATAATGTTGGTTCTAAGAGCAGTTTAATTATAAATATGTTAATTATTTTTATAAAATTTCATAGGTAGAACTATATTCTAATCGTAATAGGAAGATGAGAGAGAGAGAACTTCTTTTGAGCAGATTTTTTTTTGTAGAGTAGTATTCGTATTTTTAATCGTGAAATAGCAGTTGTTTTTATTTGTTCTCAGAATTTTTCAAGAAAAACAAGAATTAAATTATGCAGATAAGATTTCGGTGTGCAAATACGTCTTGCCTAGACTTATTTCATATAACCGATATATGGGTATTGTGGAAGTGGTTTAATGTATCGATTTTACGAATTCATACAGACAGGATATTTTATTGAATGCATCTGTTTATTAACTTTTTGTTTATACGTTTGATATGGATTGTTGTGGTTAAATGAATAGAGATTTTGTGGAAAACAATAATTTCCTCGAAGACACAGCCCATTAACCCTCTGAGAGGTTCACACACGAAATTCCACTTTGCTACCTGCTGTCTTCCCTGCATCACTTCTAACAAGTTTTGATCATCTTTACCAATATAATTTTAACAAATGATAACAATAACAAATGAAAACAAACAAATCAAATTACAAATCGAATAACAATAACAAATTATTCATTTCCAAGGATAGGAACAGTAGAATAATTCGAAAGGATTCTATTCTAAGGAAATGATCAAGAGAATCTTTCCAAAGTATTCTATTCTATGGAAATGACCAACAAAATCTTACTAAATGATTCTATCCTAAGTATAAGATAAACGGAATCTCTAAATTATTACGTTCTAAGGGAAGGACCCAACATAATCTTTCCACAATTCACTTCCAATGAAAGGAACAGTAGAATAATTCGAAAGGATTCTATTGTAAGAAAAGAACCAATAGAGTCTGTTCAAAAGATTCTGGTATAAGATAATGATCCACAAAATTTTACTAAAGACTTCTATTTTAAGTAAAGGACGGATAAAATATTTCCAAAAGATTCATTTCCATTGAAAGGAACAGTAGAATTCTCAGGATTCTATTTTTAGTTAAGGACCAATGGAATCTGTCCAAAGGATTTTAGTCTAAGTAAATAACCCACACAACTTAACTAAAGGCTTCTATTCTAAGGAAAGGGCGAACAGAATCTTTCCAAAGCATTTACTTCCAAGGAAATGAGCAATAGAAACTTTCTGAAAAGGTAAAAACACCAAGATGACAAAATAAACACGTCTATTAGGTGAAAGAATCCAATGGATTCTTTCACCTAATAGACGTGTTTATTTAGTCATTAAGTTTTATTGTAGGGTAAAAGAAGTACTAGTCTACTGAAAAATCTCGTGATGCTCAGAGATAAAAGAGATACAGCGTACAATAAGTACTTTCCGATGTTTGATACTTTCATAACGCACTAACAAGAGGGAATCAACAATTTTTTCTGTTATAATTTTCATAACCTCAAAGTGATTTGTGAGTATAGGTAGGTATTTCAATTAACGCCACTCTGGAGCAACACAACGGGCTATTGGTAACGGTCCGGGATCAATCCCCAAATGAAAGATCCGAAGACAGCACCACGTAATTTTGAACCACGGTCAGATGACGAGGTCAAACCTGAGCTGGCATTCCACTCTCCAAACTTCCGCACCACGCCAACGTGAGGACATTTGAGGCCACGACAGATTTAACGTGGACCAGCCCCCGTGTACACGACGATCTTTGGTTGGACCGAGTTTCGCAACCCTCCGGTTGCTAATCCGCCGCCCGAAGTTGCCCTCGAATCTTTCTCTTCGGGATTAATCCCCGACCGTCGCTAATAGCCCGTTGCATTGCTCCAGTGCAACGTAAATTCAAATCATTTTTCAATAACTTACTGTTTTCGATAACAGTTGCCAACTGCTGTTTTGCAATAACAGTTATTTAAACTGCAATCGCAATAACAGCCCAACTTTACCCGGTAATCTACGTGCTAGCTCGCCTTACCAGCTCATAAACTATCCCCATAGACATGAAATATAAGTAGACTGAGCATTACTATTGTGAGGAGCTTCAAAAAGTGTGACCTATATGTCGACTAGTAGTCATGTGACTGCTCTGTGAAAAATAGACTTGGTTGGCCGATTTGGTATCTTATCGCCTCTTTTAGCGATGTAACATCTTATGACATAATAGGTGTGTGAACGCCTATTTCTACAAAGTGGCGACAAAAGTGGTGAAATCACCAAAATTTACTACTAAGTATAATGTACACCAGCCCCTTTGTACGCGACGGTTTTTGGTTGGATTCGAACTCGCAACCCTCCGGTTGCTAATCCGTTACTCTTCCAACCGTGCTACAGCGGCCCGAACTCCCTCTGTGTAACTACAGAAAAATCTTCTCGTGCGACACACGCTATTTTATGCAAGTTTTAAAAGTTCTTTGCTAAGTTGTTTGGCTGGAAAATAACAAGAGGAAACTTCCGAGCATTCGCGTCACTGTTTTCCAATAACTCCGTGGGCAGGATTCGAGCACAGCAGAAAAGAAAACAATAAGCGGGTCCCTGTACGTAGTTAATGAGCGTGATTAAGAGTCTCAAAAGGTTATATTTTCGTTTTGTGTGACAGGAAATGAGTGTGAGTTTCGCTAAGTGTGTTATGATGTCACTTCACTTTCGGATTTGCGTTTGCTGTGACAAAGTTGAAACAAAACTAAGGAATCCGGAAAGAGAAAATAAATAACCCAGTTAACTATACGCATTAGTGTTGTAAGGGAATTAACGCGCTGACAGTTTCGGGCTTGAAAGTGAATTCTGCGTTTGAAAAATGGAGTGCCTGAAGTAAGTGATTTTTGTTGAATGTCTAAGTTATGTGACTTTTTTAAGTGTAAAAATTGTACTGTTTTTATTTTTAGAGTAAAACACCTTATAAAATCACATTATAAAACAAAAAAATACTTAATATTATTAAAACATTAAAAGTGGCAAAAATTGAAAAAATAGGTAAAAAAAAATGACTTTAACGAAAAACATTGCAACCGAAAATCTTATGAAAACATCTGCCAAAAATTTTGCTTAGTGTCCTAAATATATAAGTCGCGTTGGAGTGGTGTGGAAGTTTGGAGAGTGGGGTACCAGCTCACAGGTGTCGCCTCGTCATCGGACCGTAGTTCAAAATTACGTGGTGTTGTCCCCATCTTTCCCTTCGGGTTTGATCCCGGACCGTCGCCAATAGCCCGTTGTGTTGTTCCAATGCGATGTTAATTAAAATACCCACCTACCTAAATATATAAGCTAGGGCCTGAAATAAAAGATATGCAATTTGCCTTCCCACTCGTGAGATATTAAGAATAATGTAGAAGAAAACATGAAGTTTTGAAAATTTTCCTTTCTCCACAACACTGAAATCTCTAAAGTTTTCCTACCAAGATCTCGACCGTAGTTCAAAATTATGAGGCGTTGTCCTTGGGATTGTTAAGGATTGGATCTCGGACAGTCACCAATAGCTCGTTGTGTTGCTCCAGTGCGACATTAATTAACTACCTACCTCTCAAGATAACTCTTATATCTTAGTATCCTAGCATATATTTATCCTAGTATATCCTAGTCTTTATCCGCACTCCAAAACAAATATAAAAATCAGTACACCAAATTTCGTTCAAAAATATATAGAACGTTTTTAGTTATCGCGTTTCTCGTAGAAAAGTTTGCTCACAATCCCAATTAGATAGAGAAATGCATTTAAAGATTTGAAAACGAATTAAAAAGCAACTGAAGATTTATTCAAATTGCTATTTCTCCGCTCCTATCCACTGTACAGATAAAATAAAAACCGTTTCGTAAGAAAAGTCTAAGTATTAAGAATATTGAATAAAATTAAATGTGAAAGGGGAGAGGGAGAGAGAAATTTTAGTCGTAAGTTGACTTTTCAACGTAGTCATAGATACCTTAATGGGACATTGAATTTCGAAAACAAATTTTCTTAGTTACTATCAGATTATTATAAAATTTTCTCTGTTTAGTAATAAAATTTTGATAAATTAGCAAAACTTGATATTAAAACTTGAAACCATGCGCATTAGTTTAAACATATTGTCAATATTTTGTTGTGCTCATTTCTGAGTTAGGTGCCGGCGTTAGCATTTTGTACAGCTTTGGAGATGTCGATTATTTTCTCGTTGTAAAGCTGTTCTTCAGGATGGTAATCGATGGATTTAAGAGCAGCTGCTATTGTAGGGCAGGTGAATACATGATAAGGTGTGAGTTCAATGTCCCAGGCAGTTGTTACAATGTCCATACATTCTGGTTATATCACTTAACTTTCATGACTTTAAGGTATCCCCTGTATACATTTAAAATGCCATTTTCACCCAAATTTCACATTTTTCAAATTTTGCATATTGTACTACAACTCTTTAGCTTTTCAAATCACTTGAATTTTATTTCTACTGCCATTAGAGCTGGAGATATAGATGTCAATACGTATTAAAAAATTTTATATCTCATGACATAAGGTTTATTGTTTTTAACTTTTTCTCGAAATGCAATTTTCGTTAGGCGTTACTCTCCGCAAAACACAATATTTCAGAATGCATCAATTAAATTTCTTTGAAATATTTCATACATGTTCTGAAGATTATAAATCAGGTTTTGAACTATTATTAAGAAATATGCATTTTAAAAAATTGAGAAACCACTTGGAGGGTTAAATAAAAATTTCAAAATTTGAAATCATGATGGATTTCTCATTTCCACTTATATATATACAACAGATTACAAGGATTAGCCAAAAAAATTACAAGGAAATCAAGAGAAATTGAATGCGTATGGAACATTTTGGAAATCAGAAGAATGTCAAAAATCGCTATCGGAGAAAGAGCGTTTTTGTAGTAGACTTACTATACTTATCTATACTATATGTTATATGTTGCAATTGTCTAAAATGATTGAAATTGAAAAATATATTTGCTATCAACAGAGTTTGATATAAATTAATTTTTAATGCTAAAATTTAAAAAAAAATGATTTTCAATCGCAATTGGTGATTTCTGAAAGTCTATTGTCTCCTTAAGTAAGTACTAGTTTAGACATAATACTAAAATTTAAGATATCAGTAAGTTAAAAGGTAAGTAAAACATTGAAGATTAAAGAGGTATGCTAGTATTATAATTTACTGTGTGACAGAGTTAATATATAAATAAGTATCGCACATTCTCCAGACACAATTCATAAAAGTAAATATTGGTCAGATAAGGCCTTTGTGCTATAAAACAGTAAGAACCAAAAAGGTTAATTTCACGAGAATGCTAAAAGCTGATTGATAGTCTGAGCTTATCTACTTCACGCTTTGAAATTGGTTTTCGGTTAAAAATTGTATCTTGATTGTAATTGGATCTTGGTTAAGAATATGTAGCAAATTTCCTAATCTGAGTACCGTTAGCTTATTCGAGTACAATAGAATCATTAATTAAATGAAAAATAAAATATTTATTTTGGGTCATGTCGCTTCTCATTTCGAGTAGGGAGCATATTTCTGAAGGTAGGCAGTTAATTAACGTCTCATTGGTGCAACACAACGGGCGACGATCCGGGATCCATCCCGAAGGGAAGACCCGAGGACAAAACCACGTAATTTTGAATCGCTGTCAGATGACGAGGTCAACATGTGAGCTAGTACCCCACTCTCTCCAAACTTCAATACCATGTCAACGATAAAAAATTTCACCTAAGAGTGACATATTAACCCTCTGAGGGGTACACACGCATAATTGCACCTTGCAACCTGCAGTCGTCCCTTCATAATTTCTAAACAGTCTCGTTCTTCTTGGCCAATAGAATCTTTCCAAAAGATTCTATTGGCCAAGAAAGTGAAGGAGCAATATAATCCCCCCTTCCAAAGGATTCTATTCTAATGAGAAGAGAAATACAAGCAGGGTCCAAAATATTCAATTCTAAAGGGAAAAACGATCATATCTTTTCAAAGGATTATATTCTAAGGAGAGAACCCATAGAATATTTCCAAAAGATTATATTTCTGAGGAAAAAGCCGATATTATATATTAAGAAAAGGAACGATGGAATCTTTCCAAAAGATTCTATATTAAGGGGAATTTTCAAAGGGTTATATTCTAATGAAAGGATCGATAGAATCTTTTAAAAGGATTATATTCTAAGGAGAGGACCGCTAGAATATTTCCAAAGGATTCTGTTCTGAGGAAAAAGCCGATGGAATCTTTCCAAAGGATTTTATTGTCAGGAAAGGACCGATGGAATCTTTTCAAAGGATTTTATTCTAAGAAAAGGACCAATAGAACATTTCCAAAGGATTATATTCTGAGGAGTAAGACAATAGAATCTTTCCAAAGGATTATGTTTCAAGGAAAGGACGATAGAATATTTTTAAAAGATTCTATACTAAGGGATAAAACGCTAAAATATTTTCAAATAATTATTATTGTAAAATCTTTTCCTAGTATTATATTTTAAAGTAAGAACCAATAGAATCTTTCCAGAGGATTCTATTTCAGTGAAAGAACTAATACAATATTTCTGTCAGTCGGAAGAATCCATGGATTTTTCAACCAACAGATGAGGCCAGAGGGTTGATTCATAAGGTTAAGTAACACTGCAAATAAATGCAATAAAAATGATTAGTAATCTCAATTTGTATTTAATGTCGAGGGATAAAATGAATTTTTGCGTTTGTATCGAGTTTTACACTTCGCAGCATACGGTGCGTTACATGTACTAAGTAGAAAGCGGTCTTTGGGTTGGTGCCAAAGCCTGATCAAGACCGCTTCAAATTCCGTAATTAATGCGCAGTTGCTGGGCAGGTAAAAGGGTACAGGATAAATTGTTTGGAAACCTCTGCATTGAAGGAATTTCTTTAACGAGGTCATAAGCTTTTGTTCACGTGAAAGGACAGTTAATTTTTATTTATGTCGTTGGAAGTAAAGAACTGTCGCCCTTTTTGGAATATGATATACAAACTTATATCCATACACTCATTTAACCCTACTTGTGGTTGTCTCAACGAGATATCTCGTCAACAGCAAAACTGATCAGAACTTGGTGGACGAGATATCTCGTTCATCAAGATTTCGTCGTCAACTCTTTGCCATCAAAATGACTAAACCTCTAAGTGGTTCACACGAATAATTCCATATTACAACAGTCTTCGCTGTATGATATCTAAACAGTTTGGCCAACAGAATCATTCCAAAGGATTCTATTCTAAGGAAAAAAGCAGTAAAATATTTCCAAAGGATTATTTTCGAATTAAAGGACATAGAATCTTTACAAAAGATCATATTCTGATCAAAGGATGAACAACATCGTTCCAAAGAATTCTATTCTAAGGAAATGGCCAACAGGATTTTTTACAGTAGATTCTATTTTGAGGAAGGGGCCAAAAGTACCTTTCCGAAGGATTTCATTCCGAGGAAGGATTAATATTATCTTTCCAAAGGAGTCTTCTAAAATATTTACCTCCTGGTGGTTGTTCGATGTTATGTATCTCGGTGTATCTCGTTATTAGCAAAATTGATGAGATCTTGATGGACGAGATATCTCGTTCATCAAGCCTTCGTCGTCGCTCACCATTAGAAGAAAACTGACCAGATATTGATCTCATCATAAAAAAATATGGAATATCTTGATGACGAAATATCTCGATATTTTCAGAATTAATCAGATCTTGATGGACTTTGTTTTTTCCCTCCCTCGTTGTTCTCGGGTAGCGGTAGCCCGGTTGGAAGAACAACGGCTTAGCAACCGGAGGGTTGCGAGTTCGAATCCGGCAAAAGACCGTCGTGTTCAAAGGAGGCTGCTGCACGTTAAACCTGTTGTGGCCTCAAATGTCCTCACGTTTGCGTGATGTGGAAGCTTGGAGAGTGGGGTGCCAGCTCAGTTGTTGCCTCGTCATGTGACCGTGGTTCAAAATTACGTGGTGCTGTCCTCGGATCTTTCCCTTTGAGATTGATCCCGGACCGTCGCCATTGGCCCGTTGTGTTGCTCCAGTGCTACGTTAATTAAAATACCTAGATACCCTTGTTCTCTTTTATTTGGCGCAGCTTGGCGAGATATGGCCCTTGTGCCACAAAACCAACCAAATAACTTGTTTTATTGAAATTTTCAGTTGTGTACAGATAAGGGGATTTTCAATGTGAAGAAGCAAGCCAGGAGGCGAAATGCAAAAATTTTGCCTGTGCGAACCAAATGCTCTCGCACGATATATAACAGTTACCTTAAAATGTTTATCGCCGTTTGGCGTTCTATCTAATTGGCGTTAACCAATCAACTATCATATCGCTGTTCCGAAAAAACAATAAAGTTCATATATTTATTCAGAAAACGAAAACTGAGAATACAGTTTATGGTTAGTATTAATAAAACATGTGAGAAATTTTGATAGTAATGAAACTGGGAAGGCTGGTTAATAAGAGAATATTAAGTTACTTTTAAATAATGCTTATGCATGTATTTCTTAAAGGTTCACCGCAGTTTCGTAGTTGCATTGTTGTTTTTCCGGATCACCGATATGTAAATTCAGAATTCGTTCCTTGCAATTTTTATTGGTGGCTGCTGAAATGCTGAAATCGTATTCGAAAAACAAGTAATCACTTTAAGAATACGTATGAGAAGCTCATTTCGTCGCAGAAACACTACCGTCACCTACATTTAGCTTGATAGAAAATGTACTTAACATCGCTAGTTTTTACTATATGTATTTGAATTCGGAGCATTACGTAAAATATTTTTTAAATTGAAAATATCTCCAGCAAACGTTGCATAGAATTCAATATAAGAATTTAGAATCCTGACAATTTTTAAAGCAAAATTAATGAGTTGCTCCAAAGAATAGTCTACTCAAACCTCGTAAATAACAAAAAGTCTACAATATGTTATACGCAAATGCATTTAGCGAGCTTCGTATTTCATGTCTTTGTAAAATTGTCATAGTACAGACACGTAGAATTTGATGAGAAAAAATCTGAAATCGGACAATTGGTTTAAGCAAACTGAGAGTTGCTCCTAAGAATTGTTTAATATAACCCCGATAAAATAACAAAAAGTCTACATGTCATTGAAACGCGCTTAGCGAGCATTGCATTTCATATCTTTGTACAATTGCCATAGAACAAACGCGTATAATTTAAGATGATAGAATAAATTCTGAAACCCTGACAATTGTTTAAGTAAACTTTGCTAGTTTCTCCTACGCATTGTTTACTCAATCCCCGGCTATTAACAAAAATCTACATGTCATGGAAACGCACTTAGCGAGCTTTGCATTTCATCGCTTTGTATAATTGTCATAGTACAGACATTTAGAATTTGTACAATTTTACAACGAAACAATAAAGTTTCCGAAAAAAAGTTTTAAATGTCACAGTACATTCGCGTACAATTTAAGATGAGAGAAAAAATTCTAAAAACCTGAGACAGTTGTTTAAGCAAACTTTGCGAGTTGCTCTTAATAATTGTCTATTCAACTACCGACTAATAACAAAAATCTACGTGTCACATGGAAACGCACGTAACGAGTTTTGAATTTTTCTACTCAACCCCAACTAATAACAAAAATCTACATGTCACATGGAAACGCACTTAGCGAGTTTTGAATTTTATTTCTTTCTACAAATGTCATTGTACAAATGCGTAGAATTTAATATGAGAAAAAATTGTGAAATCCTGGCAATTGTTAAAACAACCTTTGCAAGTTGCTCTCAATGATTATATACTCAACCACCGACAAATAACAAAAATCTGCGCGTCATACGAAAACTCACATAGCGAGCTTCGTATTTCCTCTGTTTATACAATTGTCTCAGATCAAACTCGTAGAATTCAAGATGAGAGAATTGATAAGCAAATTTTGCGAGTTGCTCCTAAGAATTGTCTTCCCAATTTCCGACTAATAACAAAAATCTACATGTCATATGGAAACGAGTGAGCTTTGCATTTCATCTTTTTGTGCAATTGTCATAGCACACACGCGTAAAATTTAAGATGAGAGAAAAAATTCTGAAACCCTAACAATTGTTTAAACAAACTTTTCGAGTTTCTTCTAAGAATTTTCTCTCTCTCTCTCTCTACTTGAATCCCTATAAATAACAAAAAGTCTACAACATGTCATATGGAAATACACTTAGCGAGCTTTACATTTCATACCTTTTTACAATTGTCATAGTACAAACACGTAGAATTTAAGTTGAGAGAAAAGTTCTGATATCCTGACAATTATTTAAACAAACTTTGCGAGTTGCTCCTAAGAATTGTTTATTCAATCCTTGATAAGTAAACAAAGTCTGCAACATGTCATGAAAATGAACTTAAACAACTTCGTATCCCATGTCTTTGTAGTATTGTCACAGTCTTATGCTTATACTGACTGATGAAGTGCTAGTTAGCGAAATGCCTTTGATTCCATTATTGGAATACTAATGCGAGCAGTTTTGACCATCGAAATGTTATGACACAACTATAAAGCCATGATTGTTACAGTTGCACAGATGAGCATACACATTAGGGTCGAGCTTTATGAAACATAATGCAGGATGATTTATAATTAATTTCCTGATAGGAAGACGGGTGCCATTGTTTGTATAGGACGAATCCGTTGAGGGGACAGATATTGCCTCATAATTCAGGCAAGATTCATTAAAAGCTTCGGTGTATGTATTGAAACTATTGTGTAATTATTTCGTCGTAGTTGCTATTTGCTGTAAATGGAAATCTACCGATTTGTGCCAATATTAATATAGTAAGTTAAGATCTAATACATATGCTGTGTTGAAAAATGCCATGTAAAGTATTTTGCGATCTAGCTTTAGTGCTTCAATTCTATTAGTTAATCTTACTTTTCAACCAAATTTTTCATTTTGGAGCCTTTAAACTCTCCAAGTGCTTTCGACGAGATATCTCAACCACACATTTTTACCACACAACACCCTTAATGACTAAATAATTACATCTATAATGGTTGAGAGAATTCATGAATTTTTTCAACATTTGGAAATATACTACTGGTCCTTTTCTTAGAATATAACTTTTTGGACGGATTCTATTGGTTCTTTAATCCTCCAAGTGGTTTCAATGACGAGATACATGGTCATCAAGATATTGTAGATTTTTTTATGACGAAATCAAGATCTGGTCAGTTTTCTTCTAATGACGAGATATCTCGTCCATCAAGATCTGCTAATGGTTTTGCTAATGACCTAGTCGAGACAATCGTCAGGAGGGTTAATCTATATCTATTTTATTTTGATTTAGTGTATATATGGTCTTTCTCAATACTAATAAAGCAGTCAGTATTGACAATATTTGTATGTGCGTTTCATAGAAACAAATTATTGACAAAGGTTGAGAGGTAAGTAGTTAATCAACGTCGCACTGGAGCAAAACAACGAGCTATTGGTGACGGTCCGCGATCAATCCCGAAGGGAAAGATCCGAGGTTAACACCTGGTAATTTTGAATCACGGTCAGATGACGAGGCAACACCTGAGCTGACACCCCACTCTCCAAACTTCCACACCACGCCAACGTGAGGACATTTAAGGCCACGACAGATTTGACGTGCTCCATCCCCGTGTATATGACGGTCTTAAGCTGGACCGAGTTTCGAACTCGCAACCCTCCGGTTGCTAATCCGTTGCTCTTCCAACTGGGCTACCACGGCCCTATTGACAAAGGATAACTTAAACATGGAAAAGTTATCCTTTGTCAAAACTATCGTAGACTGACAAGTGAAACAAACAAAGTCAAAAATTTTAGATTTCGAGTTTTTTTTAGCCTTTCTAGATAATGTATGAATAGATTTTTTATATAAGAACCTTAACAGTCAGAGTTTTAATGCCTTCGAATCCATTTTACTACTCCACGAAAAAATTCACCTGACATACAAAAACGGCCAGTCTGCTGAATATTTACGAAAGCCGAGCATCGAAATTTACATCGAGTTGCAGAAAATTTCACAAATAACAATATAATTACGGGATTGTAAGGACCACATTTCTGATACTTCGATATAATAACGAAAATGAAGTTTCACTTATTCATGCTGATAACCAGATTGAGAATAAATTTCAGCTCCAGAATCATTTCAGAATCGGTTAGAGTATACGACTTAGTATGATCGTGTTATGACTTTGTAATGTCACTACTTTAAAAAGGTAAAGTTAAAACGAAACGGAGGAAGTTACCTTACTTAGACCACTGCTTTGATATGCAAAGCGAAGACCATATGTTCTCGTGGATTTACGTTACAGAACCATTTCATGGGAGATAGTTGCTTTAATTTAACAAAAAATATGGAAAATAAAAATATTTGATTTTCTTGTTATACGAATCTAATCCTAGCGTAATTTTGGTTTTGTTCCCCATTTAGTTCATTCCTTCCTGGGTGTATTTCTCTCTTCTGTATCTGTGAAACTTTCTTTGTGTGTATATGTCCACATTACTTGATATTTTCTGTCTGTTTGGCGCATCCTGGTCAATTATGGCCCTTAAAATGAGTGAAGCTCATAGTTTAGGCATTATAGGACTTCAAAACACGATTAATCACTTGTAATAATCCTTTACTATGCACGAATAAAGGGGGTGATGGTGTTGTGAGGCACACATTATCCTCCAACTGGTTTCGACTAGATATATCGTCCATCAAGATCTGACTAATTTTGCTAATGACGAGATATTTCATCACCAAGAAATTGCCGATTTTTCGATGATGACGAGATCAAGATTTGGTCAGTTTTCTTCTAAAGCCACGATATCTCGTCCATGAAGAACTGGTCAGTTTTGTTAGTTTGGTTTGACGAAATACCTCGTCGAGACAACCTCGAGGAGGGTTAAACAAGAAATAATTTATGAATGGCCCATCATTTGAATTGAACTCAAACTACCAACCACTACAGAGGGGTTAATTTTCCCCGAAGCTGTATAGTATTTTTACGATGAAATTATATCTCTTTTACAACTCACAAATGTCCCTTCTATTCTAGCAATGACCGAAACGGACCACTCGGGGCAATTTTGCAAAATGAGTTCACAAAAGCAATGTTAAATTTCCCCCCGAAGCTGTACAGTATTTTTACGACTAAATTATACCTCTTTTACAACTCACAAATGTCCATTCTTTTCTAGCAATGACTGGAACGGACCACCCGGGGCAATTGTGCAAAATGAGTCCACCAAAGCAATGCCAGATGCCCGCCATGTCCGTGAGAAGCTCGATAAACAGGTAAGTAACAATGTTGTTGATCCTTCTCATAAATCTTCAAATCTGGAAGGAATCCAAAAAGCATAAGCCCAGGAAACGGAATATCCGTAGCTAAATACATTTTCTTTTCAAAAATGTAGTAATAGATGGGGCTACGAAAAATATTTAGAGTCTACTGCACAAAATGTTTAGTTTCTGTTTGAAAAATCATGTATAATGTTATTAAATTCAACGTGAGATAAATGTTTCCTAGACAAAATGCGAATTGTCGAATAATTATAAAAATCTAACACCTAATCCGATTGTTTCATTTCAGCAATTTTCAACCATCATTTATATCAGCTTTCCATGCATGGTAATGTTCGCAATGTAATAAAGAATCCAATTAACTGCAAAAAGTAACTGTTTATTGAAGTTGCTGAAGATTTTCATATTTAAATAATAACGGAACCTTTTGTATTCAATTTATTTTAGCTACGAAGTTCGTTGTCTTATGTTTAAAGTAGATTAAATTCACACGGAAACTGAAAATATGAGTTAGTGACATTTTGACTGCTCTGCATCCTTTATATCATAGCTTTCTAATGATGATAATGTTCTCAAGGTTATAAAGAATCCAACTGAGGAGAAAAACAGCTAAAAGTAACAGTTTATTTAAGTTGCTGAAGGTTTTGTGTTTACGTAAATAACAATTAAACCATTTGTATTCAATTTATTTCAACTGTTCGTCTTATGTTTAAAACCTAGGTTAAATTACACAAAGAAACTGAATGTATGAGTTAGTGACTTTTCATGAATGCGCTGCATAATTCATATCAGCTTTCCAATGGATAATTATATTCGCAATGTTATAAAGAATCCAATAAACAATAAAAACACAAAATAAGTAACTGTTTAATTAATTTGCTGAAGGTTTTCATATTTAAAGAACAACAAAACCTTTATTCAGTTTAATTTAACAGATTTATTCGTCGTCTTTTGTTTAAAAAATAGGTTAAATTCATACAGAGAAACTGAATATATGCGTTAGTGACTTTTCATGACTACTCTGCACCATTTATATCATAGCTTTCCAATGATTATAATGTTCGCAAGGTTATAAAGAATTCAACTAATGAGAAAACAGCTAAAAGTAACATTTTATTAAGAGACGTTGAAGGTTTTTATTGTTACATAAATAAGAATTGAACAATTTATATTCAATTTATTTTAGCTACGAAGTTCGTCGTCCAATGTTTACAGTAGGTTAAATTCATACAGAGAAACTGAAAATATGAGTTAGTGACTTTTCATGACTGCCTTGCATCATTTATATCATAGCTTTCTAATGATGATAATGTTCGCAATGTTATAAAGAAGTCAAATAACTGAGAAAAACAGCAAAAACTGTAACTGTTTAATTAAGTTGCTGAAGGGTTTTTTTATACTTAAATAACAATAGAACAATTTGTATTCAATTTATTTTAGCTACGAATGGTTTTTCTTACGTCTTATGTTTAAAGTTGGTCAAATTAACACAGAGAAACTGAAAATATGAGTTAATGACTTTCCATGACTTCCCTGCATCATTTATATCATAGCTTTCTAATGATGATAATGTTCGCAATGTTATAAAGAAGTCAAATAACTGAGAAAAACAGCAAAAACTGTAACTGTTTAAGTTCCTGAGGGTTTTCATATTTAAATAACAATGGAACCTTTTGCATTCAATTTAATTTAACAGTTTTATTTGTCGTCTTTTGTTTAAAAAATAGGTTGAATTCACAGAGAAACTGAAAATATGAGTCAGTGACTTTTCATGACTGCCTTGCATCATTTATATCATAGCTTTCTAATGATGATAATGTTCGCAATGTCATAAAGAAGTCAACTAATGGAGAAAAACAGCAAAATGTAACTGTTTAATTAAGTTGCTGAAGGTTTTTATACTTAAATAACAATAGAACAATTTGTATTCCATTTATTTTAGCTACGAATGTTTTTCTTACGTCTTATGTTTAAAGTTGGTCAAATTAACACAGAGAAACTGAAAATATGAGTTAATGACTTTCCATGACTTCCCTGCATCATTTATATCATAGTCTTCCAATGGATGAAAATGTTTGCAATATTATAAAGAAGTCGACTAACGGAGAAAAGAGCAAAACTAACAGTTTATTTAAGTTGCTGAAGGTTTTCACATTCAAATTACAACGGAATATTTTCTATTCAATTTAATTTAAGATTTATTTGTAGTCTTTTGTTTAAAAAATAGGTTGAATTCACACAGAGAAACTGAATATATGAGTCAGTGACTTTTCATGACTGCCTTGCATCATTTATATCATAGCTTTCTAATGATGATAATGTTCGCAATGTTATAAAGAAGTCAACTAATGGAGAAAAACAGCAAAATGTAACTGTTTAATTAAGTTGCTGAAGGGTTTTTTTATACTTAAATAACAATAGAACAATTTGTATTCAATTTATTTTAGCTACGAATGGTTTTTCTTACGTCTTATGTTTAAAGTTGGTCAAATTAACACAGAGAAACTGAAAATATGAATTAGTGACTTTTCATGATGGCGCTGCATCACATATCATAGCTTTCCAATGGATGATGATATTCGCAATGTTAAAAAAATCCAACTAACGAGAAAAACAGCAAAAAGTAACTGTTTAATTAAGTTTCTGACGACTTTTTATATTTAAATAACTGATCGCATCATATTTATTCAATTTATTTTAATTGCAAAGTTGGTCCGCTTATGTTTTACATATGTTAAATTCATAAAGACAAATTGAATATCTGTTATTCAATTTTCACGCTTGCGTTGCATCATTTATGACATCATGGCTTTCCAATCTATGATTATTTATAAAACCAAATGGCATGATTCCAGGATTTATTCCAGTCCTGATTAGTTAAACATGCATTAAAAGTAAAGTTAGACCTTGACGAGCACTAATAAAAACTTCTTTCTTACTTTAAACTTAAAAGAAATATTTTCTCGCATCGAAGAATTGTGATTGCATTTCTAATTGTAAAATTGCTTCCTTCAGGCCATGCAGCAATTCAATTTCATTGATTTCACAAGTTTCGTCTCAAATTTCTTATACGCCTCTTCGGGAGGGAGGGAATTCTTTTTAATTTGAAATAAGTAATCCGGAACAAAAGAAACTGGAACTTCCACTTTCTTGGAAAATATTTCTTTCATTATAAGGGAAAAGAATTCTTGCAGAAAGATTAAAATCATTGTTCCCTTTAGTTTTTGGTATTTTCAGAGGTTTGCTGAAATCAGCAAATAACTATTTTTCAAAACAATAAGTGAAGATTTCGCTAAGCAAGCAGAATTCTTTTGCAGAATTAGGTTTCATTCCTTATTTGCAAATTTGAATGCATGCTTGACTTAACCCTCTTAGGGGTTTACATGCATAATTCCACCTTGCAAAATGTAGTCTTTCCTGCATGACTTCTAAGTAGTTTTGGCCTTTTTGACCAATATAATCTTTTCAAAGAATTCTATTCTAAGGATAGCAGTGATGGAATCTTTCCAAAGAAATTTATTCTAAGGAAAGGATCAATGGATAATTTACAAAGGATTCCATTCTAAGCAAAGAACACACACAAATAGACTCTTTCTAAAGGTTGAGAGAATCCATGAGTTCTTTAGAAAGATGTGATTATTTAGTCATGAAGTGTATTGTGGGGTAAAAGCAACTTACATATCTCGGAAATCTTGCGATGTTCAGGGGCTTAAAAATATTTACGTAAGTAAAGAATTTAGTCCATTAATGCTCAGATTCAATCTATCTATATAGACCAGTACTTTCTCTTACCCTTGCTGTACACTGCAAAATTTGATATTGGAACACATATCAATAATAATACACCACGTGATCCAATACAAAATATAAGGACATACGTCACTGTGCCTATAAGGAACTGGGATGAG
The DNA here is from genome assembly GCA_933210815.1 of Meta bourneti. NCBI lineage: Eukaryota > Metazoa > Arthropoda > Arachnida > Araneae > Tetragnathidae > Meta > Meta bourneti. The sequence goes on from OW119934.1 coordinate 91,307,615, forward strand.
TCATACCTCAATAATTGACTATGGGATGAGAGGACTTGCTGGCATTGGTCATAGCATTGATTATGAAGCTGGGTTTTATTGAGGGTGGAGTCGGCAAGAGGAGGGACTTGGAATTTCATGCGTGCACTGTAATGTAAGTCTTTCTATTTTGTATTGGATCACATGACGTCATGAAGTAAGCCCTTCTATTTTTATAATACCCCGTGAAGTATAAGTGATAATCGGTATTGAAAAACGTCATAAAGAACACAAAATTAAAATATAGTGTACATGGGCGCCAATTTCTAAGGGCTTGAAACCTTTGCTCCCAATATTTGTATGTATAGTCCTGTCCCAATATAGGTAGCCAAACATGTAGGTGACTTCACCTCATTCGCTTGATCGTATGACCGCTATGTCAGGAGACGGGTGCTAAATCTTGGAGGCCCGAGCATCTTGTCCGTATATGTTTATTTTAGGGTCTGCCCCTTAAATATAAGAGATAACAATTAATTTATATGTGGTATAGGTAGCCAAATATGTAGATGACTTGCCTACACAGACTACATCGTATGACCGCTGTCAGGAGACGGGTGCTAAATCTTGAAATGCCGAACATCTTACCCCTATATGTTTATGATTAGGGTCTGTCTTCTTAAATGTAAGGGATGAATATAGTAAATATACATATGATATATGAAGGTGATTTAACCTCATTCACAAGATCGTATGACCGCAATGTCAGGAATAGGGTGCTAAGTTTTAGGGGTCTGAACATCTTTCCCCTTATGTTTTATGGTTGGAGCCTGCCCCCTAAAATATAAATGATAAACTTAATAAATATACATATGATATAGATAGCCAAACATGTAGGTGACTTCACCTCATTCGCTTGATCGTATGACCGCTATGTCAGGAGACGGGTGCTAAATCTTGGAGGCCGGAACATCTTACCTATATATGTTTATGATTAGAGCATAACCCCCTTAAGGTGTATGTATACACTAGAAATCACGAAAATCGACCAAAATATCGATATTTTTCTATCAATTCAAAATATTTTCCAATTTCTTAGCTTTCAAACGATACCAAGATCTTGTAAATATTCGAAATAGTTTTCAAGTTACAAGGGTTTTTGTTAGGTAGTCTCCAAGTACGAACGTTTTTCCAAAACTTTAAACTCAATTTCTGAAGAACTGCTTTTTTGCAATATGATGCTTTGTACAATCAGTGATAACTTAACGATGAATTGATTTATTATAATTACTTTTGTATCATTATAGTCTATATAATACAGTGGATGTTTTGACCCTCAGTCAAAGTTATTAGTTAAGAAATAGAATTTTTAAATGTTAAAATTCCAAAAAAATCTTGATTTTTTTTTTTTTTAGATTTCCTTGGTGAAAAATTGTAAAAATAACCTATTTCCTATAGCAACTTGATTGAGGGTCAAAACATGAATAATAATATTAGACATAATTTTCAACAGGAATTGTCTGTCTGAACAAATTATAATTCGAGATATTACTGTTCAAAACACATGCTAATTAGTTAATTATATCTAAATTAGATAATTAATGAGTAGATTAATCTGAATTTATTACACTGAAATGAGCTTAAGCACAAACCAATGACATATTGGGAAAAATAGATTTTTAAAGTCAAAATTAAAAAAATCTTCTAGTGTATACGTACACCTTAAATATAAGGGATAACTACAATAAATTTATCAGTGGTTGGTTTTGGGGTTTTATGGCGCAAGGGCCATATTTGGCCATGCTGCACCAGACACAAGATATACAACATCAAGTAATAGACAGACACACAATGAATGATTTACTGACACAGAAGAGATAAATACACCCAGGGAGGAATGCACCTGCCAGGAATCTAAATTTATCTGTGATATAGGTAGCGAAATATGTAGGTGATTTAACCTCATTCGGTAGATCGTCTATCGCCAGGTGCTAAATTTTAGGGGCCCGATCATGTAGTCGATCGGTTCTTTCGCCATAAACTTATACCCAAACTAAACTAAAAAATCCACGGGGGATAAATACTCCGATAACAGTAACGGTCTGTATAAACTTAATAAAATTGTTTAAAAAACAAGCGAACAAAGCGCCCGCGGTCTTGACCCTTCGATAGTTCCCAAGTTGGGAGCTACGTTCCGATGTTTCTCCATTATGTTGAGACAGAAGTTGGAAATAGAGTTGTTTTGACAATTCCATTTCCGTTTGTCCGTGTCCGAACCAATAGAGCCGCAGGAGAACGTGGAATAAGGAACGGAAGAAAAACCGCTGTGTTTGACCTGAATCTCAATCACTCTTAAAACAATTTGATGACATGCACTTTTCCAGCTGCTTCTTTCGTCTAAGCGATTTCTCCCCGGTGTTACAGAAACAGAGCCAGAAATCGATGCGATTTCAGAAGTCGTGACTGATGAGTTAAATGACCACAAGAAACATTGCATGACCGCAGCGTGATCTTTTGGAGTTCGTAGTCCTAACTGGTAGGTATTTTAATTAACGTCGCACTGGAACAACGGACTATTGCCGACGGTCCGGGATCATACCCGAGGGGAAAGATTCGAGGACAACACCACGTAATTTTGAGCCACGGTCAGATGACGAGGTCACCTCAGCTGGCACCCCACTCTCCAAACTTCCACTCCACGCCAACGTGAGGATATTTGAGGCCATGACAGATTTAACGGAAACCAGACTCCTTTGTACACGACGGTCTTTGGTAGGATTCAAACTCGCAATCCTGCGGTTGCTAATACGTTATTCTTCCAACCGGGATACCGCGGTCCTGTAGTCCTAACAGGAAAGAATAGGAACTTTGAAAGTTTAAAACATTCAATTATTTCTAAATGAATAAAAAATTAACTTTTCCTCCTAATACAACTAATGACAGAGTTACACGATTTACCTTTCTTAGCGGTATTTAAGATGTTTAGCTCTCTGAGCGTCCTGAGGTTAGCGAGTAGGGCATTGTTGCATATACCATACACCACACTTAATGACTAAATAACCTATGTCTCTAAAAAATCCATGGATTATTTCGACTTGATTGTTTTTTTCCTTAGAATAGTATCCTTTAGAAAGATTAGTTTCTGCTTTCCTTAGAATAGAATCCTTTGGAGAGATTATATTGCTCCTTTCGTTAGAATTGAATATATTGGAGAGATTCTATTTCTCCTCTCATTAGAATAGAATTCTTTGAAACGATTCTGTTGATTCTTTAGAATACTTTGGAACGGTTGTTTCCTCCTTTTTGTAGAATGGAATCCTTTGGAAAGATTCGATTTCTGTTTCTTCAGAATAGAATCTTTTGGAGTTTCTATTGCTCCTTTCCTTAGAATTGAATACTGTGGACTGAAACTATTTCTTCTCTCATTGGAATAGAATAATTTGGAACCATTTTTTAGAATCCTTTGGAACGGTTATATTTCCTCCTTTTAGAATGGAATACTTTGGACCGATTCTACTGGCGCATACTCTGAAATAGAATCTTTTGGAAAGATTTTACTGCTCCTTTCCTTAGAATTGAGTACTTTGGACATATTTTATTTCTTCCTTCCTTAAAATAGAATCCTTTGGAAAGATTCGATTTCTGTTTTCCTTAGAATAGAATACTTTGGACAGATTGTATTTCTTCTCTCATTAGAATAGCATCCTTTGGAAAGATTCTATTGGTCTTGGTCAAAATTGGCCAGAAGTCATGCAGGGTAGACTTCAGGCTACACGATACGTGTGAACCCCTCAGAAGGTTTGGTATTAAAATATTTATTTCCAAGAACAATACCTGTATAATACATCGTAAAAGTAGCCAGAAACTTTTTTCTCAAGTATAATATCTGTGTAAAAGGGCATCGAAAAAGTTGTCATAAAATTCATTGCCGAGAGCAAAATCTGTAAAAGTGCATCGAAAAAGTTGTCAGAAAATTTCTATTATTTCTGTTATGTTTTAGCTCTTATGTAAATCGATAGATTGATGATATAATTCTATTAAAAAACTTTGGCAGTTAGGTTTAGACTTCAAATATTTGAATAAATTTTTATTATAGGAAACGTACAAGAGTACAGCAAAATTTCGCAGTTATCTATCTTAAAAGGCACAGGTGTAAAGGGTAACATCTCAAATTTTAATTTCTTATTTCTGAACTTAATTCAGAAATTATATTTCTTAAAAGCTGTAGGAATGATATATAGTGTTCTATATCAGATATTTATTTTAAGTTTTTTTTGCTATAATCCATTATTATAAACCAGTGGCAAATATTTAGAGAAGAGTTTTAATGTACTTATCACAAAACAAATTTCTATTTCTTATTTTCAAGTATGATGTATCTATGACCGTATAGAAAAATTGCATTTTAAAGATTTGATTATGCGCTTTTTAATTTAAATAAAAATGCAAAATTCCTTTAGCTACCATAACTTCTGTTTACAGACACTGTCGGAATAGTAAAATGGCCCTAAAAATAATTGTCTCAACCTTTACGATTCTTGAAGTCCTTCCAATACTTCAGGGGATTTTCTTTCTTTTCGCTAAAATTATCTCTTTTTCGGGGATATTTTACTACGAAATTATGAAATCAAATAGTTCCAAACTTTGTAGGTCTATAAAATATTTCAGATATTCAACAAAATTTTTTAACCCCCCAAGTGGTTTCGACGACATATTTCGAGACCAAAGACAGTTTTTTCTTGTGACAATGTATCTCGTCCACCAAGATCTGATCAGTTCTTCTAATAATGAGATACCTCGTCGAGACAACCACCAGGAGGTTTAATCATTTGAATCATGAAAAGTCACTTATACTAATCCTTCTTGACAATGACGCCAACAGAAGTTTCGTGGTCGCTGGTTGACATGACTTCTCAACTCCAAGCGATCTTAAACAAAGCAATTGAATGGCGTTTTACTTTATACACATGCAGTTATCATTTCAGGAACGAGAAAATCTTTTAAAATATTTAAAGGAAATGGCGGACTTGTCAAATCCAAACTCATCGATTTAGCTAAAAAAATTGACCGAGTTTTTTTGGTATAAAAATATAAAAATGCGACATATCGCTTTTCTGGTTCGTCAAACGATAAAAAAATATTTCCTCGACATGCTGTAAGAGTCCAAGTCGATCGATCCAATAGTACTTTAAAAAATAAAATTACGGGAAAAGTTCAAAATTGATTTTTTTCTCCGAAAAAATCCCCCTTGAGTGAATGAAAAGAACAAGATTCATCGGTTTCTATATCACGAATAAAACCTAAAAATCACAAATATCTCTACATAGCAAGCAAATCGCCGCTTAAATTGAAGACTAGCAGTATTAATTCAGTTACTTGTTAATCGGCGATATATTAGTTTAATGTGAGACATTAAGTCAAAATTTTAAGATATAGGTTTTCAGCTTTTTCAGTATTGTATAATCTGCAGACTGGGAAAGCCCATTAAGTAATTAATTTCTGCATGAAGGCTAGATTTCTTGAAAAACACACTCAGTGTACAATTTTCTCCCTTAGTTTTCTCAGAACTGTTTTTTGATTGAGTGGGTTTCACTTATAAGCTGGCGATATACGATCGATTTATTTTAAATCGATGCATTCAGTCGTGAAATCAATCATCTTATGTTACCCGATCCACGCACACACATTCTTTATTTTCGTAGGTGTTTCACCTAATCTTAGATTGGGAACTTACAGAATTTCAGGCGATTAGTTGAATAAAAAATACGAATTAATGTTTGTTCTTTAAGCTCTAACCACCTCTAACTAATTTAACTTAGTACCTATGACTGATATAGGAGAAATTAATTTAGATTGAAAAATCGATTGCCAATCCAACTATATCCTTATCTTTTCTAAGAAAAGGGACTAAGATTGAAAAGTATTAAATCATACTGATAAAGGAAAAATAAATTTAGATTAAAAAACAATTGCCAAAACAATCACTATCCCTTTATATTTCCTATGAAAAATAGCCAAGATTGAAAAGATTTCAAACATACTGCTATAGCAAAAATAAATTCAGATTTAAAAATCAATTCCCCAATACAACGATTATATCTTTATCTTTTCTATCAAAAAGAATTAAGATAGAAAAGCATTCAAATATACTAATATAGGAAAAATAAATTTAGATAAAAAACAATTACAAATGCAGCTACTGTCTCTTTATCTTTCTATGAAAAATATAATACAGATTGAGAAGAATTTAAACATATGATATTGGAAAAAAAAACGAATTTATATTTTAAAACCAATTGCCAGTACGACTGATCATTTATTTTTTCTATGAAAAAGAATTAAGATTGAAAAGCATTCAAACATAGTGATATAGAAAAGATGGGTTAAAATTGACAAAAACAATTGCCAATACAATGACTCTTTTATAAATGACTATCTTTTTAAGGAAAAACACTAAGATTGAAGAGCATTCAAACATACTGATATAGGAAAAATAAATTTAAATTAAAAAGGGAAAAACAATTGAATGCGACTGTCCCTTTATCTTTTCTATGAAAAAGAATTAAGATTGAGAAGCAGTCAAACATACGGATATAGGAAAAATGAATTTAAATTTAAAAAACAGTTGCCAATGCAATGACTGATTATTTATCGTTTGTATGAAAAAGAATTAAGATTAAGAAACATTTAAAACATACTGGTGCATAATTATCACTTTGCAACATCATTATCACTTTTTAAGAATAAAAAACACAGCAAGGATGAATTTAGTTTGAAAAAAGCAATTGCCCCAATACTACTGACATTTTATCTTTCCTATGAAAAATAACTAAGATTTTAAAGAATTCAAACATACTGATATAGGAAAAATGAATTGAGATTAAAAAGGAAAAACAATTGCCAATACAACGACTGTCCCTTTACCTTTTCTATGAAAAAAGCTAAGATTGAAAAATATTCGCAAATATAATGTTCTGTTTCAACAAAAATAATTAAAACTCCAGAGCAATTTCGTCCGACTGAAAACAGGAAACAAAATGCAACATCATTATCACTTTTTAAGAATAAAAAACAGCAAAATAAACACGGATCCAAATCAACACCGATCTTTTTTCAAATTTTCAGTTCCTAAAGTTGCAGGGTTAATCTTACGTCCACCTTTAACCAAGAAGAAATCCACAGGATAAAATATCTACCATTGTTTCCAGAACAAACTCTAGCACTAAATTTGGGATAAAAAGAGGACAGTGTTTTTGTGCCCTTCAGGGTAATATCCTATTTTGAAATACCACCACTTGCAAAAATTACGTTTCACTTTTCGCCCGAGGCTCTACGCACTGTTCTTTGGAAGTAATTTACCGTAAAAGCACAAAAAAAGTCCCTCTTTCCAGATTCGCACTTTGGACATGTGTCTTGGACATTTTTACCCTCATCTGCTAACAAGGGAATCCACTGGGGAATACTTTAAGCTACAGTATCATCCCCTTTCGGTAGAAGTCGCGGAAATATGTTTTTTAATACCTCTCATTTCTCTTCAATGCCGAAAGCATAGACATTGCAAAAATATTTCTTTCCTTAATTCGATTGAAGCCCGCGGTTTAAAAACTGGACAAGATGCTGCATCAGGCAGATATTGAGGACATTCTGCGAAATTTGAATTGGAGTCTAAGAAAACATCTTAAAAATTTATGAGCGAGAAGCACTTGTTTTGAATATTTCGTTAGTCTTTTGAATATTTTGCAATCAAAGCAGTAAAATATTTTAATGCTTAAGATTGCTTATTATTTTTATTAATAGAATGTACCTTTTTCTTTGCTCTATTGAGAGTTAATTTATTCTTCAAGTAGTGTATTCATAATGTTATTTCTTTTCTTAATTCAATTTCAGTAGCATAGCCAAGAATTAAATCAGACAAGTTGCCGTAGAAGAGAGATATGAGATTGAAAGCACACTGCCACTTTAACGCAGCGAAATTTGAGTTCGAGTTGCTAAGAAAATGTTTTGAAAATTTTATACATAAAAAAGAGGCTCTAGTTTTTGAATACTTCTTTCCCAAATGCCTTGAATGTTTCGCAATTAAAGCAGTAAATATTTTAGTGCTTAAGATTGCTTAAAGTTTATAGAAATGGAATGTCATTTTCTTTGTTCTTTCAAAGATTACATTTTCTTCTTTAAGTAATGTATTCTATTTAGTATATAAGTATTCAATTGTTTAAAGGTGCTGAAGAGTCACGCTACTTTAATTCTTTTAAGGTGTACGTACACTAGAAGATTTTTTAAATTTTGACTAAGAAAATCCAGTTTTTCCAACAAATCATTGGCTTATGCCTAAAATAATTCCATTTCAGTGAGAAAAAAAATCAGATTAAGTTAATTAACTATCTAATTTAGATATAATAAGCTAATTAGCGTGTTTTTTTAACAGTGATATCTCAAATTCTAATTTGTTCAGAAAGACAATTCCTGTTGGAAATTATTCCTAATATTAGTTTCATATTTTGACCCTCATCAAGTTGCTAAGAGGGAATGGGTTATTTTTACAATTGTTTTCTCCTAGGAAAACTAGAAAAATCAAGATTTTTTCTGGAATTTTACCATTTAAAAATCAACTGAAAACTAATTTTTTACTATAAACTCTGAGGTTCAGAACATCTACTGTATTATATAGATTATAATGATACAAAAATAATTATAATAGATAAATTCATTGTTGAGTTATCACTGTTTGAAGAAAGAATCGTATTGCAAAAACACAGTTCTTCAGAAATTGAGTTTAAAGTTTTGAAAACATGTTTGTACTGGTGGCAGTACCTAACGAAAAACCATTGTAACTAGAAAAAGTATTCCGAACAGTTGCAATATCTTAGTATCGCTTAAAAGCTCAGGAATCGGGAAATATTTTGAAGGAATAAAAACAAAAATAGATATTCTGGTCAATTTTCGTGATCTCTAGTGTATACCTTAAGGTGTATGCAATTTCACTACTTCAACTGTTTAGAGGTGCATAAAGTTTTACTACGTTGAATTATTTGAAGATGTAGGAAGCTTCACTACTTTCAATTGTTTGAAGGTGTATTATAGAGTTACTATCAAATTGTAGTAGGAGTATTAAGTTATTTATTCGGTTCAGTTGTTTCTGGATTACTTTGTAAATTTTGAAGCACCTAATGTTAATCCTCCTGGTGGTTGCTACGACGCGTTATCTCGTCATTAGCAAATCTGGCCAGATCTTGATCTCGTCATCATAAAAAATCGACAATATCTTGATAACGAGATATCTCGTCATTAGCAAAATTCAGATCTTGATGGACGAGATATCGCGTCGAAACCACTTGGAGAGTTAAAGCATCAAACCCATAACTTATGCTATGGTTGGTTGGATCGGTTTTTATGACACCATTGCCATATTAAACAACAGTGCCAAACACAAGACACGTCAAACAATCGACATACACATAATGGAAAGTTTTACTGATGCAGTAGAGAAATACATACAGGGTAATTTACAGGAATCGAATCTGAATCCGAACTCGCTTGTTGCAGAGTGGAAACCCACCGAGCCACACATATTTTTTTTGGAACAGCGGTTTCATAAATTACGGTTTTGGCGTGATTTCGATGATATATGTGCTTTCTTTCAAATTTATGAGAAATTCTAATGCATATAAAGTAAGCCTTTTAATCAGTAAGTAATGAGCTGAATTATCACCAGAAATCAAATTGCCGTCATAAATATAGGTAGCCATATTAAGAAAGAGACGATAATGAGTTAAAAGGGACATTTTTTCTTGTTGCAGCCTAGTGTTTTAAAATCACAAAGAAATGCTTAATGGGCAAAAGAAAATCAACACAAAATTTATTTCTCTAGAAAAAAATCTTTTTTTTACATCGTAAATCCTCTCTAAATCTTTTCTACTTGAATATATTCGCAAGGCTTATCTCGGGAAAAGCTTATCTCTCAAGTGAGAGAGGAAAAGAAAATGTTAATGACACAATATTTCGTGATGGAATCAGAATAAATTTATCTTTCCTACCTTCCTTTTAGCTTTATTTATGTATTTGTTTACTAAGATACTGTTTACCCGGTTTCAAGCATTTTATAGATGTTTTTTTTTATTTGATTCCACTTTCTCATTACAATAGAATGATTCATTTAAACAAGTCACGTAAGAGTTTTTCGTTGCGTATTAGTGCATTACAAATATTCTAAAGCATACATTGAAGTTGCTGGTATTAGTGTATTACAAATATTCTGAAGTAAACACTTATATCGCTAGTATTAGCGCATAAAAATATTCTGAAGTAAACACTCAAATCACTAGTATTAGTGCATAGCAAATATTCTGAAGTAAACATTGAAGTCGCTAGTATTAGATTCATTGAAAATATGAAGAGGTTACCTGAAACTAGAGGGGCTGTGGAGGCTCAGTGAATTTGCCCGATCTAAAGCTGTAGGCGGCGCAGATTAGATTCCTGTAACCATAGATGTGAAATATTAGTAGATTAAGCATTGCTTTTGGTAGAGCTTCAAAAGTCGACTAGTAGTCACGTGACTGCTCTGTGTAAAATGTACTTGGTTTACCGATTTGATATTTTATCATCTCGTTTGGTGATATAGCATCTTTATAGACAGGATAGACGTGTGAATGAGCATTTCTATAGAGTGTTTACAAAAATGGTGAAATTACCAGTCTACTACTATAATGCACGGACCAAGCAGATGATGAATCAATTGATGGTCGTCTTCTCCAGTCCCGTGGACCAATCATATGATGAATGTTCGTTTCTTTCCTGCAGACTTAAGTAGTCAAAGGATGACGTCACTACTAATTTTGATCATATGATCCTGGGCACATAAGAAGGTTACCATTACTTACTCTACTTTTATATCTCCTCTATGCCTGTAACTTACCTTGGGTGTATTTCTCTCTTCTATGTTAGTAAAACTTTCCTTGTATGTATATGTCCATTACTTGAAGTTGTCTAAGTTGTGTTTGGCTTAGCTTGGCCAAAGATGGCCTTTTCACTATTGAACCCAATCCAACCTAACATGAACAAAAAATAAATTAAAGCGTTTTCTGTAGGCTAAATAGTTTCCAAATTTTGTTTTGATAAGATTATACAAATCTATGCAAGTTGCCGGGAGAAATCTTTATCGAAAAGGACATTAAAATAATAAAACCGATTAGAGTTAAATGCGGCAGTTTAAGCAAAAATAAAACATTGACTTAAAAGGACATTGTTTTCTTTTGCAGCCTAGTGTTTACAATAACAAAGACATGCTTAACGCGCAAAAGAAAATAAACACAAAATTTATTTAGAAAAATCTTTTTTTGCATCGTAAATGGACAGGAAATTTCAACTCCACTTCGTTCTATATCTAACTTGTATGGTAATTTCTCCGATAAAACAAACTTTCCTTCACAGTAACAGTCACAAGAGGCAACTATTATTCATAAATTCCTTCACCCACCGTATTTACAAAAGGAAACTGTATTTAAACGGAACTTAAAATAAAGTTCTTTGTGTTACGTTAAGAATTCGGATCGCAGTGTTAGATTCAATTAATTAAAATGTCTTCTCGCACACTTCTCAACGGAAACGTGCAGCACTTCGACTCTGCTCTTTGTTATTTCATACCTGACTTGTGTGGTAATATTTCCAATACAACAAACTGCCCTTCACTGTATGTCACAAAGAGCAAATATTCACAAACCCCTCCTCTTCAGTGATTACGAATAGAAACTAGTTAAACCGAACTTAAAATGAAGTTCTTTGTGTTATGTTAAGAATTCGCTTCGGGATCGCATAGTTGGATTCAATTAATTAAGATATCTTCACACACTTGAGTAATCAAGTATCGTGATTTTATTTAAAGATTCCCTTGAAGTTTTTTCTCTTCCGTTAGCCAGAAATTCCTCAGAAAATACAGACTACGCATACTGGTTTTAATTAATGATGCCAAGATATTCACAGGAAACCTTGGTTAGAACAAAAGGGCACGCTTTTACAAAGCTATTAATTACTATTAGTTGTATGATAGATGGCGGGTGAAGAATTAATTATCTGCCCCTGAAAGAAAGTCTTAGTGTGGCGAGAAATTTTAAAGGAGCAAGTTTCATTTTCGCAGACTCTTAAGCGTAGCAGCTAGTTCTTTGTGTTTGTTACGCATATTCGGCGAGGTTTATGAAGAACCCGATTATTACCAGCATAAGGGCTTGACAGGTCTTGATGAAATAGGTGCGTGTGTATTTGTTTTAATTTTTCTCCGTCTTTTAACTAGACGATTTATAATTAGTTTCTATGAGTTTCAAGATGAAATAGTGGTAGCTGTGGCTCAGTGGTTTTGCCCACTGCGCCAGCAACCTGCGAGTTGTAAGCGGCGCAGATTCGTTTCCTGTGATTTGCCTTGGGTGTGTTTCTTTTGTTTCGGCAAAACTTTAATTGTGCGTATGTCCATTATTTGACGCTTGACTTGTGTTTGGCGCAGCTTGGCCAAATAAGACCCTTGCACAATAAAAAAACCAAGCAACCTGATTGTGATGACTGTTCTAAGTGCATATTTTGAGTTCCAGATCAAAGAAACTAAAAATGATTGTGATGACTGTTCTAAGTGAATATTTTAAGTTTCCTGTTAAAAAAAAACCTAAAATTAATTGCGATGACTGTTCTAAGTGAATATTTTGAGATTCCAGTACAATGAAACAAATTCTAAAAATGATTGAGATGTCTGTTCTAAGTGTATATTTTGAGTTTCCGGTACAAAAAATTCTAAAGCATATAGCAATATCATTTTAATTTTTACATTAGTCAGAATAAAATAACGCTTAAATAACAATTATTTTATATTTTTAAAAATATTATTGTCAATTCCGTTGTGAAAAATTTACGAAATTGTAATTTGGATGGTATTTTCATCTTCTATTACCCGAATAAACTCCAACAAACTCAATACTTTCCACGCCTTTTTGATCATCATACGTAATACGGCATAATTGTTACAAATTGCTATTAAGAGGAGCTTCAAAAAGTGTGACCAACATGTCAACTAGTAGTCACGTGACTGAGCTGTGAAAAATCGACTTGGTTGGCCGATTTGACATTCTACCGCCTCGTTTGGTGACATAGCATCTTATGACATATTAGACTTGTGAATGAGCATTTCTATAGAATGGCGACAAAAATGGTGAAACCGTCAGTCTACTATTATGTCGTTTGGATCAATCAGATGATGAATCAATGGATGATCGCCTTCTCCCGTCCCATGGACCAATCAGATGATGAATATTAGTTTTCACTCAGCAGATAAAAGTAGTGTAAGGGTCACGTTACTACTAGGTTTGGTCACAAGATCTAGGGCATATAAAAAGGTTACAATTACTTATTCTACTTCTATATCTCCTCTATTGTGTATTCCTGTCTTCTGTGTCAATAAAGCGTTTCTAGTGTGTCCATTTACTTAGCGCAGTTTGGCCAGATTTGGCCTTTACGCTTTAAAACTAATATCAAGATAAAAATAATGAAAGTGTTTAGATTGATTCTATATGGTAGTTAGTAGTTGTATTTACGTCGCACTGGAGCAACACAACAGGCATTTGGCGACGGTCTGGGATCAATTCCAAAGGGAAAGATCCGTAATTTTGAACGACGGTCAGAGGACGATGCCAACACCTGAGTTAGCACCCCACTCTCCAAACTTCCACACCACGCCACCGTTAGGACCATTTGTTGCCACGACAGATTTAACATACACCAGCCCCCAGGTACACGACTGTCTTTGATTAGATTGAGTTTCGGACACGCAACACTCAGATTGATTCGAGGTTTGGGTTTTCGAAAGTCATACTTCCCCGTAATATACTTTTAACGAATATTAAATAATTTATTTTGCAATTAACTATGAAGCGTTTTTATCGTTACCTCGGTAATATACTTTTACGAATATTAAACAATTTATTTTGCGTTTCCTATGAAGTGTTTTGGCGTTCTATTGCTTCCCTCAGTAATATACGTTTATGAATAATTAAATAATTTATTTTACGATTCATTATGAAGTGTTTTTATAAATTCTATTATGTTAGAATGGTGGGTTTTGTATGTGTGAGATATGGATTTATTAATTAATTTCGAGTGAATCTAATTCAAGTCTGCTGTATTGAGTAGCGTTTGTATTTAGTGTAAAGTTAAAATAAAATCATACATTAACAACACAAAATGAGCTTCCAAGAAAAATAAACCTATGCTTTGAGCATTTTCAGTTAATTGATTTTGAATTAAAAATGACTTTTTCGTTTATCGACTATAGAGACAATGGAACTGAAATCTAAAATTAATTAAATTTTAAACTAGAAACGGAACCATTCTTATTGATCAGTTATATTTCTTTGTCTGAGAAAAAAGGATTTCTGAGATAGATACAATAAATGAAGGACATACTATTTTTCAACGACTATAAAAATGTATAGAAACTTTTGCAAGAATCCAATTAGTAGATAAGATATTTTTGTCCAAACAAAAGGAAGTCCTCGAATTGCGATTGGTAATTTGAAATTAAATTAAAAGACAATAAATATATATAACAATAAATAAATGAAGAACTATTCTCTGAAAACATGAATAAAATACCTTTCTAATAAAACGTAATTATTGCTAGAATGATTATACTAAATTGCATTATATGTATTCATTATGTTTCAGGTTTCATAAGATTTTTGATAAATATTTTCATACATGTTTGATGGGTTGCCGCTGGCTGCATCAACTCGATTATAATATTTCTGATTAGGTATGCAAATACTAGTGTTGTAAAGTGCGCGCTTTGTGTATAAGTATGTTAAGACAAATTGGATGTTCATTTAGTTGTAACCATTTATGATGTGTTCTCGTAATTCGAGTCTTGTTAAATTTTATATTTGCAACAAAATTTGTTAAGGTTTATTTTTTACTTAACCCTCATGGTGGTTAGCTGGACGAGATATTTCATCAAACACACAATCACTGGCAGAACTGACCACATCTTGAAGGACGGGATATCTCGTCTTTGGGGGGAAAGTAACCAGATTTTGATCTAGTCATCACAAAAAATCGCCAGTATCTTGATGACGAATTATTTCGTAATTAGAGAAATTGGTCAGATCTTGATGAATCAGATATCTTATCTTTGGAGGAAAAGTATCCAGCTCTGGGCCTCGTCACCATAAAAAAATCGCCAATATTTTGTGAACGAGTTATCTCGTAATTAAAGAGATTGGCCAGATCTCGATGAGCGAGATAACTTGTCGAAACCACTTGGAGGATTATTCCCCCGGTGGTTCTCGTCATTACATTAAAAGTAACAAGATCTTGATGGGAGAGATATATCGTCATTAGAAGAAAACTGACCAGATATTGATCTCGTCATCATAAAAAAATCGCCAATATCTTGATCACGAGTTATCTCAATTAGAGAAATTGGCCAGATCTTGATGAACGAGATAACTTGTCGAAAGCACTTGGAGGGTTAATCCGCCTGGTGGTTCCCGTCATTAGATTAAAACTAACAAGATCTTGATGGACTTACCTGCCCATCCCCTAGTAACAAGATAAAGACAGACTATACCTCTTCAAGTGTGCCAGAACTTTGATTTTATGTTTCCTTTCAACCTGAAATTGCGGGACACCAAGTCACGCCACCACTTAGCTTGTTTTTTCAAACGTTTTTATTGTATTTACTTTATTTATTGTTATGCCCTGTTCGCTCTTTTTGTTCGGTCTTTTCTCCGAAGCAGATGTTTTAATTCCTGCGTTGAGCCCATGATATAGATTTAGCCAAGACTCTGTATAGGCCCCTGAGCGGCCATAGACCTCTGCTATCACTCTTTTGAAAACCAATAAATAGTTCGGCCGCGCGTCCGCCCTTGGGGGCGGCGTGTGCGGGTCCTGCCCGGAGGTTGGTTGTCCTCTGGGTCTCCTCGTTGCTGGGGCGATGGAGGTGTCTATGAACTCCCCCCGCCCCCATATAAGACTCTACACCGTTAGGTGAGTCGTGGGGCGTGGGTTTGGAAGATCTTAATGGACGAGATATATCGTCATTAGAAGAAAACTGACCAGATATTGATCTCGTCACAAAAAATCGCCAATATCTTGACGACGAGTTATCTCGTGATTAGAGAAATTGGTCAGATCTTGATGGACGAGGTAACTTGTCGAAACCACTTGGAGGATTAACCCGTCTGGTGGTTCTCGTCATTAGAAGAAAACTGGAAAGATCTTGAAGGACGAGATATATCGTCAGTAGAAGAAAACTGACAAAATCTTAATCTCGTCATCACAAATAAATCGGCAATATCTCGATGATGAGATATCTCATCATTTGCGAAATTGATCAGATCTTGATGGACGAGATATCTCGTCGAAACCACTTGGTGGGTTAATGAGGAAAGTGATAGACCTGATGCGCCTTAGTATACAGATGTATAATCCCCTTTACTATACTGATATGAAAATGCAACCTCCTGATTGCCGTGGCTCTGTCCCCTGCGCTTTCAACCTGCGAGTAGTAGGCGACAAAGGTTTGAACCCTGTATCTTACCCTGGATGTATTTCTCTCTTCTGCATCAGTAAAATTTTCATAGTGTGTATGTCCATTACATGGCATTGTCTGCCTAGTGTTTGACGCGACTTGGCCAAATATAGCCATAGAAAACCCAACCAACCACTTGATCGTGGTGACTGTAGTAAGTGCATATTTTGAGTTGGTCGGTACACGGAAAAATCTAAAATAAATAGCAATGTCCTTTTGAGACGTATGCTATACAGCGTAAAATACCCATTAAACCTCCAAGGATTTTTGGCGAGATATCTTGTCAATCAAGATCTGACCAATTTTGCTAACGACGGGATATCTCGTCCCCAATATATTGATGGTTATGTGATGATGACGAGATCAAGATCTGGTCAGCTTTCTATTAATGACGAGATATCTCGTCCATCAAGATGTGCTAACGTGTTTGCTAATGACGAGATACCTCGTCGAGACAACCACCACGAGGGTTAAATAACAATTCCTTTGTATTTTTAAAAACGATAATATATATTCTGTTCTGAAAAATTTACTTACATGGCATTTTAATTTCCTATTATCCGAATAAATTACAGCAAAGTCAATACTTTCCACGCCTTTTTCCTCATCATACTTATTAGGGCACAATTGCTACGAAGGGAAAGTAGTTTACTAAGAAGCAGAGGGTGAAGAGTGGTAGTGGGCTATTTGACCAATGGTCACAGTTGATTAGTGACCCATGTCCTCGGTCACTAATAGCAGCTCTAGTAATAGCTCCACGGTCCAAGGTAACGCATTCAACGAAGCATCATACATGTTTGATGATGTCAAAGAGAATAGAGGTTTTCTCTTTTTTCTTGTCCGACTTTCTCTATGAGAGCATCGCTTTTGTGGAAGACAGCATTATCTCTTTGCTTGACGTAGCCATCTAATGGAATAAGCTATGCAAGTGATGCATTTTTACAGAAAAGTTTATGACACATGTGCTTCAAATTAATAGGTAACTATAGATTTCATACATTATTCGAACTTCGAATTTAGGATCAGTTTTCAGAAGTATGAATTAAAGTACACGTTAAACACTAGACGTGCGAATTAAATAAGATTTTACTGTTGTTTACCTTTGAGTTGAATAGGAAGAATGTGTTATAACTACGTAGAAACAAACCAGACATTAAATTAGACATGCAAGTTAAAGAAGTCTACGGTAGTTTACATTGAGTTGAATAAAGAAATATCTAACTACTTAGAAATAAAAACCAGAGACATTAAATTAGACGTACAGATTAAAGAAGACTACGATAGCTTACGTTGAGCTGAATTAAAAGCATGTATTGTAACTACGTAGAATCAAGAACTAGAGACACTAAATTAGACGTAATAATTAAACAAGACTACGGTAGTTTACATTGAGTAGGAATAAAAGATTGTCTGGTAGAAACAAAAACCAGAGACATTAAACTAGACGTACAAATTAAATAAGACCACGGTAGTTTACATTGAGTTGAATAAAAGATTGTATAGTAGAAAAAATCCAGAGACATTAAGTTAGACATACGAAATAAACAAGACTACGGTAGTTTGCATTAAGTCGAATAAAAGAATGTGTTGAAACTAAGTAGAAACAAAAACCAGAGACATTAAGTCAGACGTGCGAATCAAACAAGACTACGGTACTATCAGTTTAGTTGGCGTAAATATAGAAGTTTGTTCTATCTACAAGCAAAGCATACAAGGAGAACAAGACCAATCCCGAAATATTTTCTGTATACGTGTCTGTTGAACCAGCTGAATGTTTTAACGCACAATTGAAAAATATTTATGAACTGCGTTAGTTGGGTTGATTCTCGTGAGACCTGAGTTATAGGCCAAATTCTTTGGGAATAGTTTGGGAACATGGAAGATTAATACGAAAGAAATGTAAATTTAGAAAAGAGCAGTAAGTTCTGAATTATCACATACACGAACGAAAACAAATATAAATCAATACTTACGCTGTTTCGGAAGAACAATGACGCAAGTGCAAAATATGGGTATTTTGTCTTTGACATGATTCATCCTTCCAATGGGACAAGGGTAAAACTGTAGTAACACTCAGCTCCGCTAAACACCATCGAGTCATTGTTCAAATTTCAGCTGTTTCTCATCTTTTCGAACAAAGACGCAAGTGTTAGATGTGACTCAGTTTTGATGCGGGAAGTTGACACTTTGCAACAACTACGCAAGTGCTGATTCAGAAGGATTGTATAAGACGCAGTGTTGCATTTGCCTGGAACAACGACTTAACCCTCCAAATGGTTTCGATGAGATATCTCGTTCAAGATCTGATCGATTTTGCTAATGATGAGGTATCTCATCATAAAGATATTGCCGATTTTTTATTATGACGAGACCAAAATCTGGTCAGTTTTTTTCCTGATGACGAGGTATCTCGTCTATCAAGATCTGGTCAGTTTTGCTAATGACAAGACATGTTCGAAAAAACCGCCAGGAGGAATAATAAGAGCCATTAACCCTCAAAGTGGTTTCGACGAGATATCTCGTCCATCAAGATCCGACCAATTTTTCTAATGATGAGATATCCCGCCATCACGATACTGCAGATTATTTGATGACGACGAAATCAAGATCTGGTCAGCTTTTCCTTCTTATGACGAGACATCTCGTCCATCAAGATCTGGTCAAGTTGTAATAACCCTCCTGGTGGTTGTCTCGACGAGGTATCTCGTCATAAGCAAAACTGACCAGATCTTGATGGACGAGATATCTCGTTATTAGAATATCACTGACCTGATATTGATCTCGCCATCCACAAAAATTGGCAATATCTTGATGACGAGGAAACTCGTTATTATCAAAATTGGTCAGATATTGTTGGACGATATATCTCGTAGAAACTACTTGGAGGATTAAACTATCGTCTCATTAACCTTCCAGGTTCTTGTCTCGACGAGGCACCTCGTCGTTAGAATAATTGACCAATTCTTGATGGACGAGATGTTTCGTCATTAGAAAAACTGACAATATCTTGGTGGACGAGGTATTTTGTCTGCAGAAAAAAATTGAGCAGATCTTGATCTCGTCATCATAAAAAAATCGATAGTATCTTTGTGACAAGATATCTTGTCATGAGTGAAATCGGTCGGCTTTTGATAGACTAGATATCTCTCCACTTTGAGGGTTAATATTAATCGTGAACGGTACTACTAGCTTTCGTTTTCTGAACAAACCGAAAATTGGACTTGCGTCATTATTCTTCCGGGAAAGCGATAACATCTTTAGAAAAGGCATGTCTAACGTTCGGTTAAATGGCTTGTAAAGGTGAACAAGTCATACTTTATTTAACACAATTTCCTACAAGGAAACGCGTGAAGTCAGAAATATTTCAAACCTAGGCCGCGTAATAGTTTTTGTGGGTTTTTTGCACGGCTGTACGAGGTGTCACGGAAACATACTAAAAAGCGTAAATGCTTGTCTCACGTATTCTGATAATGGATGACGGCAGAGAATTTTCTTAAACCCGGTAACAAATGATCCCGACATCATGAAGATATACTTTCCATGGCCGTTAGTTTAGAGCCGGAGCTTAGCATCGGCCGTGTTTGTTTTTGTAGTTTAGTTTTAGGGGTGCGATTTATCACAGGAACATCTCCACTGAAGCGGTTGCTCTTGACACTGACATCACTTGAACGATCACGGTGAACCGGGTCACGCCGATATGATCCGAAATTGGATTGAGCTCGATTGGAGATCAGGGCTATTTCAAATGCGAGATTGGAATCCTGTTTTTTTTCTGTTTTGAAACAACCCAGAAATCAAGTGCTTTTTTATTTTTGCTTATACGTGACAGGGTGTTTTTGTGTTTTATTTTTAAAACTTGCTAAGGAATTTTATGAAATTTTAAACAATTAAAAACCTCACGACATTCCGAATAACTACATCGATTGGTTTGAAAGAATCCATAGATTTTTCAACTTTTGTAATTTTTCTATATTGGTCCTTTCCTTATAATAGAATCCTTTGGAAATATTCTGTTCTTTCCTTGGAGTAAAATCCTTTGGAAGGATTCCCTTATTTCTTTCGTTTGAATAGAATCCTTCGGAAGGATTTTATTTGTTCTTTGCTTGGAATAGAATCCTTTGGAAATATTCTGGTGGTTCTTTCCTTTTAGTAGAATCCTTTGGAAGGATTCATTTGGTTCTATTTCTTGGAGTAAAATCCTTTGGAATGATTATATTAGTTCTTTCGTTGGAATAGAATCCTTCGGAAGGATTCTATTGGTTCTTTCCTTGAAGTAGAATTCTTTGGAAATATTCAATTTCAGCAAAATAGCACTCACGCTGTTTCCTTACGCAAGCACTCGCGTGGAGTGGTATGTCACTCCAACAGATATGATATGCTTACCACATATGAGACATGTCTATTTATTTTCTAAAATTACTTTGGTTGTTAATTTGATACGAAATATATCTGTTATAATTTCATAGCTTAAATTAGCCTTTGCTTGTGAATAACACGGGATACCAGTTATTCCGTGTTATCCCTTCTGGTGGTTGTCTCGATAAGTTATCTCGTCATCAGAAAAGAATCGGCATTATCTTGATGACGAGATCTACAGTCATTAGTGAAATTGGTCATTTCTTGATGGACGAGAAATCTCGTCGAAACCACTTGAAGAGTTGTATTACAGCCTGAGCCCTACGACGGTGAGCATAATCCTTTTGCAATATCAATTGCAGAATTGCTAATTTTAAAGACATTCAGGATGCTGTTCTGCTGAAATTTACATTTGGAAAGTCTAAAAAGTTCCCACTTCGACCAGTACGGTTTTATTCTTAGCCAGGTTTCTTAGTCATGTATTGCCTAAACACACATAACCACGGAATCCTTCCAGCATTTCGTCTATGGTCCCATTCTCCAACAGCGTATGCACTTTTACATTTCGTATTGAAACTGTTAAAGAAATCTCGAATTGGTGCTGTTTTGTTAGCTTCACGTCTTTTAGGACTAGTATAAATGCAATTAAATGTGATGCATCTAAAAAAAGGAAAATCCTATAATGAGACAGGGTGATACATAAAATATTCAGCCCAAGTCCAGTTACACTCTCTTACAGCGTATAGAACGGGAGGGATAGACTGATTATGTGAACGCAAAGCCTTGCATGTGGAGTTTGATCACCCCTTGGTCAAGAAACTGGCTCTTTCTCGCAAACAAAGAAAATCAGGATTCGAACCACTTAGTTATCAAAGGTGACATTCCTAAATTTAGCTACTGCTAAGATAAGGTTTCTGCCATGAATACAATTTCGGGACGAATCGATTTTAGATCCGTGGGGTGTGTAGCCACCCCACACCAGTACTGACGGATTGAATTTAATTTACATTTAAGTTTACCTCTTCAAATAGTTATTAACATGTTAAATATAAATATAATAAAACATGTCCACAGTGTAAAAAAGTAATTATTTCATTTATCAATGTCTCAGAAAGTTACAGTAACCTACCACATTACTATTAGAAATAAATTGGAATGGTTGTCTTCTCTTATTTATGTGCAATTCATTTTTGTTTGGATGTAATCGCTTCGGGTATTCTGAAGAGATTAGTTTGTCTGAAAAGAAGTTTTTGAAATTTTAAATACCAACTATTTTAAAATGTATCTATGGAGCAGAAATGCAATTATTTCATTTATCAATGCCTCTTGGAAAGTGACAGTAACCTATCACATTACTTTTAGAAACACAATTAGAGCATTAGTCTTCTCATTTATGTGCAATTCAATTTTTTGTGCGAGAATGTCATCGCTTCGGGCATTGTAAAAGATTAGTTAGTCTAAAAAATATTAAAACTTATATACCAAAATTATAAAACATATCCATAGAGTACAAATGTAATTATATCATTTACCAAAGTCTCAGAAGGTGACGGTAAACTGCCACATTAATTTTAGAAACAAAATTAGAACAATTAGCGTCTTTTATTTATGTGCAATTCATTTTTAGTGTGGGAATGTGATCGCTTCGGGTATTCCGAAATTATTTATTAACAACTGAACGCAAAAGAATCCCTCTCCCTTGAAATGAATAGCTTACGATAACTTTTCTTTTCCTTACCGTACCCCATTCTCACGAATCTTACCCAATCGCCTTTTAAAGCAAAACTCAAATAGCCCACAAAAGAATGCAAGCAGAGCAATCAGGTTTTAATGAAAAATTATTGCCCATTTGGGAAGAGTCCCGCAACTTTCGACATCAACAACGAATTCTTTGAAATAAATGTTTCCACCTACAGATATTACTTTGCTTACCTTTTGGTACTTACCTGCATTTCCAAGTGACATATGGTTCGAAATAATGTAATTGCTGGAAAGAAGTATTTTTTGTTATCTAAACATACCTTTTTCTCACCTATTCATTCAAAATGCATTACTAAGTTTTCTTCCACCATCGCCGGGGCTCTCTTTTTGTGATGATTCTTCTTATTTTTATCGGGAATGTTTTTCTTTCTTTTATGCACGTTGAAAAACCTCATCGCAACACGGGGGAAGCCATTTCTCTTCCTCTGGGATCTCGTCACATTTACTAGAGACCTGAGTAATGTTTGGCCAGATTTGAAATATGTCCCTGAAACTTACTTGGTCTTTTCACCTACCTTAGCTATTTGAGAAATAGTTGTTCTTGTCGGGATTAGGTTTGACCCTCCTGGTGGTTTTCTCGACGAGGTATCTCGTCATTAGCAAATTTCACCAGATCTTGATGGACGAGATACCTCGTTCATCAAGATCTCGCCATGTCTCATCATTAGAAGAAAACTGACCAGATATTGATCTCGTCATAATAAAAGAATCGGAAACATCTTGTATGACGAGATATCTCGTCGAGACAAAACTGGCTTATTACTCCAAGGGGAATGAAGTTACAAGTAGGAGAAACAAGTTGTCCCTTACCCAGAACTGTTGGCTGTTTGGAACAGTTATTCGAGGAAAAGTTGTTCTCGTCGGGATGAGATTTAAGGACGAAATATCTCGTTGAGACAAAACTGCCTTATCACTTACTCCAAGGGAAATGAAGATCCAATTAGGAGAAACAAATTGTCTCTTGCCCAGAACTAGTAACAGCTTTTAATAGCTATTTGAGGAAAAGTTGCTCTCGTCGGGACGAAATTTAACCCTTCAAGTGGTATATATATAAGTAAAGCTACCTTAAAAGTAGATTTTTCCGCGAAATAAGATAAGATAAAATATGTAAATGTGGAGTGAGCCCGCTTACTTTGTCAAGGAGAGTAAAGCAGGAGTCACTTTTAGGAGATGCTTTGAATTTTTTCTGTACTTGTGTGAGGCTTAGCCAAAGAGAGATCAACACAAGTTACCCCCGAAAACTCAAAGTACTACCAAAGAAAAAAATCATAAAAAATAGAAATTTATCAAGGTTTGAAAGGAAAAATCAATAGAGCAGCCAACAGAAATAACAGCCAACAGAAATACAACCCTGCCATTTTGAAATGTTGCCGCCAACGCCAAGCTATCCCGGAGAACTATTCACTGCCAGATCCGTATATATATACTGACAAGAATAACAATTCAAAAATATGAACCCCCAAAAGTTGCTAGTTTTACACTTTTGATCGTAACAAATAAAACTTACGTAATGCATACACATAAGGAAAATTTCAAATCGTCACAAGTAAAATGACACTTCCTCGTTACAAGTGAGTACACAAGGCGAATAGGACAAACCTGCTCCATTTCCACAATAACACAATGTAACAAAAAGTAGTATACATAGAAATACACTGAATAATAAAAGGATTCGAATATTTTGCACACTGTTGCCTTTTCAAAAGTATGTTTCGATTTTCGTATACTGACACAGCTTTCAGCCATACCTTGAACAAGTAATAGAAACTTGAATAACAGATATAGAAAGATCTTCGATTTCCTTTCGAATACCACTCAAGAGGCTTCACTACGGAGGGTGGAAATAGGGACATCTCTGGGACATTTATATTCATTCGAAAACTATTGCACATACAACTCATCTGCAATGGTATCGCTTTTTCCCTTTCAAAACACAGATACAGCAATGCATATACAGAAATAATTTGTGGACGTTTGAATATCACATGCACTGCAAGTATACGTGTATATATATTTTCGTACGTATTATGAGATAAACAGATGAAAATAAAATGTTCACTAAGTATAAATTTTGTACTGTTTTTCGTTTAATCCTCCAATTAGTTTCGACGACATATCTCGTCCATCAAGATCTAAACATTTTGCTAATGACGAGATATCTTGTCCCTCAAGATCTAATCAATTTGGCCAATGATGAGATATCTCGTAATTAAGATATTACCGATGTTTTTATGATAACGAGATCAAGATCTGGTCAGATTTTTCTACTGACGAGATATAGCTTTCATCAAAATCTTGTCAGATTTGCTAATGACGAAACATCTCGTCCATCAAGATTTGATCAATTTTACTAATGACGAGAAATCTCATCCATCAAGATTTGATCAATTTTACTAATGAAGAGACATCTCGTTCATCAAGATATGATCAGATTTGCTAATGTCGAGTTATTCCCCGTCTAGACAACCACCAGGAGGGTTAAAGAGCTGGAAATCGATGTTTATCCCTTTAGGGGTCTCACGTTGGCGTGGTATGGAAGTTTGGAGGGTGGGGTGCCAGCTCAGGTGTGACCTCGTCATCTGACCATATTTCAAATTAAGTGGTGTTGTCCTCGGTCTTTCCCTTCGGGTTTGATCTCGAACCGTCGCCAATACCCCTTTGTGTTACTCCAATGTAACGTTAATTAAATACCTACCTACTTACCCTGTCTGGGTCAAATTTTGTGCCAAGCAATTTTACAAAACAATTGAGTTTCGTATAGCTCAAGTGCCATATTTGGCGAAGCTGTGCCGAACACAAGATGGGTAATGTCAAGTAATGGACACACAAGGAAACTTTAATGACACAGAGGACAGAAATGCAAACATGGTAAGTAACAGGAATATGAAACCTACTTGGATGTTACGGAATACACTTTTGTATCCCAGATTCATCCACAATTCTCCTTTTTACGATTTTAAGCTTAAACTTTTAAAAATCAGAAAAATTAATTTTCAAAATAAGAATATAAAAATAAAATCCAGAGTAAAATAATTAAATATGAAATATGTATGCTAAAAACATGAAAGAGGAATAATTCTGGGGCCTTTTCCCGCAAATTTCAATGTAGCGATTTGTGGAATAAACCTAAGCGCTGCTTTTTATTTTTTAAAAAATATGTTTTATGAATGAGTATCCTCTAGGAATATCTGGTTTTCGTATCTAGTATTGCTGGACCACGAAAACCTAATCCGAGGGCCGTATCTAGTCTGCGTTCCGAGTAAATAAATTCAGATGGCCGATATGTCTGGCAGGATAGATAAACCTATTAGGAGGAACGTATCTAGTCTGCGAACCAGGTAAATCTATTCGGAAGGCTGTATCTGGTCTGCGGGCTTGTAAATCTGATCGGAATGCCGTACCTGACCTGAAAGTTAGGTGATCCGGTTCGAAGGGCCGTATCTGGCAAATAGGCCTGTAAACCTGTTCGGAGAGTTGTATCTGTTAAACAGGCCGGATGAAACTCTCCGGGGGTCCGTTTCAGGACTGCGGATCAGGAAAATCTATTCGAAAGGCCATATCTACCGTGCAGGCCGGGTAAATATATTCGGTCATACCTGGCCGGCGAACCGGATAAACCAGTTCAGATCTGACCTGCGTGCCTAGTAAACCTGTTTGGAGAGCCACATATGGACTGAGGGCCGGGTAAATCTATTCGGAGTGTGGTATCTGATCTGCGGCAGGGTAAAACTATTCGGAGGGCCGGACAAATCTATTCGGAGGTTCGTATCTGGCCGGCAGGCCAAATAAACCTGTTTGGAGGATCGTATCTGATCAGCGGACCGAGTAAACCTGTTCGGAGATCCGTATCTTGTGTACAAAAGGGTAAACTCTCCGGAGGTCTGTTTCTGGACTGCGGGCTGGTTAAATATATTCGGAGGGCCGTATCTGGTCTGCCAAAGCGATAAAATTATTTGGAGGGCCATATCTGGTTTTTGGTCCTGAGGTTAACTATACGCTACAACTAAAACATCTTAAACGTGCTGCCTTTATATTTACTTTCCCCCCTGTGTGTATTTCTCTCTTCTGTGTCAGTAAAACTTTCATTGTGTGTGTCTATTACTTGATGTTGTATGTCTTGTGCCTGGCCTGCGCCAGGCACAAGACATACAACATGGCCAAATGGCCATGGCAGAATGGCCAAATATGGCCCTTGCGCCATAAAACCCCCAAAACCAACCAACCTGTATATTTACGCGTACGTTTTTTTGTGAAAGCTACCTGACTCCAACGAGAGCCATAGCTATTTCTCAAGTACTTAACAGAACATGTTGTAGGTACAACAAATTATCCGGGAGGTAATTGTGCTTGACATCCCAAAGGCTGTCCTTCATGTCTAAAAGGCAAAAATAAATTTAGCTCGAATAAATTATTGAAGAGCTAAATTCCATTCCCCAGCTGAACGACTTCATGAAAGTCACATCTACTTATACATTCCACAGAAGAGAGTCCAACCTAAACATAAAAAACGTAATTTCGCAAGTAATTGAGTGCCGTGGAAAAAAAATCCAGATTGCACTGTGCCTACAGAAATAGAGCCTCAGAACGCCGCACGATGTAAAATATTCAGAGGGATATAGATTAGAACACCAATTGATGGCCTTCTCGTAAAAAATAAGGTAAGTATCAAGGTTAACACAAAAGCACAAGTGAAGGGGAACGAAACGAGGACATGATCAATGAAAAATATACGTCTATTCATGTCTTTGATAGTATTGATCTTCCTCAACGGGCATATTTGGATTCAGTTGGCTATGAAGCATACACTACTGACAAAAGTCACCGGACACCTGGGGTAGAAACAAAACATAGCACTTATTTTGGTGTCTGACTATAAATTTAAGTCCTTATCTTTGATAGTATTGATCTTCCTATTTAGACAAATGTTTCCATTCAGTTAGCTATGAAGAATACACTACTGACAAAAGTCACCGGACATCTGGAGTAGAAACGAAACAGCATTTATTTTGGGGTCTGACTATAAACTTAAATTTTCAATTTCAAAGTCCACATCCACATGGGAACTACAGAGCTAACTACTAGTGAGTATAGACTGAAATTTAAGGAAGGTCCTATAGAATTTCGCAAATGTTTCATATCAAAATCTGAACACTGAAGTAGCAGTCACTTTATTGTCCCTAAATGTCCATGTTTAGAATGTTGAATACGTACCATCATGAGCAAAAGTTCTAGGGGACTAAACATTTTGACTAGTCAATAATTTTATGAACTGGCGCTGGGACAGTTCAGACCCCTAGGATTTGTGCTCATGATGGTACACCCCACTCATTTAGAACTGAGATGTTGGCCTTGCAGTTTATGCACAATTAAATTTACAAATCAGAAACATAAATTGCACCGTAAAATTATAGATAATAGCACACGCTATTTCATTATTTAACCCACTGAGGGGTTCACACGCATAATTCCACCTTGCAACTTGCAGTCTCTTCCTGTATGACTTACTAATTTTTACCTTTTTGACCAATAAAATCTTTCAAACGATTCTTTTCTAAGGAACGTACCGACAGAATCAATCCAAAGGATTCTATTATAAGGAAATGAGCAATGGAATCTTTAGATTGATAGGATTCAATTCTAAGGCTGTAAGAAATATATTTCAGAAGTATTTTAATCTTAATAAAGGACCACTAGAATCTTTCCACAGGATACTGCTATACAGAATAGGCCAATAGAATCACTCCAAAGGTTTTTATTCTTGAAAAAGGATCAATAGAATCTTTCTAAAGGCTTAAAAAATTTATAGATTCTTTAAAAAGATGAGGCTTTTTAATAATTAAATATGTTGAGAGGTAAAAACAACACCAAACTACTATTGTGAGAAAAGGAGTATTAGAATATGTTCATGAAATTCTATTATAAGGGAATGAGCAATAGAATCTTTCTAAAGTATTCTATTACAAAGAAATAAGAGAGCAATATAATCTTTCCAAAGGATTCAATTATAAGGAAATGTGTGTGAGAGCAATGAATCCACGGGATTCTAGTATACTGAATGGGCCAAAGGTTTATATTGTAAAGAAAGAACCAATATAATCTTTCTAAAGGTTGAAAGAATCTATGGATTGTATAGAAAGATGTGGTTTTTAGTCATTAAGTATGTTTTGGGGAACAAAAACACTACACCACTCGCAAATTTCACAGGGTTGAAAGCACTGAACACAGGCACTGAATAAATAAAAATATAAGAGTCCGTTATAATAGTAAGTACGGAATGTTTGAGGATAATTATACCCAAGTTTGGAAGTTTCGCCAAAAAAAAATTCTCTTCACAATCGATAAAAGATATGGCAACGCTTTACCCACACCGTTTATGCAAAATTGTTAGTTTATTTTCAGTTTTGTTTGAGAGAAATCAGCTCGAAAACATGCATTTCTGGGGTACATGAAAAGAACCCATCTGTTACAAACTGCATGATTGATGGCTGTTTATTGTGTGATGGCGTTAAGCTAGACTGAGAGATGTTTCCAGTCAAGAGGTGCGTCAATTTTCCAAGGTTTACAAAGACTAGAAACGGTGGATGATTTCTCAAGAATTGAGTAAAAGGAAAATTTGGTGTTAATATAAATGTTCTAAGCTTCATAAGATGAGAATCATGTGTACATAATTTACGGAGCTAATTCGCAATCTTTGGTAAGTACAGTTCAAGTTCTACGCAAGGAATTTATTTAAATTACTTACCCTCCTGGTGGTTGTCTAAACTATGTGTCTCGTCATTAGCAAAACTGACCAGATCATGACTGACAAGATATCTCTTCATTAGAAATACTGACCAGATCTTGATGGACGAGATATCTAGTCACTTGAAAAACTGACCAGATCTTGAACTCGTCATCAAACAATCGGCAATACCTTGGAGACGAGACATTTGGTCATTAGCAAAATTGGTCAGATCTTGATGAACGAGATATCTCGTCATTAGAAAAACTGACCAGATCTTGATCTCGTCATAAAAAAATCGGTAATAACTCGACGATAAGATATCTCATCATTGCCAGATTGATCAATCTTGATAGACGATATATCTCGTCTCGAAACCAGTTGGAGGGTTAAATACGTGAAATATGGCCCCAAAGCACTATAAAACAGCTGAAATGTAAAACAATGCTTATTAAAATCATCCTACTCAACCCTCATAGGGGTTAATATGCAAAATTCTAACTTGCAACCTGCAGTATCACCTGCACGACTTCTAACCAACTTTGACCTTCCTGACCTATAGAATCTTTCCAAAGGATCCTATTGTAAGGAAAGGTATATTAGAACCTTTCTATGTGATTCTATTATAAGGAAATGAGCAATAGAATCTTTCCAAAAGATTCTACTCTAAGGAAATGTGCATTAGTATATTTCCAAGTGATTGTAATCTAAGGAAAGGAGGTATGGAATATTGTAAAAGGTTCTAATCTAAGGAAGGGATCAACAGAATCTTTCCAAAGGATTTTATTCTACAGAATGCACCAATAAAATTGTCCCAAAGAATTTTACTCTCTAGTAAAGGACCAATAGAATCTTTCTAAAAGTTGAAAGAATCCTTGGATTCTTTGGAAAGATGTGGTTATTTAGTCATTAAGTGTATTGTATAGTAAAAGCAACACTACACTACTTGCAAATTTCGCGAAGCTCAGAGGGTTAACGCTGCTGTCTTGGCGTGATTTTCGGTTTCTGTCTCCAATCCAACGCTAAACTGTAATGGTAATGGTGATATTGGTAAAACTTTTATTTTACAACATTCTTGGGGGGACGGCTATTGCTAATTTGCGATAAAAGTTATAAACTATTAACGTTAACAGCTTCGTTAACAGTTAAAAACTTGCGGTTAGTGAATAAATTGAACAGTTAGTATTAACTGTTAGAAATTTATGTTAACAGTTAATTTTAAAAAATAGTAATTACTTAAATTAGTAATTTCAACTTTATTCTTACCAAATTTTAAATAAATTTTGATATTTTATTTTAATTTTTTAGCTTTTGTAATAAGTTCACTTATTTAAAGCGGCTTTTTAACCTTTATCTATAACTGTCCTTTTCAATTACAGCTGCTAACTTTTAATTTATAATAGTACTGTTGTTTTAAAACTGCTATCGGAATAACAACCAATCTCTAATAGGTATTATTGCTGATGAGACACTAGGTATCGAACTTTGGTGACCGTATTTTACGAGAGACTTTCTGTTAAACTGAATGTAAGTATAGGTAGTATTTCTGCGGTGGAACAAGTTTCCTGTACGTATTCCAGCCGTGACGTCAGTTGGCTTGTTTTTCGAATAGGTTTTCAGCATTTCCACAATAAAATTCCAAAGAAGGAATTCCGAATTGATTTATACCCAGTTGATTGGTCTCAACACCGATTAGATTAAACACCAAACGTGGCAAAAACGACAGTAAACTAGATTTTAAGGTAACTCCGATATGTATCATGCGAGATCGCTTGCGCGTTGCGGAGTAAAATCTTTTCTTTTCATCTGGTTTGTTTACAATGAAAATCCCTCTCATAAGCCGTGTTGTTCGATCAGTGAAGTGTCTATACTTGCGGTGACAACAGTCTCATAGAAAGGTAACCACATGAACTATGAAGACGCTAAGAAGATGGGACTGAGCTAATTTCGCAAATAATGGATGGATCCAGAATGTGTTATGTATATTAGAAGATAGCTCCCATCAATTAGGCAGCTATCATTGAGTGCATTTAAGAACTAAGATGAGTAAATGTTTTTAATTCTTGAATTTATCACCACATCTAAACGGCTTATTTATGTACGAAGAAATTATAATCTTTAAAATTTCGATAATTTCTCAAGAATTGATCATTACGCATTCATGACTCACAAACTAGTTCAATAATTTATATACATATTTTATTTTAACACTGAGCCACATCCGTACATAAGTTTCATAAATAATGAATGAATCCCGAACGCGCGTGTTAAGTAGAAGATAGTTCACACATAATTTAAATATCTATCATTGAAAATATTTTATGAATGATAGAATGTTCTATATATAAGAGCACATATATAGTTTAACACTTCAACCGGCTTATCTAAGAATAAAAAAATCTTTAAAATTATGACTTCAGAGCAAATTAATCCAGAGAAACCATTTTTCAATAATTGAATCTATCGGTACATCTTCAATCACCCCCTATCTAAAATAAAGATAATTATAATTTTTAAAAAGTTAATGATTTCAGAGCAGATTTCTTTGGAAACCATTTTTCAATTCTTGATTCTTTCGGTACATTCGACCGGCTTATCTAAGAATAAAAACATCTTTCAAATTATAATTTCAGAGTAAATTTCTCTGGGGAAACCATTTTTTTTATAATTGAATCTATCGGTACATCTTCAATCACTTTATCTAGAATAAAGATAATTATAATCTTTAAAATTATGATTTCAGAGCAGATTTATTTGGGAAAAACCATTTTTCGATCATTGATTCTATCGGTTCATCATTGACCTGCTTATCTAAGAATAAAAAATCTTTAAAATTATAATATCAGCAAATTTCTCTGAGAAAACCATTTTTTAATAATTGAATTTATAGGTACATATTCAATCGCCTTATCTAAGAATGAAGAAAATTATAATCTTTACAATTATGAATTCAGAGAAAATTTCTCTGGGGAAATCATTACATTTTTATGTTTCACAAACTAGTGCAATAATTTATATCTTACGAAAATCTTTCCGGAAATAAGTTTGTAATGAAAGCTAAAAAGAAATGAGCATTAGTTTGATTCAATCAAAACTTTTTCCACTTGTGTTGCGAAGAATAAAGGCACAAAAAGCGTTCGCCTCAATCTGTGTTGTGACTAAATTTATTTTGAACTGGAAATCCTTATCTTTTCATCTTAATTTTCGAAGACGTTAATTAACGAAGGGCCAAAAAATGAGCGCTAGGAAAATCGGCTTTTTTCTGTGAAAATCTTAATCAGTTTACTAGAAGCCGAAGTGACCGAGTCCAATAAAAAACTTTGCAAGAAATACCTTCCTTTAACCCCTTGTTACGGTTTGTCAAGTTACTGTTTTTAGCAGCGTACAAAGTTTAATACTTTAACACCATTTTCGACCCAATTCATTCAACGGGGGGAAATAAATTGATGAAAAAACTATAATTACACTTCCTTTTTAGAAAATAGTGGCTGAGATTGAAGAAAAAGATAAAAACTAATTACCGACAATTTAAGAACATTTCATTTAACTATTGTGCCCTACGTGAAAGTTTCGCTAGATTTCAGATTATACTCCTAATACCAAGTTGCAAGTTGCTTTTATTCTGTTCATATTTTAAAATAGCGAAGATAATTATTTGTTAATTTATTATCAGTTTTTCGTACTAATTTGTTTATAAAAATTAAACAGGGGGCACATCTTAAAGTAAATGTAAAAATATTAACCCTCTGAGCGATATTTCTGATTCGTGTAGTATTGGTTTTACCTCATAACACACTTTATGACTAAATAACTACTTCTATTGGTTGAGAGAATTTATGGATTCTTTCAACCTTTAGAAATATATTATTGGTCCTTTTCTTGGAATAGAATTCTTTGGACAGATTATATTGGTCCTTTGGAAAGATTTAGTTGATCTAATTAGAATAGAATCTTTTGGAAAATTCTATTAGTCCTTTAGGAAAGAAAAGACTCCTTTGGAAGGATACTATTCGTCCTTTCCTCAGAATAAAAATAATTTGGGAAGATACTATTCGTTCTTTCCTAAAAAAATCCACTGGAAATAGTGTTGGTCATTTCTGTAGAACGGAATCCTTTGGAGAGGTTTAGTTGATCCTTTAATTAGAATAGAATCTTTTGGAAAATTTCTATTAGTCCTTTAGTAAAAGACTCCTTTGGAAATATTTTGATGCTCATTTCCTTAGAAAAGAATCCATTGGAATGATTCTTTTGTTCAAGTTGTTTAGAAATCATGCACTGAAGACTGCAGGTTGTAAAGTGGAATTGTGTGAACCCATCAGAGGTTTAATCATTTTGATGGCAAAATCAGCAAATATAGTAAAGTAAAATCCGTCTAATCGAAGTTAAATTTCACTAGGGCTGAAAATACTTCAACCAGATTGGCGTTGACTCTACTAGCAGACTTCAATATATCCTAGAGTGGACTACTCAAACATGTCCGTCACTGATTTCTAGCCTTAAGTGGCTTTGCAGCACTCTATTAACTATTATTGTTACTTTTAAGACAAAAGTGATCAAATTTTAATTAATTTGTTGAATGAGATGTTTAAAATCCTGTGCAAATTTAGATAATTAATAGTTTAATGAAACTGATAGGTGGTAATTCTGGCTAGTAATGAAGGATTAAGAATGACATGTAACATTGGGTTGATGCAAAAGTTGATCCCAATTTTGGCGCTAGATGGCACTGTATAGCAAAACCGAAGTGTTATCTACTTCATAAGTGCAAAGTTTGGATGTTTGAAAGAAGGAATTTCAGGGAGTATTTGGGAAAAAAATTGTGTTATTTGGTTGCGTTTTTTAAATTTTGTTAAGCATTAAAAATGGCAGAAGATAAAGAGCATTTTCGACATATTATGCTTTTTTTATTTCCGAAAAGGCAAGAATGCTTCGCAGACGCAAAAGAAAATATGTGTTGTGTAGGGTGATGGTGCCGTCGACGATTCCAAGTGATGTAAGTGGTTCAGAAAGTTTCGTCACCTGGGTCAGTTCTTTAGCTAAAAACCTCAGAACTTCCATGAGCGCTGGATTATGCAGCTACCGGTGAGATGGAGAAAGGTCATTGAACAGAACGGCACATGCTATACTGATTAAATGTAATTTTTAGTAAATAAAATTTTTCTTAAATTTTTGTCTAGAAAACGGTACGGACATTTGCATTCACCCAATAGGAGCGAGGAAGACAAGTTCTACAGGATTTCACAGATACTACCTATGTTGTAGCGAATATAGTTTATTATTCAATTCAAAGGAAATGAGTAAGATAATCTTTCGAAAGGATTCTATAATGAAATGAGCAAAGAATTTTACAATTTTGATCTTTTTGACCAATAAAATCTTTCCAAAGGCTTTGATTCTAAGGAAATGAGAAAAAGAATCTTTCCAAAGGATTCTATTCTAAGGAAAATAGCAATAGAATCTTTCCAGAGGATTCTATTCTGAGGTAAGGAGTAACAGAATCTTTCCGAAGGATTCAATTATATGGAAAAGAGCAATAGAATCTTCCCAAAGAATTCTTTCTATGCTGAGGAAATGCTCAATATAGTCTTTCCAAAGGATTCTATTCCAATGAAAGAAGAAATAGAATATTTATAAGGGATTTTATTCTAAGGAAAAGACCAATAGAATCGTTCTAAAGGTTGAAAACATCCATGGATTATTTCAAGTAATAGATAGTGGTTATTTAGTAATTCAATGTGTGGTAGGGTTATAGGGTTATTTTATAATTCAATGTGTGGTAGGGTTATTTAGTAATTAAATATATGGCAGGGTTAAAGCAATACTACACTACTCTGAAATCTCGCAGTGCTCAGAGGGTTAAATTCGAACTAGAGTTCATAGAAATACGGAAGTGCGATTAGATTACTCCATTTTAAACACTGCTATAAAAGTGTAGTTGAACGAAAATATAGTATTTCATGCCAATTTTGTCCTTGAACATTAAAATCTTTCCAAAGGATTCGATTCTAAAGAAATGAGTTAGAATCTTTCCAAAGGATCCCTAAAGGATTTTAACCCACTGAGGGGTTCACCGCATAATTCCAAACCTTATAACCCGAAGTTTTTCCTGCATGACTTTTGACCTTTTCGAAATAAAATGTTTCCAAAGGATTCTATTCTAAGGAAATGAGTAACAATCTTTACAAAGGATTCTATTCCAAGAAAAGGAGCAATAGAATCTTTCCAAGGTATTCGATTCTGAGGAAATGAGGAAAAGAACCTTTCCAAAGGATTTTATTTTAAGGAAATGAGTAACAGAATATTTCCAAAGGATTATATTCCAAGTAAAAGAGCAATAGAATCTTTCCAAAGGATTCGATTCTGAAAAAATGAGCAATATAATCTTTCCAAAGGATTCTAAGGAAAATAGTAATAGAATTTTCCATAGGATTCTATTCCAAGGGAAGGAGCAGTAGAATATTCCCCAGGGATTGTATTCTAAGGAAAGGACCAATAGAATCTTTCTAAAGGCTGAACGAATCCATTGATTCTTTCAACCAATAGGTAGTGGTTATTTAGTAATTAAATGTGTTGTAGGATTAAAGAAATACCACACTACTCGGAAACCTCGTGACTCAGAGGGTTAAATTCGAAGCAGACTACATAGAAATCCACAACTTCTAGCAAACCTTTCTATGAAATTCAAAGGTTCTGATCCCTACGTTTCATGAAATTTCATATATATTCGAGAGGTCCAACTGAAGGAATTTAATTCAGTCATCAATATGAGAATGATAGCATTAAGGAGTCGAAATTGGAAAGCTCATTCGACTGTTTATCCGATCCCAGTAACAGCTCTCCTCAAAGCTTTGTCAACCCCTTTTCCTTTCACAGACGAACTTCCAGCATCCAATCGACAGATCAGAAGGACTTCTTTCCTATAGGACGGCTTTTAAAATGCTGTTTGAATTCTTAAGTGCGATTCGACTGCTACATTTTAAACACTGCTCTCGAAAGTGTACTTGAACGAAAATATATTTTGCGGTATTTCTCAATTCCACTCAGCCCTTGAGCATTGGCTTTTCCATTTCGAATTGGAATTCTGATATTCCTCCGAAAAACGTCCCCTAAAATGGAATTATTATCCCGCCCTAGAAACCCTTTGAGTTCTATATTTATTTATGATAGTTGAAAGTAGGATGGGGGCAATATATACACCCGTTATAGATGTATAACTCTGTAGTGTATATAAATCTGTTTTCTCCTCAGCTTAATGAATATAAAATAATGTTTTGTATTCTTATTTTTTATTCTCCGAGAGTATCTAGCTTATTGCTTCGGACTTTTGACTCTATTTTATGTGATGCTGTTGATATTTGAG
Source organism: Meta bourneti (assembly GCA_933210815.1). NCBI lineage: Eukaryota > Metazoa > Arthropoda > Arachnida > Araneae > Tetragnathidae > Meta > Meta bourneti. Next base: position 91,344,329 of record OW119934.1, read on the forward strand.
GGTTTGAATTTTGTTTTAATTTTGTCTTCAAAAGTGGCTTTAACTCTCAGTAGAACCACCTGGTTAGAAGAGTAGTGGATTAGCAACCGGAGGGTTGCAAGTTCGAAACTCGATCCAACCAAAGATCGTCGTGTATGTGGGGTCTGTTGCACGTTAAATTTGTCCTGGACTCAAATGTCATCACGTTGGCGTGGTGTTGTAGGTGGGTAGTTAATTAACGTCTCACTGGAGCAACACAAAGGGCTATTGGCGACGGTCCGGGATCAATCATCCAAGGACAGCACCTCGTAATTCTGAACCACGGTCAAATGACGAGAACAACACCTGAGCTGGTACCCCACTCTCCAAACTTCCACACCAAGCCAACTTAAGGACACACACGACGGTCTTTGGCTGGACCGAGTTTCGAACTCGCAATTCTCCGGTTGCTAATTCGATGCTGTTCCAACTGGGCTACTTCGGCCCATGCCTTGGTATGGAAGTTTGGAGAGTAGGGTGCCAGCTCAGGTGCTGACCTCGTCATCCGACCGTGGTTGAAAATTACTAGGTGTTGTGCTGAGATCTTTCCCTTGAGGATTGATCCCGGACCGTCGTAATAACCCGTTGTGTTGTTACAGTGCGACGTTACCTTATCTCGTCGTCGAGGTATTGTCGATTTTTTGTGACGAGATCAAGATCTGGTCAGTTTTTTTAATGACGAAATATCTCGTCCAACCAGATCTGACCAATTTCGCTAATGACGAGATGGCAACCACCAGGAGAGTTGATTCAACTACCTACCTAGCTACACGAAATTTCCGAGTTGTGTAGTGCCTACCCCACAACACTGTAGTATAGTTGTGTACAGTAGATCCGAGTAGTATAGTCTTACCCACAACACACATAATGTCCAAATAACCGCATTTGTGGGATGAAAGAATCCCACGAAGGATTCTATTGGTCCAGGAAGTCAAAAAGGGTTGGAAATTGGGCAGGTAGGTACCATGTAACAGATCTTCACACCAAGCAATAGGTAGGAAATAGCATAAAGCTTCGTCTGCATTGCTTCCTCTACTTCATTAGACGATCGGTGTCCAAAATTTGTAAATACACCAGTTTTCTACTGAATATCTTTGGTTATGCAAATCGCCACACGCTGTATCGTTCAACTTTGAGGTTGTAACCTTTAAAAGTAGTGGTGTTCCCTATCCTTCCAAGTGGTTTCGAAGATGTATCTATCTCGTCCATCAAGATCTGATCAATTTTGCTAATGACAGGATACATCGCCTTCAAGATTTTGCCCAGTTTTTGATGATGACGTGATCAAGATCTGATCAGTTTCTTCTAATGATCGTGTTCTCTTCAAATTACGGGATTCTCGTCCATCAAGATCTGACCAATTTTGCTAACAATGAGGTATTTTGTCATCAAGATATTGCCAATTTTTTTATGATGCCGAGAACGAGATCTCGTCAATTTTCTTCTAATGACGAGATATCTCTCAATCAAGATCTGACCAATTTTAATATTGATGAGATATCTCGACCATCAAGATCTTGCCAGTCTTGTTAATGACGAGATACCTCGTCATGACAACCACTAGGAGTGTTAAGTTTGCACTCATAAGTTTGCGTACATTTTTGAGATTTGAAATTTTTATGAACAACACTATTTTCAGCACATTAATATTATTGTCCAAATATTGAAATGAATTCAGGTCACAAAGAGAAGAAAGTGATCCCATTCATTTAAAAAAAGACCGTTTGTGTTTTCCTTAAAAGCATATTTTCTTTATTGCGAAAGAGATACATCACTCATATCCTTTATTCCTCTTGAGGTTCTCTTACTAAGCTCATTATATCCGAATTTTCGTGACATTTATTGCAGAAAAGGCTCGCGTATCGAACAATGACGTGAAGACTCCTGATATTTTAAAAAATCTATTCAAAAATTTTTACAGTTATGTAAAACGAGACAAAATCCCCTTATGATAAAGGTACATTAACGGTTTCCAATTTCTATCGATCTTTAAAAGACTATCATTCAATATCCTCTGCGGAAAGTGTGATGGATATTAATGAGTTATACGCCAAAATTTAAACACTAAACGATATCATCCTTAACGTTTCATTGCTGCTTTTTATTGAAAGTAAGACTAGGGGATTTCTTTTTAAGTTTGAGAAGGGAGGACATGGATCAGTCTAATTTCGCAAAGGGATTTATCTTGATTTCGGAGATTTCATTTGTCAAAACATTTTAATATTTAAGAAACGCATAAAGTGTAAAAAAATGCTATGAGCGTGCAAGTTAAAGTACCTTTAGTATAAGTACACGTGATACAATCCAATCATCAATAAATTATAGTTGTTAATAAATTATAGGTAATGTCAAGTACTCAAGTATTTTGTGAACTCTGTCACTGCAAAAATTAATTTTCAATATATTAGTCTATGTAGCAGAGCAATCAGTCTCTTTTTTATAGACATAAGGTATACGTATATATTAGATTTCTTTTAAATTTTAACTTTAAAAATACAATTTTTTTACAATAGGTCATTGGCTTGTGCTTAAACTTATTACAGTGCAACAATTTCAGATTAAGCTAGTCATTAATTATCTTATTTAAATATAATGAGCTAATTAACATGTTTTTTGAACAGTGATATCTTAAATTCTAATTGGTTCAGAAAGACAATTCCTGTTGGAAATTATTCCTAATATTATTCTTCATGTTTTGACCCTCCATCATGTTGCTAGAAAGGATAGGTTTTTTGACTATTTTTCTCACCAAGGATGTCTAAAAAATCAAGTTTTCAAGAACTTCAACATTTAAAAATCAACTAAAAATCAACTAAAAATTTATTTCTTAACTAATAACTATGACTGAGGGTCAGAACATCCACTGTATTTTGTGTATTGTATAGATTATAATGACACAAGTAATTTAAATACATAAATTCATCGTTGAGTTATCATTGTTTGAACAAATCATCGCATTGCAAAAACTTCAGAAATTGAGTTTAAAGTTTGGGAAACATATTTGTATATGATGACAGTACCTAACGAAAACCCTTGTAACAGAAAACTGCACTGCTGGCCACCGTAAATGCAACACCCTGAAGGAAGCATGCAAATAATATGAAATTTACAACATGCATTAGCGGAGGTGAGATATGCAAATGATTAGAATTTCAGCGCAGACGCACATCACGCGCGCCTGTGGCGCCACTTCAAAGCGCTATTTAAGGCTTGGAGATTTCGACGATTTCAAGTACGGCAATTGTGTTTTTCTTGTGGTTTTTTCAAAAAAAACGATCAATTATGCCTCGTAGAAAACAGCGATCATCTTTTGATCAAGTATCCGAGTTCGACAGAGGAAGGATAGTGGCCTACCGAGATTGTGGATTATCTTTCAGGGAAATCGGTAGTCGTGTTGGACGAAACCAAACAACTGTAATGCGGATATGTGATCGTTGGATGCAGGAGGGTACGACGGACCGACGTGTTCGATCGCATCCACCTCAGTGCACCACTTCACGGGATGACAGGCATATTGTGCGTATGGCAGTGACGGATCGCTCAGCCACATCACGAACCATAGCACAGCACATTCAGTCTGTACCGCATCATCCAATGTCTGCGCGCACCATTCGACGCCGTTTACAGCAGAGTGGTCTGTCCGCAAGACGTCCATTGCTTCGTCTACCCTTGACGCAGAACCACAGACGTTTCCGCCGCCAATGGTGCGATGAAAGAAGGATGTGGACGGCAGAATGGAATGAAATTGTCTTTACTGACGAGTCACGCTTCTGTCTGCAACACCACGATGGTCGAATTCTAGTCTGGAGACACCGTGGAGAGAAGATGCTGAACAGCTGCGTTATGCACCTCCACACTGGACCTGCACCGGGTATTATGGTATGGGGCGGTATTGGATATCACTCTCGCACTCCTCTAGTACGCATTGCCGGTACTTTAAACAGCCAGCGCTACATCTCCGAGGTGTTGGAGCCAGTTGTCCTTCCTTACCTTCAGGGCTTGCCCACAGCCATATTTCAACAGGATAATGCGCGACCACACGTGGCACGCATTGTCCAAGGGTTCTTCGTCAATCGCCAGATTGAATTGCTTCCCTGGCCAGCTCGCTCTCCGGATCTTTCGCCGATAGAAAACATGTGGTCCATGGTTGCTCAACGATTGACCCAGAATACATCCCCAGCTGCCACACCAGATCAACTTTGGCAACGTGTGGAAGCTGCTTGGTCTGCTGTACCCCAAGAACACATCCAAAGTCTCTTTGAATCAATGCCGAGGCGTGTGGCAGCGGTGATCTCCAACAATGGCTGCTACTCTGGCTACTGATTTTGGCAGGAACCACACTTCACAGAAGTCTATAAATTTAATCATTTGATACTTGGTCAACATGTTATCTACAAAATAAATTTTGTTGTGATATCTCTTGTCTTTCTTGGTGTTGCAATTTGGGTGGCCAGCAGTGTATTTCAAATATTTACAAGATCTTGGTATCGTTTGAAAGCCAAGCAGTTGGAAAATATTTTGAATTAATAAAACAATTATTGATATTCTGGTTGATTTTCGTGATTTCTAGTGTATACATACACACCTTAAGTTGCACTGTCTAGCCACTTGTTGCTGCATTGGTGACTGGCAATCGTGATTATAAGCACTAGCACACCAGATGACGCTCACATAATCGGTATGCTCTTCGATAGATCATATAAATCATTTCCATAAAAACTTATATTTTCTAATAATAAACTAATAGGATTTCAAACCACTCCCTTCGTCAATACTGGCCGACCTGGCTCAGTGGTTTTGCACACTGTGCTAGCAACCATAGAGGAAATATAAAAGTAGTGTGAGCAAATTAACCTTTTTATGTGCCCAGGAACATGTGACCAAAACTAGTAGTAACGTGACCCTTAGATTACTTTCGTCTGCTGGGAGTAAACGAACATTCATCCTCGAGGACAAAGTTATAGTCTGACGATTTTATCATTTTTTCTCCACTCTATAGAAATACGTATTCACACATCTATTCTCATAAGATGTATCGCCAAACTAGGCGATAAGATGATAAATCGGTCAACCAAGTCAATTTTTCAGAGAGCAGTCACGTGACTACTAGTGGACATGTTAGTTACGTTTTGAAGCTCCTCTTAGTAATACTCAGTCTACTTATTTTTAAAGTCTATGCTAACAACCTGCGAATTGTAAGCGGCGCAGGTTCGATTCCTAAAAATTACCCTGTGTGTATTTCTCCTCTCAGTGTCAGTAAAATTTTCCTTGTGAATGTATATCCATTACTTCACGCTGTCTGTTTCGTGTTTGGCGCTTATGGCCAAGCATAACCCTAGAGCCATCAAAAACCAAGCCTTATAAACCCCTCAGACAATGTAATAAAAATTAGTATAAATCGATATGTTGAAAGTTCATAATGAGACAATTCTCCGTTTTAATATGGTGCACGTTAAAACTGTCGTGGCCTCAAATGTCCTCACGTTGGCATGGTGTGGAAGTTTGGACAGCTCAGGTTTGACCTCGTCATCTGACTGGTTCAAATTTACGTGATGTTGTCCTCGGTTCTTTCCCTTGGGAATTGATCCCGGACCGTCGGCAATAGCCCGTTGTTTTGTTCCAGTGGGATGTTAATTAAATTCCTATCTACCTTTTTAATGTAAAATAATATGGATTTTTTACCATACTAGAAAAACGAAAAGGCAGTTAGAACCAAAGTCATTGTGTTTCATATTTGTATCAAGTAAATACGAACGCATACGTCTTTTTTTACATATTGATTAGATGAGAGATTTGTGATTTCAAGAAATCGGGAATTAGGAAAAGAAAACGGGAATTTCTTAATGAGATCTCACTTGAGAAAAAAACGGCCCTCCCACATCGAATAAAAAATCTATTTTTTTATTTAATTTAATTTAATATTTTGATACGAAATGAAAGAAATAAAAGATGGTTCTTTTAGAGAAGTGTAGCAATAATGAATGCGATATTAAAAGTGCAAAAGGCGTTTAGAACAGATGCGTGCTGCTGTTTGAAGAAATTAATTATGCATATTTAAAATTTTTAAAAATTACTCTTCTCATCAAAAGAACATGGTGAGGAGCTGGACTCTAACGAACTCATAGGGGACCCATCATGAGGTTTTTTCAAAACTCACGAAAAGGTCTGTAAGGAAAAGAATTCATTAGAAGCTACATAGAAGCGAGTAAACCATTAAAATCATGGCACGGAGAGAAGTTTTATCTGTGCTTAATTTATTTAATATCAATCGAATTATTGTGATTGAAATTTCCCCGAAACTCAATTAAAGTGGATATATGTTTCTCAGCCTGGAGAATCTATAAAATGCTATTTTTCACAATTAAAAGGAGATTTAGGATAATCCCAGCTGAGAGACAACTGTTATTGATCTGTGTTGCAATAAAACACCTCAAGGTTAAAAATAAGGGGATTTTAACGATTTCGGCATCTGTATCTCGAATATTATCCGATCTTAACATGGAGGTTCCAGAAATAACTAACCATTTTAAAACTTCTATGTTAATGTACTACAACATCATCAAACATTGACATTGATATTTCGAAAATAGCTAAAAAACATTTTAAAAATTCTGTCATCAGGCAATGACATTGATGTTTAAAACAGAACTGATAATTTTGAAACCTCTATATTAATGTCCAATATCAAGATTTTAAAATGGAGATTTCAAGAACTGGACCATTTTAAAACATGCATGTTAATGTCGCATATTATTAGACATTAACAATTGACGTTGAGATTTCATAAAGAACTGAACCGTTTTAACACCCTATGTTAATGCCAAATATCATCAGACCTTAACATTGAGATTTCAAAAAGAACTGAACCATTTTGAAGCCTCTATGTTAATTCCGAATATTATCAGACATTAACATTGAGATTTCAAGAACTGAACCATTTTAACCCACCTCTTGGTTGTCTCGACGAGGTATCTCTCGTCATTATTAAAACTGACCAGATCTTGATCTGGTCATCATAAAAACAATCGGAAATGTCTCTTTATTACAAGATATCTCGTCATTAGCAAAATTAGTAAGATCTAATGGACGAGATATCTCGTTGAAACCTCTATGTTAATGTTTAGATATATTTAGAGATTAACATTGGGATTTAAAAAAGAACTGAACCGTTTTAAAACTTCTGTGTTAATGTCACATATCACATAGACGGAGGTTCCAACAAGAAAGTTTCCTCTTCCAGTTAAATCTCTAATTAATGTTATCTCGAATTCCTCAATGCATTGCATTCATTATGGGTATCCAAACATTTAGTATCCATTTAACTGCAATCAGAAAGAAAAGTACATCCTTAGGTAGTTCAAACCACTCAGGTCTATTAGCCGCTTTCCAGAATAAAAAGCAAGAGCCATCTCGAGAAAAGATGGGAACAACTCTTTAGAGATTGCTCTACCTTTGTATAGGGTATCGTATCTTTTGGTCTCAGCTTTCAATACTGAGCTTCTCTTTCGCTCACCTTTTCCTAATCTTGCGTCATTTTTACTGGAAACATCGTATTTACCCAAGTTGTACACGTCTTTTCTCTTACAAGCTTCGTTTCCTAGGCTTTTACATCCCAACTAAGACTTAAGGTACGGGCTTGCTCTAGGGGGTTGTTTGTTTACTAAGCGATGTTTTGCTCGATGGGAGATTGCTTGTTTTCGCGTGGAAGCTCTACAAGCAGAAATGATTTTTGCTTTCGAAAGGTAGTGGGGTTTTGTTTCAAGTAGAGTTGCATTCGAAATTTTCAAAATATCGATTTTGATGTTTTTGGAGGTTTGTGATTTTTCAAATTATTTGTGTCCAGCCGTTTTACAGAATAAATACCAGGAACCATCTTGGGGAAAGAAGAGGACGATTCTTAACCCTCCAAGTGGTTTCGACGAGATATCTCGTCCATCAAGATCTAACCAATTTAATTAATGACGAGATATCTCATCCATCAAGCTCTAACCAATTTTGTTAATGACGAGATATCTAGTCATCAATGTACTGCCGATTTTTTTTGATGACGAGATCATGATCTGGTCACTTTTCTTCTAATGAAGTGATATGTCGTCCATCAAGATCTGGTCAGTTTTGCTAATGACGAGGCTTCTTCAAGACAACCACCAGGAGGGTTAAGAGATTGCTCTAGTTTTGTTTGTGTATGGTATCTTTTTGACTCTCATCTTTCATCCTGAGCATACTTTCGGTCACCCTTTCCCAATCTTTGCGTCATTTCTACCGGAAACGTCTTTTTTACCCGAGTTGTACACCACCTTTCCGCCCCATAAGCTTCATTTCCTAGGCTTTTCCGTCCGAGCTCGGACTTAAGGTAGAAAGTTGCTCTTTGTTTACTAAGCGACATTTTACTCTGTGGAGATCGCTAGTTTTTGTGTGATAGATCTACAATCGGAAATGCTTTTTATTTTCGAAAGTTAATGGATTTTTGTTTTAAGTAGAATCAAATCCAGAATTTTCAAAAATATCGATTTTGAGATTTTTTGAGGTTTGTATGATTTTTATGATTTTTCAAATCATTTTGTGTCCAGCCGCTTTACAGAATAAATACTAAAACAATTTAGGGGGAAGAATAGGACGACTCTTTAGACATTGATCTATTTTTGTATAGGTAGCTTATCTTTTTGTCGCTCATATTTCATCCTGAGCATAGCTTCAGTCACTTTTTCCCAATTTCTGCTTCATTTCTACTGGAAACGTCACATTCACCCGAGTTGTACACCAACTTTCCACCCAAGAAGCTTCATTTCCTAGACTTTTCCGTCCGAGCTCGGACTTAAGGTAGAAAGTTGTTCATTGTTTACTAAGCGACATTTTACGCTGTGGGAGATCGCTAGTTTTCGTGTGAAAGCTCTACTAAGCAGAAATGCTTTTTACTTTCGAAAGTTGGCGGGTTTTTGTTTTAAGTAGAGTTGAATTCAAAATTTTCGAAAATATCGATTTTGAGACTTTTAGAGGTTTGTATGGTCTTTATAATTCTTCAAATCATTTTGTGTGCAGCCGTTTTCCGTAATGAATACTGAGAACCATCTCGAGAATAGAAGTGGACGATTCTCTTTAGAGATTGCTCTACTTTTGTATGGGTACCGTATCTTTTTGTCCCTCATCTTTCATCTTGAGCATCCTTTGATCACCCTTTTCTAATCTCTGCGTCTTGTAACAGGAGACATTTTATTTACCCAAGATGTAGGATATATTTCTGCCCCATAAGCTTTATTTCTTTGACTTTTTCATGGGGCTGACATAGCTCAGGGTGTTTGCCCACTGAGCTATGTAACTCCAGGTCACTACATACAGGGTTGTAGGTGGGCCATGTACGATTCCTGCCTGTATACCTTGGATGTATGTCTCTTCTGCATCATTAAAACTTTCCTTTTGTGTGTATGTCCATTACTTGATGTTGCCTGACGTGTTTGGCTCCAAATACGGCCCTTTCACCATAAAACCCGAACCAACCAGCAAACCTAGGCGTTACCGTCTCAGCTGTGACTTAAGGTACAGGCTTGCTCTAGGAGTTTATTTTTTGTTTGATAAACGACACTTTCCTTAATGGGACATAGCTAGTTTTCATGCGAGCGCTCTACAAACAGAAATACTTTTCGAAAATTGAGTTGTTATTGTTTTAATGAGAGTTCGAACGATAAAATTTCAAAAATATTGATTTTTAACTTGGGAATGTGGTTCCACTACTCGCCTGGTTTCTGATTACAATTAGATAGCGATTACTGTGGTAGATGGTTTACATTTACGTGACGAGGAAGAATGGTCTTTCGATCAGGTGAAGGATATGCAAAACTTGCTTTTAAGTCATTCATTCCAATCCGCTGGTATCGTTACTATTAACCCTCCTGGTGGTTGTCTCGACCAGCTATCTAGTCATTAGAAGAAAACTGACCAGACCTTGATGAACGAGATATCTCGTTGTGAGAAGAAAACAAACCAGATCTTGATGAACGCTATCTCATTGTGAGAAAAATAAACCAAATTTTGATGAACGCAATACCTCGTGAGAAAAAACAGACCAGATCTTGATCTCGACATCATTAAATAATCAGCAATACCTTGATGACGAGATATTTCGTTATTAGCAAAACTGACCAGATCTTGATAGACGAGATATCTCGTTATTAGAAAAACTGACCCGATCTTGGTCTCGTCATCATCAAAAAGGCAATAACTTCATTCGGAATTCAATCGTCTTTTTTGATGACGAGATATATCGTCATTAGCAAAATTGGTCAAATCTTGATGGACAAGATATCTCGTGGAAACCACTTAGAGGGTTAATATTGGGCCTTTCAGAAATATTCTACAGCTAATTTTGGAAGTCATTCCTTCTATGATTGATTGTAATTTTAAGGGAAAAAGTTCAATAACTTTATACGATTTTGTTTCCAATTCTGACAACGCTTGTGCATGGCGAAACACGATAGAACGTTTTTGGAATATTCGAAATAAATAAAAAGAATGTTACAAAATAATAAATTTTTTCTTAGTGTTACAACTGCTGTGGTAAGACTTCACAAGTGAACAGTTTTTAATGAATTCTTTGCCCTAATAGCTACGATTTCAATGAGAAACTATTTTCGTTGTTATAAATAAGTCGAACGGAATAAGTAACATTTAAATACCTTGCTTTCTTATTGAAGCACTTTTATTGATTTAAAGCAATTATCTGGGAATATAACAAATAAAACGTATTTGTTTTATAATTGTTTTTCTAAAACAAAGTTCTTAGTTCAGTCTTTTTTACCTTTGTTTTTGACTCTTGAAATACTGATTTTGCAGTGAACTATTTGATGCTTATAAATAGACCTCATAAAAACCTCACATGTGTAAAATATTTAGGTTTCGAATAAGCATAAGAGTAGGTATAGTTAAAGTATTACGAAAATAAAAATAAATTTTTACAGGTATAAAAGTGATATTTAAAAATCAAAACTAGCTCTGTCATTATCATAAGAGATAGTCAAGTCTTAATTAATGTGATATGTTCTCATTATTTACTCATCGGTAAAATAGCATTATTGTTATATTTAGTATTAAGTTTTAATGCAGTGTGTATTTACATTATTTATTAATAAGGACAATAACAGGTATTAATGTAATATTTACTATGCATTATTAATTAAATATGTATTCCCTTAAAATGGAAAACTAAGCATTAATGTGACATCTACTATTCAGTATAAATGTTATATATCTAAAGTGTTAGGGAAAAATCGGCATAAGTAAACAAAAATAAATTTTTTAGAAGATAGTTTTTATTTAATGTATTTTTTACGTATCCATTACAAATCAACTTTTTCATTTCAACCAGATTTATATCTTTGCTTTTATTCATAGTTGACTTATACCAATTAGACCAATGAAAGATAATTTTTTTGCATGTATTCGTTTACTTATCTTAATTTGAACATTTTTTGACTTATAATGTTATGCTCAAACACGCTAGATATATTCTCATTATTTACTTATAGTGAGTATAACTGTATTAATGTAATATTTATTAAACAGTTTAATGCAATACTTATTTTTTCGGAAATCTTAAGATCCTTATAGAAAAATTGAGCGTCGCAACACTTAAAAAGTTAAGAAACTCAGCATATTTGTTCAGCGTCTTTTAGTTTGAAAATAATTAATATTGACAAATTGAAAGGGTAGATATGTTCACTTTTTAATACAGAAGGCATCTTACAGAGAAATGCAAATTTTAAAGTGAACAGAAGACAACTCGGAGCATTAAGCACTTTTCGCATATGCAGTTCTGTGTGTGTGTGTGTGACGGGGATGTATAAAAATAAAATTCTGTAGAGACATCTCTAAGTTCCGCCTTTCGTTCATACTTTTAGACGTTTAATAATTCAAATAATAAATAACATTATGAAATACGAGGGGGAAGTCAAAAATTATCCGCACTTTATTTTTAAATTTATTTACGCAAATGTAGGGGTAGAACAAGTTCGTCATTTTTCTGCATAGTCTCCTTCCTTTTCGATGCACTTGGTCCAGCGGTCCACAAGCTTGAATATTCCCGCCAAGAAGGTTTTCAGTTGGTCACCCAACCATTTATGCACCACTTCCCCCACTTTGTCCGTCTAATCTGCAGAGAACACACTACATTGTCGATGGTAACTCGCCGGTTTGCCAGTACCATTTCTTGAGCTTGCTGAATCTTCTCGTCAGTGGTGGAGGTTGACGGGTGTCCTGCTCCTTCTTCGTGAATCACGCTTGTCCGGCCTCTTTTAAGCTTCCCAATCCACTCATACACACTTCTACGTGGTAGAGCACTGCCCCCATATTGCCTCCAATGAATATCAGCCCTTGGCTCACCTTCCGATCATGGAAATCGGATCACTGCTCTTTATTTCTCCTTGGTGCACACTGCTAGCGGAGCGGCCATGTTTACCCTGAAGTAGAAGCAAGAAAAATGACGCTATCAAGGTCAAACTTCGGTAACGTGACCACAGTAGTATCAACTTGAAGCATGCATGTGCAGAAGACAATGTGACAAACCTAAAGATGTGTTATTAGATAAAATGCGGATAACTTTTGACTTACCCTCGCACATTGACATGACATTTATCATCATCATCATATCCAAAAAGTACATTTAAGATGCTTGTATACACTAGAGGATTTTTTTAAATTTTGACTTTAAAAATCCAGTTTTGTTTACAACGGATCATTGGTTCATGCTTAAGGTGTATGTATACGTCTTAAGCATAAACCAATGATCCGCTAGAAACCACACTAGAAATCACGAAAATTGACTAAAATATCGATGTATTTTTAAAAATTCAAAATATTGTCCAACCCCTTAGCTTTCAATCGATACCAAGATCTTGTAAATATTCGAAATAGTTTTCAAGTTACAAGGGTTTGGGTTAGGTACTGTCACCACAAACACGTTTCCAAAACTTGGAACTCGATTTCTGAAGAACTGCGTTTTTGCAATAGGATGCTTCTTTCGAACAGTGATAACTCAACAATGAATCGATCTATTATAATTATTTTTGTGTCATTATAATCTATGTAATACAGTGGATGTTTTGACCCACAGTCGAAGTTATTGGTTAAGAAATGAATTTTTAGTTGATTTTTAAATGTTGAAATTTCTAAAAAATATTGATTTTTTTTTAGACTTCCTTCGTGAACAAAAATTGTAAAAGAGAACGTATTCCCTCTAACAACTTGATTGAGAGTCAAAATATAAAGAATAATAGGAATAATTTCCAACAGGAATTGTCTTTCTGAACACATTAGAATTTGAGATATCACTGTTCAAAAAAAGTGCTAATTAGCTAATTATATATAAATTAGATAATTAATAAGTAGTTTAATCAGAATTTTTCACACTAAAATGATTTTAAGCACAAACCAATGACCTATTGTGAAAAAACTGGATTTTTAAAGTCAAAATTAAAAAAAATGTTCTAGTGTATACATACACCTTAAAATCATTCCAGTGTGAAAAATCTGATTAAGTTAATCACTAATATTCTAATTTAGATATAATTAACTAATTAGCATGTTTTTTTGAACATTGTGTGATACCTCAAATTCAAATTTCTTCAGAAAGACATTCCTGTTGGAAATTATTTCTTACATTATCCTCCTTGTTTTGATCCTCAATCAAGTTGCCCTAGACGGTATAGTTGTTTTACAATTTTTACATCAAGAAAGTATCAAGATTTTTTCAGGAAATTTAACATTTGAAAAAAAAAATTCGTTTCTTCAGTAATAACTCTGATTGAGAGTCAAAACATCCGCTGTATTATATAGATTATAATGATATAAAAATAATTATAATAGATCAATATATTCATTGTTGAGCTGTATCACCGTTTGAACAAAGCATCATATTGCAAGAACACAGTTCTTCAGAAATTGAGTTTTAAGGTTTGGAAACACGTTTGTACTGGTGACAGTACCTAACGAAAAACTCTTGTAACTAGAAAAATATTCCGAATATTTACAAGATCTTGGTATTTTTGAATACAAGGAGTTAGTTTTGAAGCAATATAAAAATTGACATTCTATTCAATTTTCGTTATTTCTAGTGCATACATACATTTTAAATCTCAAAGTCCTTTCATTTTGAAACAAAGTGGAAATTATAACCACTAACAATCGTTGAAACGACTAAAGTGCTAACAAGAAAAACTATATATTTCATATTTTGTATTTTACCGCATTTTAAACTGCTTTTATATCTTCACACTTCCTGCTCGTGTTGTCCTATTATTTCTAGTGAGAAAATATGCTACATGTAAAGAGAGAACCTAAAGTGTTCTTTTAGAAAATACCCTTTACGATAGGGCATATGTATTTCTGCCTTTTACTTACATAAAAAGAAATTTCAGTTTCGATCTATCACTATAGGATCCATTATATACATAAAATATTTTGAATTTCCTTTTCCACGAATATCTTGAAATACTCACCTCTCACAAATACTCTGTAAAAATTTAGTCTTTGGAATCTAGTAGTTCACTGATCTCTGCCTGGTTCTGAGAGATTTTGCGTGATTTTTCAGAATCTATCAAAGCGATAAAGATGTAAATAGATAAATCTTTCTATAACAAGGCATTCTGGGAATATTCGTTTCAAGAAATATTTCTTTTATAAAAGCTTTGGCACATAAAGTTCCATGAATTGAGGAGCAAACTATTTCATACTGTCTAGTCAACATGCTTTGCAAGCTCTTTACTCAGCGATTATAAGGAAGTTTATGTATGTTGGTAGTTTATTGTTTATTTTGCTAATTAAATGAGTTTGAAGATAATTTAAACCCTTTGAACGTCTCATTTCCGAGTAGTGTAGTATTGCTTTTACCCCACAACACACACTTAATGACTAAATAACCGTTATTGGGTGAAAGAATCCATGAGTTATTTCAACCTGTAGCAAGATTCTATTGGTCTCTTTCTCTTATAACAGAACCCTCTGAAAAGGTTCTATTGCTCCTTTACTTGGAAGTGAATCTTTTGGAAAGATTCTACTGGTCCTTTCCTTAGGACAGAATTCTTTAGTAAGATTCTGTTGATTATTTCCTTATAATAGAATCATTTGGAAATATTCTATTGTTTCTTTCCTTGGAAATGAATGTTTGGAGAGATTCCGTTGGTACTTTCAGTGGAATAGAATATTCTACAGTAAGATATTCTGTAGGTCACTTACTTACAATAGAGTCCTTTGGAAATATTCTATTTTTCTTTTCCTCAGAAAATAATCCTTTGGAATTACTCGTATGAACCCCTCAACGGGTTAATCATGAATATAAACAAAATACTTTTATAATAAGGAGAGGTCACTTGGGGTTGTCCGATAGAATTTTTTTGTTTTGTAGGATGTTAATTCAACTTCCTACCTGCCCCATTGCTTGCTTTTGATTCAAATCATGACTATTAATGCAAGCCTCACTACACTATTACATTAACTTTCCGAGAAAATGATTGTTTATGAAAATTATATGTATTCAGGTCCAAATCTTGAATATTAAGAAAGCATCACTACGCAAAAACATGAATCTACTCTTATTCCGAAAGATTGGTAGGTAGGTAGTTGAATTAACGTCGCACTGGAGCAACACAACAGGCTACTACCGACGGTGTCCGGGATCAATCCCGAGGAGAAAGATCCCAGGACAATACCTCGTAATTTTGAACCAGTGTTCAGATGATGAAGTCCACACCTGAGTTGGCACCCCATTCTCCAAACTTCCACACCACGCCAACGTGAGTAGATTTGAGACCACGACAGATTTAACGTGCACCAGCCCCCATGTCTTTGGTTAAATAAAGTTACGATCTCGCAACCCTCAGGTTGCAAACCCGTTACTCTTCCAACCGGGCTACCACAGCCCTTCGAAAGATTGATGTTCAATACAAATAATTTGCATAGAGCTGATTTGAATATTCATGTCTTTCCAAATTTCTTGGTTTGATTCAAATCTTGAATGTTAATGAGAGCATTACATGAGTTGAATCTATCAAAGTGAGCGATATGAGAATTGCGTGAGCCACAATTAGCCGAATCATAAGGGGAAAATTATAGTATTTTCCAGCCTTTTGTCTGCCGTATCCTACTGTAGCTGAGCGTAACATAAAAAGCCGTAACCCATTTAAGCAATCAATAAATCAATCATTCCTAATTTTCCTAATGTATCACGGATATGAAGGACGGTGCAGTTTTTTGTGTTCCATAATTGAAATTGTTAGGTAACCGGGTTCTTGTTGCTTGTAAAATGTCGTGTTACGAGAATATTAGATGAATTTGAAAAATAGGTAATGTTGCTGTTGAAGATTGCACCTTGATGCAGCTGTTTCTAACAAAGAGAAACACTACATTATTCTATTTCGTATTCAATTATCCATATTTTATCCGCTAATCAGCAAAAGAGGCTGCAATATGAGTAATGAAAAGATGGTTTGGGAAAAACAATGTATCATTTGTATTTTGATGACCTAAACTTAATTTGTATATGACCCCATAATTAAGAAATACGAAAAAGTAAAATTCGAGCTTCACTTAGAGTTAAAAATGTTACTCGCAGATTAAATGGAAAATTCTTTGAGATTTTTCAGTATTTATTAATAAAATTTCACCTTATCGATCATTCATTATACAATAATTGAAACATCTCTGAATATTTCACGGAAATTAGGGGGCTATGCACAAAATTATTAATTAGGTAATCAAAATCAGAGCTAGTCATTAGTGTGCAAATCCCATGGAATTATTAGGGTCTTGGCTTACTCCTTCTCACAATAATTATCCTAATTCAGGCTCTTCACACAAGGAAAGTCGACTATAGTGGGCCACAGAAATATTAAAAGTTTTTGTACTATGAGTCCATTTTCTAAGTTTAAAAGTCATGAATTGTTTTATTGTGATTTGTATGTAGCTGCAAAGCAAAAGTACATTCCTCTCTATTTCATATACAATTATCCATATTTTTTCTGGTAAGCAAAGATGAAGTTTTAAAATAATGAGCAGGGTCTCGAACTCCTTGGGGCACCCAGAAATTTCTCATTGGAGCCTGGCTCCCTACAAAAGGAGTGAGTGATAAGAGTTAAAAATACAAATAATATGTGTATTGAAGTTAATAGATGAAACAGTTTCACAAACCAATATATCAGTAGAGCTAGGATTTTGATGACTTAAACTTAATTTTGTACAAGGCCCCTAATTAAAAAATACCAATTAGTAAAACTTTACTGAAAAAAGAGTGAAAAAATGTTACTCGTCAAATTTTGATGAAAAGTTTCTTGACAGTTATCAATTTTTATTAATAACATTTTAACTATTCGTATAATTAATTATATAATAATTGAAACATTGCAGAAGTTTTTTAATTAAAATCTACCATCTTTCATCTAAATAAGGGGTCGTATACAAAATAAGTTTTTAGATAATCAAAATCCGAGATCTTATGATTAGTGTGCAATCCCCATGAAAAATTATTACGGAATTATTTTACTCTTTCTCCCAATAAATTTCTTAGTTCGTCTCTATACAAGCCCCTCACATACGAGGGTCACCTGCACAGTCACAGAAATATGAAAAGTTTTTGTACTATGCGACTGTTTTTAAAGTTACATCATGGATTGTTTTATTGTATTTTATAGAAGGTCCCGGTCTAATTATACCTCGTGTAGCAAACAATAACCATAGAGTGACAAACTAAACTATTATATTTTGTAAATAAAGTTGCAAAACAAGAGTACATTTGTCTATTTCAAGTACAATTATTTATATTTATGTCTGATCAACAGAAATGCTGTTTTTAGTGACATCTTGAGCAGAATCACCAACTCCAAAGGGAAAGAAATAGAAAAGAGAACAAACCTTAAAACATTTCTGAGTGTTATGTATTGCAAATATACTCAATGCTTATTTTATTTCACAAGGGACTGTACACAAACCTCGAATTGGAGCCCTATAGTGGGCGTTTAGTGTAACCGATTTCACACGCATTCTTTTGAAAAATTGCTTAGCTGTTGAAGATACAAAGGATAATTGCAAAAATTCTAAATATTTCAACCCGCAATATGGAAGATAACAAGCAACCTTCGTCGAAAACAATTTGATGTTCAAAATTGCTTTTTCTTGACAAACCTTCTACGCAGTAGTGTGTTATACTTTTAGATGTGGAAATAATTTTAAATTTATGGTTCCTTCATAGTTAAATATAGTAGTAAAATGAAGTAACTAACTCGTAGACATGAAGCAGCATAAGAACTATTACTCAATTTTGATGTTTTAGTAGAGCTTTTTCTTTACACGAAGATGATTCACGCTTAGCTCATAACTGAGAAAATACAAATTTAAATGTATATGCTGTTGAAGGAAAATTCGTAGAAAATTCTCTGCTGATGATTTCAGCGTTTCCCCTATTATTTTAGTTCAAAGAAATGTTTCCAAGAATGTACAAAAATTACCATGTTCGATCTATTTATTTTACCAGGAACACTAAAAAAGAAAGCATCCTACCGATTTTGTTTATGAGCAGATTATTTTGTGAGCCCCAAACTTATATCACTGACGCTAATCATGTTTGCTTAAAACCTTACGCAACGTGCTTCCTCTGTACTTCAATGTTTTGCTTAAAATTCACACATAAACACATACCCAACGCAGCTGCTAAATGCGAAAGTTTTGCTTGGCCATTTCTTTTCGAAGAAACAAAGAACGCTTATTTTATTTGCATTTTTAATGCTTTTTAAATGATTATGTGTTGAACGCCAACCTTTTCTTGCGCTAAGTGCAGCTGTTAACGCTTCACTCTTTGAAATAGCCGAAATTACCACATGGCTTCAAACTAAATAAACTGATGTACAAATCTTAAAGACGAATTATATTTTTCGAAAGTGCTCACATTGGAGTTCGCATCTTGGACGTCTTTCAGAGGATTTAATTTTTCTTTGAAAATTTACCATCTTGAGCGAAAGATCCGGATAACAAATTGCAGGCTATGCTGGGGTTTTAATGTATAAAGCTAAGTACAGAGGGCGCTAGTATTGATAACCTCTTTCGTAACTTGTGTAGCTTGGCATGTTACTCAAATGCAATTGCTTGTGCTGTAAATTAGCGTCAAATATCGTCAAAAAGGTGATAAATCGAATTAATTCTAGAAAAGTATTGTTTACATTGAAAAATCCTCTCATCTGTACTTTCAATACACGTCATATTTTTGATGCGTAGTTAATGACTACCAAACTTTATAGTCGAGTAATAGTTGCAAACATTTAAAATTTTAAGAATTATACTTTAATTGATGTAGTTTGTTCCTACATCTTTCAAAACTTATTTTAGAAGAACAGTTTTTCTTCTCCTGATCTCATCATAACAAAAAACCGCAATATCTTGATGAGATATCTCGTTATTAGCAAAATTGGTCAGATCTCGGTTAACGAGATATCTCGTTGAAACCGCTTGGAAGGCTGATATTTAATTTTAAAAGATTTTGTGGTTTGTTTCTGTAACTGTCCGTTTATCTATATGGGCTCTTACGGATTTCTATCTAGAGTCTAAACAGTAACAGTCCAGCACAGCATTTGATAGTAGATTTCTTACTCAAAAATTATTATTTTCAATGCAAATTTCAAAAAATTGGCATACTTTTGGATAGAATTATTAATGACTTACAATTTTGCAAAAATTGAATATGTTTGAGCCTCATAAATGAAAAAGTTAATAAGTTTAGTAGATTAATAAATTTATCCAGAGTTTTAGTTTGTTACTTTCTTCGAATAGCAGTTTGCATTTCCTTCCCTTGCTATCAAACAGCAAGAGAAGTAACTCTTAGCACCCTGAGTATGGGCACAATAATACTTTTTATCTGTTCCCTCCCGTTATAATTTACAAAATGTAAATAATATGGATTTTGGAATGAATAAATATAATATTTTCGAGAAAAGAATACAGTTTAGTAATACAGCTTATCAAAACAATATATTATGGTAGAGTAGAAGATAGAAACCTTAACCAAGCTAGTAGTTACCAAGATAAAAGCTTCAAAAATGACAAATAAAGTTAACAAAAACAACTGGTCGATTGGCATTTCGGCGTGACAACAGAAAGGCGTGGAAAGGCTTAATTAAAAAAGTGAGTGGTGTCTACACTGTTTAAAGATAATATATTAACTCAAACTTCTTGTTCATTTTAGCCTTGATGTTGGTGGAAGTATTAATCTGTCAAAAAAGCTGTCAACCAGTTTGTTTTACTATCTTTAGTCATTTTTCGAAGCTTTTATATTATTGACACTAATGATAGGGATTTCTTTAACTCTTTCCGCAGCGCCAGTATCAAAAGCCCAAAATTATTGAAATATGTTTTAGTTCATATTCCCCAGTTTCAGTATAGAAATCTTGACTATCCCAAAAAATCTATTGAAATCTGAATATTTAGTTCATATTCCCCAGTGCCAGTATCAAAACCTAAAAGCTATTGAAATCTGCAGTTTTAGTTCATATTCCCCAGTACCATTTTCAAAATCTTCACTGTCCCCCCAAAACTATTGAAATCTGCAGTTTTTATTCAGTTTCTCCAGTGATAGTATGAAGATATCGACTATTCCAAAAAGTCATTGAAATCTACATTTTTAGTTCATATTCACCAGTGTCAGTATCAAAATCTTGAATATCCCCAAAAGCTATTGAAATGTGCAGTTTTAGTTCATATTTCCCAGTCCCCAGCCTTCAAACCTTGACTCTCTTCAAAAGCTATTGAAATCTGAAGTTTTAGTTTATACATTCCCCACTGTCAGTACCAAAATCCTAACTATTCAAAACCTATTAAAATCTAGTTTTAATACCTCTTACGACATATTTTATAAAAATATATTTCTTTAATTGGAAAAAAATTAGTATTTGTGGAACGTGAAATATAACAATAGCTTACGAAATTAGAAACCATATCTTAAAGAAATGTATTGGCTTTTGTGTGTAAGACTTATGTTAGAAATCTAACCATAAATTTCTTAATTACAGAGCTTTTAGTAACGCGTTTTTATATGCCCTTTGGCTTTATAAATAATCATAAGTAATACATATTAATAGCCAATTCAAATTGGTAAACATGAATAAAGAGAATCTGGGATTCATTCTGAACAAATAATTTCAGTTCGCGTCATAACTTGATACTAAAGGTTTTGTTCCTATTTGCTCCCATGAATGAAAAAGCACTTGTAGCAAATCCTCTTACAGTAATTTGTGTCACGTACTTATCCCCATTACGTGATATTACGAGTTTCTTAAAAGTATTGCAATATTTCTCCATCTCTAGGAGTAAACAAGAGACTTAGGAGATATTAAGCGAATATACTACGTGTTGCAAGGGTTCGAAACATCTCAGTGAATAATTTATCAAATTAGGGGCCGTACACAAATTTAATATTTATGCATTCAAAATCCGAGCTCTAATCATTAGTGTAGAAATTCCATAAAATAATCAGGGACTTAATTTTAGGCAGATATTCAACGAAGATACTACTACAGTTTGAAACATCTCAGCGAATATTTTATCAAAATTAGTGGCTGTATACAAAATTAATTATATAATCAAAATTTGAGCTTTAGTAGTCATTTGTGTGCAAATCCCATGAAATTATTAGAAACTTTTTTACGCTTTCTCTCGATAATTTCTCTAGTTCTCTGAATATACAAGCTCTCCTACCGACACTCCACCAACATTTTCAATATCCATTTTTACAAGTATTTTAGTTTTTTTCCTTAGCTTATGACAGAACCACCATAACACCAGTTGCTACCTAGTGGTTTATCCACTTTGTTAGCAACATATACCTGAAATAGTAGATTGAGCATTGCTATTGAGAGGATCTTCAAAATGTGTGACCAACATGTGGACTAGTATTCACGTGACTGCTCTGTGAAATATTGACTTGGTTGGCCGATTAGATATCTTATCACCTCGTTTGGCGATATAACATCTTATGATAGAGTAGATATGTGAATGCGCATTTCTATAGAGTGGCGACAAAAATGGTGAAATCGCCAAATCTACTAGTATATAGCATGAAGAAATCACATGATGAATCAATATATGAGCCATCTTTTCCCGTCCCTTGGACTAATCAGATGAGGAATGTTCGTTTTCACTCGGCAGACGAAAGAGTCACGTAGTGTTGGTCACATGATCCTGGTCACATAAAAAGTTACCGTTGCTCATTCTACTTTTATATTTCCTTTATGGTTAGCAACGTGAGAGATGTAGACGAAGCAGGTTCGATTTCTTCCTGGATGTATTTCTCTTTTCAGTGTCAGTAAAACTTTCCCTGTGTATGTATGTCTATTTACTTGATGTTTGGCTCAGCTTGGCCAAAAATAACTCTATTGCCATAAAACACCAAACAACCAATCGTGTTTCGAACGTTGGTTCGAGGACAAATCCATTATGAACAATATTTTCCTAGTGCCAATTCTATTCATTATCGCAGATGCCGAATCAGGGGAATCTGGCTTATTTTACACTTAAAAGCTTGAGCAGTTTTACCACTCTAACTTTTTATGAATATGTGATTTCATCGTTGAAGGAGAATTATTTTCCTCAATTTCAATTTAATTAAAATGTATAGAACAGGAAAAATTCCAAATGCTTATATGAAATAAATATCGAACGCAAACACATTTTCAAAAGTAGAGTTCAACCTCTTTGATTCATTGTCCGAGAAATCCGATGCGAGAAATTGAAAAAATATACCGAGAACTTTATTTCATGCTTGAAAAGCCGAAACCATTTCCTCAGTACTTGAACTGAAGTCTAAAATTGATCAAATTCTGTTACTTTTATACTCCATTTGTAATGGATTTTCAGAGAATCATGCAATACATACCACGAATACCTTCAGATATATTGGAATACGCTCTGCTGCTTTGCTATGCTTTTTTAAAATTTTAAAGCCCTTAACCCTTTTGGTGGTTGTCTCGACGAGGTATCTCGTCATTGGCAAAATTGACTATATTTTGATTGACGAGATATCTCGTCGAAACCACTTGGAGGGATAATGCCCGCGAAGGTCTTACATTTATACAAAGCAAACAAAGAGGATCCTATTGTTTATTTTGATAATTCTGGACCCTGTTCAACCGAAATAGTTATAGACTATTTTTAGCTATTTGAGAAATAGTTGTTCTCGTTAAGGTAAGGTACCGTCTACAAAAAAACATAAGCTTAAAGCTAAAGGTGGTAATAATAAAATAAAAAACAGTTTGGTACACTCATTCTTCAGAATCATGCGAGAAACCTAAGCTACATATTAACCCCGTTCAATTTGTCCTAGGTCTGCAGAGGGGGATAAAAACAATTCGAAATCCCATAGGAATAAAATTGAGTTTTGATCACTGTCAGATCAATCCACACCAAATTTGGCACACTCATTCTTTAGAATCCTGTGAGAAACAGGTTATACATTAACCCTGTTCAATTTGTCCTTAGTCTACAGAGGGGGCTAAAAACAATTAGAGATCCCCATAGGAATAACATTGAGTAATATTACGATGAATTACAAACAACTCAACGCGACCAATACCCGGGTAATTCAGCTAGTTACTTATATATTATTCAAAACGAAGAAAAAAAACAAGCTAAAAATGAATGATTTGAAAGTCTCATCACAACAGACGTTTATGAATTTATTCATCGATTAAATCCCGAATTTTTGAGCAGCCATTAATTACAAAAATAAAATTTGTAGCGACACAAACATAAGCAGTAGCTGTTTTTAAACACTAGTGCTGTTTTATAACTTTTAATTGAAGTATCGCAGCGGGTCGGTTAGACCCAGAGGCAAAAAAACATGACTGTTTTTCTGGGTGAAAAACAATTGCATTTCATTACAAAATTTGTTTGGAACTAAAGTATTTAATCTTTGAGAAATGCATAGCCACCTCTTCTTAATTGTTTTAGCTTGCTATCAATTTTGAAAATAAAAAAATTGTCTAATCAGAACGTATAGACATTGTAACAATAGTCTGGGATTTGAACTAACACCTAATGATATATTCACCTGCCCCGCAATAGTAGGTGCTTTACAAGCTATCGATTACCATCCGACATCTGAATGACACCTGGAAATTGCATTTCATTACAAAATTTGTTTGGAGCTAAAGTTGGGAGTTGAACTCGCACCCAATGATATACTCACCTGCCCTCAATAGTAGCTACTCTTTAAGCTATCGATTACCATCCGACATCTGAAAATTACATTTCATTATAAAATTTGTTTGCAACTTAAGTTTTTAATATTTTTGAGAAATGCATAAAGTCACAAATTTCTACGTAATTGTTTTAGCCTGCTATCCATTTTGAAAATACAAAAATTGTCTAATCAGAGCGTATAGACATTGTAACAATAGTCTGGGCGTTGAAATAACACCTAATCATATATTCACTTGCCCCACAATAGTAGCTGTTCTTCAAGCTATCGATTACCATCCTGAAGAACAGATTTACAGCCAGAAAATAAACGACATCGCCAAAACTGCGCGAAATGCACTCGGCGAAAAATCTGACTTAGAAAATGGACGAGAACAAGCAAACTAAACATAAATATACATCTATACACTCACTGTCGCTCGTAGCGTTGCGGGATTTCCGAGAAATGTAGTATTGCTTTCACATAACACACTTAATGAGAAAAAAACATCTATTGATTGAAAGAATCCGTGGAATTTTCAAACTTTAGAAAAATTCTATTGCTTTCCTTAGAGTAGAATCTTCTGACCATACTCTATTGCTCCTTTCCTTAGAGTGGAATCTCTTCTCTATAAATTCTATAGCTTCTTTCCTCAAATAGAATTCTTTGGAAATATTCTATTTCTCTCCTTTCCTTAGAATAAAATCCTTTGGAAAGATTTAATTGATATCCTTTAATTACACTGCTGGCCCCCCAAATTGCAACACCAAGAAAGACAAGAGATATCACAACAAAATTTATTTTGTAGATAACATGTTAACCAAGTATCAAATGATTAAATTTATAGACTTCTGTGAAGTGTGGTTCTTGCCAAAATCAGTAGCCAGAGTAGCCGCCATTGTTGGAGATCACCGCTGCCACACGCCTCGGCATTGATTCAAAGAGACTTTGGATGTGTTCTTGGGGTACAGCAGACCAAGCAGCTTCCACACGTTGCCAAAGTTGATCTGGTGTGGCAGCTGGGGATGTATTCTGGGTCAATCGTTGAGCAACCATGGACCACATGTTTTCTATCGGCGAAAGATCCGGAGAGCGAGCTGGCCAGGGAAGCAATTCAATCTGGCGATTGACGAAGAACCCTTGGACAATGCGTGCCACGTGTGATCGCGCATTATCCTGTTGAAATATGGCTGTGGGCAAGCTCTGAAGGTAAGGAAGGACAACTGGCTCCAACACCTCGGAGATGTAGCGCTGGCTGTTTAAAGTACCGGCAATGCGTACTAGAGGAGTGCGAGAGTGATATCCAATACCGCCCCATACCATAATACCCGGTGCAGGACCAGTGTGGCGGTGCATAACGCAGCTGTTCAGCATCCTCTCTCCACGGTGTCTCCAGACTCGAATCCGACCATCGTGGTGTTGCAGACAGAAGCGTGACTCGTCAGTAAAGACAATTTCATTCCATTCTGCCGTCCACATCCTTCTTTCATCGCACCATTGGCGGCGGAAACGTCTGTGGTTCTGCGTCAAGGGTAGACGAAGCAATGGACGTCTTGCGGACAGACCACTCTGCTGTAAACGGCGTCGAATGGTACGCGCAGACACTGGATGATGCGGTACACACTGAATGTGTTGTGCTATGGTTCGTGATGTGGCTGAGCGATCCGTCACTGCCATACGCACAATATGCCTGTCATCCCGTGAAGTGGTGCACTGAGGTGGATGCGATCGAACACGTCGGTCCGTCGTACCCTCCTGCATCCAACGATCACATATCCGCATTACAGTTGTTTGGTTTCGTCCAACACGACTACCGATTTCCCTGAAAGATAATCCACAATCTCGGTAGGCCACTATCCTTCCTCTGTCGAACTCGGATACTTGATCAAAAGATGATCGCTGTTTTCTACGAGGCATAATTGATTTTTTTTTTGAAAAAACCACAAGAAAAACACAATTGCCGTACTTGAAATCGTCGAAATCTCCAAGCCTTAAATAGCGCTTTGAAGTGGCGCCACAGGCGCGCGTGATGTGCGTCTGCGCTGAAATTCTAATCATTTGCATATCTCACCTCCGCTAATGCATGTTGTAAATTTCATGTTATTTGCATGCTTCCTTCAGGGTGTTGCATTTACGGTGGCCAGCAGTGTAGAATAAAATTCTTTGAAAATATTCTATTGGTTCTTTATAATTAGAAAAGGATCCTTTGGAAATATTTTATTGCTTTATTTTTATCCTTAGAATAGAATTCTTTGGAATGATTCTATTTCTCATTTCCTTAGAATATAATCCTCTGGAAAGATTTTATTGATCCAAAAGATCAAAATTAGTTAGAAGTCCTGCAGAGAAGCCGCATGTTGCTGATTGGAATTATGCGTGTTAACTCCTCATAGGTTTAAATTAATTTTTCCAAAGTTATACTCGAAAAGCAGGTTCATTGAAATAAATATTCTCTTTCCCACAATGCTTAGCATGAATTACCTATCCCTTGCACTTTCTGTTAAAAATAGAAACCAGAAAACACCAATCAGACTTAGATTAAAATAGCATTTTCTCCAATAATGCACAGACTGTTACATTAGCGTTATAAATATGATTCAGAAGCTATCTATTACGCTGTCAATTGCTGTCAAATTTGCAACTACAATTGAGAAAGGATCGAATTCCAGGATGGAAAGGCAAACGTAATGTTTTTTCCCTTTTCCAAGCTAAATATAAATCTACAACTATAAAATGAATGTTTGTTGAATTTCTTTTCCCAGTGTGTATCGTACATTATCAGGATCGTTGACAATGAACATTATCTTACTGTGTTGAGCTGGGCTTCATCGTTTCTCGTATCTACTGTTAATAGAGAAAAATTCAGAAAACACCAATCAGGCATAGATTAAATGTGCATTTTATAAAACGATACCCTCTGTTGAACTGCATCGTAAATATAATTTAGGACCTGTCCATTACGTTGTAAATTACCGTCTAATTTCCAACTCCAATTGAAAGCGAATTCGTATATTTGCAGTACCTCGTCATCTTTTCAGTTCCTATGACAACTGCAATATCAACAACTCGGAAATTTGCTCTAATTCGCATGTCCGATAAAACATTTCTCAGGATTCCGTCAATAGTGAAGACTTTCAGAGAAGCTCGCATGTAACGAATAAACAGCGGGAGAAATGTAATGAGCCACCTACGAATTTTATCAATACAACCTATTCCGAAAAGCATGTAATCACTCATTGGTTTTAATAAGTAGGTTACAAGCGCGTGTTGGGCATTATTTTCTTCGCAACTTTGCAGAAGTGCTTCACCGTGCTCAATAATTATCTCGTAAAAATCTCAATAACTGAAATGAAGTTCTAGAAATAAACTCAAAACTCAGATTTTTTTCAACTCCATAGACTCTCTTTTGTAACGAATGACTAAAAACAAGGAAATACATGTAACGAACCGCCTATGAAATTTATATGAATACAACATATTCTGCAAAGGATGTTACCACATCGTTTCTAATAAATTGGTTGCAAGCGCCAGTAGTGCATTATTTTCTTCGCAACTTTGCAGAAGTGCTCCACTGTGCTCAATAATTCCCTCGTATAAATCGCAATCGCTGAAATCAATTAAAATAAATGACTCAGAAATAAACTCAAAATAACCATTAGATTTTTTTCAATTCCGTCAATAGCAGATCTCCACAGAAGCTCAACTGTAACGAATAAGAATAAACGGAAATACATGTAACGCGAACTGCCTACGAAATTTATAAATACAAAATATTCTACAAAGATTTGATCGCACAGTTTCTAATCAGTAGGTTATAAGCGCGAGTAGGGCATTATTTTTTCACGACTTTGCAGAAGTGCTCCACCGTGCTCAATAATTCGCTCGTAAAAATCATCACAATAACTGAAATAAAGTCGGAGAAGTAAACTCAAAGCTCGTAGATTTTTTTTCAACTCCATAGAAGCTCTTATAACTAATAAGTCAAAAAATGAAATACATGTAACGAACCGCCAATGAAATTTATGTGAATATAACATATTCTGCAAAGGATGTAAGGCATTATTTTCTTCGCAACTTTGCAGAAATGCTCCACCGTGATCAATAATTCCCTCGTAAAAATCGCAATAACCGAAATAAAGTCTCATAAATAAACTCAAAATCCATAGATTTTTTTCAATTCCGTCAATAGCAGAGAGTTCCACAGAGCTCGTTGGTAACGAATAAGAAAACAAAGTAAATTCATGTAACAGCCTACGAAATTTATGAATACAACGTATTCTGAAAAGGATGTAAACACACAAAACCCTTAGATTTTTT
Source organism: Meta bourneti (assembly GCA_933210815.1). Classification (NCBI taxonomy): domain Eukaryota; kingdom Metazoa; phylum Arthropoda; class Arachnida; order Araneae; family Tetragnathidae; genus Meta; species Meta bourneti. The sequence goes on from OW119934.1 coordinate 91,372,863, forward strand.
CGATTTCGTTTATAGCAAAGAACACAGAAACTCGCTTGTAACGAATATAAAAAAGGAAATTCATGTAAAAAACAGTGCACGAAATTTTTATGAATACAACCCATATTCTTAAAAGGGTGTAACCACACACCGTTTTTAATAAATAGGTTATAAGCACCAGTAGGGCATTACTTTCTTCGCAACTTTGCGGAAGTGCTCCACCGTGCTCAATAATTCCCTCGTAAAAATCCCAATAACTGAAATAAAGTCTCAGAAATAAACTCAAAATCCTTAGGGATTTTTTCCCGCAGAAATTATGGAGTTGCTATTGTCTCTGGGTATGTGATAGCGAATTTAAGTGGTCTCTGGAGACAATTCATAGCTCCATTTTTTTAAGTTTCGGTGGCCATTTTTCTTGAACTGCTTCCACCGTTTAATCGATTTAGTAATTTAGTTCACGGCGTTTTTCTTTGATGTAAAATGCCCGTCAAACCTCGGTTATCGCTTAGAACAAAAGATACCCGATCCATAAGAATGCGAACTTCTGCGATTTAACGCAAGTGGTTTCGATGAGATATCTGACCGATATTCTCTAATGACGCGATATCTCGTCATCAAAATATAGTCCATTATTATATGATGATGACGTGATCAAGATATGGTAAGTTTTTCTAATTATGGAGATATCTCGTCCATCAAGATTTGGTCAGTTTTGCTAATGACAAGATACGTCGCCGAGACAACCACCAGGAGGGTTAATCAGATTTCCATTATCCATAGTTAAGGACTAATAACCGATTTTGGAGTTTGGTGAAAGTTATGTTATCGAAATTGTGTTATAGTAACTTGTTTTTCTGTAATATTTGAGCATGTAGCCATTCTGGAGCGGCTTGCGACCAAACATACGACATGTGCATGCGTACTCCGATTCTGTACAGAAAATCTGCCCATTCGCATGCGTGGTTCAGTCAATTTAGAGTCGCATGACTGATGTCTAACCGAGGAACGAAAGTTCATTTATGCAAGAATTACTTTTTCTCTTCCCAAACTGCCTTTTACAAGCATCATCGTTATAATTATTTTCTTCATTATTTACACTCGTCATTTGACCATAGTTCAAAATTACACGGTGTTGTCCTCGCATCTTTCTCTTCGGGATTGATCCAAACCGTCGTCAATAGCCCGTTGCGTTGCTCCAAAGTGACGCAAATCCATCTACCTACCTACTATTATTTACTCACGAAAGTGTATGAGGTTTTGTTGTATCAACTACCTTCATTTAATTCATTTTACTTTGAAAGAACCAAATTAACGAAACGGAAATTTCCGTTCAAAAAGTAATTAAGTAGTTGCAAAAATATTTTTGAATATTATAATCTTTTGTGAGTAAATAATGAAAAACAATGTCTCTCTCTCTTGTGTAAAAGTAATTATGGAAGAACAAAACGAAATGCTGTGTATATGAACTACTGCCTAATCGAATACACACTTGCAGTGGGGCGTCAAACAAAACAATTGATTTAAAATCTGCATATTTTACAAGTTGTACAAATATCCCAGAAATTCCAGTAACTTTAGAGTCGCATAACTATGTGCACCATCTATTTTCAATACGCGCCCTCCTCTTGTTAAAACAGAACTCTTGACATGGATAATAATGTAAGTCTCAAAAAATGTAATATTTCCTTTACTTTTAATATTGTTGAATTCAATTGCACTGAATTCGGAAGTTTTAGTCAAAAACACAAATGTTACTTAATGAGGGTTTAGTATTTTTCAACTGCTTTCAGCAGTTTATCGATTTAACAGCAACAAACTTCATTGCAACTTCGAAACATGTCTTTTTCCAAAATGTATTTAAATATAAAACGTTATTTAAATACACTTTTCATTTGTTACATAAATATATTATATTTCATATTTACGTAATAAAATAACAGATTTCACAGGCTGTACAAATATCCCATAAATTCCAGTAACTATGTGCACAAAATACAAAAGATCTGTTTTCAACCAAACCATCTATTTTCAACTCGTGCTCTCTTGTTAGAACAAAATTCTTGACTTGGATAATAATGTAAAAGTCTAAAAATTTAGTACTTCCTTTACTTTTAATGTTGTTTAATTCAATTACACTGAGTTATGAAGTTCTAGTCAAAAGACCCATGTTATATACTGCGTAGCCAGTTTTTTCAACTGCTTCCACTAGATTATCGATTTAACTCCAATGAACTTTGTTGCAACTTCGAAACATGTCCTAGAACAAAACACTTGAATTCGATAATAATGTAAAAGTCTCAAATGTAAAATTTCCTTTATTTTTAAATAGCCCGTTGTGTTGCTCCAGTTTGACGTTTTCAACTAGCTACCAAGCTTCCTACCTACTTTTACTTTTAATGCTGTTGAATATAATTTCACTGAATTCTGAAGTTCTAGTCGAAAAGACAAATGTTACATACTGCTGTGAGTTTTTTCAACTTCTTTCACCAGTTTATCAATTTAACTCCAAACAAGCCTTGTTGCAACTTTGAAACATGCCGTTTTGTATTAAATATAAAACGATATTTAAATACATCTTATAGCACACCTTTGTTACATGAATACATTGTTTTAAAAATTTATGTAACAAAACAAAAGGTTTCACAGACTACAAATATTCCATAAATTGCAGTAGCTATGTGTATGACATCAGTGAATACATCTATTTTCATCTAAACTATCTATTTTGAACTCGCACCCTCCTCTTGTTGGTACAAAACGCTTGACTTCAGTAATTACATAAAAGTGTCAAAATGTAATATATTTCCGTCACTTTTAATGCTGATGAATTCAGTTGCATTGAATTTGGAAGTTCTAGTCAAACAGACAAATGTTACATACTACGGTGACAGTTTTGTTCAACTGCTTTCACTAGTTTATCGATTTAACTCCAATGAACTTCGAAATACGTCGTCCTTTTCAAAATGTATTTAACTATAAATATCATTTAAATACATTTTATAACACATCTTTATTACATAAGTATATTATTTCACATATTTATATAACAAATTAACAGATATATCACAGGCTATACAAATATCCTATAAATTCTAGTAACTAAGTTCTATTTTAATCTATTTTCAACTAGCGCCTTTCTATTTTTTGAAAAACCTCTTACTTCGGTAATAATCTAAGAATCTCGAGATGTAATATTTCCTTTGATTTTAATTAGGTTGAATTTAATTGCATTGAATTCTGAAGTTCTAATAAAAAAAACAAATGCTGCATTCTGCGGGCCAGTTTGTAACATTTGTCTAGCAGTAATAGCAGTTGTTCAACTGCTTTCACTAGTTTATCGATTTAACTTAAATGAACGTCGTTGCAATTTCGAAACACGTCCTTTTCCAAAACGTATTCAACGATAAAATTTTATTTAAATACATATTGCAACCCAACTTTGTTACACAAATCTATTATTTCACATATTTATATAACAAAATAACAGATTTCACAGGTTGTACAAATAGCCATAAATCCCAGAAACTAGGGCCGTGGTAGCCCGGTTTAAAAACCAATGGAATAGCGACCGGAGGGTTGTGAGTTCGAAACTCGGTCCAGCCAAAGACCGTCGTGTACAATGGGGCTGGTGCACGTTAAATCTGTCGTGGCCTCAAATGTCCTCACGTTGGTATGGTGGGGAAGTTCGGAAAGTGGGGTGCCAGCTCAAATGTTCTTGTCATCTGACCGTGGTTCAAGATTACGAGGCGTTGTTCTCTGATCTTTCCCTTCAGGGTTGATCCCGGACCATCGCAAAATAGCCGTTGTGTTGCTCCAGTGCGACGTTACCTACCTACCCAGTAACTCTCTGTGTATCTAAAATACATCTATATTCAACTAAACCATCTATTTTCAACTCGCGTACTCCTATCGTTAGATCAAAATTCTTGACTAAATGTGTCAAAATATATTATTTACTTAACTTTTAATGCAATGGAATTAAATTGCACTGAATTCTGAAGTTCTAGTAAAAAAGACCACTATTACACACTGCGCAACCAGTTTTACTCAACTTCTTTCATTCGTTTATAGATTTAACTCCAATGAACTTTGCTGCAACTTCGAAACATGTCCTTTTCCAAAATGTATTGAATTATTAAACATTATTTAAATAACGTTTATAACATAACTTTTTTTCATAAATATATGACAAAATAACAGAATTCGCTGGCTGTACAAATATACCATAAATCCCAGTAACTATGTGCATTAAAATACATCTGTTTTGCTTATCTTAGAACAAAACTATTGACTTCGATAACAATGTAAAAGTCTCAAAATGTCATATTTCCTTTATTTTTAATGCTGTTCAATTCAATTGCACTAAATTCTGAAGTTCTAGTCAAAAAGACAAATGTTACCTAATGCAGGTTCAGAATTTTTCAACTGCTTTCACCAGTTTATCGATTTAATAGCAACAAACTTCGTTACAAATTCCAAACATGTCCTTTTCCAAGATACATTTAAATATAAAACGATATTTAAATACATTTAATAACACAACTTTGTTACATAAATATATCGTTTTACAAATTTACATAACAAAACAAAAGTTTTCAGATGGTACAAGTATTCCACAAAGTCTTGTAACTATGCGTATGACATCAATGAACACATCTATTTTCAACTGAACTATCTATTTTAAAATCGCTCCCTCCTCTTGCTAGAACAAAACACTTGACTTCAATAATTACTTAAAAGTATAAATATATTATTTCACATATTTACAGAACAAAATAAGAGATCTCACGAGCTGTACAAATATCCCATAAATCCCAGCCCCAACTACGCTTACCTAAACACATCTACTTCCAACTAAGCTCCAAGGAGGAAGCAAAGAATTCCAGAAGCGCTAAAATGGTTTCCTCTGAGAACTGTTAAACCATCAACAAGTTTAAGCAGTGTAAATATTAGGAATTCTTGTTGAGGACATATTTTAAAAGTTTGGAACGCTCGTGGCGTCTGGCTATTGAATTAACTTGAAGATGAAATGCGGTGGTTCACCTGGCCACCGTGAAACTTTGTTTCACCATCAAACGGAGCGCCATGAATTATTCAGCAGAGAATGGAATTATGCGGGTTTGCGAAGCCCGTACGTAAGCGTTGGACCTCATTAATTAATCGACGCGTGGAATTTGCATTGATGATCCTGCCCTTTTTTAATGAAAAATTAATTCCATACAGATGGTACTTGCGTCTGCGAAGAAATGAAATTTGAATGACAGAAGTTGTCGTTGAAAGGAATATACAGTAGATTCACGTTAAAGCGACTCTGAGTGGACTTGTGCTCCAGGAACGTGCATTAAATGGTCGTTATACCGACATAGCTCCTGCGTTATTTTTTTGGAGTGCCGATTATCACACCTTATAAATGTTTGTAATTTTAGAAGTAGGTAGGTGGTTGAATTTACGTCGCACTGGAGGCACTTACTTGATTAATACTTATTACGTCGCACTTTGATGGCAAAAAACATTACTTGGCCAAATCTACGCCCTGAAGAAACCCAACCACCTTATTTTCATACATACGAATTACGACTTCTTTCCGGATGACTACTTAAAAGACACTTCCGACGTATTAGAGTAGCGAGATCAGCTATCTGTCCTCTTTGCGTCTCACTGTAGGCACTGATTTTTTATTATTACTTATTATTACGTCGCACTTTGACGGCAAAAAACATTACTTGGCCAAATCTACGCCCTAAAGAAACCCAACCACCTTATTTTCATACATACGAATTACGACTTCTTTCCGGATGACTACTTAAAAGACACTTCCGACGTATTAGAGTAGCGAGATCAGCTATCTGTCCTCTTTGCGTCTCACTGTAGGCACTGATTTTTTATTATTACTTATTATTACGTCGCACTTTGACGGCAAAAAACATTACTTGGCCAAATCTACGCCCTAAAGAAACCCAACCACCTTATTTTCATACATACGAATTACGACTTCTTTCCGGATGACTACTTAAAAGACACTTCCGACGTATTAGAGTAGCGAGATCAGCTATCTGTCCTCTTTGCGTCTCACTGTAGGCACTGATTTTTTATTATTACTTATTATTACGTCGCACTTTGACGGCAAAACACATTACTTGGCCAAATCTACGCCCTAAAGAAACCCAACCACCTTATTTTCATACATACGAATTACGACTTCTTTCCGGATGACTACTTAAAAGATACTTCCGACGTATTAGAGTAGCGAGATCAGCTATCTGTCCTCTTTGCGTCTCACTTGAGGCACTTATTTGATTATTACTTATTATTACGTCGCATTTTGACGGAAAAACATTATATGACAGGAGTTGTGGTTGAAAGGAATATACAATAGATTCGCGTTATAACGACTCTGGGAGGATCTTACTACAGGAAGGTATAACAAATTGTCGTTATATTGGACACTGCTCATTCGGTTCTTTTGGTATTGTGGGGAAAAGGGAGTGCCGATTTTAACACCTTGTAAATTTTTGTAATTTCAGAGGTGTAGGTAGATAGTCAAATGATAGATATCGGGGTTACCTTAAAGTCTAGTTTATCACCGTTTTAGCAGCGTTTGGAGTTTAATCTCATTACTGTTGTCCAATCAACTATCATAGATCAATACGAAATTTATTTTTGGAATTTTTATTGGCGAAGTGCTGAAATAATATTCGAAAAACAAGCCAATTAACGTCACGTTCAGAATACGTATAGTAAACACTTATCGCAGCAGAAACATTACCACCACTTATATTTAGCTTGACGGAAAAGGGTAAGGGGTCCTTGGGTAAGTACGTAGGTAGTTGAATTTACTTCGCACTGGAGCAATACAACAGGTTATTGGAGACGGTCCTTGATCAATCCTAAAGGGAAAGGTCCGAAGACAACATCTCGTAATTTTGAACCACATTCAGATGACGAGGTCAACACTTGATCTGGCGCCCAAATCTCCAAACTTCCACACCACCTCAACATGAGGACATTCGGGGACACGACGCACACCAGCCCCCAGACATAATACAACTTCCAACTCTTAAAGTTGATACCTAGTTTCACCGAAGTTCTCTTAAAATAAAGGGATATAACATCAACACTAATAAAAATAAAAAGCAATGCTATAATAGAAAAAAATGGAAATAATGTTTTACACAACATTGTAATACAAATAAGTAAAACGCAGTGAACTAGAGATTAAATATGGAATGCTACATCCAACGAATTGTCTCCATCAGCATTTATTTTATTTTCTCATCCGATTTATGCTTTCCTTACCCTCGTTTGATCAAACATAAAAAAATTAATTCTCGATTTTCGAGAACCAACTGTTCAGACAACTGTTTGCTTCAAAATCGCTTTCTCAAACAAACCTCGAACACCTTAAAGCTCCTACAAAACGCTTCAAAAGAACGCAGAAGTCAGAAAAATGTGTATTCTACCATAATGATCACGTCTTTAACGGGAAGGAAGAAAAGTATTTTTCTCGGTTATTTCAAAGACTAAATTGTGTGCTACCGTTGTTAACTGGTTTTCTTTTCCCAAGAACCAATTTTTCGCAAGGACAGCGAGGAAATATGTACTACACAGATACGTATACACTGAAGTGCCAGAAAAACTGGTATACCGGTTTAATGGTAGCCTTCCCACGAGAGCGTAGAGCTGCATAAATGCGATGTTGCATGGTTCTCCTGCCACGTGGCCAAACCAATACTTCAGAACTATATTGTGATGAATTACGACAGATGCACCGGAAATTGATGGTAAAACAACCGGCTTTATTAAACAGGCATGGTGTACTCCTCTTGCCAGATAACGCCCGTCCTCATATCGCACAACGGACGATGCTGACAATACGTGAGTTGAGCTATGAAGCGATGCCTCATCCCCCCTATTCCCCTGACTTGTCACCCACAGATTTTCATCTATTTCGTCACCTGGATCGCTTTCTGTCTGGCAAACGGTTCACCCAAGATACGGAGGTTCACCGTGCAGTTGATGACTTCTTCGCATCCCAGCCACAAGACTTTTCGTTCCGAGATCATGGTCTTGTCAGACAAGTGGCAACAGTGTGTCAATTCAGAGGGAGATTATTTCGAGTAGGTCAGGTACTGTATTTTTCAGTTATCGCCATCGAAGTGTGATGGTCATTTTCCGGACATTTCATTCGCACCGACCCAATATATTCTGTAGGCTTTGAACACACCATACTTCCTTCAGAGAGCTCCACAATTCTGTTGTATTCCAAAGCGTAGGATTTCTGTCTTCCACAGCCGGTGCATGGCATCCCAGACGTGTTCAATAATGTTGAGATCTGGTTACTTAGGAGGGATTGGCAAGGCTCTAAACTCAAATGAGTGTTCCTCTATGTCCTGTTGGAAGACGCCAAACCCATCAGAATAAACGTAGGACATGAACGGATAAAACTCGTCAGAAAGGATGCACTCGTAATGTTTACCTGTCGAAGACTTTTGTAGATTGTACCAAGGGTCCCGTTGAATGCCAGCTAAATAAAACCCATACCACTGTGGAGCCACCACCCGCCTGCATAATCTCCTGTTCACTTGCGGATTCCATGGCTTCTTCTCCACATACAGATCCTTTTATCTGCTCGAAACAGTTGGAAACGTGACTCGTCAGACCAGGCCACTCGTTTTCAATCATCAATTGTCCAGTTGCAGTGCTCCCGAGGCCAGACCAGGCGCATAGCTGTGTGTCGAGTTTTCATCAAGGGTACTCGAGTTGGGCGCCGGCTCCTAAAGCCCATATCTTTGAGGGAAAGTTGCACGGTCCTTATTCTGATGTTTGCTGGCCCAGCATTGAATTCCGACGTTAGTTGAGGAAGTGCTGCACACCTATCACGTAAAACACTGCTTTCAAGCCGACACTGGTTACGTTAGCCCAGAGTCTTTTTACGGCCACACTGATGCCGTAAGTTACGGGTTTTGCCAGAATTCTTGAAGTCACGGTACACCCTTGAAATGGCAGTACGGGAACATCCGAGCTTCTCTAGCTCGTAAAATACTATGACCGATCTCGCGAGCTCCGACTATTAAATCGCGTTGGAAATCGGCTTGGATCGCGATATCTTCCATTCTCAAGGCGGAGGTTTTAGATAGCTCCACAGATGATTTTCGCTATATATGTGCACTGACAGACGCAGCCAATGATGTGAATAGGTGACGTTACTATGTAATTTCACTCCCGTCAATGCTACGTCATTTCTCGCGTCACAAAGCAGCGTACTGTGAGATTTTTTAAAAATTAACGTCGCACTTTGGAGCAACACAGCGGGCTATTGGAGACGGTCCGGGATCAAACCCGAAGGGAAAGATCCGAGGATAACACCAAGTAATTTTGAACCACGGTCAAATGACCAAGTCACACCTGAGCTGGCACCCCACTCTCCAAACTTCCACACCACGCCAATGTGAGGACATTTGAGGCCACGACAGGTTTAACCTGCAACAGCCCCTTTGTACACGATGGTCTTTGGTTCGATTCGAACTCGCAACCCTCCGGTTGCTAATCCGTTACTCTTTCAACCTTGCTACCGTGGCCCATAAAACACATGAGAAGTGAATGAGAACACGTGAGAAATGAATAAACACATGAGAAAGACACATTTCGCGTACCATACACATTTGCATACCATACGCACCACATGCTAGACGACTACAGAGCGCACATTACTTAATTTTCTCCTTTGTGACGTGAGTAGTGACGTAGCATTGACGACAATCGAATGCCGACCAATTAATTTCAATCGTTCTATTTAAGTTATTCATGCAAGCAGGTTGTCATTTCAAACAAAATCGATCTAGGTCTATATCTTAGTGAGAGAGAGAGAATGACTTTTATCCTGTCTTACATAGTTTTGGAGAAAGGAGAGGTAATTTCCGATTTTTACCGCTAAGGGAGCTGAAAGTGGTCTCATCTCGCCAACTCATAGTCACTTTACTATAACTATACACTTTCAGAACTGTAGTTCGACAGTTACGTGTGGGTGTATAAGGACTTTACTATATGATACATATTCATAGAAACTCTTTTTATTAGACGAAAACCTTCAGTTTTATATTATTTTCGCCTTTCATTTCCTCTCTCTCACACCTTTTTAACCTCTCATTTGAATGTTACTGTCTCCGCAATGTATAATTGTCGCTTCTCTATTCCCATTTAACCCACTGAGGGGTTCCCACGCATAATTCTATCTTGCAACCTGCAGTCTTCCCTGCATGAATTCTACCTATTTTGAACTTCTTGACCAATATAATTTTTTAAAGGATTCTATTCTAAAGAAATGAGTAATAGAATCTTTCCAAAGCATTTTATTCTAAAGAAAAACCTATATAATCTTTCCAACGGTTATTATTTTATCGAAATTAGCAACGTAATGATTCCAGAGGATTTTACTCTAAGTAATGGATTGATACAATATATCTAAGGGATTCTCTTCTAAGGAAATGAGTAATAGAATCTTTCCAAAGAATTAGAATCCAAGGAAATGACAAATAAAATCTTTCCAAATGATCCTATTCTACAGAAGAGGATAAAGGATCGTTACAACGTGATTGTATTCCAAGGAAAAACCAATAGAATCCTTCCAAAGAAAGGAGAAATTTTAAGAAAAGGAACAAAGACGTTAAAATTTGTAAACATCTGCGCACATAAAAAAAATCAATATTCTGATATATTAAAAAATAACAAAAAGTTCTAAACTTTTAAATTAAAATCAACAAAACAGAGGCGCTTTCATAATTTATAATTTTAATTAGATATGAAAGACCTTAAATAATATGTTACGTCAAAATGTGTACACACCTGTACACATAAAATCAATTATTCTAGATTATTTTTAAAAAATAACGAAAAGATTCTCAGATTTATAATTAAAACAGAACAGACTTCCTTTCTTAGTTTGTAATTTTAATAAGGTGTAAAAGGCCTTAAAGAATAACATGTCACGTTAAAGTTCCTAAACGCCCTAGAGATAAAACCAAATCAATATTCGAGTTTATTTTAAAACAAAAACAACAAAAACGCTCTTAGTTTTTAATTGAAATTACCAAAACAGCATCCCCTTTCACGATTCCCAATTTTAATGACATGAAAGACAACGTTTGAAAAATCGGAATTCTTATTAACTTTTTTGCCGCCTCCACGAAATTCTAAGAACTTCTAAGATTTGAAGAGACATCTCGCTAATTAAGCCAATCGGAAAAGTTGAATCTTTCAAAGCTTTCTGTGCTGCCAACACATCCCCAAGTAATCAGGTATTTATTTTCCAAGAAATGATTGGTCGGGCATCTTAACTATTTTACTTACTTCTCCTTATCCTATTTTTCAATACATAACCTCTGTTTACCCAAACTTCCCCCAATCTGATATCTAATCAAGCGACAATGGGCTAGCCCGGTAGTTTACGGGTCCGGGCTATTTTTAGCAGCGGGATTCTTTTGTGTCCTTTTAGGTAGCACCCTAATTGAATCACTGCCTCCCAGTTTATGTCGTCCTGGCGCAACAGTGAAACGCATTTCCTTCCAGATAGGTCAGGCTTCGATCCGGAGACGGTGTTAGATCTTTTTTTGCAAATAACTAGATCTCGTTTGTTTTTATTCGTCTCACTAGTCGATACAAATCAAATCAGGTTGAATGAAACTTCGCTTTTCATAATGCAGGGAACTGCTGTACATTGTAAAACCAATGCACAAATTGAAGAATAAAACGGAGACGTCTAGAGCTTTTTTGCTTTGATCAATTTCTTTTAAAGTTTAAGTTGTGTTTCTCACCGCTTTTGTTTTTCTTAGAGACGTTTTTGCGAGTTTGTAAGAGGTTGGTTTACATAGATTTTTGGAGACGAAGCAGATGAAGTTTGATTTTTAGTACTGTTTAAGTGTTATACTGTTTAAAAAGATGAAAACTGAATTTTATGAGTGAATAGGATAGAGCTCTGGGCAACATAGTGATAAGCCATCTAGTGCTGATTGCTTTAAAATTTAAGATAACATGACCTCTTCAATAATGGTGAAAATGGTATTATTTTGGATGTCTTCTGGTCCTGTTTTTCTTAGAGAAGTTTTTGCGAGTTTATAAGAGATTATTTACACATATTTTTCGTGACGAAGCACTTAGTTTAAGTGCGATTTTTAGTGCTGTTCGAGTGCTGTACTGTTTAAAAATATAGGAAAACTGAGTTAGTGTAATGAATAGCGAAGATTATATTTAATATGTTTAACATTCATTTGTAGAACTCCAAGCAACATGATGACATGCTATAGAGTGAAAAAAATTAAAAACTATTAAAGAGGATAAAAGGAATTCCTGATTGTTTGAATGAGTATAATATTTGAAATTTTAAGATAACATGACCTGTTCAATAGTGTGGAGAAACTTATAAATTTTAATTCAATAAATTCAATATCTGACTGTCTTTGCTAATGACAAGACATCTCAGTATCAAGGTATTGCCTATTTTTCAATGATGCCAATTTTTCAACTATGGCCCTTGCGCCATAAAACCCGAAAACAACCAACCATCTAATGACGTGATATTTCGTCCATAAAGATCTGGTCAGTTTCGCTAATGACTCGTCGAAACAACCACCAGGAGGGTTAAAGAGATGTTTTTGCGAATTTACAGGAGGTTAGTTTACATAGATTTTTAGTGACGAAGTACTTAGTTTAAGTGCTATTTTTAGTGTTGTGCTGTTTAAAAAAGCGTGAAAAACTGAGTTAGTTTAATGAGGAAGCGAAGATTATATTTGATGTTTAACACTTTTTTGTAGAACTCCGAGCATTGTGATGATAAGCCATAGAATGAAAAAAAGTTGAATGAAAAAGTGAAAAGTTCAAGTTGATCAAAAGAATTTCTGATTGTTTAAATGAGTGTGAATTCTTGAAAGTTTAAGACAACATGACCTCTTCAATAGGGGATAATCCGTAATAATTTTGGTTTCCATCTAGTTCTGTTTTTCTTGAAAAGGCGTTTTAGCATGTTACAAAAGAGGTTCGTTTCCGTATGTTCTTTGTGATGAAGTACTTAGTCGAAGTGCTACTTTTAGTACTGATTTTACTAACTGATTAAAAGCAGACTATTTAATGTGTTTAACATGCAATGGAAGAGCTCAGGGCAAGATAGAATAAATCGCAGAGTGCCAATTACTTTAAAATTTAACATAACAGGAAATCTTCAATAATGGAGAAAATGTTATTGTTTTGGATTTCTTCTGCTCCTGTTTTTCTAGTAGGCGGTTTTGCGAGTTTACAAGAGCTTTGCGTGCGTAGATTCTTAGTGATGAAGTACTTAGTTTAAGTGCTATTTGTTGTAATGTTAAAAAAAACGTGAAAACTGTGTTGGTTTAATGAGTGAGTATCGAAGATACTATTCAATATGCTTAACATCCATTTGTAGGACTTCGAGCAACATGGTGGTAAGTCACATGATGAAAAGAAAATCAAAAACAAAATATTTAACAAGATCAAAAGACTTTTGTTGTATGAATTAGGGGTGTAATACTTGAAAATTTAAGGTAACATGACTTCTTCAATATTGGAGAAACTTAGAATTTTGGTTTTCTTCTGGTTCTGTTTTTCTTAGAGGAGTTTTTGCGAGTTTACAATAGGTTAGTTTACATAGATTTTTAGTGACTGAGTGCTTAGTTTAAGTGCTGTTGTTAGTACTATTTGAGTGTTGTACTGTTTAAAAAGATAGGAAAACTGAGTTAGTTTAATGAGTGAATAGGATAGACTATATTTAATTTATTTAACATTCAACTCTGAGGGACTCCTGCAACATAGTGATAGCACAATACAATTTTATTTCGTGATTCCAGAACTGCAAGTTCCTATTCAATAATGTCTTTTGTGTATATGAAATACAATGGCCATAAAATAGACCACGACAGATTTACTGTGAACTAGCCCCACGTATACGGCCGTCTTTGATTGGATCACGTTTCGAACTCCCAACTTTCGATTGCTTGTTGAATCAGGACAAAAACGACATTATAAAATACGTAGAACAATACAACATATTTAGTTCTAAGACAAGACATTACATGAAGAACAGAAACGTAGAAAGAAAATGTCTGAATACAAACGGGAGTTTCGGATCTGTTTCTAATCCGCTACTCTTCCAACCATGCTACCGTGGCCCCATATCTTCTAGGGCAGTGATTCCCAACCTTTTTCTACTTGAGTACCACCTGAGAATTTTGTAGGGTCGTGGCGTATCACTGGTTATGCTATAACTTTTTGAGGGGATCAAATAAATTCTATACACATATGAATAACTATACAAAATGTATTTAAGTATAAATAAAACAAAATACAGAAAGTAAATCCATAAAACTAGAAAAGGCCGTTGTTATTAACAAATGGCAAATACAATTTCCCAACATTAAAATGTCTTTATCAGGAGGCTTAATGAGAGAAACTTGCTGTTGCTTATGCTTATTTCTTATTAGAGCTTCTATGTCAGGTTCAATAGCGCTTATCTTTAATCTTAAGTCGTTTTCCACGTACAGTCTATTCCTGTACTTGTTTTCCACATACACTAGCTCTGAAAACCTACGTTCGCATAAATACGTTGTTACAAATGGAGTTAAAAAATGAAACATTCATTAAGTTTTAACCCAGTACGTTTGGTTTGTATTATTATTGAACCCTTCTACGTACCACCCGAAATGCTCTCGCGTACCACCAGTTGGGAACCACTGTTCTAGGGAAATGCGTATTGTGACTTATATAATTTGAATTAATAATACATTTCTGGAATTAGATCGATAAATAAATATGGAAGCCCTTATGTAGCGATAAAATAAAAATGGTAGTCTTAATATGGAGTATATTATAGAAAAATGCTTTGAGATTCCGTTACATATGTATTTAAAAACGATAAGAGAGTTACAGAAACAATCAAACACATACAAGAGCACGACTTCGATTTTCCAAAGAGCATCCATCACAGCCCATTGCAGAAAAATTGTTTGAAAGTTTGTAACTTATTCCCATCGCTGTCCTGACTCGGAAAAGGTGGACTAGGGTGTCAAGAGAACAAAAATGACGAACACAGAAACATGATTGGGGGCAATGCATGAAACATCTGGAGCAAAAGCTGTCAGTCGGGAAAGAAACGAGGAGAAAAAGTTTCCCGGGAAAAGAAGGATGAGGAAACTTTCACCATATCCATGTAATAAATTGGCCTGTTCGATGTTCAGATTTGCTCTTTTCCGATTACAACATGTTGAGTTCTTTTTTGGAGTTTCTTGAAATTTGTTTCAAGCTTGGTGTGATTTTGGTCATCAAGGTCACTTGTTTTTGAATATAGTAAGCATATTTTTGTTGTTTCGTCAGGACTATTCACAACAAAACTCGGTAATCAATGGTTGCAAATGCACAGCTGCGGGGAAAAAATTGAAAGTTGTTTCTAGTTTTGTGTGATTTTGGTCAAGGTCACTTGCTTTTGAATATAATAAGCATGTTTTTGTGTTTAATCAAGACTTTACTCACAACAATACTCGTTAATCAAGGCTTGCAAATGCACAGCTGAGGGGCAAAATTGTAAGTTGTTTCAAGTTTCACGTGATTTTGATAAATGTCACTTGTTTAAAAAATATTAAGCAAAATTTTCAGGCTCAATCAAGATTATGCGCACAAAACTCGCTAATTGCAGACTGTAAATGTATAGATGCGGGGAGAAACTCAAACCTTTAACTCAAACTCTTTATTCGAGCCGTGTAGATCAAATTCAAAGGTACGATTAGATAGGGAATAAAATATTTTATATATTCATATGCGAGAGATAGGATAAGGGGCTGTCTTAATATTAAATTGCCCACCAACTTCATAATTTTCAATGTAAACACACAAGTTTGATGACATTTTTAAAATCTATATAAAAACTTTCTTTGATTTGTGCTGTAGGGCGGTAGAGCATTTGGTTTCTGATGTATGGGTATGGAAAGTTCAGATAGTTACAAATCTTATTAATTAGTTTGTTAGTTTTACATACTTGTATTTATTTATATCTCCCGAAATAATCATCCTAGTATGCTGATAACCGTTTGTATCGCCGTTTTGGCGACGTTTGGCTTTTAATATAATTGGCATTGATCAATTAATCCTCGTATATCAACTCGGAATTCATTATTTGGAATATTTATTGCCGAAATGTTGAAATCTATTAAAAAAACATACCAAGTATCGTCATTTTAGTAATGTGTATGAAAACGCATTCCATCTCATAAACACAACCGTCACCTACATTTAGGTTGACAAATTTTCATATTAGAATTATCGCTGTTTTGACGACGTTTAGTGTTTGATTTAATTGATGTTGATCAATCGTATATCAACTCGGAATTCATTCTTTTGAATTTTTATTGGCGAAGTGCTAAAATCTATTCGAAAAACAAACCAAGTGTCGTCACTTTAGGAATACGTACAGAAAACACATTCCGGCCTATAAACACAACCATCACCTACATTCAGCTTGATAGACTAATTAGAATTCTGAAAACTGAAACGCTACAAACGAAAAAAGCCCAAACTTCATAAGCATAAAATTTTCCGAACTTTACGCTGAACTGAATAAGAAACCCACTCGAAAACCACATCGTTGTCGCTTCCAACTCTCTTAGAGACTCAAAATTGTTTTTACTTCCCTTCTCCGCAAACCGCATGTAAACTGTATACATTTCTCGCCGCGAATTCTCTTATTTCCAACCTTCAAAAAGCTGCGCATACTTCCCAAAAAATGTCCCCCTTTCTTCCGTTGTTTCAAACTTCTTACTCTTTCTTTCTTAGATTAGGAAGGAAAGATAATGAGAGGGAGGGGATAGTTATATAATTACATCCGTGGGATGTTGCTTTTGTTAGCGATCCCTGTCAAAAGGACCTCAGAAGCAGGCTGCCCCCTGGTTTTCATCTCACCGGATGAGAGTAATGGTCCATGTATAGCTCCGGTACCCTATTTTCCTCCTTCAGAATTCCTTCCTGGAAATACGTTTCCTCCATTTTTTCACCTTATTTCATTTTTCATCAAGAGTTTTTAAGTTTTGATGGGCAGGTACTTCAGTTGAATAAAGGCTTGGTTTGCGATTTTTTTGCGGGTCCGGTTTTTTGGTTCTGTTTTCCTTATCTTGACAGTTCTTGACTGAGAGGTAACGTTCCCGTTCATGTGGGCTTCTGTCGGGGAGACAATTTCCCAACTTTGTCACGGAGTTCAATTATGGATTTTGCGGATATGGGATGTGTGACGTAGAAGCCGGAATTTGCTGAAAAGGAATTATTCGTTTGTGTTGTTTTCCGAATTGTTTATTAGTTAATCCTCCAAGTGATTTCGACGAGTTACCTCACCCATCCAGATTTGCCTAATTTTGTCAATGACGAGATATCTCGTCCAACAAAATTCGGTCAGTTTTCTTCGGATGAGGAGATACATCGTCGAGACAACCACCAGGAGAGTTAATATCAATAAAGTAAATATTGGACGGTTTTGAATGCTTGATTGTGGGTTCTACTCTTTTAGCGTGATGTACTTCCAAGGCGTAAAATATTTCTGAGTTGACATCTTGTCATTCGCGTAAAAATGACCCATGAAATAATAGTTTATCCCAAGCTTTATTAGAAACATTTTTTTCGTCGGTTCGTTAACACTAAAGTTTACACAGCTGAACAAAAACGTACTTTTAAGTTAACTCGCCAAAATGCGGTGGGGGCGAGATGCTCTTAAAAATTAATAAAAGCAAGGGATATAAGAAGTGACAGTCATAAAGAATGTATGTGCTCATATGTTTTCGAATGCGAAAAGATGAGTTCTACTCTTTTTGCTTGATGTTCTTTCACATTTCATGGCGTAGTCTTATTCGTTGAAATATTGTGATTCGCGTAAAAATGATCCCAAAACAGCAGTTTTCCCTGTACTTTATCAAACATTTTTCTTCGTCAGTTCGTAAACATTTAAGTCTACACAGCTGAACAAAAACGTACTTTTCGTTAACTCACCGAATGGGAGTAAAAAACTATAGAAGCTCAATAAAGGAAAAAAAGTAGAAATGACCCCGAAACAGCAGCTTTTCCCAAACTTCATCATAAACATTTTTCTTCGTCAATTCGTAAACATTTAAAATTACGTAACTGAACAAAAAACGAGCTTTTACTCTAACTCACCGAATGAAAGGGGAAAACCTACAGAAGTTCACTATAAAGGAAAATAAAGTAAACCGCGTTTCCCAAACTTCGTCATAAACATTTTCTTCATCAATTCGTAAACATTTAAGTTTACTCAGCTGAACAAAAACGTACTTTTACTCTAACTCACCTAATAGGAGTAAATACAGAAATTCACTAATGCAAATAAAGCAAAATGACCCGGAAACGGAAGCATTTCCCAAACTTCATCATAAACGTTTTTCTTTATCACTTCGTAAACACTGAATTTTACGCACCTGAACAAAACCACGATAATTCACCGAATGGGATTAAAAACCACAGAAAGTTCATAAAATTAAAATAAGGTAGAAATAACACCAAACAGCAGGCTTTTCTCAACTTCATAAATATTTTTCTTCCTCAGTTCGTAAACATTTAATTTTACACAGCTGAATAAAAACGTACTTTTATGCTAACTCATCTGAGTGGATGTAAATAAAAACTACAGAAAGTTCACTAGAGGAAAATAAAGTAAAAATGACCGAAAAACAACAGCTTTTCCCAAAATTCATCATAATTTTTGTTCGTTCGTAAACATTTCAGTTGACACACACACACAACAAAAACATGCTTTTACGCTAATTCATCGAATGAAAGGGGAACCTACAGAAGTTTACTAAAGGAGAATAAAGTAAAAATGACCCCGAAACAGCATCTTTTTCAAACTTCATCACAAACATTTTTCTTGGTCAGTTCATAAACATCGAAGTTTACACAGCTGAACAAAAACGTACTCCATAAACATTTTTCTTCCTAAGTTCGAAAACATTTAAGTTTACGCAGCTGAGAACAAAAAACGTAGTTTTACGCCAACTCACCGAATGAGAGTATGAAACTACAATACACTAAAGGAGAATAAAGCAAAAATGACCCCAAATCAATAGCTTTTCCCTAAATTCATAATTTTACTTTGTTCGTTCGTAAACGTTTAAGTTTACACGACTCAACAAAAATTTGATCTTTCGCTAACTCATTGAATGAAAGGGGAAGAAAATCTACACCAAAAGGGGAACATAGTAAAGTTCACTAAAGGGAAACAGTAAAAATGACGCCGAAACAGCATCTTTTCCCAAACTTCATCATAAACACTTTTCTTTGTCAATTCGTAAACATCGAAGTTTACACAGTTGAACAAAAACGTACTTCATCATAGACATTTTTCTTTTTCAGTTCGTAAACATTTAAGTTTATGCAGCTGAGAACAAAAGCGTAGTTACGTTTAAGTTTACACGATTCAACGAAAAAATGCTTTTACACTAACTCATCGAATAAAAGGGGAAAAACCTACAGAAGTTCACTAAAGGGAATAAAGTGAAAATGATCCCGCGCGAAACAGCATCTTTTCCCAAACTTCAACATGAACATCTTTCTTCGTCAGTTTGTAAACATCGAAGTTTACACAGCTGAAAAACACGTAGTTTTACACCAACTCACCGAATGGGAGTAAAAACTACAGTAAGTTTACTAAAGGAAAACAAAGTAAAAATGACCCCAAACCAGTAGCTTTTCCCAAAATTCATCATAATTTTTTCTACGTCAGTTCGTAAACATTTAAGTTTACTTAGCTGAACAAAAGGCGTTCTTTTACGCTAACTCACCGAATGGGGACAAACAAAAGGTGAAGAGTTCACTAAAGGAGAATTGTGTTGAATAGTTTTCACCCCCTCTTAGAAAAGAAAGAAAAGCGATTTTTTCAAATAAAAATTATCCGAGGTACATTTCGAGTGAGATCTTTTGGTTGCGCTTGCGCGGACGAAGTTCTGTCGATAACAACTCCCGTGCGCTTCGTGTAATTTCCTCTCCCTTTGCTTCTTGCGATCAGTTGCTCTCGGTGCTCCGCCAGTGAAAGCATCCCTTCTCCATTCTCCGGCCTAGTCGGTCAATAGGACTCACTAAAGCACGTGTTTCTAAGGACGAGGAGATAAAGTTTTCCGTTCAATTAAGTTTCCTTCGGTGGTTTTTTTCGGCGGTGTGCGGAAAATCGTAACTTCACGGAGCACGTTTAGATTTAGGAAACTCTCAAGATGATGCCGTTAATGCTTATTATGATGGTAAGTCCCGAATTTAAGTTTTTTTTTTAAAATTAATTTGGTGTTGATAAATGAAAATTGTCTTTTTAAAATTTCGAAACATTGTTTCTTAAAATAATTGATTGTATTGAATCGAAAGAATTATTTGGGGGATTTGTGTGTGGAGTTTTTTCGAGTTTTGATGGTTTCGCTTTTTATAAGTCGGCTAACATTTACCGAGAGTGGGTATTATTTCTTCTTTACCATTACTCGATATTATTTTTTTCAATCGAAATTATCCGATTATTCCCTTTTCTAACTCGACTATTCAATTATTTTCCAAGTTATTTAGTTTAACTTAGAATTAGAATTTGTGGAGTTTTCATTTTTTGATTTTTATAAGTCGGTTAACATTTACCGAGTGTGGGTTTTATTTCTTGTATTACCATTGCTGGATTTATTTCTTTTCATTTTAAATTATTCGAGCATTCAGATTATTTCATTTTTAACTCGATTCTTCAATCATGTTCCAAGTTATAAAGTTTAACTTAGAACTGGGATCTGTTGAGTTTCGATATTTTGGTGGTTTTGCTTTTTAAAGTCGGTTAATATTTATCTAGTGTAATCTTATTTTCCCTGTTACATTTACTGGATTTTATTTCTTTTCGGTCAGGAATTATAATTATCAGCTTATAGAACACAGAAATACCGAAAAACAAAGTTATCCGACCTTTCGAGTTATTTCATTTTCAAACTTGACTATACTATTATGTTATTTACTTTAACTTCGAACATTGTACTCTTTGATTCTATCTCTAGAAATGCATAGTTTGGTGTTTTGGTTGTAGGATGTGTTCATAGTTGATAAGATATTCGAGTGGACTAAAATTTGATTGTGTATTTTTGAAAAAATGAAGGGTCCTATTTTTATTAATTTTAAATAACCCGCATTGAAAAATTCAAAATTATAAATTCGGCACTGTTTAGAAATAGGAACATCCTAAATGATGCCGTTAACCCTACAAGTGGTTTCGACGAGATATCTCGTCCATCAAGATCTGACCGATTTTCCTAATGACGATATATCTCGTCATCAAGATATTGTCGATTTTTTATGATGGCAAGATCAAGATTCGGTCAGACTTTTCTAATGACGAGATATCTCGTCAATCAAGATCTGGTCAATTTTATTTGAGACGAGATACCCGTCAAGACAACCACCAGGAGGGTTAAGGCTTATAAACCCTGAATGTTTGAGATTTTTTTTAAAAACTAATTTGAAGCTAATAAATAAAATTATTTTTTGAAAACTGAGGAACTCTTGAAGGAAAGATTGTTTCTTAAAATAACCGATTTCACTAAATCGAAAGAGCAACTCGGGATGTTTGTAGCTTCAATTTTTTCATGGTTTCGCTATTTGTAAATCGGCTAACATCTACCGAGTGATAATATGATTCTTATTTCTTCTATTACAATTACTGTATTTCATTCCGTTTAATTCCAGAATTATAAGTAACTGCTTATAGAACACAGAAACATCAAAAAGCGCGAAATTATCCGAGCATTCGGGTTATTACCGAACTTGGGTATTCAATTTTGTTCTAAGTTATTTAGTTTCACTCAGAACATTGTGTTTGATTTAATACTTTGACCAGAAGTGTATATTTTGGAGTCTTGATCGTATGGTGTGTTTATAAGTAGATAAAATGTGAGTGTAGAGTAGAATTTGTATAGCGTGTGTTTTTGGAAAAATGAAGGGTTTTGTTTTCTTAATTTCAAAACACTCGCTTTGAAAATTTCAAATTGTAACTTCGCTTTGAAATAGGAACATCCCGAAATGATGCCGTTTATGCCGTATGATGGCAAGTCCCGAATTTGTTAAAATTTGGGACTTACTAAAACTAACTACTTCGGGACTAAAAATTCTACTTCGGGACTAAAAATTCTACTTCGGGACTAAAAATTCTACTTCGGGACTAAAAATTCTACTTCGGGACTAAAAATTCATTTGTTGTTAAAAAATGAAAATTGCGTTAAAAATTAGGTAATCTTTTAAATCGCATACTTCAGAAAACGAATAACTTAATTTTCGTAGTTTAATTTTTTGGTAATTTTGCGTCCATAATGGCCACTGCATTGGCCATTTCTGACTGATAATGGGCTTATTTAACCCGTTACCGGTACTCACTTTTATCACTTTTCTCCCAGGAATTATAAACATCAGCTTGTAGAACAGATATAGTTATTTAGTTTAACATTTGAACATTGCACAGTAATACCCCGACTTACGCGAACTCGGAGTTACACGGTTCTTGATTTTTTCATTTGGCTATCTATCTTCAGTGATCTCTTGCTGTGATACGCATTGTAAACGTTTCGCGTCAACTCTACGTGCACGATTACAATTCTACGTTCGATGAAAGTTAAGATTGTTTTGTTATACGTTTTCTAAACCCTTAAAAACTATGTCGTCCAAACGAAGTAAATCTGATCTCGGGATGAAATTTCCAAAAAACATTGAATGGTGTCTGGAAGAAACTTTGTCCATTTTTTTCAAAAACGAGACGGAAACAGCGCCAGAAACTGATCATGTCGCTCATGTGATAGAAGTTGTTAATCTTGCCAGGCAATTAGATTTTGAAATCAATGGTGATGATGTCTACGAGCTGTTGCATTCACATAGTCAGGAGCTGACAATTGATGAGCTCATAGAGATGCGTGAGCAAAACGTCACTGAAGTACCCGACACTTCAGACCCAGTTCCACCAGAAAGCACATGACAATTGCAAGCTGGACAGAAGGTCTCAGCTCAATTGAAAAGGGCCTAAAAATTTTAGAAAACAGACTCCAACGAAGAACGCGTTATAACAACAAAGCAAGGAATAAAAAAATTATTAGCTTGCTACGAAGAAATTCTGCTTGAAAAAAGAAGACATTGTGTCGTCAGACGAATTTGTTAGATTTTATGAAGTCATCGACATCGAAATAACTTTTTTACGCAACTCATTTATTTTTTTAATATTTTGTATTAATATGTATAAAAAACTGCAATTTTATTAAATATTTTTCTTCTAAACTAGAGTTTTTGTTAGTCCTTGGTCCCAATTGAACAAGATTTATAGGTATTTATAAGCAAAGTTGTACCCCGACTTACGCGAATTCGACTTAAGCGATTTTCGTCGGACCCACCTATCGCGTAACTTCGGGGAATTACTGTACTCTTCAGTACTACTAATAATGGAATTGCAAATTTTGGTAGGTAGGTATTTTAATTAACGTCATACTGGAGCAACACAAAGGGCTATTGGCGACGGTTCAGGGTGAACCCGAAGGGAAAGGACAACACCCGGTTAAATGACGAGGTCACACCTGAGCTGGCACCCCACTCTCCAAACTTCCAACGAATTTCAGAGTTTTGACAGTAAATACGAACAAATTATACGTTTATTTGTTGATGAAATATTCGCGTAGAGTAGAATTGGGTAGTGTGTTTTTCACTCTTGTTCGGCAAACTCGGAGCATGTTATGTAGTCTTGAAAGTTATCCCAAAATTATTTTATTCAAATCATTGATAGAATTGAATCGGATATTTCTAAAAGCAACAACTCAGATTTCTCGGATTAGGTTTCTGGTGGTTTGCGTTTTATAAGCAGGACCAACAGTTCCTGACAGTTAACCCTCGAAGTGGTTTCGACGAGATATCTCGTCCATCAAGATCTGACCAGTTTTGATGATGACGAGATATCTTTCCATCACGATATTGATTACTTTTCATGGGAAGTAGTTAAATAACGTCGCACTGGAGCAACACAACGGGTTATTGGTGATGGTCCGGGATCAATCCCGAATAGGATCCAGATCCGAGGACAACGCCTCATAATTTTGAACCGCGGTCAGATGACGAGAACAACACCTGAGCTGGCACCCCACTCTCCAAACCTCCACACCATGCCAACGTGAAGACGTTGGAGACAACGACAGATTTAACGTACACCAGCCCCCATGCACACGACGGTCTTTGGTTGGACCTAGTTTGAACGTGCAACCCTCCTGTTGCTAATCCGTTGCTCTTCCAACTGGATTACTACTTTTTCATGGAGATGAAGGTCTGATTAGTCTTTTTTCATAAGGACATATCTCATCCATCAAGATCTGGTCAATTTTGCTAATGGAAAGATACGTCTTCGAGACAGCCACTAGGATGGTTAAAGGAGCTTATTTCTCCCTTAGCCATCACCTCATCTTATCCTTTTCAATCAAGAACAATTATCAGTTTATTGAACACAGAAAAATCTGAAAGACGAAGCTCCCCAAAATTCGAGGGGTATTTCCATTTTGAACACTGGCCGATTAATTTATGTTTGAAATTTAGATTAACTTGGGAACATTGGAACATACTATTACTATGTCTATCTTTGATGCACTATTACTAGAAGTGTAAATTCCAAAGTTTTTGTTGAGAATAAATAAGATGAAGTACATGTTTATATGGTAATAAAGTATTCGTGTTGAGTAGAAGTTGATACTAAGATAAAGTCTTTTCTGATATGTACTTAAGTTATAAAGTCACACTTAAATGATTCGTTTATAAATGAAAATTACCACTTTTAAGATATTTCATTATCCTCATATCTTTGGAGTAAAGCATATTTTGCAAAGTGCTGAATTGTATCAGTATTGATGCGCTAATTTCTTGATGTAGAGGGTAAAATTTAGGACTAAGATTTTGCCTTTTTTATAGTCATGGTGTGTTTGAGTTCGTATATAATGGAAATGACTTCAATCGTCACTTTGTATGCATTCGCGAAAATTTCGTATTTGATCTAGTAACACTTAATGAGTTATGTATATTATCGCAATGGCTTAATATATTATTACAAAGGTATTAACTTATTCTGCAATTTAAAAATCGAGAGTCACAGTTACTGCAAAACGATTTCAAAAGTTTGGATAATTTCAGTTACTTAAACGTTATGATTTTGTAAATAAAACAGCAACAGTAGTTAATATCCGAAAATCTAAAAATCAAAACTGTTAGCATAATTAATGTAAAGCAATCTTACAAGTTAAGATAATTTCAGTTGCTTAGACGTTATGATTTTGTAAATAAAACAGTAATAATAGTTAATACTTGACTACCTAAAAAGCAAAACAGTGAGTACAATTAATACAAAACAATATTACGAGTCATGATAATTTCAATTGCTTAGAAGTTATTATTTTGTAAATAAAACAGTAACAGTAGTTAGACAATCTGAAAATGAAACCTGTGAGCACAATTAATGTAAAACATTATTACAAGACATGATAGTTTCAGTTGCTTAGAAGTTACGATTTTATAAATAACACAGTAGCTAAAATTTGACAACCTAAAAATCAAAACTGTCTGCATAATTAATGCAAACAATATTACAAGTCATGATAACTTCAGTTGCTTAGAAGTTGTTATTTTATAAGTAAAACAGTAGTTAAAATTCGATGACTTAAAAATTAAAACTTTCAGAACAATTAATGCAAAACAATTTTACAAGTTTTGATAATTTCTGTTACTTGAACGTTATTATTTTGTAAATAAAACAATAACAGTAGTTGATACTTATCAACTTGACAAAATGAGCACAATTAATGTAAAAACACATTGCTAGTCATGATCACTTCAGTTTCTTAGAAGTTATTTTGAAAATTAAGCAGTAATTAAAATTTGACAACCTAAAAATCAAAACTGTCATCACTATTAATGCAAAACAATTTTACAATTTAAGATAATGTCAGTTGCTTAATAATTATTATTTTGTAAATAAATAAAAATAAAACAGTAGTTAAAATTCGATCACCTAAAAATCAAAACAGTGAGCATAATTAATGCAAAACATTATTGCAAGTCGTGATCATTCCAGTTGCTCAGAAGCTATTATTTTGAAAAACAACAGTAATTAAAATTCGACAACCTAAAAATTAAAACTGTCAGCACAATTAATACAAAACAATTTTAAAGCCATAATAATTTCAGCTGCATAGACGTTATTCTATAGATAACAACAAAGTTAAAATTCTAAACCTGGAAAAACCAAATAATTCCCTCCAGGCAAATCCGCCATTAAACTCTCGTTTCAATTTTTTACAAAAAACTCTTTGTTCTCAAGTAATTTAATTTCGAAAGCGAGAAAGTGTTTGACAAATCTTTGGAAAACGCCCATAACTAAGTGCAAACAAAGCTATATTCACAACAAAACATTAAAAAATACGTGCTTGTCATTTCACTCCCACTTAGAATTATTTAGCATAATATAACTCATAATTTCCAGAAATATTGAACAATGAGCTTTTATTGAGATATTTAACTGTCTAAGCAGAATTCAATTTCTATAAGGAGAATAACCTATTTTTTAAGTAGTAATAATATCGTGTATGATTTATAGTGGTTGCCTATTTTCGTTTTTCTGCGACTGCATTTGTTAGAAACAGTCATCATTATCAGAAAAATGCTTCCGCTAGATTAATAAAGGTTTCCAGTTATATTTATCATAAAGGCTGATGGTTCAACGAAATTCTAATATAGATGGAAATTTATTCTTTGAAGACCATCTTTTTAATATCCATACTTCAATTGCTTTTTCCAAATCATGCGATTTCTAATTTGTTTGTATTCGTAAATTGGATTATTATTTTCTCATTGTTATCTAATATGGAGCTAGTTTTTTTATAACCAAACTCATTAAGTTTTTGTACTTTATAACACTCCGTGCGTCGCTAGATTTGCGAGTAGTTTTTATCCCACAACACATGCAGGGCCGCGGAAGCCCAGAGTTGGAAGAGCATCGGATTAACAACCGGAGGGTTGCGAGTTCGAGACTCGGTCCAGCGAAAGACCATCGTATACACGGGGGCTGGTGCACGTTAAACTTGCCCTGGCCTCAAACGTCCTCACGTTGGCGTGGTGTGGAAATCTGGAGAGTGGGGGCCAGCTCAGATATTGCCTCATCATCTGACCGTGGTTCAAAAGTACGTGGTGTTGTCCACGGATCTTTCCTTTGGGGATTGATCCCCGATCGTTTCCAATAGGCCGTTGTGTTTCTCCAGTGCGATGTTAATTAACTACCTAACCTAACACACAACACACATTGACTAAGTAACCACACCGATTGGTTGAAAAATACTAGGAATGACTATTGGACAGGACTGTCAAAACTAGTTGGAAGTCATGCATGGAAGACTAGGTTGGAGAACGGATATATGGGCTTGTGTCATCAGAGGGTTGATGCTTAAATATTTAAAGTAAGTCTCATAAATACATGTATGCCAGTTTGGAGTAATAATAAAATTTTACTTGAATGGCTTTTTCGCATTGAGCTGTGTTCAAGCAACAGCTGAATTGTAATTATGATGAGAAATGATGTATTTTTAAAGTATACTTTTAAACAATATTTTTATTTAACGATATAACTATAAAATATTCAACTCTCAATACATTGACTTTAAATCCAACCCAAAAGCCCTGCTTTCAAATGTAAAGTAATTCAAATGTATAGTAGTACCTTGCCATTATGTGCTTGGCGTGGTGTGGAAGTTTGGAGAGTGGGGTGCCAGCTCAGGTGTTGACCTCGTCATCTGACCGTGGTTCAAAATTACGTGGTGTTGTACTTGCATCTTTTCCTTCGGGTTTGATCCCGGACCGTCGCCAATTGTCCGTTGTGCTACTCCAATGCGAAATTATTTAAATACCTACCTACCCACCATTATGTGCTTAGAAAACTTTATAAAATACCATAGTTTATGTACGATTTCATATATCCATAGATAGGGCTCAAACCCTTACTAAAAATTAAAATTATTTATTCAGCAAAGCGTTCACTGTTCCCTTTCCACATTACGTGCTTCATGCTTGAGATTAATATGTACTAAATCAAAGTTTACAGTCAATGCATGATTAAATTGGAGCATTAACCTGTATGAAATATGTGACAGGCGACTCACATATCGTCGGTTTACAATTGAGACACACTAAGTCAAAATTTTCAAGAGATGAGTTTTTAGCTTTTCTATACCAGAACTGCTCTTTTTGACTTGATTGAATTTTGATTGAGTGATTGGTTTTCACTGAACGAAATGATAACAATAGTCATAAGCGATTGATTTCCATCCAACGAAATGATAACAATAGTCATAAGTGATTGATTTCCATAGAAAGAAATGATAAGAATAGTCATACGTGATTGATTTTCATTGAACGAAATGTTAACAATAGTCAAAGTGATTGATTTCGTTAGAACGAAATGATAACAATAGTCGAAAGCGATTGATTTCCTTTGAACGAAATGACAACACTAGTAATAAGTGATTGCTTTCCACTACTCCCTTAACTAAATCTAAAACTAACTGATATAAAAGATAAAATGGTCTCTAAACCTTGATCAATAGTTGGCTGGTTGGATTTTATGGCGCAAGAGCCATATTTGGTCAAGCTGCGCCAAATAACTTCAAGTAAATGGTAGATAGGTATTTTAATTAACGTCACACTGGAGCAACACAACGGGCTATTTCAAGTAAACGGAGACACAACGAAGTTTTACTGACACAGAAGAGAGAAATACAACCAGGAAGGAATCGAACCTGAGCCGCCTACAACTCGCAGGTTAGTAGCGCAATAGGAAACCCATTGCGACATCCATCTTCAATAGATATAAGCAATAGACCCTTCATCCTAGAAACGCAGTGTAAGTAAGCAAGATCTAACAATAACCCAACTGCTGCAATGTTGCATTGAAAAATAAGTACATCTTAAATCTCCAATTGCTAAAATTGAAATAACATTCCCATTCCACACTAATTAATCCCAGCAAGATTTCCTGAAATAATTATGAACTAAATTCAAATTTAGGGTTAACTTCGGTTAATAAGTCACGCGGGTATCATTAGAGAAGATCTTTCACTAATTCCAGCCGCAGATGAAGCTTAAAGTTTTAAAATTAATCTCATAAAAGAATATAATTTATTTGAAGTTTACTCGAGAAAATCATAGGCCGAGATTTGCCAGGAATGATCCCTGGGGAGAAATTGTAAGCCTGGCGTATATCAGGGAAGGGTTTCCAAACTTTATGTATATCCAGCCCCTTTTTTACATAAAATGTCGTAACCCCTTCAATTTACATTAGGCCTATTTCGCGATTTGTTTTCTTCGATCATTATTTATTAACGCGGGGCTGTACCTTTAAACACTCGACTTTCGGTGAAAAGAGGTTGAAGTTTCAAAGTTCTGCAAAATATTTACTTTTCAGAGGATTCTTTTCAAATTTAGAAATTTGAGTGCGAATGTTATATTTGAAAGGTCACTTTTAAGCTTCTATTGGTAGCCCAGTTGGAAGAGTAACGGATTAGCAACCGGATGGTTTCGAGTTCGAATCCAACCAAAGACCGTCGTGTACAAAGGGGGCTGGTGTACGTTAAATCGGTCGTGGCCTCAAATTGCTGCGCGTTGGCGGGGTGTGGAAGTTTGGAGAGTGGGGTGCCAGCTCAGGTGTGGCCTCGTCATACGACCGGGGTTCAAAATTACGTGGTGTTGTCCTCAGATCTTTTCCTTTGGGGTTGATCCTGGACCGTCACCAATAGCTCGTTGTGTTGCTCCAGAGTGACGTTAATTGAAATACCTACCTAAATGACTCATCTCTAACGTAAAAATATTTCAAATTATAATTTAATTTGCTTGTCTCTCGACGCAGTTGAATGTAAAAGGGTGTGTACGTTTACTTTTGAATCTGACTATAAAACGAAACCAACCAACCAAAAATTTTGTGCATAAAATTGTTTAGAAATTCTTTTCTATTAGTTGGTTTGTTTGGGTTTTATGGCGCAAGGGCCATATTTGTCCATGCTGCGCCAGACACAACATAGACAGAGGCTGTTCGGACATTTTTTGAACGATTTTAATGAGCTGTAAAAAATTGTATGCTACGAAAGAATTTTATTTTCACAGCAGTTAAATAGTTAAAGTATAACTTATCGTCTGCTAACTCAGTTTTGTTTGCTTTCAAGATGGCGCTTTTAAATAAGCAATGGATGGAAGGCTATGTTTCCTCTCTTTCCGAAGAGAATTATGCTTATTCAATTATTCAAAAACGCTGTAAAAGTCATGGTTTTTCGATATCTAAAGGTACGATAAGTAATATTAATGAGAAAGGAAAAAACGTAAAAGTTGAAAAATACTTCCAAAAAAGTATCCAAAAAAGAAAAAAAATTCTGAGAATATTTGTAAGGTAAGATCTTTAATTTTAAAAGAGAATCCGTCAAGTCAAAGGACTACAGCAAAGTGAACGTGAGAACGTTTACGTGAGAACGTGAGAACAAGAGATTTATGATTGTTGCCGGTTTTGCATATAATGGAAAATTAAAAGTAAAAAGAGGGGGAAAATATAAAAATCAACTCCCACATTTTATCAAGACCATATTTTATCCCCAATATTAAAAAAAGAAATACCATATCTTTACCCACAGTGCCAACAATCAGTAGGACTGCATCAGGGTAAAGTAAGCAGCCACACATCTAAATCGACTATTAAATTCTTGGAAAAAATGGAAAAAGAAACTGGTTTCAAGTCAATACCCTTTACTGATATTCCTGCTAAATCTCCAGATGTTTCACCCATGGACTTTTGTGCTTTTGGACTTTTAAAAAGGGCATTATCGAAACGTCGAACGAAAACCATTCAAAGACTGAAAAACTGGAACAAGAATGGGACAAAATACCACTGTCGATACTACAGAAGTCATTATTATCATGGAAATGAATGTGTAGAAAGATAGTTAACAATAAGGGCTATCAAATGGATCATTTAAAACACAAAAATTTCAAGTAAAAAATTGCGCTTCAGTCCATTAAAATTGTTCAAAAAATGTCCGAACAGCCTCTGTACAATATCAATTAATAGACACACACAATGAAAGTTTTACTGCACAGAAGAGAGAAATACACCCAGGGAGGAATGCACCTGACAGGAATCAAACCTACGCCGCCAACTCGAAGGTTGCTAGCGCAGTGGTCAAACCCACTGAGCCACGAAGGTCCCATTTTTCTGTAAGAGGATGTAGTAGTGGTAATAGTAATTAACTAACGTCGCACTAGGGCAGCTATTGACGACGGTTCGGGATCAATCCCGAAGGGAAAAGTCCGAGGACACCACGTAATTTGGAACCACGGTCAGATGACGCAGAGGATGTTGTGGCAGTCTAAATCAGAGTTTATGGAATCTAGGCACGCATACCAGAAATAGAATGCCTGTATTGCAGTTTGAATAGCATAATTCTCTAGTGTATATTTATTTGAGTACATTCAGTTCATGTGTTCTTTTTTTTTCAAGCTGCGAACACTATCGCAATTTACTCAAGGAAAGAGTTGCTAATAGAATACTAAAGAGTTTCGTGAAAACTTATATTGAGGACACATAGTCGCTGTTTTGTGTGAAAAGTTCCGTTTCTCGTGGTTTCAAAAGTCCCCGTCGTCTTTCAAGGAATATAAATTGCTCTTAAACTTAGCTTTTATTGCAGATATGGTGATAAAATGGAGTTATTAAAGTAACAAGGCAGTGTGTTTTCGGTTGGGTGGTTTGGATTTTGGGGGTTTTATGGCTCAAGAGCCATATTTGGCCATGCTGCGCCAGACACAATACACTATCGAGTAATTGACACAAGGCATGCAATATCAAGTAATTAACACAAGACACAATATCAAGTAATTGACACAAGACATGCAATACCAAGAAATTAACACAAGACACAATATCAAGTAATTAACACAAGGCGTGCAATATCAAGTAATTAACACAAGACATACACTATCAAGTAATCAACACAAGACATGCAATATCAAGTAATTGACACAAGACATGCAACATCAAATAATTGACACCACACAGTGAAAGCTTTACTGACACAGAAGAGAGAAATACACCCAGGGAGGAATGCATCTGGCAGGTTTGGAACCTGCGCCGCCTGCAACTCGAAGGTTGCTAGTGCAGTGGGCATATCCACTGAGCCACGACGGCCACGATATTTTTTTCGGAATGAGAGGCACTTTTTTTGCACAGAAGCAACACGGGATATTGGTGATGGTCTGGGATCAATCCCGAAGGGAAAATTCCGAGGGCAACACCTCATAATTTTGAATCGCGGTGAGGTGAGGTCAACACATGAGCTAGAATCCCACTCTCCAATCTTCCACACCACGTCAGCATGAGGACAGTTGGTAGCATAACAGATTTAACGTGTACCAGCCCCCACTACAAGACGGTCTTTGGTTGGATCTAGTTTCGAACTCGCATTCCTCCGATTCCTAATCCGTTAATCCTCCAACCAGGCGACCGCGGCCCCGTTGTTTCGACGAGGTATCTAGTCTATCAAGATCTGGCTAGTTTTGCTAATGACGAGATATCTCGTCATCAAGATCTGGTCAGTTTTGTTATTAACGGTATACCTCATCCAGATAACCACCAGGAGGTTTAAGGTATCTGTATACCTTCGGAGGCATTTTTTAAATTATCACAGAACGTAGGTTTTTTGTAGATTTAGTTATTGATTTATACTAGATAAAGCATTTCATGGCAGAAAATATGGTGCTTTAAATTTATATCATATAAATAGGGAGTACAAAATGTAAAAAAATGAGCCAAAAATGCCATGTGCGAAAAGGTCATATTTAAAAAAATCGTTAACATTTTTCCAGTTTGTAAAGTTAATTAACATTGAGTCAGGTATTGAACTACAACCATTACTATATCGTTATATTTAAACTAATTGTAAACTTTAATGTCAGTCATCCCTGAAAAAAACACGAGAAAGATCAAAATGCGAAAAATATTCAGTTTTAAATCCGGCTCAATATTTTTAAATGCATATTTCTTAACAGTAATTGTTCAAACCCTGCTTTATAGTCTTCCGACATGGCATAAAAAATTTCAGAATTTAATTGATGCTTTCTGAGATATCGTTCTTTGTAGAGAGTAACGCTTAGCGAAAATTGCAATTCGAGAGAAAGCTGAAAACAATATAAACCCCCTGTCAAATACAGATGTCAATACTTTTTAAAAACCCTATATCTCCAGTTCTAATGGGCGTAGAAGTAAAACCCGAAATGATTTGAAAAGCTAAAGAGTGGTAATACAATATGTAAAATTTGAAAAACGTTAAATTTGGGGGAAATGGCGTTTTAAAGGTATACAGATACCTTAAGTCATTTTGCTCTACCGTTTATGAATTCTTAGCACGGAAGATTTCGTCGCATCGAATGTCAATTAGTTTCTCAAACAATTTCATATCTTCCGAAAAGAATCTCCCCACCAGGATAAAAATATTTATTACGTTCCAAAAAGGGACCCAAACAAAATCCACTTGATATTTATTATTTAACACAATTTAGAGTATTCAGTATTAATGACATCATCATACAAAAACGTTGTGACCAGTGAGAGTGTGCTCACCCAAAATCTATTAAAAAACGTATCAAACTTTCAAAGCCTGGTTCTTTATTTCAGAGTATTCCATGGCTTTCAATCCGAAATGTTATTTCGTCCCCTGAGTAAACAGTTAAGTAAACAGCTTTCGAGCGAGGAGTCGTTATAGAGTTGACTCATTTCCTGTCCCATCCTCGGTAAAAACGCCATTTCCAGGTTTTTACTGATGCCATTTTATAGTGCAGAAAAATAAAGAATTTTCCGAAACGGCCTCACGGAGCCGTAGATAGCTATGGTCTTCCAAGGATTTTGGAGAGTACAGTTTGAAACGTTGGTACAAGTTGATTTAATGCTCCTGCGATGCGATGTATTTAGTGGAGTTCTTCACGACTTGGTGTAACGTCCGTTACCATGCCAGTTGGATTGTGCTTTGTGAGGGCCAGTTCATATCACTAGAATTCGGGTCAATCTGAATCAATCTATGCACGCGAATCATTGATTCGGCATGGTTTCCGACATTCAGAATAACGGTTCGGATGTTGAAATTTCTAATTTGTATTTCCGAGCACAATATTTGGAAATTTCTACCGGCATATTAATTCAAATTCTGATGTAAATATTCTTCAGAAAAAGGAAGAATACATATTTTTCATATCTATTTTATATGGTGGTAATGATGATTAACGTCACACTGGGGCTATTGGCGACGGTGCGGCATCAATCCCCAACGGAAAGATCCAGTTTCTCCGAGTCATAAAACCCTTAAACTCATAGTCGAGTCAAACTCATAAAACCCAACCAACCAGTTTCTCGTAATTTTGAACCATGGTCGGATGACGAATCAACACCTGAGCTTGCACCTCACTCTCTAAACTTCCATACCATACCAACGTGAGGACATTTGATGCCACGACAGATCTAACGAGCAACAGACCCCTGTACACGACTGTCTTTTGTTGGGCAGTTTCAAACTACCCTCAGGTTGCTAATCCGCTACACTTCCAACCGGGCTACCGTGGTCTTTTCACTTTAGGAAGACAGAGTCCGTAGGTCCCTAAACCCGGGCTGTAGAGGTCTGAGCCACCTAGGTGATTTGATGTTTTATTAAAAAACCTGCACAAGATGTGATGAATGGAACCCCGACGAATTTCATGTTGGAGACCCTTCGCTGAAATCTCGAACCCCTAATATTTTGGAATCCCCAAATTATCTTTGTTGAATGCAGCACGTACACATTCAACATTCTCAGGTGTTCTGGTTGCTGAAAGCCTTCCAGAGCGTGTGTAACTTTCAACAGATTCCGAGCCAGCTTCGAAGCGGCTGTGCCACATATTTATGTTTGCACTGCACTCATCGCAACTTGCCCGAATACCTCTTTCATCACTTCTGAATAGTTTCCGTGAATGAATTTTCAAATTTAAAGCAAAATTTGACGCGAATTCGCCGTTCTAGTCCCTTGGTCATTGTGAATGCGACGGTCATACTGAACGTACACTCACTCAATGGCGTCTAGCGCTCGACTGATTAGGACAATGGGTTCGTGACTTTTCACGCATGCGGATGGTCCTGGACCGTTGCTAATAGCCCGATAAACGTGATAGACAGTAACAAAAATGCAATCAAAAATCTATACTCATTGGGTATCCGGGTCGAAATGTTTGAACACGAATTTATGACTCAAGTTGCATGGGCAAACTTTTACCAGACAAGTGCATTCGAATCCATTAATATCCAAATATAAGAAATGCAATTTGAAGAATCTTACAGAAGCATAATCTGTTGACCCTGCAATAAATGTGATAGACAATGAAAAATGCAATAAAAAATTTATACTTTGTTGTTTACCAGACAAATGCATTCGAATCAGGAATATCCAAAAATAAGGAATGCAATTTGAAGAATCTTACAGAAGCAGAATCTATTGACCCTGCGATAAATGTGACAGACAATAAAAATTACAATAAAAAACCTGTACTCAGTCGGTATTCCGGTCTAAATGTTTGATCTTATGACTTAAGTTGTCTTCAGGAGGTTATCATGTAATATCGAATCAGGTAATAACCAAAAAAAGAAATGCAATTTGAAGAATCTTACATAAGCAGAATCAGTTGACCTTGAGATAAATGTGATAGACAATGAAAAATGCAATCAAAAACTTGTATTCAGTTTACATGACAAATGCATTCGAATCAGGTAATATCCAAAAATAAGAAACACAATTTGAAGAATCTTACCCTCTGTTGACCCTGCGATCCCAAAATCTGCCGACCCTGCGATAAATGTGGTAGAAAATTAGAAATGCAATCAAAAACGTATACCCAGTCGAAATGTTTGAACACGATTTTATGACTCAAGTTGTCTTCATGAACGAACTTTTACCAGACAAATGCATTCGAATAAGATAATATCCAAAAATAAGGAATGCAATTTGAAGAATCTTATAGAAGCAGAATCTGTTGACCCTGAAATAAATGTAATAGACAATAAGAAATGCAATCAAAAACGTATACTCATTCGGTTTCGGGTCGAAACGTTTGAACAAGATTTTTATGAGCAAAGTTTTACCAGACAAATGCATTCGAATCAGGTTATGTCCAAAAATAAGAAATGCAATTTGAAGAATCTTTCAGAAGCAGAATATATTCACCCGGGGGTAATTGTCACCCTTCACCAGGGGGTAATTGTCTGTGACAATTACCCCCTGGGTGAAAGAATCGAATTTTCCACTTTCGATGCCGAACTCCCTCAATATCACATCACAACTGAGTCATTACCAAGTTCTCCGCACTTGGCTTTACTTTCGCCATTCATACACTGCTAGCGTGTGTCGGTTAGGCGGTCCATATCTCCTATCTTTCCTTCTTTTACGACGGGCTTTTGTTACATCAGTTATGACTTTTTAATGCATTTTCTGGTTCCATTTTCCTAATCTTCGTTCAATTCCTTGCCTGACGCTTTCTCTGTTTTTCGTCAGCCTGCGTTTCCGCTTCTCCGGGCAACTTGGCTTTTCAGCGAATCAAATGTAGGTCGTGGGTTAGTCTGAGGTAAGACGGGCGAATTTTGTTTCATTTTACTTCGGGAGATGGGGCTTCTTTGCTTTTTATTGATTATGTATTACTGCTCTGGTAATGTCTGGAAGGATAAGTATCCGTTATTGATTATCTGAGGTAGTAGTTGGTTTTGAGAAGTATCAATGGGCCTATTTTTGTGTTGGTTTTCAAATAGGAGTATACATACGGTGATTTGAAATGGATTACTTGTGAAATGGTTTTAGGGTTTAGTTTCAATAATGCACAGATATATAAGAATTGTTTATTTATGAATTTTTATGAAAGTGTACTGTATCAACATTGGCCTAAGCTTATGAGGTGTGATACGCATTATTATATGCATGATATACATAATATTAACTCAATATTACTTGTGTACAGAATATTAGCTCAATATTACTTATGTTCAGAATATTAGCTCAATACTACTTACTTATGTACAGAATATTAGCTCAATATTGCTTACTTAAGTACAGAATATTAGCTCATGGAACCTGACACACACTTTAAGATATACATATCTTATATACAAAAATGGGCTCGTGAGTTGCGACACGCATTATTACATACATGACCAGAAAATTGGCTTATGACATGTAATACACACATTATTATATACATGATTTATGTACAGAAAATTAGCTTATGAGCTGTGACATATACATTACTATATATATAATTTGTGTACAAATAATTGGCTCATGAGATGTGACACACACAATTTTATATACATGACATGTACTGAAAATTGGCTCAATAGATGTGACACATACATTATTCTTTTATGACTTACCAATTCACTTCATGACTTATGTACAGAAAATTGGCTCATGAGATGTGACACACATATTGCTACATGCATGATTATGTACAAAAATTAGCTCACGAGATGTGACATACGCTATTATATACTAGGGGTGTTCAAATGAAAAGGTACGAAACGACACTGTGGGTATAATTGAAGTCTTTATTCAAAAGTAATCACCAGAGGACTGAGCACAACTATCCTACTGTTTCACGAGCCGAAGGATTCCCTGTTCCCAGAATTCCTGTGGTTGTGACAAGAGCCAGTCCTCCACTGTGTCCTTCAGTTCGTCGTCCGAGTTGAAGCGCTTCCCTTTGAGATGTTTTTAGCGGACAAAACAGATGGAAGTTGTAGGGCGATATGTCCGGGCTGCAGGGCGGATGCTCAAGCTGCTCCCTCTTGAACTTGGCCAGTACACTTTGTGTGACCCTGGAGACGTGTGGACGCGCGTCATCGTGGAGCAGAATCACTCCCTCCGTGAGCAGCCCAGGCCGTTTGCTCTTGATAGACTTGCGTAGGCTACGGAGTGTCTCACCTACCGGTTTAACACCTTCCGCAATCAGAAATCTGATAACACCTCGCTGCTCCTCAATCGTCGAATTTTGCAATGTGAACGCCATGATGTCCTCACACGCACTGCCGCGTCAATTGGACGGAACACACAACTGCATGCTTCTCTTCTGCGTCATGTGCGGGCGCCCGCGCATGCGCACAACCACGCCGGTACTCGTGCATTCGCTTCCTTAGATGTCTCACTACGTTATCCCAAAGCGGCATATTAAAATTTCAACCGGTTTGGTTTTTACGACGTTTCGTACCTTTTCATTTGAACAATCCTCGTACATGACTTATGTACAGAAAATTAGACGGTGGTACTCATATCCGCAGATCTAACGTTCTTTCCATGACTAAAAAGAAGAAAAAGTAATTAAATATAGCTTACGTGGACGCACTCCAGTTTATTGCGGATCTTCTCACAATACCACATTTGAACAAACACGAGTTCAAATTAATGCACACAAACGGTGCTGAATCGCAAGTTATACAAGGTTTAAAGCGCAGCTTGTCCGCTTGCGCCATAAAACCCCAACATCCAATCCTATACAAGGTTCAAAATGATCATTTCACACGCGAAACATTTTACACAGAAACTGATTCTACTGCGCAACATGAAAGAAAGTCAATCCGGCGAACACAAAAAATGTCGCGAGTACTTACAGATCATTTGGCGAATATTAATCGGTATTTAGAATTAATTTTTCAGGAACGGGAATAAATCAAAGGAAACGAAAACGAATGTCGCAGTGAGAATCTTACCTTCCAATTCTCCAGACCGGAAACGCTAACTGCGTTTAAAAAACCCTCCTTCACCAAAGCGTAGAGGCGGAAGAGTTACAGAAAAAGGCGTTTCACGAACATTGCCTAATAACTGTAACCGGGCTACAACACTCTAGGTTTAATTACACGGCGTGAGTAATAACTTTAACGTGATTCTGCAGTTTTTAAACACCCAATGTGATTACACTTGTCGAAAGATTTAGTATTTATCTTTTGGTTTGTGAATTACTCAGGCAGAACTTCCTGGAAAAGCTAATGGGAAAAGAAATTGGCGACTTTGGGGTTGGTGTGTTTAAGTTTCAATAATTTTTCTATAACATTACATACGGTTTGGTGGCGGACATTTAAATGCTTTCCTGTCATAATTTGTTTATTTTAAACTGTTTACGTGAAAATGTATTAGTAGTTTTAGTTTCATACGTATATATTTTTTTATCCTACGCCCTTCTCTAAAACGTGGTAGCCCGGTTGGAAGAGTAATGGATTAGCAATCGGAGTGTTGCGAGCTCGAAGCTCGGTCCAACCAAAGGTACAAAGGGGGTGCATGTTAAATCTACCGTGGCCTCAAATTTCCTCACGTTGGCGGGGTGTGGAAGTTTGGAGAGTGGGGTGCCAACTCATGTGTGACCTCGTCATCTGACCGTGGTTCAAAATTACGTGGTGTTGTCCTCGATCCTACCCTTCGGATTTGATACTAGACCGTCACCAATAGAACGTTATGTTGCTCCAGTGCGACATTAATTAAAATACCTAAATACCTACACCAGTTTTCGTCCTTTCGGCTACCAGTCGATGAGCAGCCCAATGAGTTGTAGGGCCACGGTGGCCCAGGTGGTAGAGTCACGGATTAGCCTCCGGAGGGTTGCGAGCTCTAACTCCATCAAAAATCGTCGTTTACATGGGGCTGGTATATATAAAAGATATCGTGACCTCAAATGTCTTCAAGCTGGCCTGGTGTGGAAGTTTGGAGAGTGGAGTGACAGCTCACGTGTTCGCCGCGTTATTTGACAGTGGTTCAAAGCTACGAGTTGTTGTCCTCGGTCCTTTCCCTTCGGGATTGATCCCGAACAGTGGCCAATAGCCCGTTGTGTTGCTCCAGTGCGACTTAAATTCAACCACCTACCTCCAGTATCGGGTGTTGCCTTGCCTCAGTGACCTTACCTTCTCATAGATATATGATATGAAATATGAGTAGACTAAGCATTGCTGATGAGGGGAGCTTCAAAGAGAGTGACCAACATGTCAACTAGTAGTCAAGTGACTGCTATACGAAAAATTGACTTGGTTTGCCGATTTAGTATCATATCGCCTCGTTTGGCGATGTAACATTTTATAACAGGGTAGGTGTATGATACCGTGTTTCTTAGATTGGCGACGAAAGTGGTGAAATCGCCAAAGTCTACTACTATCAGATGATCAATCAATGAACCAATCAGATGATGAATCAATGGATGAGCATCTTGGCCTGTCCCGTGTACTAATCAGATGATGGATGTTAGGTTCCACCCAGCAGATGAAAGTAGTCTAAGGGTCACATTACTTCCAGTTTTGCTCACATGATCCTAGACACATAAAAAGTTACCATTGCACATTCTACTTAATATTGCTTAGCGCAGCTTGTCCAAATATGGCCCTTGCGCCAAAAACCCCAACCAACTTTGTACGTGTATCCATTTACTTGGGGGACAAAAATATTAGTTATCGCAGCTTGGTCAGATATGGCAGTTGTGTTATAAACCAACCATTGCGTCATAACCTTCTAGTATTGAATGATCTGATACTGTCTTCCCTGTACTATAGGTACACGTTTGTTCTGTGAACAGAAGAATAGTTTTCAAATCCAAAAAGAATTGTTTTGGAACTAGACAATGCAATATTCATGTGTAAGGAAACGAATACTCTCATGAACGGCAACTTCTGATGACTATTCAGAAGGATAAGGCTTGGGATTTAAAAAAGAAAATGCATTTTTTTTTATGTGAACGTCAAAACTGGAGAAATTCAAAGGCGATCCGCCGAGTTGGAAATCTCAGTTTCATTTATTCATACATTTTCTTTAGTATTTTGTATGTATTGGTTTTTATTTGGAGACAGTGTAGATGATTTTTAATGGAGCTTCAATCATGTGCGGAGAAAATATGAAATGTAGTAGGAATTCAGAGTGCACACGTCAACGTACTGAAAAAAGCCGTTACAATGAACCGTATGAATATATTTGTGAGGAGTATATATCTTTTTCACTGACGTTATTTTCCACTCTTTAGTATATATTTAATTTTTTTATAATGAACATCTATTGATCAAGGGAACATACAATTCATAATTCTTATGTGCAATCGGCAGTCTTCCCTGCATGACTTTCAACCAGTTTTGAGTTCCTTGACCAATAGAATCTTTCCAAAGTATTAACTGCCAAGGAAAGGAGCGTAGAAGGATTCCGTTGAAAAGAAATGAACAATAGAATATTTCCAAAGGAAAGGAACAATAGAATATTTCCAAAGGATTATATTCTAAGAAAAGGGACAACAGAGTATTTTCAAAGAATTCTTTTCTAAGGAAAGGGGAAATAGAATATTTCCAAAGGATTATATTCTAAGGAAAGGAACAACACAATTTTCCCAAAGGATTCTATTCTAAGGAAATACACAACAGAACATTTCCAAAGATTCTTTTCTAAGGAAAGGAGAAATAAAATCTTTTCAAAGGATTCCATCCAAAGAAAACGACAGATAGAATCTTCGCAAAGGATTCACTTCCAAGATGAGGAGCAGTAGAATCGTTTTTATCTTTTTATCGTTTTATGAATCAGTCAACATTACAAAATAGCTTCACCATGCTTTCAACTTTACAACCTTTAATCTCTTTTCCATGTTTTATTAATTAGTCAGCGCTACAAAATAGCTTTACCTCAGGAAAATGTCATTCTTTTAATTTTTCAATGTTTAATCTTTTCATCCTTAGACATTTTATTAATTAATTAACTTTACACATAGCTTTAGTATAAGAAAATTCTCTTGCTATTCAATATTATCTTTCCCCCAGTTTATTAGTTAATAAACGTTACAATATAACTTCTCCAAAAATAGGCTTTCAACTTTTAATTTTTTTACACCTTTTATTTATTAACGTTACAAAATAGCTTGAGCATAAGAAATTCTCATGCTTTTCATCTTTAAATCTTTTACACACACAAATCTTATTAATTAATAAACGTTGTAAAATATTTTCACAAGAAAATCGCATGCTTTTGACTTTCAAACCTTTAATCTTCTTTTCTCTTACACCTTTTATTAATTAGAGCTACAAAATGGCTCACCCCACAAGAAAATCTCATACTTTCAGCTCTTTGAGTTTACCTCGTTCTTAGTTAACGCTACAAAACAGCTTCACCTTAAGAAAATCTTATGCTTTCAACTTTTCAACCTTTCCATCTTTTACACATTTTATTAATTAGCTAACGCCACAAAATAGCTTCACCACAAGTAAATTCTCATACTTTCAATCTTTTACATATTTTATTAAATTAGTTAACACTACAAAATAGCTTCACCACAAGAAAATCTCATACTTACAACTTTTCATTTTACACATTTCATTAATTAGTTTACGCTACACAATAGCTTCACCACGAGTAAATTCTCATGCTTTCAACTTTTCCTATTTCATATACTTTATCAATTATTAACTCTAGAAAATATCTTCACCAGAAGAAAATCTCATACTTTCAACCTGTTCATCTTTTACGCATTTCATTAATTTAGTTAATGCTACAAAATAGCTTAACCACAAAGAAAATCTCATACATTCAACTCTCAACCTTTTCATCTTTTACACATTTTATTTAATTATTAACGCCACAAAATAGCTTCACCACAAATAAATTCTCGTGCTTTCACCCCAGCAAATAACCTACGAAATGTGTGTCTCTAAAACTCATTGCGGATGAAACGAAAGTGTGGAGGGGAATTTTTTCCCGTCGGTTGTTGGGGGAAAGAATGTATCAATAGAATTTTATCTGTGAGATCCTCAGATAGTAACCCTCCCCATTCCGTACTTCCTACGGCACGAGATAAAACAGTGAAAAGGATAAGAATCAATGTCGTAGACTCAGATAGAATGCTGAACGTGTCTCTTTCATGTCTACGTTGGAGCCCTTATTTGTTCTAGCCATAATTCTAGTGACGATATAAGTCCGTTATTGCATTTTACATTCCTTTCTAATAACGTTCCGTTTGTTTCCTCTATTGATTAGATAAATTGAATGACTTGCATGGAGTGAAGTGCTCGAAACATGTACGCTACGGGGAATGATCGAGCCACTCCTTTTTATTCAGCATTGTTCATAGTAGAGAAAATGTGAAGGTGCCATTCAGTAGGGGCAAGTTGAATTAACGTCGCAACGCTGTTGGAGATGGTCTGGGATCCATTCCGAAGGGAAAGATCCGAGGATGCGCCTCGTAGTTTTGAACCACGGTCAGATGACGAGGTCCCACCTGAACTGGTATCCTCTTCAAACTTCCACACCACGCCAACGTGAGGACATTTGAGGCCATGGCAGATTTAAAGTGCACCAGCCCCCTTACACACGAGGGTCTTTGGCTGCACCGAGCTTCGAACTAATTACTAATTCGTTGCTCTTCCAACTGGGTTAACGCGGTTTGGATGGTACAGGAGATAACCAACTTCAGCCTTTTTAATCATGAAGACTATTTTCAAATTTCACTCATGTACGTTTGCTCATTCAGTAGTAGTTGAATTTATTTCTCAATGAAGCAACGGACTATTGGTGGTAGTCCTTATATATCAAATATCTTTCCAAAGGACTATTCTTATTAAAGAACCTATAATAACTCCTAAAGATTCAAAAAATCCAAATATTCTTTCATCCAATAAATGTCATTATTTATTCATTCATTAAGTGTGCACCAGCCCCCATGCACTTTGGCTGGACCGAGTTTAGAACTTTCAAACCTCCTGTTGCTAATTCATTGCTCTTAAAACTGGGCTAACGCGTCCTGGATGGTACAGGAGAAAACCGACTTCAGCCTTTTCAACCATGAAGAATATTTCCAAATTTCACTTCTGTACTTTGGCTCATTCAATAGTACTGGGATTTACTTCTAGCTGGAGCAACGGAATTTTGGTGGTAGTCCAAGACCAATCTCTTTCCAAAGTACTCTCTTCTTATAAAAGAACCTATAACTCCTAAAGGTTCAAAGAATCTCCACGTATTCATTCAACCAATAAATGTGGTGATTTAGTCATTCGTTAAGTGTGCTGTGGGATAAAAGCTATACTATACTACTCCGAAATCTCGCTACTCTCAGAGGGTAAAAGTTGATTTTTAACCCTCCAAGGGGAGGCTTCGACGAGATACCTCTAGATCTGCCCAGTTTTGTTACTGACGAAACATCTCATCTTCAAGATATTGCCGATTTTTGATGATGACGAGATCAAGAGACCAGATCTGACGAGATCGAGATCTGGTCAGTTTTGCTAATGACGAGATACCTCGTCCGGATAACCACCAGCCAAACGCCACCAAAATGGCGATAAACTGCATTTTTATATAATCCCAATACATATCACTCGAGAGCATTTTAATAGTAGTAGTAAAATCTTCAGACTGTCTGGTTTATTTGCACTACAAATCCCTCTCATATCGTATTCAAAGTCCTTGCATGTTTAAAAAGAATAACAAAATCGAGAGTTGGAGTTTAATAGTTAAAAGGCACGCATTATTCAAAAACTAAAAGCAGAAAGACAGTACTTGAACAAAACGGGGAT
Organism: Meta bourneti; assembly: GCA_933210815.1. Lineage (NCBI taxonomy): Eukaryota > Metazoa > Arthropoda > Arachnida > Araneae > Tetragnathidae > Meta > Meta bourneti. The sequence continues at coordinate 91,417,504 of OW119934.1, forward strand.
GAAAATTGGGAAGCATTTCCAAGCATCAACATTTTGCTCATTCGTGCTCAAGGCCTCGGCGTAAACAAATAAACAAGCTCCAGAAATAGAAAAGTTTCTAAAGTTTTTGACGCTCCTAAATATAAAATACTGATATAATTTGAGGGGGAGAAACAGTTTGAAAGCGTTTATTACTTTCCTACTCGAAAAAAACACACTTTATCGCGCGAACTCAATTTAAACAGCGCGGAAACTCCTAAGCGCAACTTTGCTGAGCGTTAACAACACAATTTAGCAAAGTGACCCTTAACTATCATCAGATAAAGAGAGAAGAGATGAAAGTATAGGAAAGGAAAAAGAAAACTATACCGACAAAAAAAAACTTTCCAGGGCCATTATTTCTCCTGCGCAACTACCTAGCAATTTTCCAAAAACAGAATTGCTTTTCGAGAGGAAAACTTAGAAAAGTTTCAATTTTCAAATGATTTGGGTATATTTGGTGGGACAAAAACTATCGAGAGAGCATTTTTACCCTTATTTAAAAGATTGCGCCGCGCTTTAAAACTGTTCTTTTGTGCTATTGAAATAGTTGGGGAGGTAGTAAAAAATCGCTTTCTCTTGAGTTACTGAATTTCGGTTCTTTTCTCTCAGTCGGAGAGACCACGAAGATCTTAGTTGCTCAAAGGGAATTTTTCTGGTATTTTAAATTGAAATCTACGCTCTCGCAATCAAACAAAGCATCATGGGTATTGGAGGGAACTACTAATTCCTTGCAATGATAGCAACGTTTCAACTGCAATCAAAATTCCAACTGCTCAAAGGTATTAAAACACTGTTTCGCATAGTGGTCATTTGCATGCTAGAATTTCTTTTATTTCTCACTTTCCATAATTTTCTTCACTCACATAATTTAATCTTTCATAATTTGGTCCACATAATTACCTGAGTCTACATCTAGTATTTGGATGGTGTAGGTAGCTAATTAACGGGACAATTGGTGAAGGCCCGGGATCAATCCTGAAGGGAAAGATTCAAGGGTAATTTTGAACCACGGTCAGATGACGAGAACACCTGAGCTGTCTCCCCACTCTTATAAACTTCCAACAACGCAAGGACATTTGAGGCCACAATAAATGCAACGTGCACCAGCCTTCGTGTACACTACGATCTTTAGCTGGACCGAGTTTCGAACTCACAACCCTCCGGTTGCTATTCCGTTGCTCTTCCAAATGGGTTACCGCGGCCCACGTTGTCTTGGTACAGAAGACAGTCATTTTCAAATGAGGCTCACACTCATATATCCGTTCTGCAAACTGCAGTCGTCACTGCGTGATTTCTAAAAAGTTTTTACCTTTTTGAACAATATAATCTTTCCTAAGATTCTTTCAACCAATGGAAGTGGTTATAGAAATTACCGATCACCATGAAAGAAAAGCATGTATCACCATGAAATGTTAACTTAACCCTCGTGGTTGTTGGATTGACGAGGTATCTCGTCTTTTGGAAAACTAAAGAGTTCTTGATGGACGAGATATCTCGTCATTAGGAAAAACTGACCAGATCTTGATCTCGTCATCATAAAAATGACGGTAATATCTTGCTTACGAGGTGTCTCGTCATTAGCAAAATTGATCAGATCTTGATGGTCGAGATATGTCGTGACCACTTGGAGGGTTAAGCTAGACTTCTTTCAATACTTCTTGTCACGTTGAAGTGTCCAATACTCGATAGGGACACACATTTGCAACGTTTGTTGTTATAATTGTGTAACTGAATAATGAACTGTTCGGTTGCTATGTACACATAAATCACTGTTATATGGACTTGATTCATGGAACTCGGAATGTTTGTTTGAAGTAGAATACCGGTTATCCGAAAAAGCAAGATATCGAATCAATTTTCGTTCGTCAGAGGTTCCATAAGAGTTTTCGAATAACCAAAAGGCTGATACCAATTGTATCACATGCATCAGATTATCGTAAACTAATTATTAAGGATTGACTTAGATAAGTCGTTACATATTTTTATTACCACTCATATTTTATCCTTACATACGTACATATTAAACATACTACATACTTACATGCCACTACACACATTTCAAATGTGCTACTCTTACATATCACTACATACTAAACATGCTACGTAGTAACATATTAAACATACTATATACATACATATTAAATATACTATATACTTATATACTAACATACTACATACTTACCATATCACTACATAGATATTAAACATACTACATACTCTTTGTGTTGCTCCAGTGCGACGTAAATTTCACTACCTACCTTTGGAAAGACTATTGCTTGTTTCCTTATAATAGAATCCTTTGTAACGATTCTATTGGTCCTTTTCTTTTGAATAAAATACTTTGGAATGATCCTATCGACTCATTCTGTAGAATAAAATTATTTGGAAATATTCTATTGCACATTTCCTTAGAATAGAATCATTTGGAAAGATTCTTTTGATCACAAGGTCAAAACTGGTTAAAAATCAGGTTGGTGGAATTACGCGTGTGGACCCGTCAGAGGGTTAAGTAAGTATTAACAACAGAACTCAATCGATTTTAATTTAAAGATATTTCTTCGAGAAGTGTTTCGCGTTATTCAGTCATTTAATTAAACAAAAAAATACAATTAAAACTTCTCATTCAAAGTTCTCTGAAATCGATATAGAGTACAGAATCGAAAGATTATTTTTAGACGGAATAATTGCAAAATTTTATCTTGTTTAGAGATGTGAGAAGTTTGAAAGTCTTTCCCGGAAAGTACTTCAACAAGATGGAAACAGCGCTCGAGGCTTTTTAAATGTATGCAGAATTGAAGGATTTGTTATAATCTGTTGAAGACATTATTTTCTCAGAAATTCAATTCTGAAATATTAAACTTCGTTGCAAGAAATAGTGATCAACAACTAAAAATATCTTGAGAATAAAAATATATTGTCGCTACATATTATTACATATTGTGGTCTAAAGATTAGGGCAACAAAAACAACTTCAAATTAATTAAAGTTATTGAATAAATTTTATTCTTTAAATTAATAGTTTTTAAATATAAAAAGGTTCATCATGACTATAATGAACCACATTTATTCCTTTTTATAAATAATTAAAAGCAAACATGCCCTTTAAAAAAATCTAACTAAAATGTACTTAGAAATATTATAAACTATTTATTCTTACTACAAATATACGATAAGGTACGTTAAAAAATTGTGTTTGAAAATATAAACGTAAGATTTTTTATTTTTCATAATAACCACGCACTCATGGAAAAGTGTCATAAAAGATCAAAGTAATTTATTTGAATGCGAAACTTCAATGGAGAAATTTCAAAAATTTTGAAGTGGTTTCTTCTGTTAATATATTCAAAAATTTCTATAAGCAGATTTAAAGCGTATAGCTAAAATTTTCTCTAAAATTCTATAACCTAATCTACAGTTTTTTTTAAGAAAGTGTTACAAATAATATAAAATAATATATACTATACATTTATAATACCAGAATAGTTTTTTCAGATACTTATAGAACTTATTGAAATGAAGTTGTTTCTACATCAAAGAAATTAAAAAATTATATTGAAAATTTAGATACATGTTTACGGTTGGTTGGTATTTTTAATTAATGTTGCACTGGATCAACCAAACGGTCTGTTCGTGATTGTCTGGGAAGAAACCCTAAGCGAAAGATCCAAGGACAACACCACGTAATTTTGAACCACGGTCAGATGACGAGATCACACCTGAGATAGCACCCCACTCTCCAAACTTCCACACCATGCCAATGTGAGGACATTTGAGGCCATGACAGATTTAACGTGCACCAGTCCCCTTTGTACACTACGGTCTTTGGTTGGATTCGAACTCGCAACCCTCCGGTAGCTAATCAGTTACTCTTCCAACCGGGCTACCGCGTCCCTTATGGTTGGTTGATTTAGGTTTTATGGTGCAATATAATATTTATGTGTTTTTAGCCCTCCTTGTGATTGTCTCGACGAGGTATTTCGTCATTAACAAAACTAATCAGATATTGACGAACGAGATATCTCGTCCATCAAGATCTCGTCGTCTCTCGTCATTAGAACACTGACCAGATCTTTATCTCGCCATCGTAAAAAAAAAAATAAAGAAAATCTTGATGACGAGATATCTCGTCATTTGAAAATTTGGGCAGACCTTGATGGATCAGATATCTCGTCGAAACCACTCGGGGATTAAAATATATTATCTGAGTTCAGGAGTTTCGACCGAAAAGCAGTCCTATCATTTTCAAACTTGTCACCTCAATGAAGAAATGACGGGAAAGGGACGTCGAAGGAGTAAAACCGGAATTTCTCCTCTCAGTTTTTCTGGAAAAATTTCAAAAATGCCCCTTCTGAAGAGAAAAAAAACAGAATTTTTCTTTAGAGGATATTGGAAAAGTATATTAAAAAACAGTACATTAGAGTTTTATAACATTGGACTAGGAATACAACTCCGTCGACTCAGTTTTAGTTGTTATTATGTTTCTTTGTAGACTTCAAAAACTTTCTTCGTTGATTCATTTTATTTAAGAGTTATTGCAAATAAATATCACGTTGCATGTTCTAATTCATTGCTGATATAGAGGACGTGAAACCGGTGAGATAGCAGTCATGACATGCACACTTTATATAACACCGCACACAGCAATAAAAAATATTTATGTTAAATCAACTAGAAAGTATCACCATTCCGTTTAATACCATTTAAAGATAATCAAAAAATAATTACTCTCTCTTTAGTATAATCTGATACTTGTAGAACGTCTTGAGGAAATTTTACTTACCTGGTTAAAGTAATTCCTTAGAAAAGTACTCCATTTAAAAATCTTGATTTTAAGAAAATCGAGTCTAAAGTCCAAATTTTAAATTCATTAAATTGAGTTTATTGTTGAGTTTTATTTATATTTTTGAAAATTTTCTCTGAGTTGGTAAGTTAAAAAAAATCAAAGTATCATTTGAAAAAGCGTAAAATAGGCTATCCAAATCTCTTAAAATCTAGTTATTTTTTGAAAATTTTATGTATCCAAATCTCTAAAATTTAATAGTTATTTTTGAAAATTTTTGGCTATCCAAATCTCTAGAAATCTAGTTATTGAAAATTTTAGACTATCCAAATCTCTAAAAATCAATAGGTTTTGAAAATTTTAGGCTATCCAATTCTCTAAAAAATTCAATAGTTATTTTTGAAAATGTTAGGTTATCCAAATCTAAAAATCTGGTTATTTTTGAAAATATTAGGCTATACAAATCTCTTAAAATCTATAGATAATTTTGAAAATTTTAATCTATCTAAATCTAAAAATCTAGTTATTTTTGAAGATTTTAGGCTATCCAAATTTAAGGCTAAAAATTTTAGGTTTCAATTTCCATCACGTTAATCACCAACACCTCATGCAGCGGCGTTTTAGTATTCTAAGAATTTTGAAAACTTCCCTTCTCCATTCGCAATGGAATGAATGACTTTAACGCATGTTTTGTGTATCTGCCACCTGCTCGAAAGAAGATCGTTCTTCCGCGTCACGTAACGGCAAAGCATCGACCCCGATCTTGAAGTGCTGTCATAGTGAGCGCTATCTCTCCGTAACCAGACACCAGACGAGCAGTGGGACCGCATTTCCCATGTTCCTAGTCTTTGAAAGGAATGCATAAGTCCACCCCTATATGTCCCCACCATCTATGCCACCGTAGTCGTAGTATGGAAGAACTAAGAGTGGATAAATAGCACCTACACACTTTTATGGTCTTTCAGTAGGCATATTCATTGGACAACTATGGTTTCTTGTTTCCTTTTAGAAACACTGAAATGAAAATAAACCATTAAACCATGTTCATATTTATTTGAATACGTCCTATACTTTTTCTTCGGTAATTTTTCCCATGTTCTTAGACTTGGAAGGGTACACAAAAGTCCCTACCATATGTCCCTACAGTCTATACTATCCTGTAGTCATGGTATAGAAGAGAGAACTGAGAGTGATAAATGGCATCTACAAGCTTTAGTGGTTTTTTAGTAGGCATATTCATTTGACAACTATGGTTTCTTTTTAGAAACATTGAAATGAAGATAAACCATTAAATCCTGTTCATATTTATTTGAATACGTCCTATACTTTTACTTCAGTAATTTTCCCCCATGTTCTTAGACTTGAAAGGATACGCATAAGTCCATACCATATGTCCCTACCATCTGTACCACCGCATAGTCATGGTACAGAAGAACTGAGTTTGATAAATGGCATCTAAAAGCTTTTGTAGTTTTTTCAGTCGGCATATCATTTGACACAACTATAGTTTCTTTTTTCTTTTTGGAAACATTGAAATGAAAATAAATCATTAAATCATGTTCAAATACGTTTAAATTTTATTTTTTGAATACATCCGATACTTTATCACTATAATTTTCCCCATATTCTTATCCTGAAAAGGAATGCTTAAGTCCATATGTTCCCACCATCTTTTCTACAGTAGTCATAGTATAGAAGAACTGAGTGTGATAAATGGCACCTACAAGTTTTTTTGGTCTTTTCAGTAATGCATATTTGTTGGATAACTATAGTTTCTTGTTTATTTTTTGAAAACAATTCATAATAACAGTAGTCTGAAAATTTTTAAACAAAATTTTTAGAGTACTGTTATTGTTGACTTATGTAATACTTCTAGGTTTCACGATTTTGCAGTACATATATGTTGATACTCCCACAAAAATTAATCCCTTTTGAGACTAATACATTTATTTTAATTTCAATTTTTATTGATGGCCTAGCTAGAGAGAGATTAGCTACTTCAGTTTATGAATTAATTAAAAGCAATATAAATTAAAGTACCAGAACAATAAAGAAGCATTTAAAAACATGCATTAACAATATTAATTTTGACAAAAACTAAGATACACTAGAACAAGTGTTTACAAGGCTAGAAAAGCTTAATAAAAAAGATTATTTAGATCCTTACGTATTCAGCATGATTATTTTTCTTTTGTTTCCTAAAGGTGCATTATATGGTTCCGTGATGTCTTAATTACTTTTTAATTAGTTTCTCCATTAAGGGGCCACACGTTGAAATTAAAAACTTTTCAACACAAAGCAGGAAAAATTCCCTCACAAAGTGATTTTTTCAGCTAATGCAGTATAAAGTTTCGCTTCTTTTGGTTTCGTATGCTCGTGGTGAAGTTTTAATTCCCCATTCATTTCTGATTTCTGTTTCGGAGAGCGGTTTTTAAAAAAATTTAGGCAAAACCGCGCAATTTTAAATAAAAACCAAGATCGCATTACCACGGAGAGAGACCAGGCGAAATCTTTCAACATGTAATTAATTGGATCACGTATTGGGAAAATGAAACGTTAGGTATTAGAGTTGGGTTTTTTGCCAGTAACAGATCCAATTTAATTAAGATAATATTTTCCAATAAAACAATTTCATCAAAATATTAATCATGAGAGGCTCACACGCACAATTACATCTTGCAACATGCAGTCTTCCCTGAATGACTTCTATCCAAATTTTATCTTCTCGAACAATAGAATCTTTCCAAAGGATTCTATTCTGAAGAATGGCTCAGCTTGTCCGTTTGTGGATCTTACTCCATTAAACTCCAAATTCCATACCATTATATTCTAAGGAAAAGGATCAATAAAACCTTTCCAAATCATTTTATTCTACAGAATGGGCCAATAAAATCGTTCCAAAAGATTTTATTCTTATGAAAATGGAAATAGAATCTTTCTCCACAGGATTCTATTCTAAGGAAAGGAACAACAGAATCTTTCCAAAGGATTCTAAGGGAAAGGACCAATAGAATCTTTCCAAATGATTCCAAACTTAGGAAAAGACCAATCGAATCTTTCAAAATGATTCTATTCTACAGAATGGGAAATAAAATCGTTCCAAAATAATTTATTCTGAGGAAAAGAGCAATTGAATCTTTCTCCAAAGGATTCTACTCCAAGGACAAGGAAAAGAGCAATTGAATCTTTCTCCAAAGGATTCTACTCCAAGGACAAGGAAAAGAGCAATTGAATCTTTCTCAAAGGATTCTACTCCAATGACAAGGAAAAGACAGATAGCATCATTCCAAAGGATTCTATTCTACAGAATGGGCCAATAAAATCATTCCACAGGATTTTATTCAAAGGAAAGCAGCAGTAGAATCATTTCAAAGGATTGTATTTTAAGGAAAGGAACAGTATAATCTTTCCAATTGATTCTTTTTATGGAAATGAGAAATAGAATATTTCCATAGTTTGAAAGATTGTTCATGGATTCTTTCACTCAATAGATGGGTATTTAGTCATTACATGTGTTGTGGGGTAAAAGCAATACTACATTACTCGGAAATCTCGTGACGCTCAGAAGATTAATAAGTCTAATTACTTTCATTAGAACGATTAAAGTTAAGGCATTGTGAATAAATAATATTCATATGACCTGACTGAACGATTAGGAAATTCTTCATCTCTGACATTACGATCAATAAAGTGTTGTGTGTTGTGTAAGATTATTTAACTACAGTAACGCTGGATGAATCAAAAACCATGTTAAGTTGAGTTAACATGAGTTTAGTATTTCTGAAATTGTGCGGTTGTTCTGTTTGCATGTTGAGTATACAACAGAATCCAAAAGGGGTCGTCTTTTAGCACAGATTGTTTCTTCTTTTGATCTTATTTCCTCTTTTAGCACAGATTATTTCGTCTTTTAGTTTTATCGTCTCCTTTAGCCATAGAACATTTCGTCCTTCAGTCTTGTCGTCTCTTTTAGCACAGATTACTTCGTCTTTCAGTCTTATCGTTTTTTAGCACAGATTATTTCGTATTTTAGTTTTATCGTCTCCTTTAGCACAGAACATTTCGTCCTTCAGTCTTATCGTCTCTTAGCACAGATTACTTCGTCTTTTATTCTTATCTTCCTATAGCACAGATACGATTATTTCGGACGCATGCAGATCAGATTATTTCTGTTAAAGGAGTTCAAGAATAGATTTTGACTTCAATAGGTTGGGATTGCCCACTGCGCTAGTAAACTGCTATTTGCAGACGGCGCAGGTTCGATTTCTCCCTGGGTGTATTTCTCTCTTCTGTGTCAATAAAACTCTCCGTGTGTGTCTATTTACTTGACGTTGTCTGGCGCAGCTCGGCCATTTATGGCTCTTACGCCTTAAAACCCAACCCAACCCAAAACTACCACTCAACGAAATGTTTATCCACTGCGCTAGTAACTTCAGTTTGTACATGACACAGGTTCAGTTCCACCCTGGTATGTCAGTAAACCTCTCCACGTTTGTATGTCAAATTATTTGACGTTGTTTTGAGCAGATTGGCCAAATATGTCTCTTTCGCCATGAAACCTAACCAAACGTGTATTCACAATCGGAATGTTGAATACGGTAGATAGGTAGTTAATTAACATCGCACTGGAGCAATCCGGGAGGGAAAGATCCATAGACGAAACCTCGTAATTTTGAACCAGTCAGATGACGAGGTCAACACTTGATCCGGCACTCCACTCTCCAAACTTCCGCATCACACCAACGTTATGACATTTGAGGCCACGACAGATTTAACATTCCCCAGCCCCCACATATACGACGGTCTTTGGTTGGATCGAGTTTCGAACTCCTTCCGGTTGCTAATCCGCTACTCTCCAAACCGGGCTACCGCGGCCCGAATATTAAATAAGATCTACCACAAAAAGGTAGGTAGTTAATTAACATCGCACTGGAGCAACACAACGGGCTACTGTCGACGGTCCGTGATCAAATACGAAGAGAAAGATCAGAGGACACCTCGAATTTTAAACAACGGATAACATGATGAGGTCAACACCTGAGCTAGCACCACACTCTCCAAACTTCCACACCACGCTAACGTGAGGACATTTGAAGCCACGACAGATTTAACGTACACCAGCCCCATTGCACACGACAGTCTTTGGTTGGACCTAGTTTCGAAATCACAACCCTGCTGTTGCTAATGCGCTACATTTCCAATCGAGTGTTACCGAATATTAAATACGCGATTTGGAATCCAACCAAAGACCATGGTGTGCAAATGGGGCTGGTGCACGTTAAATCTGTCGTGGCTTCAAATGTCCTTACGTTGGCGTGGCGTGTAAGTTTGGAGAGTGGGGTGCCAGCTCAGGTGTGACCTCGTCATCTGACCGTGATTCAAGATTAGGTGGTGTTGTCTTCGGATCTTTCCTTTTGGGGTTGATCCCGGACCGCCGACAATAGCCCGTTGTGTTGTACCAGTCCGACGTTTATTAAAATACCTACCTACCTGCCGAATATTAAATAAGATCTTCGACGAAAAGATCTGGTACCAATTCTGTATTCCATCCGAAAACCACGCTTTTGGTTTTGGCGGAGTTTAAAGAAATTCCGTAAAGGATTAAAAAGTTTTAAGTGGTACGAGAATCGGGCTTCTCTAAATTATTCAAAAGTTTTGCCTATCTCCTGGGAACTTCTTCCCCTACACCCTCACAACACGGTTTCCACAACCACAACAGGAGAAAAGAATTTTGATATAAGAAGTCGAGAGTGAGCAACCGAGTTCGAAATGAAGAACAATACATAAATCCCTGCATAAACTCGCACAGAGAAGTCTAATTATATTCATGGAGGGAATGAATATTAATGTAACTCTTCAGATGAATTGAAGTGAAATGGGAAGGGAGTCCTGTTGAAGGGGAGGATTGGAACTAGGAATCGAATATTTTTGAGGGAAGCACTGACGTCTTTGCGTTCTATTGTGAGTTTCAAAATCAATATCTTTTATTGATAATAGAGGACGTTTTTCAGCTTCACAGCATCGTAGATTGTGTTTGACTTTTATGCTTAGAGTGCACACCGAGAAATGTGCTTACTGCTTTTTTGTTAACGTTTCGTTGTTTCGTTGCAGTTATAGCACAAAACGAACTTGGGTTAAAAACGCGCAGTTTTGAAATGGTTTGCATTTATTTTTTATTACGCTAAATTAAAGTGTTTAACTTAAGTTATTTTTTCTTCACTGCACTATATTTAATACGATACTAATACTCCGTTGTGTTTTTCCAGTGAGTTTGATTCAACTATCAATCAACCGAACGCTAATACTACAAAGTGTCCTAAAAGTTCCCGTAATGACGATTCGTGAATTTATTATACAAAAACAACAAACTTTAAAACAATTATTTTTATACTAATGGTGAAAAGCACTTTTAACATAACGTAGGAAAAAAATTTGAACTTATATTTATAATAAATGTCCAAAATGTCCGCCCCTCTCTTGGAGGCAAAGCTGAAGTCGTTTGCGCATATCTTTAGAAACGTGTTTCAAGATGCTGGGAATGACTTCTTGTATCCTTTGAGTAATGGCAATTTTCAGATCATCAATTATTTGGGGATTATCTTCATAAACTTTGTTCTTTAAATATCCCCACAGAAAAAAGTCAGGGATGCTCAGATCAGGGGAACGAGGTGGCCAAAGATTTCTTAAGATGAATCGATCGACAAAAAAATCTTGAAGCATGCTCATGGTTTCATAACTTGTATGGCAGGTTGTACCGTCTTGTTGAAACCAAGAATCTCGTTCATTCATTTCTAATAATGCAACAAATTGTTGGATAAGTTCTCTGTATACAGTGCCATCAACAGTAAAAAACAGAGGCCCAACAATCCTTTGCGTGATACGGCACACCAAACGCCAATTTTTTGAGAATGTAAAGGTTTTTGCATTAATGAATGGGGATTTGTCGTCGCCCAAATGCGGGAGTTTTGCGCGTTCACATAACCGCTTAAATGAAACCTTGCCTCATCGGAGAAAAATGTTTTGTCCAAAATGTTGATGTTGTTGTGAATAAATCTCCGGAACCATCGGTAATAATAAAGCCGCTTCTCATTGTCCGGTGGCTTTAGCTCCTGTAACATTTTAACACGATAAGCACGAAAATGCAAAGCTCTTAAAGCCTTATGTGTCAATCCACGTTATGTGCCCATTTGTTGCGACAAACGCCTCACGGATTGATGAGGAGATTGCAATATACTTTGTTGAGTTTCTTGCACAAAGTCTGGTGTAACGACTTTCGGTCTTCCACTCCTGTGTTTGTCTTCCACCGTACCTGTCTCACGAAATCGCCGAAAGTGTTGATATAGCGTATCTTTACTCGGTATTGAATCTGGATATTTATGTCGCCAAAATTCTTTACATTTTTCATATGATTTACATTCAAAATAAGCTTCAAGCAGCGGAATTCTCTGAATGCGTGATAAACTCATTTCGCAATGAAGAACAAAATGACATGGAACTTTGTTGTCGCACATCTTGAGCGAGAAGAAAACCAAACGATAAAAGTTAAAGAATCCATAAAATTATAAGCAGACGATAAAATTCAATAATTAAAAAAAAACATGGGCAAAGGATTTTTTAAAGTTGGAGAACGGGAACTTTTAGGACACTCTGTAGTTATACTACCTTTCACGCTTCATATTATACTGTTATTAATTAACCCTCCTGGTGGTTTATCTTCTCGTCGAAAACAGCCCTGTAGTGGTCAGCCTCTGGTACAAATACCTGTTCCAAGCTGGCACCAGTTCTGGGCAAGAGACAATTTGTCTTGTCCACTTGGATCTTCATTCCCCTTGGAGAATAGGGCAGTTTTGTCTTTACGAGATATCTCGTCCTTAGCAGAACTGACCAGGTCTTGGACGAGATATCTCGTCGAAATACTTGGAGGGTTAATTATAGTTTCGACTAACGTTGTCTCGTCTGCCCAAAACTTAGAGCTCAGAGTTGGCCATTGAGAGAAGAAAATATTAGAAAGTATCCGATATATAAACCATTTAAAGAAAACAAAGATTGCCAAACTATTTAACATTTTTTAAAGCACTTTCTTTACCATAACGAATAACAGGGACGCTATATTGCAAAATGTAGGTAGGTCGTCAAACAGCATGCTCAGCTGGAAAGCCAAATGCCCGCTTCAAGAAATTACACTTTTAGAGTAGCTACACTATCTTTCACAATTTATTTGATACTGCTATTCATTAACCACTTAAAGAACGAATTTTTTTCGGAAAAACTGGTAAAAAATGATCGAGGTTTTTTTTGACAGAAAATGAATATATATATAGGTATAGTGTAAGTTAATTTTTGCAATTTCAGTTGCGGGGGGTGGGGTAAAAGTTATAAAAAAAATTATTATACAAACAAAGTGTAAACGATTTGATTACATGTTTATTTTGAATTTCAAAATATTAATAAGAATAAAATATTAACTTCAGATTCACTTCCATCACTCAAGAGATCATCACTTTCATCGCTGAAACTTTCTGATAAATTGGCATATTCAAAATCGTCAGAGTCGCTCGTTATCAGATAACTTTATCTAAACAAGTTACAAAAACACTTAGTAAAAATTTATTTATGGTTAACTGTTTACTTTTATGATATTTAACGTAATAAAAATGGATATATTACCTTTTCCACACCAAACAACTGCTTTATAACAAAGAATTCCTAACAAACTTATAGCTAATCATCAAAATGCACCACTTGGTTTACACAAGAAAAATGATGCATAGTGGTGCCATCTACGGTAAATAAGTTTAATATCCGTCTATAAATAAGTGGTAAATCATCTATGATAAATAAGTTTATGCCATCTTTTTTATAAATTTAATCTAGCCTATCTATTTTTACTAGAACGGATCTTAGACGGGCATTAGAAATAAAATAACGCAAGATACAAAAGCGACCGTGTGAAACACGGGCATGTGCAAATTTGCCGGTAACTTTTGCCCGTGTCAAACACGGTAAATGCGTTAAGTAGTTAAGGGTAATATCGACAATGTCTGCTCTACCCAAAACCAAGCGCTCAGCATTGTCCTTTGAGACAAAAAAGAAAATATTAGAAAGCATCCGATATTTAGGAAACCATTTAAAGAAAACAAAGATTGCCAAACTGTCCAACATTCTTTAAAGCACTTTCTTTACCATAACGAATAACAGGGACGCTATATTGCAAAGTGTAGGTAGGTCGTCAAACAGCATGCTCAGTTGGAAAGCCAAATGCCCGCTTCAAGAAATGGCACTTTTAGAGTGGCTACACTATCTCGCACTTTATTTGATACTGTTATTCTTTAAGGATAGTATCGACTAACACGACTTACGATAATTCGCCGGTTCTACCCAAAACTAGCATTGTCCATTGATACAAAGAAGAAAATAATAGAAAGCATCCGATACAAACGTTTATCGAAAACAGAGATTGCTAAACTGTTTAACATTCTTTTAAGCACTTTTTTACCATAATGAATAACAGGGATACTATTGCAAACTGCAGGTAAGCAGCCATGTAGCACTCACAGTGAGAAGCTAATTATGAGTATTTTCTCATTCTGTAAAAATTTAAATATTTTTTACTCGCACATTTATGTTCATAATTCCCCATTATTACTAATCACTGGTAATTTGTTTGTCAGCAGCAAAAAAGAGAAATGTTTTCTGTTAACTTCAAGAAAGTGTACTATACTAAATGCTCTGTACTTTGTCAGAACAGTAACATTTTGTTTGACAGGGGTAAATTCCCATCTGCTGTAATTTTGAGACAAAATGTATTTCGATGAAGTTTCAAAATTCTGAAAAGTTTATTGAAAATATATTTGAAAACATGCTATTACGGTTATAATTTTTGAAAAGAAAAACATTTAGAAAGCGTTTATATCTATGTAACAGGGATATTCTGTCTGGCTATCTGCTTTCACCGATAGTACCTTAAGGGACCGCTTCGCTACAACGGAATCCGAGTCCATCCGAATCAATCTGAATCCAGTAGAAACTGACTAAAGATTCGCGCGAGTCTTCCATAATATCTTGTTCGTCTTAAGGTATCCTGTATACCTTTAAAACGCCCTTTTTACCCAAATTTTACATTTTTCAAATTCTACATATACTACAACTCCAGCTCTTCGAATCACTTCGGATTTTACTACTACGACCATTAGAACTGGAGGTATAAAAATTAAAAAAAATATTGGCATCTATATTTGACCTGGGAGTTTATATTGTTTTTAGCTTTTTCTCGATATGCAATTTTCGCTAAGCGTTACTCACTCCAAAACACAATATCTCAATGCATTAATTAAATTATTTTGAAATTTTTATACATGTTCTGAAGACTATAAAACAGGGTTTGACGTAATATTATTAGGAAATATGCGTTTAAAAAATGAGCGGATGTAAACCTGAATCTTTTTTGCATTTTGCTCTTTTTTCATGTTTGACGTAAAAGTCCACAATTAATTTAAATATAGCAATATAATGATGATTCTAGTTCAATACCTGAATTATGTGTTGAGAAGATAATTCACTTTACAAACTGGAAAAATGTTAATTATTTTTTAAAATATGACGTTTTGCTTAAATTGCATTTTTGACTGTTTTTTACAATTTTTATGCTATTTTTATAAAAAATAAATTTGAAACACAATATTTTCTGCCATAAAATGCTTATTCTAGTAGAAATCAATAACAAAATCTATAAAAAAAATCGAAGTTCCGTGATAATTTCTAAAAATTGCCTCCGAAAGTATAGATACCTTAGACCTTTCACAAGCCTGAATCCCGACCTTTCCGCTTCAATGCACCCGAATCTACATTTAGTCCGTTCCTACTGGATTCAGATTGATTTGGATTGATCCATATTCTGTTGGTGTGCAGGGTTCCTAAGATGTCTGAACTATTTTTGAAAACTACTGTTCATTACAAGAGGGCAATAGAGTATAATTCAGCTAGTCCCAATAAAATATTTTTTCAATATACTCGTAGATTGACATTATAAAACATATAAGTGAAAAGTATCGGAATTATCGGAAAACTTATTAAAATGATTCATTGGTTATTGCTTTTCATATTCAAAACATATATTGAATACGTATTCAAATAATTGGATTAGCTTAGTAGCAGAATGGTTTTTTTGTTTAGGTTTTATGGTGGTGAGGGCTATATTTGGAAAAGCTGTGCCAAACCTGGTATTCATAGAGCCGCGGTAGCCCAGTTGGAAGAGTAACGGATTAGCAACCGGAGAGTTGAGAGTCCAACTCAGTCCAACTAAAGACCGTCGTGTACACGGGGGATGGTGCACGATAAATCTGCCGTAGCCTCAAATGTCCTCATGTTGGCGTGGTGTGCAAGTTTGTAGAGTGGGGTGCCAGCTCAGGTGTGGCCTTGTCATCTGACCGTGGTTCAAAATTACGTGGTGTTGTTCTCGGATCTTTCCCTTGGGGATCGAGCCCGGACCGTCGCCAATAGCCTGTTGGGTTGCTCCAGTGCGATGTTAATTAACTACCTACCTGGTATTCATATTCACATCAAGACGTTTCCAAGTCAGATTTCTAGTACGTAGCCGCAAAACAACATAAGATATAGCTCTCTTTGTTGGTCAAATACGTATTACTGTCATGCATAATATAATCGATGTATAATCCAACCGATCGATCACCATATTACTCTCATGTGTACAATCTTACAGACTAAATACGTATAACTATCATGTTTAATCCAAATCACCATATACGTCTTTCTGTCATGCATAATATAACCTACCAAACATATTACTGTCATGTATAATCCGATCGATCAAACACAAAAGTTCGATTCCTATCACATACACTTTGTGTAATTCTCTCTTCCGTGTCAGTAAACCTTTCATTGTGTGTATATCCATTAATTGCCGCTGCATGTCTTATTTGGCACAACTTGGCTTTTTATGGTCATTGAGCAATAAAACTAAACCAAACAGCCGAACTCAACCTGTTGAACCGAGAGCTTCGGCAGTTTCAGACTTGAAATATAAGTAGATTGAGCATTGCTTTTGACAGGAGCTACAAAACTGACCAACATGTCGACTAGTAGTCACGTGTCTGCTTTGTGATAAATTGACTTGCTTGGCCGATTCGGCATCTTATCACCACGTTTGACGAGGTAACATCTTATTACAGGATAGATTTGTGAATGCCCATTTCTATAAAGTGACGACAAAAATGGTAAAATCACAGAACTCTACGTCACATAGTTAGGTTAGGTAGTTAATTAACGTCACACTGGAGCAACACATCGGGCGTTTGGCGACGGTTTGGGATCAATCCGAAGGGATACTTTTGAACCATTGTCAGATGACGAGGTCAACACCTGAGCTGGCACCCCATTCTCCAAACTTCCACACCACGACACGGACATTTCAGGCCACGGCAGATTGAATGTGCACCAGACCCCGTGTACACAATGATCTTTGGTTGGACCGATTTTCGAACTAGCAATCCTCCGGACACTAATCCGTTACTCTTCCAACCGGGCTTCCGATGCCCCCTATTTCCCATGGACCAATAAGATAATGAATTATTGGATGGGCGTTTTCTACGGTCTCGTGGACCAATCAGATGATGAATGATTCGGTTCCACCCAGCTGACGAAAGTAGTCGAAATGTCACGTTACTACTAGTTTTGATCACATGATCCTGGGCATATAAAAATGTTACCATTACTCACTCTACTTTTATATTTCCTTTATGGTCATGTTCGGCCACTGATTCCACTGCACGATCGCGCTCAGATTAGAAGTTGTACAAAACTTCGGAACAAATGAAGCACGGCTTATTTTCCTATTCAGCGAAAGGTAGCCAATGGGAATGAAAGCTTATTTTCCCGCGTTTTATATTTCCCTCCAATCGCTTTGTCGATTTCCTGGCGTAGTGCCGAGTCAGTGCGCCGAAGAGATGGTGACTTGATTAATAATGGATCAGTATTTCATATTTATTTCTGGGCTCTTTCTCCTCCTGATGTTGCATTACATGAGAAGCACGCATATCATGTGTAAATACATTTTTGTATGGGTTTGTTGTCATTGGAAACTAGACATAAAAGAAACGATATACGCTTTTGGAGAGCCACCAAAATGTTTTTTTATTAAGAGGAGCTGGTCGGTAGCGTCTTTTTTGATTCGTGTAGGATGTGTACAAAATAAATAAAAAACTGCTGCGTGTTTAAAAACCAAATCCCAAAGAACACAGTGTAGTACAGGGATATACTAATACGGTATTGAATAGGGTTCTTTTTCATTTCATCAATGAATGAAAAGGTTGTCAATTGCAGCATACAACTTCAAGGGTTATAAAAAATACTTGCGCTGAAATTTATGTATAGATACATGATTGATTGATATGCCTCTGGAAGTATTTTTATTCGCGTTATATGAATAATCTTGGGGAGGATTTGTGTTGGGGGGGGTTGGCGCAAAATATTCAAGAAAAAAGTGGCTGGATTCGCGTTGAAATGAATCTTGAAATGGAAAGTGTCAAAGTGTATCATAAATGCATAAAAACTTTTCTACGCCAGCCAAAAGAATTGTATTGTTGATCAAAATAAAGTGAAAATTATTGGAGGCAAGAAAATGTTTATATATTTTATTAGTTTCATAACGATATCCGTGGTTCAAAACTAGGTGTTTTCTTCGGGTTGATCACAATAGCCCGTTGTGTTGCTTCAGCACGACGTAAATTCAACTACCTACCTCTCTCTACCATACCAATATCTAATTATAAAATACCATTCAAAGTAATGTGATTAATTGAAGTCATAAAGTGGTTTAAATTTTTTCATGAGCAACATAATCTTTATGTTTGAAAGAAAACGTGGAAATAATATCCAGGATTAAACATGATTTCATTGTTATTTCCTAAAAGATTAAACACTTATTCACCAACCGAAGCACTGCATAATCTGAGCTATTTCACAGAAATTGACCTAAAGCTTACGATTTAGCCATCATGTAGAATGTCACTTGTCTACCTTATCTGTTATTTCATACGATGAGGCAGTTGTACCCGAACTAAGTTCTGGGTAATGTGAATTTATTCACAGAAATCGACCAGAAGCTCTTATGATTTAGCCATCATATGGAATGTGGATTGGCTCCCTTATCTGTTACCTCATATGCGATGAAGCAGTTATCCCCAAACTAAGTACCACGTAATCTGAATTTATTCACAGAAAGCTACCTGAAGATTGTGATTTAGCCATCATGTAGAATGTCACTTGTCTTCCTTGTCTGTTATCTCATACGATGAGGCAGTTATCCCCGAACATAAGTACTGCTATCTAAGCTAAGTCACAGATATCTGCCTGAAATTGACACTTTTGATAATGGAAGCATACGTAACTCCCTAATTCTCTATTGGAGATTCCAGAATGTCTAAAAGCTGCAGAAGGATCAGTGGGTTTGCCCATTCAGCTAGCAACCTAGGAGTTGTAGACGGTGCAGTTTCGATTCCTGTAACTTACTCAGGGTTTGTTTATCTCTCATATGCAAGTAAAACCGTCCTGCTGTGTGTAAGTTCAGGTGTGGATTTCATCATCTGACCGTGGTTCAAATTTACGAGGTGTTTTCCTCGAATCTTTCACTTCGGGTGTGATCCCGGACCTTCGCCAATAGCGCGTTGTGTTGCTTCAGTGCTACGTTAATTCAATTATCTACCTAAGCTATTGCGATTGCAGAATTTACTATTTTGTAAAACCTCATTCCTCTTGACTCTAAATTTTACAAAACTTGCCGTATTGCTAGCAAACATCCAACACCAAGTGAGTTTACCTTGCTTATAGTGCCTAGTTTCATCGATATGGAAAACCTCACTTCTGCTTATTTCTTGTTCGATTTGCTCATATGCTTTATCGCATTTGATGCAACTCTGCGTTCACTATTTAATATGCTGCCAACACTTATATTGAAATTAAAAACATAATTTATAATACTAGCTACTTCTCGGTTTGAGTTTTTATAGAACCCGCTGAACCCGCCCCATACCTGATGTGTGTATGTCCATTATTTGGCATTGTCGATTTTAAGTTTTGCGCAGCTTGGCCAAATATGAACCTTGCATCATAAAATCCAAGCAGCCAGAGAGCCAATAGTTAAGTTAATTGGTTGAGCTTCATGGCGCAGTGGCCATATTTAGACAAACTGCGCCAAACAACGTCAAGTAAAAGGATACACACACAAGGAGAGCTTAACTGACAGACGAGAGGAATACACCATAGAGATGTAAAAGTAGAGTGAGTAATTGTAACCGTTTTATGTACCCAGAATGAAGTGACCCAAACTAGTGGTAACGTGACCCTTGGCCTACTTTCGTCTGCCGGGTGGAGCTGAGCATTCATCATCTGATTGATCCACTGGAGGTAGGAAACGCCCATCCAATAATTCATTATCTGATTGGTTCGCGCAAAATAGAAGTAGACTTAGGAAATTTCACCATTTTTTGTCGCCACTCTATAGAAATGCGCATTCACATGTCTACACGATCATAAGAGGATATATCACTAAACAAGGCAGTAAAATGTTGAAGTAAATTTTTCTCACAGAGCAGTCACGTGACTGCTAGTCGACATGTTGGCCACACTTCTTGAAGCTCTTCTCAATAAATAGCAATGCTCAGTTTACTTACATTTCACGTCTATGGAATATACCCAAGTAATACAATCAAGCCTGCTCTACTTACAACTCGCAAGAGCTGAGGAAGACCAACTGAGACACTGCGCCCCAACAAGAGTTAGGATAATATCTAAAATACTCGTTGACTTACTGTAATAATAGAGGAAATATAAAAGTAGAATGAGCAGTGGTAACCTTTTCATGTGCCCAGGATCATGTAATCAAAACTAGTAGTAACGTGATCCTTAAACAACTTTTGTCCGCCGAGCGGAAACAAACTTGCATCATCTGATTGGTTCATGGGAAGGGAGAAGAAACCCATCAATTGATTCGTCATCTGATTGGTCCGCACGCAAAGGAGTTGACTGGCGATTTCACCACTTCCGTCGCCACTATCGAAATGCGTTTCACACTCCTTCCCTGCGATAAGATGTTATATGGCCAAATGAGGCGATAAGAGGCTAAATCGGCCAACCACGTCAGTTTTGCACAGAGCGATCACGTGACTACTAGTCGACATTTTCGTGACACTTTTTGAAGTTCCTCTCAGTAGTAATGCTCAGTCTACTTACATTTCACGTCCATGGATTACATCCTTTTAAATAATTGATACCACACCTCCTACAACTCACAACTCGCTGGCGTAGTGAGTAGACAGACTGAGTCACGGCGACCCGGACAGGAGTTAGGATAATACCTAAAACACGTTTACTTACATTTCTTTTCGATTTCGAGTCAAGAACGTTTTGAAAAGAAACGAGCGGAGAACAAATTGAGTGACAAAAAGTTTCTTTTCCCAGTCAACGTGAGAAAAAAATTGGGGTCGAAAAGGCGAATGATTTTGAGCTTTAGGAAATGGGCAACTTGATCCTTTTTTTATCGACAATCAAATTAAGGGTTGATAAAGAGCCCATTTAAAGGATGGGAACGAGACCCCGTATTTGTATGTTGTGGAGGATGGTGAGAATTATGGGGACGCCGCCTGACGCCTCTGGGTTCGGGAACGAGATCTCTGTAAATCTATTATAAATAAATACTAGTGTGTCGGGGAACCGGAAATCAAGTTTGCTCGCTTCCCCAAGGGGAAGAAAGTGTTGAATGCGTGAAAACGAATCTGCAGAAAGCGTTATCGTCGGAAATGCTATCCATAAACTTTACTAACAGCAGTCAATATTTTGACGCAGATATTGGAGAATGAAAATATATGGCGTCGCGGTGAACAAAATGGAGGAGGTTGTGTGAAAGGGATCAATTTCGCTGATCTTTTTGGACTTAATATATATGTCATTTACCCATCAGACATGAAAGAGGGTTTCATTCTTAAGAAATCTAAGAGATTTGTAAGAAATGAAAAATCGATTTAACGTCGAAACTATATTTTTGCAAAGTTATACTACCATACTAGACAATATGGCAGTATCTCTAAGTTTGGTATCAATCAAATTGGGCCTTGTGTACCAGAAATGACTGTACAATGTGTATCATCCAACTGACCAAAGAGGTATTGATGGTGAATTATATCATCATACTAATATGATATGTTAATATAGTATATAGTACGATATACTATATCTTAAGATATTGGTAAAGTATATTAGTATATACTATATTGATATACTGGTATAGTATATCATACTGTACTATATTAATATATTGGTATAGTATATCAATATATACTATATTGAAATAGTATATACTGTATATTGTTAAAACTATAGCGACGTCTCTATAGCTCACGATTGTTTCACACTGAGTACATAAGAATAACAAAGATACTTTTGGACCTAGATGGCGGGGGTGAACTCATAGATGGGCCACCACGATCACCCTGTTTACCATGCATTGATTCCTCCACTGGGAATACCTGAAAGGCATCGTATGCGAGACCCATGAACACCTACGCTGTCGTGACTGTCAAAACAAAGTTTTACTCGGAATTTTAAAATTGATCGGATCGCTAAGCTTTCCCGCTTTTCATAAAAAAATATATTTTCCCATGAACTTTTAAAAATCCATGTAGCATTTACGCAAGAACTCTCACCGAGGGAAAAAATAAGCTCATTTTATCTTCAAATAAAAATATTCTAAATATCGGCTCTTCTGTTAACATCAGCTTCGAAGCTATTTTGGTTAGATATAAAAAGTTCATCTTCAAATAAAATCACAAACTAAAGAAATCATCTGTATCGAAAATTAAGTTTTATAAGAAATAGTCGGGGCTATTCCGAGTGTTTGCGAGTTGTCCCGATTATCAAGGATGAAAGAAACAAGAAAAATTTAATGGAAAATGAAGTTGTTTTCCTTTGAATCCCATTCGTGTTTTAAAATTAAATTTTATACTTCAATATTGCCTCTGGGGCGTTTTATTCTTGTTTCTTAAAGACGTTTTAAAAAGGAATGGGAGTAAACCACTTATATGTATGAAGGTGAATCAATCTAGGGATTTCGGAACTATCTGTTGCAGAGAAGTTTGCTAAACTCATCACTTATAAAAATTCGCTTTCAGTTTTAGGAAGTTACTGCATACGTCCATATCATATTAGTTCGTTTTTAACCCTCTGGATCTCCGAGTAGTGTAGTATTCTTTTTACCCCACAACACACACTTAATGACTATATAACAAAAGAATCCATGGATTCTTTCAACATTTGGAAAGATTCTTAAGATTCCTTGGAACAGAACTCTTTGGAATGATTCTATTGGCCCATTCAGTAGAATAGAAACATTTGAAGGAATTCTATTGCCCCATTATGTAGAATAGAATCCTTTGGAAAGATTTTATTGCTCATTTCCTTGAAATACTTGTAGAATCATTTGGAACAATCCGGAGATCTTCAGACCAAGCTATCGGCTTGGTCTGAAGATCTCCGGATAAAGGATATTTACCACTGGAAAACTCATTGAACGTATTTTCTTTAACTCTCCTCGTCGATTCGACGAGATATCTCGTCCATCAAGATCGAACCAATATCGCTAATGACGAGATATCTCGCCATCAAGATATTTCCAATTTTTTCTGATGTCGAGATCACGATCTGGTCGGTTTTTCTGATGACGAGATATCTCGTTCATCAAGATCTGGTCCGTTTTGCTTGTGGCGAAATACATTGTAAATGCAACCACCAGGGGGGTCAATCCCAACTGTACAAAG
Source organism: Meta bourneti (assembly GCA_933210815.1). NCBI lineage: Eukaryota > Metazoa > Arthropoda > Arachnida > Araneae > Tetragnathidae > Meta > Meta bourneti. The sequence continues at coordinate 91,441,126 of OW119934.1, forward strand.
CTGAAGGTGTACCAGCATATGGCAAAAAACTAACAGCAATTTGTTTATTTTCATACCTGATTTTCATATTAACATCAAATGATTCCTAAGCGCTTATAGCTTACTGTCACAGAACAAATTATGTTTTATAGTTCTCTTAGACCATTGTATTATCGTCTTGTATACTCCAGCTCTTCAGTAGGATATCACCGCCAACCGGTGCGGCGAACTTATTAATTAACCCTCTGAGGGGTTCACACATATATATCCGCTCTGTAATATGCAGTCTTTCTCCCTCATGAATTCTCACCAGTTTTCACTTTCTTGACTAATAGAATCTTTCATAGAATTCTTTCCGCCAATCGATGTGACTATTTAGTCATTATGTCTGCTGTGGGAGAAAAATAATGCTACACTACTAGGAATTCGACACTCAGAGGGTTAAATAAATGGTTTGTTTTTACCTATCATTTAAATTAATTTATTGCTTGTTTAAAACATTGGATATCGCGACCGTTCAGCACATTAAACTGATTAATGTAGCACCAATTAACTCTCTGAGAGGTTCACACATATATATCCGCTCTGGAACATGCAATTTTCCTGTATGAGATTTTACCAATTTTCACCTTCTTTACCAATAGAATCTCACCTGCGATTCTTTGAACCGATCGATGCGGTTATTTAGTCTTGTGTCTGTTGTGAGAAGAAAGAAATACTACACTACTCAGAAATTTCATGAAATTGGTTCGCTTTTAACCACTCATTGATTGTTGGTTTTGGGCGTTTTATGGCCCAAGGACCATATTTGGCCATGCTGCGCCAGACACAAGACGTACAATATCATTTAATAGATGCAATAAAAGTTTTACTGACACAGAAGAGAAATACACCCAGGGAGGAATGCACCTGACAGGAATCGAACTTGCGCCGCCTACTACTCGAAGGTTGCTAGCGCATTGGACATACCCACTGAGCCACGACGGCCCCTAAACAATCATTGAAATTAATTTATTGCTTGTTGTTTACTAGCTATTTGGGGGGGTATTTCAATTAACGTTACACTGGAGCAACACAATGGGCTATTGGTGACGGTCCGGGATCAATCCGAAAGGGAAAGATCCGAACTAGCTATTTGGATTTTGGGTCCAACCAGCACAGCTAACTCATTAATGAAGCACTGATTAAATATTTGATTCTCGTTTTTAACCGATTGTTTAAATTAATTGATTGTTGTTTACTTCATGTAGGATATTGCGGCCAATCAGCACAGTAAACTTATTAGGGAAGCACTAATTAAATAATTGGTTCGTTTTTAAACAATCGTTTAAATTAATTTATTACTAATTGAGAAAAACTGATTAAATATTTGTTTCGATCTTAACCAATGGGTTAAATTACTTTATTACTTGTTTACTACATAATCGGATATTGTGGCCAACCAGCACAGCAAACCCATCATTCATTAAACGTTTAACCAATCGGTTAAAATAATTTGTTACATAATGTTTACTACATAAACGGATATAGCTGGCCAATCGGCACAACAAACTCATTAATGAAGCACTTATTAAATAATTATTTGTTTTTAACTAATCGATTAAATTAATTAAATATGTGTTATATTTATTGCACAATAGGATATCGGAGGCAACCAAACAGCAAACTTTCTTCACTCTGCCTGTTTCCCGTATATTTATAAATGTTAAACTTCCATCAATTCGAAGCTTACACCATTATTTCCTTTTAGCGATTCAGAACTCCATTACGAAGGATCCTTATCGACAAGCTTTCGACTACTATATTAGACGATAATGGTGTCATTTAGAGTCCTCCCCTTTGTACTACAGATGTTTATTACCATTCGCAGGTTCTCAGCTTGTAAAAAGTCATCATAATCGTGAGCTGCCAAACTTTCCAACACATGGTGATGTAGTGGTGCTGCTTTTAGGATGAAACAAGCAAATTTTTTATATTTAGGACAAAATTGAAACAGTTTAAAAAGAAACTTGAAAGAATAACATGCTGAACTAACTGCATTTAGGAGGGACAAAACTTTTAAACCTCCAAGTGCTTCGACGAGATATCTCGTCAAAAGTCTGCTCAATTTTGCTAAGGACGAGATATCTCGTTGAGACAAAACTGCCTTATTACTCCATTGGAAATGAAGATCCAAGTAGGAAAGCAAATTATCCCTTGCCCAGAACTGGTGACAGTTTGAAATAGGTTTTTGCTCCAGAAACTGACCACTACAGGGCAGTTTTCGAAGCCAAGATAAACCACCAAGAGGGTTAAATGCTATATTTTTAGTAAAAACAGGTACATTTTGTTTTAAATTTTCTCAGACTACTATATTAGTATTGTGTATAATCCAGCTCTGCAAATCTGAAGCTATACCAGCATGACAATGACCAATAATTCATTTGTTATTTTTTATACTTGACATTCTAATCTTTCGTCTTCCCCTCTCGTTATGTTTGTTTGGTACAGCTTGGCTATGCTTGGATATTGTGCCATTAAAATCCAATTAACCAACCAATCATCCTAACTTATATTTATACTAAGGTAAAAATGATTCCTAAGAGCTTAAAAAGTTGTACCAGCCTTTGAGGAACATCGATCCGGAAATTGTTATTTTTCATACCTGATATTCGTATTAACATTACAATGATTTCAAGATCTGACCAATTTTACTAATGACGAGATATCTCGTCACATTGATATTGCCGATTATTTGATGATGACGAAATCAAGATCTGGTCAGTTTTTTCTAATGACGAGATATCTTGTCCATCAAGATCTGGTCACTTTTGCTAATGACGAGATATCTCGTCAAGACAACCACCAGGAAGGTCTGGTTAACACTTCTGGTGGTTGTCTTGACGATGTATCTCGCCATAAGCAAAACTGACCGGATCTTGATGGACGAAATATCTCGTCGCGGGAAAAAACTGACCATACCTTGATCTCGCCATCATTACAAAATCGGCAATATCTTGACGAGATATCGCGTCATTAGCAAAATTCATCTGATCTTGATGGACGAGATAACTCGTCGAAAGCCCTTTCAGGGTTGATTGTTGGGTTTTATGGCGCAAGGGCCATTTCTTTCCATACTGCGCCAGACGCAAGACATACAATACCAAGCAATAGATATACACACACAATGGAAGTTTTACTGACACAGAAGAGAGAAATGCACCCAAGGACGTATCGCACCTGGCAGGAATCGAACCTGCCCCGCCTACAACTCTCAGGTTGTATGCGGCTCAACCTGTGCTGCAGGTTACTGGCAGAGTGGGCATACCCACTGTACCACGATTAGAATCCTTTGGAAAGCTACTATTGGTCCTTTCCTTAGATATCAAGGGCCGCGATAGCACAGGGTCGCGGATTAGCAACCGAAGAGTTGCGAGTTCGAAGCTCGATCCAGCCAAAGACCGTCGAGCACAGGGGGGCTGGTACATATTAAATCTGTCGAGGTCTCAAATGTCCTCAGGTTGCGTTGTGTGGAAGATCGGAGAGTGGTTTACCAGCTCAGGTGTTGTTCTCGTCATCTGATCGCGGTTCAAAATTACGAGGTGTTGTCCTCGGTTCCTTCCTTTCGGAATTGATCCCGAATGTCGACAATAGCCCTTTCTCTTCTTCCAGCGCGACCTAAATTCAACTTCCTAATTACACAACCTAAATATTTAACTACCGATATTAAAATGAAAAATAAGCGAAAACTCACCAGATCTCGATCTCGCCGTCAAAAAAATCGGCAAGATATTCACGACGATATATCACGTCATTGGTGAAATTGATCGGATCTCGACGGACGGGATATCTCGTCGATGTAGGTAGTTAATTGAGCAACACAAAGGGCTATTTGCGACGGTCCGGGATCAATCGCGAAGGGAAAGGTCTAAAACCAATACTTCATAATTTTGAACCACGGTCAGATGACGAGAACAGCAACTGAGCTAGAACCACTCTCCAAACTTCCACACCACGCCAACGATATCTGGTAGAAATGACCTGGAGGGTTAACATCAAAAATAGCTAAAGATAGATTTTCTAGATTACTGCCACATAGCAAATTATGTTTTAATAGCTCTCTTAGACCTCCGTGTTATTGTCTTGTATTTCCAATTCTTTGCCATCACTAGGGATTCCCGATGCTCTTCTCTTCCAAAGTGCTCTTTGTGCAGATAGCTTCCTTTTGTGTGTCCCAGCGGTAGAGCTTGATTTCCATTGAGATCTTCATTGAAAGTTTAAATGACGACGACTGCTTGGACTTCTAATTTCTTTCCATTTAAAGAGGGCCATTCTTTTTCGCGGAGACTCTTTGTTTCCCAATCCATTTGAATTCCTCAGAAATTTACAGTTCCCATTAAAAGCCCCGAATAATGACTTCCTATTGGTAATTACATGGCTTTGTATGTCTGCCTGGAAAGTAGCGGATAGACACTGTCTCCGCACATCCACGAAGTTTGTCATTAACGTCTGGGAGTAATTAACTACAGTAATTAGTGAATTTTCGATAGCTTCAGCTTGGTTAATTTGTATTATGCGAATTCGCTGAAATCCAGATTACTTTATCCGTCTTTCAAGGTATTTTCCATTCTGAGACATGTCGACCGGAATCGCTTCGGCTTTGCTTCTAGTCCGAGGATGTATCTGTGAATTATGTTTGGCCATTTCGAAATCGCTAAGCAGGCGGAATGACATGGCCGTCCGTTGACTTGTTCGTAATTGATTTCAAGACACTAAGAATTGACGATAAAAGTATTTGTGTTGTTACTCTCAAAGTACTTATTAAGAATGGATTCCTCAATTAAAAATCGGGTGTACAATTTAGCGTGTTCATTCAGTAAAGTGGATTCACTTGGAATTCCTCAATGATGCTTAATCTTAAATCGAGGATAAAATTTAGTGTCTTATTGAGTGGCCATTCGGTAAAGTGGATAAATTTGAATTCCTTAATGATCAATCTTAAATCGGGCATAAAATTTAGTTTCATTGGGTGTTTATTCGGTAAAACGTCAAACCATTAATGAATTCCTCAATGACTAATCTTAAAACGAGCATAAAATTTAGTGTCATATTGTGTGTTCATTTGGTAAAGTGGATTCATCAGAATTTAAAAAAAAATTAAAATAGGGCGTACAATTTTTTACCTTATTGGTGTTTATTCAGTCAAGTGAATCCTCTTTACAAATTCTTTAGTGATGTTTAATCTAAAATCAAGCATAAAAGGAGTCATATTAGGGGTTTATTCGGTAAAGTAGTTTCATTAGAAATCCCCAATGATGTAAAGTAGGTTCATTAGAATTCCTCAATCATGTAAATAGATTCATTAGAATTCCTCTATCTTAAATCGAGAATAAAATTTAGCGTCATATTGGGTGTTTATTCGGTAAAGTGGATTCATTAGAATTCCTCAATGGATGTCTAATACTATGTCGAGCATAAAATTTAGTGTCATATTAGATGTTCATTCGTTAAAGTGGATTCATTAGAATTTATAAATGATGTTTATATATATAAACTGAAATAGAGCATGAAATATAGAAACGTTCCAAAGGATCATATTCCAATGAAAATACCAATAGAAGCGTTCCAAAGGATTCGATTCTAAGGAAAGGACCAATAGAATCGTTCCAAAAGTTGCAAGAGTCCATAATTCTGTAGAAAGATGTGGTTATTTAGTTATCAATTGCGTTGTGAGGTATAAGCAACACTACACTACTCGAAAATTTCACGACGCTCAGAGGGTTAAAATGTGGTCATGAGAAAACCGTCATCTGAAAAAATTACCTGTTTTATCGTTTTTATCAGAGAGGGGATGCAAATGCGTTGAAGCCTGCTCCCAGCCACGGGCATTGTACTTCCGGAAATCTCATAAATCAGCACGGTGTCTCAAATTTTTCATTCTCCGGGAGAAATTTAATTTTCCCCATTCCCTACGGCTTTGGACCTTTCCCGAATTTTATGCGCTCTGCTCTCTCAAAAGCACAGCATCCGAAACACTGCGCGTTGCGATCCGTTTAAGTGAATTATTCTTATGACATCATTTTCATTTTCCTCTGCCCATCTTACATGTCACCTCGTTTCGCATTACGTAGCCACCGAACTGGTAAATTCGATGAAAGAGTTATCGGCTGGTGATAAATTTTTACCCACTTTGCCGAATTAGACAGATCTTCAGAGAAGTTGCGAGTTTGGAATTTATTTTGGGGATATTTATGAGATGAAATGAGTCTTATTTTGATTCGGGATGGAGGAATGTTTTTATTCATTTTTTTCCTAAACCCTGCTTCGCCAGCATACTTTTTGCTAGTTTAAATTCATTTTTTAACCCTCGGAGGAGTTCATACACATAACTCCATCTCGTAACGTGCAGCCTTTGAATTACGGTAATCGAATATCGATCAAATAGAAGTTTGGTTAATCATGCAAGTAAAACATGTAGATATGTTAATCAGTCAAGTAAAACATTAGATTAATGGTACAAGTACAGAATATACATAGGTTAATGATGGAAGTTAAACATGTAGATACGTAAACTATACAAATCAAAAGTATCTATACACGTTAATCAAAGAAGTAAAAAAAGTAGATACGAAGCTATACAAATAAAACGTATCTACAGACGTTAATTATGCAAATAAAACATTACATACGTTAACCATACTAGTAAAACAGTAGAGACGTTAGCCATACAAGTAAAACAAGTGGATACGTTAACCATACAAGTAAAATATGTAGATACGTTAACCATACACGTAACACATATCTATACACGTTAGTCATACAAATAAAACGAATCTCTATACACGTTAATTAAACAATTAAAACGAATCTATAGACGTTAACCATACAAGTAAAACACATCTATACACGTTAATCATACAAGTAACACATGTAGATGCGTAAACCATACAAATAAAACATATCTGTACACGTTAACCATACAAGTAAAACATATACACGCTAACCATACTAGTAAAATATATCTATACACGTTAACCATACAAGTAAAACACATCTATACACGTCAATCCTACAAGTAACACATGTAGATACGTAAACCATACAAATAAAACCTATCTATGCGCGTTAATCCGAGAAGTAAAACAAACAGTGAAGAGAAGACTGGGACATCCCTCAAATTATTTTCTGAATGCATGCTTTTAAAGATAATTGTATTTAAAAATATTTCAGTGAGAGATCTGCTTTGTATTTGTCGTACTAATACATATTAACCCTCCTGATGGTTGTTTCGACGAATCAGCTTGTCATAAGATAAAAATTGACCAGATCTTGATGGACGAGATATCTCGTCCTTTGAAAAAATTGCCCAGATCTGAATCTCGTCATCATCCAAAAATCGTCACTATCTTGATGACGAGATATCTCGCCATTTGAGAAATTCGTCAAATTGTGATGGATGATATATCTCGTTCAAATCACTCGGAGGGTTAAAATATTCATACCAGGATCTACAAGAATATGATCAGTTCGAAGTATAAATTGTTCAATAACAGATGATGCAAGAAAAATTCGAATTACTTATAAAAGGATTAATAGAGGATAGTAGAAAAATATTACAAGTCGATTTCGCCACAGCATGATTACAAACAAAATATCTTATGAAAAAGAGTTGTAAAATTAAAACCCTTCAGATGCCCGTTACAAAGACAGCTTATTCCTGAACTCATGATTGCGATCAAAGTCCATACAGAACCTATTTCAACATGATATGTATACGGGACTGAAAGGGTTATTGAAGAGGGTGGGTAGGTATTTGTGGTATGGATTTGGTACCGATATTGGACCTTATTTGACAACTGAGAAGTGATAATAATCGATGAGACAGGAATATCCAAAGGAGAAGATTGAAACAGAGTATGGAGAGGAAATAAATGACTAAAATAATATAATGCTAAAGAATTGAATCTGAAGAGAAATGAAAAGGTTTTTTTAGTAAAAAAGATAAAACACATGTAGATGCGTTAATTATACAGACAAAATGTGTAATAAAACGGTAATCATACAAGTAAAGCATTAGATAGTTTAATCGTACAAGTAAATCATATAGATAGGTTAATCATACAAGTAAAACATGTAGATATGTTAATCATGGAATTAAAACATGCAGATGCGTTATTCATACAAGTAAAACACATAGATAGGATAATCATGCAAGTAATACGTTAACCATACAGGGGGCTAAAGACAATTCAAATCTTCACAGGAATAACATTGCGTTTTTATGCGATCAATGTCAGACCGATTCACGCTAAATTTGGTACATTCATCCTGTAGACTTCTGTGGGACACGTAAGCTATATATTAACCCCGTTCGATTTATCCTGGGTCTGCAGGGGGCTAAAAACAATTCGAAGTCTCCATAGGAATAATATTGAGTATATTACGATGAATTATAAACAATTCAACCCGAGTAACGCAGGGTAATTCAGCTAGTTACTTATAAAAGGATGAATAAGGATAGTAGAAAGATATTATTACTTATAAAAGGATGAATAAAGGATAGTAGAAAAATATTACGAGTCGATTTCACATATGATTACAAACTAACAAAATACCTCATGAAAAAGGCTTGTAAAATTAAAGGATTATTAAAGAGAGTCTGGGTAGGTATTTGTGGTACGGGCTTGGTACCGAGATTGGGCCTTATTTGACAACTGAGAAGTGACAATCTCTGAGACAGGAATATTCAAATGAGAAGATTGAAACGGACTAGGGGAGAGGAAATGAATAGTAGAATGGAGAAAATAATATAGTACTAAAGGATTGAAGCTGAATGAAAATGGAGAGGTATTATGTATGGCCATACACAAAACCGTGCTTTTTCTACAATACGAGTCGTCTTGTCTTGTGATGGTTATGAAACATTTTTCATAGTTTGATAATATTTTGCTATTTATTTTTATTCCCGTTATATTTATTACTATTCTCCATTATATGGATTTTGATTTGCCGTAACGGAAGCGTTCGTACTGAAGGGGAGATTCGAAAGTTTAAAATTGTGTTTCAACCAAATATTTTTAAAATGAGAAGATCCGAAATGTCTTGATACGTTTTATCGAATGTGTTTCAGAAAATATTGGGTAGCGAATTTGTATATGCACATATTTATTCAAATTCTTGAATCCGAGCTGGTATATGATGATGGTTCGTATATGTCATGGATTCTATTTATCTAAAAAAGTAACTCTTGACATAGATTCATTCAGTAAAAATAAGGTAAAAAGAGGATTTTTATTTACATCTTTCTGGAACTAGGTTATTTTCGAATAAACATAAATATTCATTATAAATTTAATTTAAGATTTTTAATACCGTTTTTCCATTATCGCCATTTGGTACAACGTATATTTACAACTCATCTAAAAATTAAATTTTCAGGAATTAATTTCAATACCTCAATGGGGTATAGGTAGCCCGGTTGGACGAGTAACGGATTAGCAACCGAAGGGTTGCGTGTTCGAATCCAACCAAAGACCGTCGTGTACAAAGGGGGCTGTTGCACGTTAAGGTATCCGACTACCTTTAAAACGCGATTTTCGGCGGAAATTGCGATTTTCCAAATTTGATATAATATGAAAGCCCGATTTCTTATCTTTCCAAATCTGTTTAAATTTTGTTCCTACCATGCATAGAACGTAAGATACAGGTCTTTTAATACTACATAGTCGACACTTTTTAAAACCGGAAGTGCCTTTCTGCAAACAGGAAGTGAACGTAAAAGTTTGTTTACATTCTTATTTTAACAAATTAAAGCGTTAAAATTTGCTCTGAAGTGTGGATTTTTTTTATTAATTAAAAAAAATTAATTAAAAAACTACTTTTTACACAAAAATACATCTGGCAATCATGTTTAACTTCACAATCTGGCATCAAACTTGAGTTTCAGTTTGTACACAATTTGAACTCGTGATTTTCGATCGTGCGTTCAAAAAGTTCTACAACTTGATAATTCTTCTTGCATAAAGTGATTTTTCTTTACAAAATGGGAAAGAGTATTGCCAGGAAGAAGAAACACCACTTCAAAGGTAATCAACACTCTAAAACACTGAAGACTAACAGTCTTGAAGATCCAGTGTGCACAGCCAGTGCTTCAAAACTGCAAGCATCTAGCTCTTCCAAATTCGAAGTTTTGAATGAGGAACTGTGTGGTAATCGGATTTTCGACCTGGAAACTTTAATAAATATATTTTTGGTGCTTCCATGTCCCAAATGCTTTGCTTCTGGTTTGCATTTAGTTGAAGACTCCAGGTATGGATTGTGCTCACACTTCTCTTTGAAATGTCACAATTGTGATTTTGTAAAAGGCTTTGCCTCCTCCAAAAAGAACAAAAATGTACCTGAAGTGAACTCTAGAATAGTTTATGGGATGAGGCAGATTGGAAAGGGATTTTCTTCAGCGTATAAACTGTGCACCACGCTGAATTTGCCACCAATTTCTAAAGCTGCGTATAACATCCATGAAGAGAAACTCTTGAAAGTTGTGTCCGAGGTTGCTGAATTTTCAATGTTAAAAGCAGCTGATGAAGTTGGTTCAAAGGGAGAAGACAGTGAATGCGGCGTGTCTGTAGATGGAACGTGGCAGCGTAGAGGGTACACTTCTTTGAATGGTTGTGTTGCTGCCATTTCAATTGACACGGGAAAGGTTCTCGATTTAGAAGTCATGTCCTCATACTGCAGAATTTGCAAAAGATTACAGAAACTGAAGAGAAACCCGTCATTTGAATCACAGGAAGCTGACCATATATGCCAGTGCAATTTTAAAGGGTCATCAGCAAAGATGGAAACTGTTGGTGTCGACAGAATTTTCAAGAGGTCAGTGAGCACTCGGAAGCTGAAGTACACGAAATACTACGGTGATGAGGATTCTAAAGGCTATTTGTGCGTCCAAAACACATATGGCGAAAAAAGTGTTTCAAAACTGGAATGCATTGGGCACATTCAAAAACGGGTGGGTACACGTCTGCGAAAATTGAAAAGCAAAACCAAAGGTCTGTCTGGTAAAGGCAAGTTATCAGATGTCTTTATCGACAGACTACAAAATTATTATGGCATTGCGATTCGCTCTAACGTGGGCAACTTACAAATGATGCAGCAAAATGTAATTGCAGCTTTGTTTCATTGTGCTTCATCACCAAAGAAACCGATGCATGGCCAGTACCCTATTGGTGTAGACAGTTGGTGCTATTACCAGCGAGCTGTAAGCGAAGGGAAAGAACCAGAAAAGCTCAAGCATTCTGGTTTGCCCAACAATATTTTAAATGTAGTCAAACCAGTGTATTTAGAGCTTTGCACCAGAGAACTTTTGAATAAGTGTCTGCATGGCAAAACTCAAAATGCCAATGAAAGTTTCAATGGTGTTATTTGGCAGAGAGTTCCGAAGGAGGTTTTCGTCAGCCTAAAAACTGTAAAATTAGGGGCTTATGATGCAGTAATACAATATAATGATGGATTTGAGGGTTGCACCAGTGTTTTAAGCAAGATGAACATTGAAAATCTTGGTTACTTCACATTAAAAGGTTACCAAAGTTTGGATCGCATTAGAATCAGTGATTCCAAGCGCCATACAACACCCGTTTCAAAGAAGCGCAGGAAGGTTTTGAGGGCAATTAGGAAAAAAAAAGTAGTTGATTTAACTTCTATAGAAGGTGATCTTTATAAATCAGGATCATTTTAGAGCTACATTTTCCATTTAAAGGTAAGATTCATTATTGAATTTTGTTTTTAGCTTTTTCTTGAAATTGACATTTTAGAATTTTGCTTTTACGCAAAACATGAAAACTCAAAAAGTTATGCTTCAAATGTTATGAAATTTGGTAGGAATACTTTCAAAGAGTTTATAAAGGGAATGTACCACTTCTGTAATTGTGCATTAATTAGTTTTTTTATTTTTAATTATAAAAGTTATGCGTTGCTATAATTTATGGAAGATTTTCTTCTTGGTTGTACTTGAACCTCTCCAGTTTTTAAAAGAACTGGTTTACAATGATGTGAGAGGTACATTCCCTAAAGGAGGTTTCAATCTTCAAAATAAAATTTACAAAATAAGAATATCTTAATTTAAATTTAAGTTATCATGTTTTGCGGTGGTGCTAGTTTTTGTCTATTTTTCACCCCTTTTTGGGGTTTAAATTTAAAAAAAAATATTAATTATTTTTTTTATATGTTATTCTCTAAGTTTTTAACCATATTCTATAATATAATGCACAAAAAAAGTCAAATTTCAAATTATTTCAAAAAATCCTTTCCGAAGGTAGTCGGACACCTTAAATCTCTCGTGGCCTCAAGTGTCCTCACGTTGATGTGGAAGTTTGGAGAGTGTAATACCAACTCAGCATGATCTGATCGCGGTTCAAAATTACGCGGCGTTATCCTCGGTCCTTTCCCTTCGAGTTTGATCCCGGACTGTGGCCAATAGCCCGCTCTGTTGCTCCAGTGCGACGTTAATTAAAATATCTACCTGTCAATACCTCAATGAGTATTTCGTGGTATTGCAACTTAGGATAAAAAAATGCAGTCTTTAGGGTTTTATGAAAACATAATTTATTTTCGTCGTTTTCCGACTTCATGTGACAGTTTCTATGAGTACGACGACCTATTAGCAGCGAACCGAGGTGAATCCCGAAGGGAAAGATCCGAGGAGACACCACGTAATTTTGAACCACGTTCAGATGACGGGGCAGCACCTGATCTAGCACCCAATTCTCAAAACTTCCACACCACGCCAACGTGAAGACATTTGATGTCACTACAGATTTAAAAGTGCACCAGTCTCCCCCGTACACTGTAGTGTTTGGTCGGATAGAGTTTCGAACTCGCAACCTACTAGTTTCTCCGTCACTCTTCCATCCTGACTACGTTGGCCCCTGAAAGGTTTGGGAACTGCAGGAAAAGAGGTTTCACTGCTTACTTGATTCCCAATTACTTCTTTCTAAGACGCACCGATGCAATCTAAGATTTGAGGAGTTGCATGGGCATGAAAAGTCGCTTTTCCAATTGCATGCTCCTAGTGTGCCCAATCTGAACCACGCCAGTTTAATTGTCTGTGACCTTCAATCCTCTGAAGGGTTTCAAGCATAATTTCACCTCGCAACCTGTAGTATTTCCAGCATTGACTTTTAACCGATTGTGAAATTCATGAATCTCTCCAAAGACTTGTGGCAACACTTTAAAAGATATTTAGAATTGGTGTTCTTATCGTTACAACTGTTCGCGTCAAGAATTCTTCGACTAGCAGTGTGCCGCGTAACTTTTCTCCTTACGCATGTCAAACCATTTTCTCTTTATTCCTTTACCAGTACTAATTGTTGCGTCTGAATAAATTGTTTCCTTGTTCCTGAGATACTTATGGCACAGTTGATAACACGCTGAAATAACATCGAATAATTGATTGCTGCTTGCCAGCATTTGAGTTGTGGTTCTTCCGGTAGCCAGAACCGGAACCACCAAAGCCAGGTGACCCCCAAAGATTCTATTCTAAGGAAAGGAGCAACAAAATCTTTCCAAAGATATTTCTTCTGTGGAAAGGTGCAATGGAATCATCCGAAGGATTATTTTCTGAGGAAATGTACAGTAGAATCTTTCTAAACAATTCTATTCTAAGGAAAGGAGCAACAAAATATTTCCAAAGATTTCTCTGCTATGGAAATAAATCTTTCCAAACAATTCTGTTCTGAGGCAGTGGTAGGTAGTTGAATTTACCTCGCATTGGAGCAACACAAAGGACTGTTGGTGACAGCCCGGCATCGATCCCGAAGGAATCAAAGGACACCTCGTAATAATCGAGGACAGCACCTCGTAATATTTGAGCTCCTTGTTTGCTAATTTCGTCAAGATATTACCGAATTTTATATGGTGACGAGATCAAGATATGGCTAGTTTTCTTCAAATGACGAGATATCTCATCCATCAAGATATTGCCGATTTTTTTATGTTTTCGAGATCAAGAGAGGGTCAGTTTTCTTTCATTGACGAGATATCTTGTCCATCAAAATCGTCAGTTTTTCTCGACAAGACAACCAACAGGAGGGTTAATTTTTCCTGCCAGTGTGTAAAAATGTGAACAAGCACACAAGAAATATCACAATAGGAGACTTGAAAGCAATAATACCAGCTACAATTTTCTCACCAGACGAAAAAGGTTCGCCATTTCTAGTACAGAAAGGAACGTCGGACCTTGGTAACATCAACAAATATGTTGTTCAATGGAAAAAGAAAACAATGATGACAGCAGTTGGGGTTAATCAAAAGGAAAGTGATGAAGGAGCTAAAGTCGGACAGTCCAGAATCAAGAGGACATGATGAAGAAGAATCTGTTTCCATAACATGGGGCTGGTTGCCTCCTACTTCTTGAGGAGAGTGTTTTCCCTTTATATGAAAAAGGCGGATCCTGTCTTACCAAGCTGCAGACTGCTTATTTTACGTACTACAGAGCCAGACTGAATAAAATGCGGATTCTGAATAATCACTGATTTTCGGGTAGTTCCAATTATCAACCGGAGGGTTGCGAGTTCGAGTTCAACCAAAGACGGTCGTGTTCAAAGGGGGCCTGGTGCACGGTAAATCTGTCGTGGCCTCAAATGTGCTCACGTTGGTGTGGAAGTTTGCAGAGTGGGGTACCAACTTAGGTAGGACCTCGTCATCTGACCGTGGTTCTAATTACGTGGTATCTTCCTAGGATCTTTCCCTTCGGGTTTGATCCCGGACCGTCGCCAATAGCCCGTTGTGTTGCTCCAGTGCGACGTCAATTAAAATACTTACCTCCCCCTCGAGAGTTCCAAAATTCTTTTCAATTTTAAAGCTAAATCTAGAACTGTTACATTTTCAGTGGCGTCAGTATTTTGAGTAAAAATACTGAAAAATATGCATTTATATCTTGCTTGTGAAACGGTTCTCTGGAAAATATGCTCTGTATTAAGACAAAAAATTGCTTGCGGTATTTGTTGCTCTTGTATTTTAAAAGTATAAGAATCAAGGACTATAAATAAGTTGTTTTTAGTTTAACTCTACAAGTGGGGTTCGACGAGATATCTCGTCCATCAAGATCTGTCCAATTTTGCTAAGGACAAGATGCCTCGTCCTCAAGATATTGCAGATTTTTATGATGTCCAGATCAAGATTCAGTCAGGTTTCTTCTAATGGTGAGACATCTCGCCCATAAAGATCTGCTCAATTTTCTTAATGACAAGATATCTCGTCGAGAAACTGCTGGTCGTCTCAGGAGACTCAGACACGTTGGCATAGAGACCAACGTGTCTGAGTCTCCTGTAAACAGTTTGTCTCGAAACTATGACTCCTGTGGCGACTGTCAGGGTTGAACCCAGTTGTCTGACAGAACGGTTCCTCTGACGTCGCGCAGTTATCGCCAAATATTGGTCTTGCCGAACGGTTGTTACCCTTGGTACTGATTGTGGGTAACATCTCCAGTGGTTTGAAACCTCTGCCACAGTCTGGAGATCACACGCTGAGGCACAATTCAGAATTCGAGACGCTTCGGTTTAGGATCGACCGGATTCCAGCATTCCAATTGTCCCTTCAGATACATGTCCTGTTGGCACCTTTGTGACATCTTTCGTCCTTATTGATTGTTAACAACACTCCGTACCACAGCAATTTCGAAATTTCTGTCTAAACTGGCCATGCCGCTCGAGGCCGTTTTATACTCGTTCCGACGTGGGCCGGTGCTTTGGGCATGTCGATGTCGACTGAACTGTTTTGCATATGCACAATGTTTTACCTTCGTCCCACGATGCTCCACAAGTGATTTTGAACCATTGTATGGATATTTACCCCGATTTTTTTTGCAGTTTACGAATTATGCTTAACTTTTGGACATGAGTACCTTTTTAAGACACGAAAACATCGAAAAATTATCCTTTCAATGGATGGGTATTGTTCTGTGGATAACTTTATTATTATCAATAAATTCGACTAACGTACTTTTAAGATATGAAACATCAAAAAATTATCCCTTCAATGGAAGACTTCTTCTCTGGCTAGTTTCAGTATTATCACCAAATTGAACTCTAATGGACATTAAAGATATAAAATATCGAAAGTATCCTTTCAACTGTTGTTCTTTGGCTAATTTTAGTGTTATGAACACATTCTACTAACGTACTTTTAAGGTATGCAACATCGAAAAATTATCCTTTCAATGGAAGACTATTGTTCTCTGGCTCATTTTAGTATTACCACCAAATTGAACGCACCTTTAAGATATAAAATATCGAAACATGTATCCTTTCAACTATTGTTCTTTGGCTAATTTTAGTATTATCAACAGCTTCAACTAACGGGATTTAAAATAATTAGAATCTGAAATTGTCCTTTCCTTTGAAACCAACACCTAAATGCAACTATTACTTATTAACATAATGTACCACAAACCGAAAATCCTCCACTTTTCCATTAGATTGAAAGGCATCCTAACCTCACGTTTCCGTAGTCACGTCTTACTGAGGCTGTATGCCATTACCTGATTCTTCAGTAAGTGGCCTAAGACGAGACTGCGACTATTTTTATCATGAGAATTTAATTTCTAAGCATTCGTTTCAAGGCATTCCAGAGGGTATACTAATAATATAAAGTATTCAATGAAACGAGGCCGGAACGTGATTAATAACAGTTCATGGGTCAGGTGGTTTGACATGTAACAGAATGCACTATGCATATTTCGCATTTAGTCTCAATTGAAGGATGCTGTTTGAAATCATATTTAGATCACCTGGTGGTTGTCTCGACGAGGTATCTTGTCGTTAGCAAAACTGACCAGATCTTGATGAACCTCGTCATTAGAAAAACTGATCGGATCTTGATCTCGTCATCATAAAAATATATAATATCTTGATGACGATATATATCGTCATTAGTAAAATTGGTCGGATCTACACAGACGAGATATCTCGTCGAAACCACTTGGAGGGTTAACATGAGAATTAGTGGATCGACATCATCATTCCAAGGTGTACATCAATACATAAAACAGAGTTGGCGTCTGTCTAGACTGAATACAAATCTACAACCTTTGACCAATCCACACTTAATTTGGTACACTTAGCCTACATTCCCTGAGGTCTCTAAAGAATATGTATTAACCTCGTTCGATTTGTATTGGGTGTACAAAGGGGCCTAAAATCAATTCGAAATTCCATAGGAATAACATTGAGTATTATTATAATCACTGACCAATTCACACCAAATTTGGCACACTTGTACTTAAGAACCTTGAGGGAAACATTGGTTACACATTAACAACCGTTTGCTGTCTTGGGTGTGCAGGGGCTAAAATTAATTCGAAATCCCCATAGGAATAGCAAAGAGTATTATTACTTTCTTTGCTTGACCAATTCACACGAAATTTGGTACACTTGTACTTTAGAACCTTGTGGGAACATAGGTTACACATTAACACAGGTTCAATTTGTCTTAGGTGTGCAGAGGACCTAAAAACAATTCAAAATCCCGATAGGAATAACATTGAGTATTATTAAGATTAATGTTTGACCAATTTACGCCAAATTTGGTGCACTTATGCTTTAGCACCTTGCGGGAAACTAAGGTTCCATATTAACCCCCGTTGGATTTGTCTTGAGTGTGCAGAGGGACCTAAAAACAATTCAAAATCCCGTTAGAAATGACTTTGAGTATTATTAAGATTAATGTTTGACCAATGCACACCAAATTTGGTACACTTATGCTTTAGCACCTTGCGGGAAACTAAGGTTACATATTAACCCCCGTTGGATTTGTCTTGAGTGTGCAGAGGGACCTAAAAACAATTCAAAATCCCGTTAGAAATGACTTTGAGTATTATTAAGATTAATGTTTGACCAATGCACACCAAATTTGGTACACTTATGCTTTAGCACCTTGCGGGAAACTAAGGTTCCATATTAACCCCCGTTGGATTTGTCTTGAGTGTGCAGAGGGACCTAAAAACAATTCAAAATCCCGTTAGAAATGACTTTGAGTATTATTAAGATTAATGTTTGACCAATGCACACCAAATTTGGTACACTTATGCTTTAGCACCTTGCGGGAAACTAAGGTTACATATTAACCCCCGTTGGATTTGTCTTAGGTGTGCGGAGGGACCTAAAAACAATTCAAAATCCCGTTAGATATAACATTGAGTATTATTAAGATTAATGTTTGACCAATTCACACCAAATTTGGTACACTTATGCTTTAGCATCTTGCGGGAAACTAAGGTTACATATTAACCCCATTGGATTTGTATTGGGTGTGCAGAGAGGGCTAAAATCAATTCGAAATCCCCACAGGAATAAAATTGATTATTACGATCACTCTTTGACTTTTTGACGACAAATTTTATACTTATTAGATTTTGAAATACTTACCTCTAAATTACGCTGACAAATTATTGATTGGTTAAAGTGACTATCCAGCTTGATTAAAAACACTAGTCTGTGCTTCGATAACCAATCGGCCCAAGTCGATCCGTAAACCCACATGACTTACCTCTCAGATCTTAAGACAGTGACTCCGCCCACATGCTCCATGTTGGCGCGGTGTGGAAGTTTGGAGAGTGGGGTGCCAGCTCAGGTGTGACCTCGACATCTGACCGTGGTTCAAAAGTACGTGGTTTGTCCTCGGATCTTTCCCTTCGGGATGGATCCGGACCGTCGCCGATAGCCCGTTGTGTTGCTTCAGTGCGACGTTAATTAACTACCTACTGCCCACATGCTCTACCTATTTCATTAGAAGGTCGGTAGGATAAACACGACTTAAATTATAACTTTCTTATTAATTATGCTAATTATTACATAGTATATCCATTTTTAAAATAATGGATCAGAATTAATTGATTTTCAACACATACAAACATTCAAATAACTTCCAGATAACATGTAAGAAATCTACAACATTTTCCTTACTTAAAATTCCTGACGAGGTATCTCGTCACTAGCAAAACCGACCAGCTATTGATGGACGAGATATCTCGTTATTAGAAAAACGCGACCAGATTTTGATCTCGTCGACATAAAAAAAATCGACAACATTTTGATGACGAAATATCTCGTCATCAGCAAAATAGGCAAAATCTTGATGGACGAGATATCTCGTCGAAATAACTTGGAGGGTTACGCATGTTTGAGATAAGCATATCATTGAAACTGCGCCTTACAAGTAAAATAACATACCTTTGTATGATTGTATACTGTTTACATCGAGCGAAGCGCTGTAGGACACCTAAAATCTAAATACAACTAAAATTTTGATAGATCACGTTCTAAAGTGAACTTCATCGATCTCAGCTTGATTAATCGATGAAAGGTAATTTGAAATAACTTGATTTGGCGTCCGCGTTAAAGTAATTTATATCACACACACGCAAACTGTCAGGATAGAACTAAATTAAATTCACCTAAGCAGACCACAATAGTAAATCTAAGGAATCTGAATATTTGAAGATGAAAAGCCCTTGAAGAATAATTATATGTATTTAGTCTAGGCAACTGCAGAGTATTGGACAATACCATGTCTTATAAGATTTAATATGAACGCATTCTTCTGAACAAACAAATGTATATTTGGAAAAATTTAAGTTTACATCAATTTTACAAGACTCCCGTTATAACGAAACTGAGGTGAACCTCCGCTCCTGGGACGTTATATCGAATGGTCGTTATAACGGACATTCCTCTTACCGATATTTGTGTGTGTGTGTGGAAAAGGGAATGTAAATTTTCACAATTTATAACTTTTTTGCAATTTCAGTTCGTAGTTTAAGAAACTATACTTAGTAAATGACAGTACAAATGAAGTATGAGCTATAGTGTAATAAAAATTAAAAAAAGACTTAAGTTAACGTCTCTGTACTTTACTGTAGTAGATAGGTAGTCTTGAATTTACGCATAGATTAAATATAAAAGTAGAGTGAGTAATAGTAACCCTTTTATGTGCCCAGGATCATGTGACCAAAACTAGTAGTAACGTGACCCTTAGACTACTCTCGCCTGCTGGGTGGAAACGAACATTCATCTGATTGGTCTACGGGACGAGAGAAGTTGCCTATCCATTGATTCATTATCTGATTGGTCCACGCGAGAGAGTAGATTTTGGAGAGCATATGAATACTTTGGTATACGAATATTTGCGATGAGTACTTTGAATTCGAGTACTTTCGTACTCGACTATTTTGGTATCTGGATACTTCGGTATTCGAATACTTGTGATGAGTTCTTTTTGGAATTCGAGTACTTTTGTATTCGAGTATTTTGGTATTTGAATACTTGTAGGATGAATACTTCGCTACATGAATAATTTTGATGAATACTACTGTATTCGCATACGAGAAATAATCGAGTACAACGAATTCTCTGAAATCTAGTACGCGAGTACTTTTGTAATCACAAATTATCCCATCTCTAGTTTCGTGTTTCTCTAGTGGTGACGTTAAATAATTATCATTACCTTTCTCTTGGATTATGGTTCAAAATAACGTGGTGTTGTCCTCATATTTTTCCCTTCGGGTTTGATGCCGGACCGTCGCCAATAGCCCGTTGTGTTGCTCCAGTGTGACGTTACTTACATACATACCTACCTACCCATCTTTAGTTATATCAATCATAAAATAGCATTACATCTATAGAACCTCCGGGGCCATCTAATCGGTCGTTATATCGCAGTGAGTCGCTAAATAGAAGGTCGCTATAAAGATAATGTTGTGTATAATAATCGTCTATTATGTAGTGCTGCTTATATGTAATGATGCTTATATGTAATCATTAAGCAATTCAAATGATCACGCATTTTGAACTCGCTCAATATATTTTTCAAACATTTGTGCTCAAGCATCACCAACAGTGACACTAACATCCTTTTAAGTATGAATCGTCTCAGAACTCGAGCTTCTACAGCGTACGTGGTAATCCAATAATCCAGCGGAACAGTTCCCTGATGACGTCACGAGAGTGGGCCCGGTAACCAATTGCCAATGATCGGTCTGTAATTATGCAGATTAAATATTACGAAATCCAGGGCATGAGAATGCACTTAGATCCCTATTACCCCTAGTACTCCAAATCCCACTTATAATATGTGTCCGGCATCAGAGTAGAGATGTAGACATTTTCAACGACTCAATAAGCATGTTCGTGTTGTAAAATGTGTAAAAGTTTTGAATCCGATGTGTTATGGAAGTGAACACCAATGGAGATGTTTGGTGAGGAGGATTTCAGTGACTTGGCCAAACACGGATCGACCTTTATTGATATATCACTCATACATGTTAGATACAAAATAAAGAACATCAATTATATTACTCCAAACATTTTATTATTTCTTAAGGGGACAAAGTTGACTTTTCAAAATCAACAAAATCGATCGAAGTGGCCGCGGTAACAAAGTTGGAGTCGCGGATTAGCAACTCTGGTGCTTGTTAAATCTGTCGTGACATCGAAAGGTCTTTACGTTGACATGGTGTGGAAGATTGGACAGTGGGATGCCAGTTCAGATGCTGACCTCGTCATCTGACCACGGTTTAAAAATATAAAGTGTTATCCTCTGATCTTTCTTTCCGGGATTGTTCCCGTACAGTCATCAATAGTCCGTTGTCTAGCTCCAGTGCGATAAATCATTCCAGCTTAAGCAGAAAAATGCGTCTGTTTGAGGAATATATGGCCACAAAAGGCACATTATGCAAATGACCTCTGCAAAATTAATAAACCTCATACATAAAGAAATGTTTGGTGAGAAAAATCATTCCAGCATAGACAACGCTTCTGATTTAGGAATGCATGGACACAAAAAGCACATTAGGGAAACGACCTCTGCAAAATTAGGAATAAACTTCATAAAGAAGCGTTTGGTGAGGAAAAATCATTCCAGCATGAACAACGCTTCTGATTTAGGAATGCATGGACACAACAGGCAAATTAGGGAAACGACATCTACGAAATTAGGAATAAACTTCATAAAGAAGCGTTTGGTGAGAAAAATCATTCCAGCATGAACAACGCTTCTGATTGAGGAATGAATGGCCACAAAAGGCACATTATGCAAATGACCTCTGCAAAATTAATAAACCTCATACATAAAGAAATGTTTGGTGAGAAAAATCATTCCAGTATAGACAACGCTTCTGATTTAGGAATGCATGGACACAAAAAGCACATTAGGGAAACGACCTCTGCAAAATTAGGAATAAACTTCATAAAGAAGCGTTTGGTGAGAAAAATCATTCCAGCATGAACAACACTTCTGATTGAGGAATGCATGGCCACAAAAAGCGCATTAAGTACTTTGCGAAGAAATCCTAACCAAAACATCATTTCTTTCCTCGGAATAGGAAGCATCTGTTTACAGATAACCAAAGAAATGTTAACGGATAAACACAAGACATCGATTTTAGCGGAGATAGTTCGATAGAGTCCGGATATTTTTTCCTTTGTCCCATCATTCTTCCATTACCAGAGTACAATGGTGTAGTTTTACAGCAAGCCCAGCACTTTCAGCACCTCATCTACGGTACGGATAATCTGAGAATTAGTTGTAACAACTTACTTTTTCACGGAAAGTAATCGCACGAGATACGCTGTAGGATCTGCGAGAATTACAGTAAAAAGATGTTAACAATGAAAGGGAATGTCTGAGAAAGATAATATTAATACATTGTGTGTGTGTTTTTTTTGCAATTTGTTTGTCTGAATTCCTCTATTTCTTTTGAAAATCGGTGTAACTACTTTCATCTAGTAGAATGAACATTGTCACTTTTGCTGTATGTCTCAAGTTAACCATTAGAGGGGGTTACCCGTATAATTCCACCTTGCAACCTGCTGTCTTTCCTGCATGACATCTTAACAATTTTGACTTTCATGCATGATATCTTAACAATTTTGACTTTTTCAATAGAATCTTTCAAGCGAATTCATTTCATAAGAAAGGACCAATAGAATTTTTTCAATGGATTCCTATTCGAAGAAAAGGACCAACGGAATCTTTACAAAGGATTCTCACTCTAGAAAAAGGACCAGTAGAATATTTCCAAGATATTCTGTTCTAAGGAAAGGTAGGTAGATAGGTTAATTGACGTCGCACTAGAGCAACACAACGGGCTATTGGCGACGGTACGGGATCAATACCAAAGGTTAACATCTCGTGATTGTGAATCACGGTCAGATGATGAGAACAACACCTGAGCTCAAACCCCACTCTCCAAATTTCCACACCACGTCAACCTGAGGACATTTGAGGTCATGACAGATTTAACGTGCACCATCCCCCGTGTACACGACGGTCTTTGGTTGGCCGGAGTTTCGCACTCGCAACCCTCCGGTTTCTAATATGTTGCTCTTCCAACTGGGCTACAGCGGCGCTCTGAGGAAAGGACCAAAAAAAATTTTTTTTAAAGTTCTACTCACAAAGGATCAATAGAATCTTTCCAAAGTATTCTTTTCGAAAGAAAGACCCAATAGAATCTTTCCAAATGATTCTATTTTAAGAAAAGGACATATAGAATCTTTCAGCCGAATGCTATCGCATGATACATATCGGGGTTACCTTAGAGCATAGTTTATCGCCGTTTTGGCAACATTTGATGCGTAATCTAATTTCAATTCGGAATTCTTTCTTTGAAATTTTTATTGGCGATGGGCTGAAATCGTATTCAGAAAACAAGCCAAGTGACGCCATGTTAGGAATACGCACAATGAACACGTTACCTCGCATAAACACTACTGCCACCTACATTTAGATGACAGATTAAACTTTTCATACGTGTATTATATTCTTTTCAAAATTAGTACATTATTCTTTCTTTGTTCATATTTATGCCTGTTCAATATGCAATTTGTACTTAAACCTCCTGGTGGTTGATACGATGAGGTATCTCGTCATTTACAAGACTGCCCAGATCTTGTTGGACGAGATATCTCGTCATTAGCAAAATTGGTCAGATCTTGATGAAAGAGATATCCCATCACAACCACTTTTGGGGTTAAGTTGGCAAGTCGCTTGGTCTACGCTGCGAAACACGAGAGATATTTTCTTTTATCTCATATTTTTAAAATTACTAACTAAAATTACGCCATCTTTGTATATATCTCCTAAGACAATTTAAATCTAGTTATCTTTACAAATAAAATTCATTTACGCCACGATGCAACTTGCGGATGATGTAATAAATATCTCGCGAAAATAAAAACGGAAAAAAACTTCTATAAAACTGAAAAGTAAATATTTTGAAAGTGAGATCAAACTTCCTGAAAATAAACCGATTACCGATGTACTATAAAACTAAGGAAGCGTTCAGAAACTACTTGAGGCAAATGAAAACCTCAAGTTGCACGAATAAAAAATCCTTCCCTTCTTAAGTTCCGGCTAAGCTTTGCAGAACGCAATGTAACTTTTTCTGTTCAACCACAAGCATTAATTTGATTGTTTCGGTTCGCCTCGACTGAAAACAACCATGTTCACTCTCAAGCCTCTATACTAACGTGAGCGGACAGCTACTTGGCCAAAAGCCACTTGGAAATTTTTTTCATTATTTCTTATGCTGTTTACTTCCATACGGGTGATCTACTTCCTTCGTGTTTTTGTTCTAGGAAATCTTTCTGAATTTTGATTTCTACTTTCAAGTTTTTTTCCTGCAATGCATTTGAATTAGAACAATGATTCTATTTTTCAACGGCAGTATTTTACCTATTTATCATGTGAAATCTGGGAAGGAATGGGGTACTTAGACAATCGGAGAAGATGCAGAAAAAGCAATAAAACGATACAATAACAATAAATCATCTTATCTGCTTTTCCTATAAAGTAGAATAGATAAATGTACGTTGTGTTTTTTAGATTGGTTTTGCACAAGTACTTAAAGGAGACGAAGGTTTTCTAACCTATATAAACAAATCTCAGGTTTCTCGATTTATTTTGTTTTATTTTAATTAGAGCCATTTTATACTTTTAATTTTTTAGTTCACTTTCAACAAAATTCAGTAAAAAATTCTATAAATAATCTTATCTGCATTTCCTTTAACGAGGGAATAGATAAATGTACGTTGTGTTCTTTAGATTGGTTTTGCACGAGTACTTGGAAGGAGACGAAAATTTTCTAATATATACAAAACTCTGAGGTTTCTCAATTTATTTTGTTTTGCTTTAATTAGAGCCATTTTATACTTTAATAATTTGGTTCACTTTCGACAAAATTCAATTCAAAGTTCTGTAAATCTTATCTGCTTTTCCTTTGACCCTCCAACTGGTTTCGACGAGATATCTCGCCAGTCAGGATCTGATCAATTTTGTTAATGAAAAGATATCTCGTCATCAAGTTATTGCCAATTTTTCGATGATGACGAGATCACGATCTGGTTAGTTTCCTTCTAACGATATATCTCGATGGACGATATATCTCGTCCATCAAGATCTGGTCAATTTGACGAGATACCTCGTAGAGACAACCACTAGAAAGGTTAATATAGGAATAGATAAATGTACATTTTGTTACTTAGATTAGTTTTACTCGAGCACTTTGAAGGAATGTTTTCTAACCAACAGAAAAACTCAAGTTTCTCAATTTTTTTGTTTCAATTAGAGCCATTTTATGCTTCAATATTTTGGTTCACTTTCGACAAAATTCAATTCAAAATTCTATAAACCTTATCTGATTTTCCTTTAACATAGAATAGATAAATATATATTGTTTTTATACTGGTTTTGCATGAGCACTTTAAAGGAGGAATATTTTCTAACCCATACAAAACCCTCATATTTCTCAATTTAATTTTTTTCCTTTAATTAGAGCCATTTTATACTTTAATTTTTTAGTTCACTTTCGAAAAATTTCAATTCAAACTTCTAAACATTTATCTGTTTTTCCTTTAGCGTAAAGATAGATAAATATACATTTTGTTCAGATTGGTTTGGCTCTAGAACTTTAAAGGAGGAATGTTTCCGATCTATTCAAACAACTCTCGTGTTTCCAATTTCTTGCTTTTTAAAATTAGAGCCATTTATAGCTTTATTTTTTAGTTTACTTTCAACACAATTCAGTGGGTTTAAAAATTTGACATGGGACATTTCACTTAAAATCAAGGGAGAACAAATATTTTTAGAGGATGAATGCTGCCTCCTTTGGTTCACGTCACAATGTGCTTTTCATCCAATGGTTTCTACATTTAATGTTTACGCGACATTCCTACAGAGAGGAAGATTACATACAAGCACTTCACCTAGCAAATGGCGGTTTGCGAAATACCGTCTGCTGTGAAAGTATAAAACTGTTTTTCGCTACACTTTAAACACCTAAATGTGAATTGTGATGCTGCGAAAACTTTTAAAATATCCTATCTCTACTACAACAGCTTGTAACAAAAATATTTAGAGTGAATATTAAGTTAATGCAACTACATTTTACTGTGTTGTGTCATGGCTAACTGGATCACCTGTAGGATTCGTAAAAACTTCTAGTGGTTATAAACATTTCGATTTGTCTATGGGTAACAGCGTATGGGTTATAGTTCTCAAGGTGATCACTTGGACTGCTGCATTCCGACCCCAACTGACGAATACCGAAGGTTGGTTGATTGAAGACAAATGACCTCAAGAGAGTTCTTTTCTAAAAGGATTATAAACTCGCTTAGGGTATAGGGCTGCCATATGCAAAATAATGCAAATCAATCGCTGGATACAAAGCCTGAAGTCACTCTAAAGACGATAATTTGTGGAATATGCATGTATAATATGCATAGTTGATTGCATGTTATACATTCACTTTATTGTTTAAAAGCGTATGAAATCTGACACCTTTTAATCAAGACATGCATGTAAAAATGAAAGTTAAATAAATACGATTTTTTTTAATTAAGCACGTATTTAAAATATATAATTACACTGCTGGCCACCGTAAATGCAACACCCTGAAGGAAGCATGCAAATAATATGAAATTTACAACATGCATTAGCGGAGGTGAGATATGCAAATGATTAGAATTTCAGCGCAGTCGCACATCACGCGCGCCTGTGGCGCCACTTCAAAGCGCTATTTAAGGCTTGGAGATTTCGACGATTTCAAGTACGGCAATTGTGTTTTTCTCGTGGTTTTTTCAAAAAAACGATCAATTATGCCTCGTAGAAAACAGCGATCATCTTTTGATCAAGTATCCGAGTTCGACAGAGGAAGGATAGTGGCCTACCGAGATTGTGGATTATCTTTCAGGGAAATCGGTAGTCGTGTTGGACGAAACCAAACAACTGTAATGCGGATATGTGATCGTTGGATGCAGGAGGGTACGACGGACCGACGTGTTCGATCGCATCCACCTCAGTGCACCACTTCACGTGATGACAGGCATATTGTGCGTATGGCAGTGACGGATCGCTCAGCCACATCACGAACCATAGCACAGCACATTCAGTCTGTACCGCATCATCCAGTGTCTGCGCGCACCATTCGACGCCGTTTACAGCAGAGTGGTCTGTCCGCAAGACGTCCATTGCTTCGTCTACCCTTGACGCAGAACCACAGACGTTTCCGCCGCCAATGGTGCGATGAAAGAAGGATGTGGACGGCAGAATGGAATGAAATTGTCTTTAATGACGAGTCACGCTTCTGTCTCCAACACCACGATGGTCGGATTCGAGTCTGGAGACACCGTGGAGAGAGGATGCTGAACAGCTGCGTTATGCACCGCCACACTGGTCCTGCACCGGGTATTATGGTATGGGGCGGTATTGGATATCACTCTCGCACTCCTCTAGTACGCATTGCCGGTACTTTAAACAGCCAGCGCTACATCTCCGAGGTGTTGGAGCCAGTTGTCCTTCCTTACCTTCAGGGCTTGCCCACAGCCATATTTCAACAGGATAATGCGCGACCACACGTGGCACGCATTGTCCAAGGGTTCTTCGTCAATCGCCAGATTGAATTGCTTCCCTGGCCAGCTCGCTCTCCGGATCTTTCGCCGATAGAAAACATGTGGTCCATGGTTGCTCAACGATTGACCCAGAATACATCCCCAGCTGCCACACCAGATCAACTTTGGCAACGTGTGGAAGCTGCTTGGTCTGCTGTACCCCAAGAACACATCCAAAGTCTCTTTGAATCAATGCCGAGGCGTGTGGCAGCGGTGATCTCCAACAATGGCGGCTACTCTGGCTACTGATTTTGGCAGGAACCACACTTCACAGAAGTCTATAAATTTAATCATTTGATACTTGGTCAACATTTTATCTACAAAATAAATTTTGTTGTGATATCTCTTGTCTTTCTTGGTGTTGCAATTTGGGTGGCCAGCAGTGTACATATTATACACTCCCTTTATTGTTGAAATAAATATGGCACATTTTTTAAATAAATACATGAAAGTAAAAAGAAATTTAAATAACTAAGTATGTATAATTAAAAAATGTATTTTATACATTCACTTTATTGTTGAAAAAACGAATGAAATCGATGACACCTTTTAATTAAGATATGAATGTAAAAAAGAAAGTGAAATAATTACGATTCTAATTAAGTCTGTATTTAAAATGCATATTTAACTATACATATATTATACACTCCCCCCCCTTTATTGTTGAAAGAAACCTGACACCTTTTAATCAAGGCATTAAAGCAAAAAACTAAATAATTACGATTTTAACTAATCCAAATGTATAATTAAAATGGATTTTATTCATCCACTTTATTGTTGACATTAAAGCAAAAAACTAAATAATTACGATTTTAACTAATCCAAATGTATAATTAAAATGGATTTTAATCATCCACTTTATTGACATCTGTATTGTATGAAATCTGACATCTTTCAATTAAGACATGAATATAAAAAACAGTTAAATAACTACGATTTTAACTAAATCATGTGTATTTAATATGCATATTAAGTATTTATATTTAATTGTGCATTTAATTTCATTTTAAGCATACACATTTAATTGCAGATTGCATTTTAAGCATACATATTTAATGAATATTAAAGTATACATATTTAATTGCACATTAAATTGCATTTTAAGCATACGTATTTAAGTGTATTTTAGGCTTACATATTTAATAGTATATTTAATTGCATTTTAAGCATACATATTTTATAGTATATTTAATTGCATATAATATTTTATAGTATATTAAGCATACATATTTACTATGCATATTTAATTGAATGATAAACATATACGTTTAATATGCATGTTTAACTGCATATTAAGCTTACATATTTAATTGTATATTTAATTGCAATTTGGGCATACATATTTAATTGTATATTAGCTATACATATATAATATTCATATTTTATTGTATATTCAAGTGCATTTTAAGCATACGTATTTAATACGCATATTCAAGTGCATTTCATACACATTTACACTATGCATATTTAATTGTTTATTTACTTCACTTTAAGCATATGTATTAAATATGCATATCTAATTGCATATAAAGTATACATATTTAATTGCATTTTAAGCATGCATGTTTTTGTCTTTTAAGTATACATATGTATATGCATATTTAATTGCAAACCTTGAAAATAAATAAAAACATAATACTTTTGTAGTTTTTGACTTTACTTTGGAACATTTCATCCGTGATACCGAAGTTAACGTTCCGCACCATTATCCTCTAGTTGAAAACAAGTTCGCTTCCGGGTGAAATTCAAGCAACAAAATATACCCACAATCCCTATTAAGGCAGAGAGGTATACCAGATAATATGACAAGTTCGATAAAGGTACTCAGATAAACACGGTAATTCTTTGTGACAGATAAAATAAAATTTCAGAGAGAAAAACAGTATATAACAGAAAAAGAGACTTAATGATGCACTTTACATGCCCCGTGATGAATGGGAGGTCTGTTATGGAATGAGAAAAAGTATCATAGCAAGATTAATGCTCCTAAATTGAAACTAATGATGCACTTTACCTTTTATAATGGAAATGATGGCTTGGAAAATTCAACTCCGTTCCCCGATTAAATGAATATTTTAAACAGTTTACGTTTCCAAAATGGAATACCTGTTTGCGGTGCCTATATATTGACATAAAAGCGTTGCCTGTCATTTACTGGGAGGCAATAAACTGTGTTCTAACGAAGTGTGAGTTCGTAAAAAGAATGCTCGTCATTTGTAACTTTAATATTTAAAGCAGTATTGTTTAGTTTGTATAAGGAAATGCGCGAAAAAGGATTTGATCTGTTCTTGTATTGCGTATGGTAAGGAAATACACATTTATCATTTCTAAAAAATTATATAAGTAAAGGAGAGAATTTATTTAAGGATAACAAATAGCTACCAGTTTTCATCAGTGATCTAGAATATTAGAGGTATTTTAGGGTAAACAAACTACTC
The DNA here is from genome assembly GCA_933210815.1 of Meta bourneti. NCBI lineage: Eukaryota > Metazoa > Arthropoda > Arachnida > Araneae > Tetragnathidae > Meta > Meta bourneti. The sequence continues at coordinate 91,471,457 of OW119934.1, forward strand.
GCATTACTTAGTCTCTACCCCTTTTATAAAACTCAAGTTTCTTCAATAAATGCTATGCAACAAACTACATTACCGATACTTGCACAATAAGTATAAACACTTTCACAGCATGAACACTTCACCGTAACCTAGTTACTATCACTATCTGGTCAAAACTTGGACTTGGAGAGTGGAGTGAGGTGGCAGCTCAGGTGGGACCTCGTCATCTGACCGTGGTTCAAAATTACGTGGTATTGTCCTCGGTCTTACCCTTCGGTTCTTATCCCGGACAGTCACCAATAGCCCGTTGTGTTGCTCCAGTGCGACGTTAATTACCTACCTACCTTTACTTAGTGTTTAGTAGTTTCGCTTTTTTCATAGATTTTCTGACGTGTCTTAAAACCTTTCCAGTGACTATTTATCCGGGATAGCATTTCAATTCGCGACGAGTAAACGGGGGTTTAATTACATTGCTATCTATTAGAGATAGACGGGTCTGAAGAAAATTGATGACTTATCTGTAATGTTACGAGTTAACCAGGTGACGACTTATTATCCAGGTTTTGACGAGATATCTCATCATCAAGAAATGGCCAATTTTTTGGTGACGAGATCAAGATCTGGTCAATTTTCTTCTAACGACGAGATATCTCGTCCGTCAAGATATGATCGGATTTGTTAATGACGAGATACCTCGTCGACACAGCCACAAGGAGGGTTAAAACCTTTCCACAGTGACTAGTTATCCGGGATAGCAATTGAATTCTCGACGAGTAAACGGAGGTTTAATTACATTGCTATCTATTAGAGATAGACGGGTCTGACGAAAACTTATCTGTAATTTGACGAGTTAACCAGGTGACGACTTATCTAGGTTTTACTGTATATATACACATTGAGAAATAAACGCAGATTTATGTGAATACTATCTCTGTTTATTCTGTCTTAAATATCAAAACGATGGCCTACATGCAGGTGAGTAGCAATCAATGGACTTATTCAATTTTTTAAAACCCAGGTTTGACATTACAGGATAATTATGAGTGCGGCATTTTATCGTAAAGAAGCAATGTCTCAGGAGTCTCCATTGTTTATTTACGACCGGTCTTTGCTAATAAGCAATCGCAAATCGCTCTTTCATTTACATGCTCAGCGCAGAGCAAGCATAAAAAGAAAATAATTTATTTGTACCATAAAGGGTTTTTATGGATAAGGCGATATTGGAACACAGCTTATTTTGCTAATAAATGTCGGCCTGTGTTTAAAAGAATGGATTTTTTTAGATTCGTTCGTTTCATCATGACTTCAGTTAACGCTGATAAAGCCTTGGATTTCAAGTGAGATTCTTGGTTAAGGTTAATGTTTATGCGGGTAGGATAGGTAGGTATTTTAATTAACGTCGCACTGGATAAACACATCGGGCTATTGGCGACGGTCCGGGATCAAACCCGAAGGGAAAGTCCGAGGACAACACGTAATTTTGAACCACGGTCAGATGACGAGTTCACACCTGAGCTGGCACTCCACTCTCCAAGCTTCCACACCACGCAAACGTCAGGACATTTGAGGCCACGACAGATTAAACGTTCTCCAGCCTCCCTTGTGCACGATGGTCTTTGGTTGGATTCGAACTCGCAACCCTTCGTCTGCTAATCCGTTACTCTTCTACCAACCAGGCTACCGCGGTACTTGAGTAGTCTGAGATTTCTGAGAAATGTAGTATTGCCTTTAACCCACAACATACTTAATGGGTAAATAATCGCATCTATTAGGGGAAGAGTCCATGAATACTTCCAATCAAATGAATTGGCCCCAAAATCAGCATACGTTAAAAAATATTAGCATTAATTTAAAGCATTTCATAATTGTATAAATTAAAAACTGATTAACAGAAACAGTTATCAATCAACAAAAGTATAAACAATCATAGTTTATAAGGGATAATATCCATGATAATAAAAGGTAGGTAACTGAATTGACGTGGTGCAACACAACGGGCTAGTGGCGTCGGTACGGGATCAGTCCCGAAGGGAGGACAACATTTCGTAATCCGAGGACAACACCTCGTGTCCGAGGCCTCACCTCGTAATTTTAAACCACGGTCAGATGACGAGGACAACACCTGAGCTGTGGTACCCCACTCTCCAAACTTCCATACCATGCCAACGTGAGGACATTTCAGGTCACTAACCTGCACTAGCCCCCACGTTCACGACGGTCTTCGGTTGGATCGAGCTTCGAACTCGCAATTCTCCGGTTGTCAATACGTGACTGCCAACTGGGCTACCGATAATAAAGGAGGACTAAAACTTAAACGAGTTTTAATCCCAAGAAAAAAGTAAAATGTTTCATCTTGTATTTTTAACGCATCCTAAAAAGAGCAATAATTAGATATCAGCTCCTATAATAATTTTTTTTATGTATTTTCATCAATATACATCTTTTAAGTTTTTCATTCCTTTTATTCCTTAATGATGACATTATTTCAATAAAGCCTCGAATGATTTAAAAAAACCTGAAAAGATTATGCTTTTTCTATCATCACCTTAAACAAGAATCTAATGGCGGAACGTCGTTTTTTTCCTAATCTGACCATTTTTGATGGATTGGAAGAACAGAAAAATGATTCGCCTGCCTAGAATCTACTATTTTTAGATGTTTCAAGCCTTGATGCGTTTCTAATGCTCTTACCAAGATTTGAGTGAATTCCATAACATGCTTTTATCCCATTGAATCCACACACTCTTCGGATTATTTCTTGAAATTTTATGACATTTGAAGATTTCACAAATATTTCAATTACTTTTAAGTTTGTAAAATTGAATGCAATAGATTTGCCAAATATTGTCAACAAAAGCCTGACAACCAGAGTTTAATTGGTTGGTAGGTAGGTATTTTAGTTAACGTCGGGCACTGGAGCAACACAACGGGCTATTGGGGACGGTCCAGGACCGCGGTCAGATGACGAGGTCACACCTGAGCTGACACCCCATTCTCCAAACTTCCACACCACGCCAACGTGAGGACATATGAGGCCGTTTAATGTGCACCAGCCCCCTTGTACACGACGGTCTTTGGTTGGATTCGAACTTGCAACCCTCAGGTTGCTAATCCGTTACTCTTACAAGGCGCGAGAGTGGTGTTTTGGCGCGAGGGCCAAATAAGACCCTCGTTCCATAAAAAACACAAACAACCAGAGTTGAGTTAGATGTATTTAACATTTGCAGCGGTCATGCGACTCAACTCCTGACTGCGGATCAGAGATCACTTTCGGGTTCTAAAAGAGTAGGTAGTTAATTAGCGTCACACTGGAGCAATACAACGGGCTATTGGCGACGGACCGGGATCTATTTAGAAGTAAAAAATCCAAGGACGCTTCGTAATTTTGAACCACGGTCAGACGACGAGAACAACACTGGATTGGCACCCTACTCTCCAAACTTCCACACCACGCCAACGTGAGGACACATGAGACCACGACTGATTCAGTGCACCAGGTCCCGTGTACACGACGGTGTATGTCTGGATCAAGTTTCGACCTCGCATTGCTAATCCGAAGAATTCTTGAAAGAATTCTTAATAGTAAGATTGTTCGTAAAGATATTTTTGCAGAACTAGTTGTGTGTTCTAGGTGTTGTGATGTTTGCTCATTTCATCAGAAGGACCTGCATGAGCCAGGCCACTCGATTGCAATATTTCAATTCTAATTTTAATCCCAATTTCTCAATTGTAATTGAATTTCATCTGCCAAATGAAGTATTCGTCTTGATTGATAGTTTCTGGATTCAGGGCATATGTCTGGTGTTCGCCACAGAAGCTGTTGTTGCTGTAGAAACCTGGAACTGATCATTCCGGATGCCCTGGGGAGGGTGGTGCTGACTTTTCCCAGTCCCGTTTTAAAACACGAACGCGATTTCTGATCCGCAGTTGGGAGTTGAGGTGCATAGTCGCTGCACTTTATTTCTTCTTCAGTTCAGTAAGCTTTGTACTTGCACTATACACAGTCGAGTAGCTTAACGGGGATTTGTGTAACTTACCTTTGATCCCGGACCGTCGCGACTAGCCCATTGTGTTGCTCCAATGCGACGTTAATTGAGATACCTACCTACCTGTACCTTACCTGGGTGTATTAATAATCTGTGTCAGTGATACTTTCCTAGTGTCTGTATATCCGTTACTGGACATCGCTGGTCTTTTGCCTGGAGCAGCTTGGCCAAATATGGCCTTTGCGCTATCAAAACCCCAGAATTAAATTAGATTCAACTGTGTTTTTCCTTCAATGTGTATCACGCTTTGTATTTACATAACACAGCAGCGTTGCTTAACAGCGATTCCTGTAACTTATCCTGGGTATATTTCTCTTTTCTGTGTAAGTAAAACTAATCTGTGTCAGTAAAACTGTATGTCCATTACTTTGCTTTCTCTTGTACTTGGCACAGCTTGGCCAAATATGCCCATAAAAACCCAACGATCCAGATTTGAATTAGATTTAACGATATTTTTTCCTTTTCAATGCATCACGCTTTGCATTTACACAACACAGCCTTCTCTACCAAACGGCAATCAACTCACAACAGCCGCGTTTCTTAATGGCGATTCTTGTAACTTATCTTGGGTCCATCTCTCTTTTCTGCGTCAATAAAACCCTCCCCATGTGTATGTCCATTACTAGACTTTGTCTTGCGATTGGCCAAATATGTCCCATGGCCATAAAAGCGCAACGATGCAGAGTTAGATTACATTTAGCTATATTTTTCCTTTTGAATGTAGCATGATATGTACTCACACAACATATCATGACGATATGTTGTGTGAGTACATGTTTAACGACGATTTCTGTAACTTACCATGGGTGTATCCCTCTGTTCTGTGTCAGTAAAACTTACCCAGAGTGTATATTTGTTACTTGACTTTGTCTTGTGTCTGGCGCAACATGGCCAAACATGGCAATTGAGCCATAAAAACACAATCCAGAGTTGAATTAGATTTAACTACATTTTTTCTTTTCAATACAGCCGCGTGGCTTAACGACGATTCCGGTAATTTACTCTGGGTGTATCCCTCTATTCTGTGTCAGTAAAACTTTCCCCGTGTGTATGTCCATTACTTTACTTTTCTTGTGCTTGGCACAACTTGGTCCAATATGTCCCATGAGCCATAAAAATCCAACAATCCAGATTCGTATTAGATTTAACTACGCTTTTTCCTTTTCAAAGTAGCACGCTTTGTATTTGCACAACACAGCCTCGTTATTTAATTGCGATTCCTGTAATTTACCCTGAATTATCCCTCTCTTCCGCGTCAGTAAAACTTATCCAGAATGTATGTATATTATTTGTCTTTGTCTTGTGCTTGGCACACCTTGGTTTAATGTAGCCTTGGATCCGTAAAAAACCCAACAATTCTGAATTGAATTAGATTTAGTCTTTCTTAAGGTTGACTCGGCAATATATCCTGGGTTCCAATCTCTTCTCTGTAAGTAAAACTTTTTCGTGTGAATGTCCATCACTTGACTTTGTCTTTTGCTTGGAGAAGCTTTATCAAATATGTCCCATGCGCCATAAAAAACCCAACAATCCAGATCCGAATTAGATTTAACTAAATTTCTATATTTTTAATGTAGCACGTTTTGTATTTACACAGCACAACCTCGTTACTTAACGCCGATTCTTGTAACTTACCCTGGTTATATAACGACAATCGAAACATCTTGTCTTCCGTGTCAGTAAAATGTATCCAGAGGGTATGTCTATTACTTGACTTTCTCTTGCGCTTGGCACACATTGGCCTAATATAGCCTTTGCGTCATTAAAACCAACAATTCTAAGTTGATTAGATTTAGCATTTCTTAACATTGGTTTTGCAACTTACCCTGGGTCTATCTCTTCCGTATAAGTAAAACTTATACAGAGTGCATGTCCATCATTTGACTTTGCCTTGTGCTAAACGCAGTTTTATCAAATATGTCCCATAAAAACCCAACAATCCATATTCACATTAGATTTAACTACACTTTTCCCTTTTCAATGTAGCATGATTTGTATTTACAAAACACAGCCTCGTTGCTTAACAGCGATTCTTGTAACTTACCCTAGATATATCCCTATCTTCTATGTCAGTAAAACCTATCTCGAGTGTATGTCCATTACTTGACTTTGTCTTGTGCTTGGCTTAATATAGCCTTTGCGCCATGAAAAGCCTACAATTTTGCGTTGAATTAGATTTAGCGTTTCTTAAAGTGAACCCTGGATCGATCTCTTCTGTGTGAGTAAAACGTTTTTCGCTCGACTGTCTATTAGTTGACTGTCTTGTGCTTGGCGAAGTTTTATCAAATATGTCCCATGCGCCATAAAAAAACCAACAATCCAGATTCGAATTAGATTGAACTACATTTCTTTCTTTTCTGTGCACAACGCTCTTTATTTACACAACACAGCCCGCGCTACCTAACGGCAATCGAAACACCCCAATCGAAGAGCGATTCTTCCGAGGCCTCCTCTGACAAGAGATAATTGGAAATCCAGTGATCTTTGAAAGGAAAAACAAATGTTTGCCTCCACTGCCCGTTTCTTCTCGATCCACTGCATTTGAATTGGAATTTCACTGTATTCGCTCCTAAACAAGGCAAAAAGCACCGGGGAGAGGGAATTTTAAATCAAATCACGTGATAAAACACACATTAACTAAACACAGCTGTGAATTCCAGTCTGGCTGAGAGCCATCAGGGGAGGCATTTAAATGGCAGGGCCTGTCGTCCCACAGCTTGCCAGCATTCCATTGGATTTCAATCACTCAGCCTCCCCTACGGAAGGGACTCCGCCTCCTATTCTGCCGTAAACAGAGCCCGGTAATACGATTTTCTTCAAGGAAAATCGGGAGAGCCGACTGCGAAGAAAACGTGGCGTTAATGAGACTCTTCCGAATTCGGTTGGTCTACAGTGCGATTTAATTCTATCCGTAGCAATTACGGAAACTTGGGACGCGTCGTGGGGTTAATACTTCGATGGTTAATTCGTACTTTGCTTTTGTAATTTGGGAACTGAAAGAGCTGCCTCACATCAGTTTCGAGTTTGTAACCCGGTGTGTGTTGTTTCGCTCATTAATAAACAAATGGTGTTTGGGTTTGTTTTTATTTCTAAAGTAAAACTAACAAAACGTTTTGTATATGGTGACCGAAAAGCATTATAACGCGTGCTAACTATATAATTATATAGTACTATAGTTAGTTGTCGAAAATCATTCTTTAACGTCTAATGATTTACACAATTCGTCTGTAATTACAGTTTGATTCTTATTAAATAATTATTATTAAAGTAAAGCCTCTGTATTCACTCATTAGATAAACTGACTTCGAAGATTCCTACGGACCGAAGACATAATTATCAAAAGTCTAAAAGCTTCAAAAGTATAAAAGCGTTCCTTGTATCTGTGTGTCCATTAACTTGACATTGTTCGGCGTAACGTGGCCAAATATGACCATTGCGTCATGGACACATCAACCAAAAATGGCATATAAAGAAAAAATGGCGTATTACAATTTCGAATTGGTTGGTCTACTGTGTGATTTAATTTACTGTAGCAATTACGGAAACTTGGGACGCGTCGCGGGTTAGTACTTCGGTGGTTAATTCGTACTTTGCTTCTCTAATTTGGGAACTGAAAGAGCTGCCTCATCAGTTTCGCCTCTGTAACCCGGTTTGAGTTCTTTCGCTCATTAATAAACAAATGGTGAAAGGGTATTTGGGTTTGTTTCTTTTTAACGCTGTAACTATAACGTGCTGTAGTTAGTTCCCGAAAAGTATTCAGTGGCTTATAGATTTACAGTATTCGTCTGAAATGGCAAACTGTTTGATTTTTATTAAAGTAATCTACTGGGAACTACTATGTTCACTTATTAGATGGGCTTAGAAGATTCCCACGGAACGAAGACTCAATTGACAAAAGTCTAAAAGCTCCAAAGATGCATCTTTGGTTTCAGTGAAATCTTCCTAGTGTGTATGTCCATTAACTTGACATTGTTTGGCGTAACGTGGTCAAATATGGCCATTGCGCCATGAAACCCAAACCAGCCGTGAACACGGGGCTGTTTGGGTTTCATGGTTAAATCTGTCGTAGCCTCAAATGTCCTCACGTTGGCGTCATGTGGAAGTTTGGAGAGTGGGGTGAGAGCTCAGGTGTTGACTTCGTCATCTGACCGTGGTTCGAAATTACGTTGTGTTGCCTTAGGATCTTTCCCTTGGGGAATGATCGCGGACTGTCGCCAATACAAGGACTGTGTTCATCTAGTGCGCCGTTAATTACTTATCATTACCATCGGTGTCAGTAAAAGCTTTTCTTGTGTGTATGTCCATTTACTTGACGTTGCTTGGTCAAACATGACCATTGTGACATGGAACCCAACCAACAAAAAATGATTAATGAAGAAACAACCGGTGTATAAAACAATTTCGAGTTGGGTTGATCCACAATGTGATTTAACTGTTCCTTTCACCACCAGTACTAAAACAGTTTTTGTCCTCCTTTATTGAGGTAAAATAAGAACCCTGCCTCTACTATAAAGCCTCGTATACAGAGTGGTCAGAATCGACGGCATAAAAATGATTCCTTGTCGAAAACCGATCCAAAAAGTGTCCGCTTTTCGATCGGACGTGAGATATCGGAGATGTTCTCGGCAAAACTTTTATGACTTCGCTTTCGGTCATTCGACATTTCAGGGCTAGAAATACCAAACTATCCACTATTCCTTGGGGTTGTCTGTAATTGGTCCCGAACCGTCGCCAATAGCGCGTTGTGTGCTCCAGTGTGAAGTTAATTCAACTACTAACGACCAACCAACCTTTGAGGGTTGCCAGTACCTGAGAGTAAATCGATTAACGTGAGAAAATAAAGCACCAGATGGGTATGTATGTCCAATTGTGTGCGTTAGACTATCAGTTATGTGTGCGTAGGTTTGATTCCTGTAACTTATCCTGGATGCCTTTGTCTGTTCTGTGTTAGTAAGAGTTTCCTAGTGTATGTGTGCCTATTACTTGATGTTGTTTGTCTTGTGTCTGGCGCAGCATGGCCAAATATGGCTATTGCGCCATAAACCCAACCAATCCTCTAAAGCTAAATCCTGGCTATGTCACTGAGTAAAATCGTCATTCTAAAAAATAATCTTTTCATTTTTAATGATGACAACGTTAAAGCCTGATTTTATTTGTAAAGTAATTCGGCAATAACTCATAACTATCGTAATAAAATATTGAATACTTCACGTGTTGAAATAAATTATTGTGGTTGAGGCTGGTAGTTGAATTTACGTCGAACTGGAGCAACGCAACGGGCTGTTTGTGGTTGAGTATTTCTTAGTTTTCAATATTGCTTGGCGTAGCTCGACTAGATGTAATCATTGAGCCAAAAAGAACCCAACCACCTTTCGTTGTCAATGTTCATGGATGCATCAATGGGTGCAACGCGCGAAGCTAAATCACTTTTAAATAAGTTAAAGCTTGAATTTATTTTAAAGTAATTCAGCAATTGTTTGCTTACAAATGTGTAGGATGTAGTAATTCGCTGTTCAAGCAACGCTATGTTAAAGCTTGATCTTATTTTATTCGGCAGTACTTCGTGAGTTGAAATAAAATTTTGTGTTTGAGGATTCTTTCGTTGTCAATGTTTAACGGATGTAGTAATTCGCTGTTCAAGCCGAACTATTTTAAAGCTTGATCTTATTTTATTCAGCAGTTTTTGCATAAAAACGTAGTTTGTTTCAGCTTATGAAGAATTCTATTGGCATTTGAGGATTTCTTTCGTCGACAATGTTCACGGATGTAGTAACGCTACGTTCATCACACGATGTTATTTTAAACTAATTCAGTCATCTTTCGCATAAAAATATTGAATACCTCGGGGTTGAAATAAGTTATTTTGGTTGATGATTTCTTTCGTTGTCAAAGTTCAAGGATGTATTAATTCGCTACCCAAGCAACCTTATGAGCCAATTAAATAAAAAATAAAACTCTTGAAAAATATTTATCTTTCATTAAAGCAGGCAAGGAAATCTCCCTCTCTTCCCGAACGAAATCTTCAAGCCCTTTTTAAAGCAGCCACTGTTGATTAAAAAAAATCTTATCGCAGATTTTCCTTATTCCCAAGTTTTTTAATTTCGGAGTTCTTGAACAAGCGCTCTTATCGGCTCTTGCTTAGACAAAAACGCTGTGGTCAGAACAAAAGAAGGAAAACTTTTGTCGATATCAACAAATAACTCAAAATTGATATCTTTTATCCGGAAACTTGGTCGGAAGCAAATCAGTCAATCGAAGAGAGGATTAAACTTTTTCTCCTATTTCCGGTAATTTTCTGGAGAGGAAAAAGCTAACTGAGGTTTTCCAATCCAATAAACCGGAGCCCAGGAAAAAAGTTTCCACCGTGATCGAGATACCAATCCCGAATTTTCTTCTATTCTGCGCATTAGAACGTTTCAGAGTTTTTAGAGGAGTAATAAAAAGTCCCTGTAACTTAATTAATCATTCAATAACATGATTACAAAGTACACATAAATTAGTTTTATTTGAAACTTTTATATGAAGGAATACTGATATTTTTATCCCAATAATGGCAAGAGCACATTTTGATCGGAAAACGTAAGAGTAAAAAGAAAATTCCTAGCAATGGTGGGCATGTAGCGTAAGTGTAAAAAGCAGGGTTCTGACAATGGTGGGTATATTACTTATAGGATGATTTCTGATTGAGTCGTCGGGTTTGGAGAATAGGACAAGGATCTCTAGTCCTATAAGACCTACTTTGGAGAAGATCGGAGAATTTGAATGATCTAGCCAAGTATTGTTTCAAAGCCTTTATTTAATTTGTTATTGCCAACGCAGGTCTATACTATGTAAAGTAGTTTACATAATTCGTTAATAAAAGCATCAGTTAAGAAAACAGTTTTTTAAATGTTAAGATCAAACCATTAAACGTTCTTCGTATACCTGAACAGATCTCGTCGAGAACTTTTAAACGATTACAAAGTTGCGCTCACGATTGTCAAGATAAGCCGCGATATTGTCAAAACTGATCACCGGTTCACAGAAGACAAATTTTAAAATATCCAGTTCCAACCCCTGCTAAACGTTCTTCATATTCTGAATGCATCTCGTTGAGAGCTTTAAAACGATACCACGCACAGTCATGTTAAGCTGACGGTTGCCGAGATAGTCATACAACGGCGGAACATGCAAAAATATTGCATCATTTTCCTAATCTACTCTGAGGGAAGGGGTAGCGTCACGCGGGCGATGTATTGTGCAGTGTGAAAATTGGACTCCATGCTGTTTACGAATATGCTAACACGATTAGTCTTTGCTTGTGTTTTTAATGATGTAATGAGTTCAATTGGGTCCTATTTTCGTCATAGGCGGGGCCGCATGTTTGCTTCTTACTATCTGCGGAGTTTGGTGTAGTCCACCGTCAGAAGATTCTTACGTTTCTCTGAGACATTTGGGCCACGCACTCCTGTTTAAAATTTCAGTAACGAATAATACTTTCTGTAGATTAAAACGATTCTTGGATTACTCTGAAACTTTGGGGTAACGTATTCTTCTGTTTACTTCTGTTTTCTTTCCGTAAAGAATAATTCTTTCTGTAGATTAAAACTGTTGTTAGGTAAATAAAGGTTCAAAATATTTTTGGGGACCATCTACTCGTTCTGTTTAAAATTTCGGCAACGAATTTTTATAGATTAAAACAATTCTTAGGTTACTCTGAAACGTTTGGGTAACGTATTCGTTATGTTTTAAATTTTCAGTAACGAATAATGCTTTCTGTAGATTAGAATGATTCTAAGGTTACTCTGAAACATTTTTTGTGGGGTCACATACTCGTTCTGTCACAAAATTTTCGTAACGAATGATACTTTCTGTAGATTAAAACAATTCTTAGGTTACTCTGAAACGTTTGGGCAACGTATTCGGTTTCGTTTTAAACTTTCCGTAACGAATACTTTTCCTATAGACTAAAAAGATTCTCAGGTCACTCTGAAAAAATTGTGGGAGACCACGAATTAGTTCTGTTATAAAAATTTCCGTAACGAATAATATTTTCTGTTGTCGATAACGACTGACTCTTAGGTTATTCTGAAACACTGGATCACGTCAACGTCACATCCTACGTCAAAATCTTTATTATGCAAATCATATATGCGTAAGCTCTTTATTTCTTATCAGATTTTATTTTGATCAGTCACAGGGTGAATGTTTTGTTTTCTGTAACCCCTACACATCCAGAAAAGTCTAGTCGGTAATAACATCACAGATGTGTCTCGAGGAAGAACGTAAGCATGAATTGGAATGAGATCTAGAATGGTCTGGAATGTTCGCGGAAAAAATCCTGCATGGAATTGCTTCTGTGAGGGGCAAAAGTGAGTAAAAAGCACAAAAGTGAAGGACATAGATGGGCGAGAAGGGTTTTCATGGTGAGGATAAAGTCCGACCGTATCCTGACTCTAAAAGACAATGACCACCAAACTCAGGAGTGCTATAAACAAGACCTCACTTCGAACCATTTATTGGGTAAAGTTTTAGTTGTGTTCCAAAGAAAGAATGGATTTGTGAAAACCATGAACGGAAAATATTCCAGGCATACTTCACTTGTTTTACTTATTCTTTTTTATATATCTTATATAAACATAGGTTAACGAAATATAATCAGGTAAATATGTTATGATGTATCACGCGTCAGAAATTAAAACTTATGATTTTTATTAACTTTTATTTCAAACTTCAAAATAAAATTGTACTTTATCATATGATACTTCCAATGTTTTATAAGGACCGCGGTAGCCCAGTTGGAATAGCAAGTGGATTAGCAAACGGAGGGTTACAAGTTCGAAACTTTGTTCAGCCAAGACAGTTGTGTCCATCCAATACTTTATCTATAGGACACATTGGTGTTACATTTGCCTTTCGTTCGTTCAAGTGATATTAAACAATTAACTGTAACAATTATAACAATATAAGCCTTTTGGGATATGAATATTTGTCATTATTAACATATAAATTTAAGACATTCGCATATAACATGATGGGCTATTTGCTGTAACAATTATAACCAAACCAGTTCTTTTGAGACAGGAATTTTTGTTGAAGTTAACAAATATATTTAAGCGACATTCGCATGTAACGTGCTAGGCTATTTGCTGAAAAATTATAACCAGGTCTTTTGAGACATGAATTCTTTTTGTAGTTAATAAATAAATTGAAGCGACATTCAACGTGCTGGGCTATTTCATTTTTCTCAAGGGAATGTCATGAGTATCGAATAAAACAATTGAAATCGCTTTCGTGAGTTTAGCAATGCTTTTTATATAGGAAGTACTAGTATTACATTTTCCTTTCGTTCGTTCAAGTGATACTAAACAATTATAACCAGGCCTTTTGATACATGAATTTCTGTCGTTATCAACAAATATATTTAAGTTACATTCGCATTCGTGCTGGGCTATTTGCTGTAACAATTATTACCAAACCATCCTTTTGAGACATGAATTTTTGTCGTAGTTAACAAATATATTTAAGCAACATTCGCTTGTAAAGTGCTAGACTATTTGCTTTAACAATTATAACAAATCCTTTTGAGACATGAATATTTTTGGTAGTTTATAAATAAATTGAAGCGACATTCAATGTGCTGAGCTATTTCAGTTTCTCAAAGGAATGCTTGAGTATCAAATAAAACAGCTTTTATATTGCCAAGTACGAGATATTAGGGACATCGTCTCCTTCTGAGAATAGTTTCCTTCACTGCTGGTCAATGACAGCTGTTGAACAGTTGTCAATGGGCGATCGCTACAAAATTTCACTTGACCACTGAAGTGGAAAACTGTCCCAGATAAAACAACGGGAGCATATTGCATAGTGTGATGTCTTTTTAGTGGACAGCGATATAAAGTATTGTCTTTTTTAAACTTTAAACATCCACTCGGCAGAGGGATAGTTCTCGGAATTCAGTGAGCAAGTGTACAGTCGCTGAAAAAACTGATCCACTCCCCTTTATTTCGCGCACTATTCATAGTACAACGAATTCAAAGATATCATTCAATTGGGAATAACATTCCGTACAAATTCAAGTGCAAAAAATATATTGCATAAGGAGACGTCTTCATATCAAATTTTGCACAAACAACAAAATTTCCAATGGAAACACCATGTTTTGATGCCTTAATCAGATTCGGCACCGTTAAATGTGTATAAATATGAAATTTCATGACTCTACTATCGTTATACCCAGATATATTCAATGTTAAATTTACTGTCAATTTCAGGGATTATATCCACATTGAAAATCGCTATTCGTAGATCGAAATTAATTGTAGTTATAGCTGCCCGAATTTCAAATTTCAACACTATTTCAAACATATTTATCAGCACCTACAAACGATCCAAGAATTATTATATTTATTATGCAAGTGAACTCAATTCGAGAATTAAATTTATTATGCAAGTGCAAATGATCCTATAATTATTACCCTAGGTTTGTCAGACGTTTTTTAAACTTTTGGTTGCCCCTAAAATCCGCCATAATTAGGAAAATTTAATGTAACGCGAAAATTAACCATTCGAATGAGCTGAAATTTTGAATGGCCATATAAGAAGTCCATTTGAATCGATTCCTATCAAAATATAATAAGGTTCCAATTCATAATTTTCTCAAACAATAATTTGATAATTATTATCGCATAGTAAAAACTACTTTGTAAATAAAACATTAGGTGGATTTTGTTTAGGTCGTTTAACAGTAACATGGGGTACAAAATATCAGCGCTATTAAAATATTATTTAGGAAGATATCCATAAAAGTCTAAGAAACTTATGTAACATTAGGAACTTCAATCTTTCCGTACTCATGACTTCGAAACGGTAAGACCTAATGACATGAAATTCGGTATCTGAAGTTAAATTTTGATGTAGATTTGAAATTGTGTGTCACAATAGGGGTTTCCATTAGAAATTATGAAGTCGGTGCTCAATTCAATATGAAGACGGCCCCTTATGCAAATTTTATGCATTTGAATTTATAGAAGACGTTAGTTGCTGTCGAACGCGGACTTTCTCTACTATTAAAATTGCTCGAATAAAGGGGGTGTTTCGTTTTTTCCGCGGCTGTACATATTGATTTAACATATTGACATCATTCAGTTAAATAAAGTAACTAATTAGTTCCCTTCTGGGAACAGTTTCCGTCACTGCTGGTCAATGACAGCTGTTGAACAGTTGTCGATGGGCGATCGCTACAATATTTCACTTGACCACTGATGTGGAAAGCTGTCACGAATAAAACAACGGAATTTGATACAAACGTATCAAATATCCCGATAATGCATTTTAACTCTTGGAGGCACAAGATTTTTAAAGAAAAAAATTACGTTGCCTAGAATTGTTTAATCACTTATTCAGCTTCAAAATTAGTATAAAACATCAAATAGTAATATGTTTTTATTATAAAACGATTTATTCACTCATAATTAATTTCTGCGAAAAAAACATTTACCGTTATGAAGACAAAAATTCACTGCACCACACAATTCGCCAACCTAAATCACAACAGTATCAACAACTTACCAATGCGTTTTGACATGTGTAAATTTTTGTTTTCAGTTATTTATACATTTAGAGTTAGTTCATAGCATTGCCAACTCAATGGAAAACTTTAAATAAAATATGAAACTATGACTGACTAATTTCAACTTTTTGAGGTGGGTTAAAAAGTATCCCACCAGGCATAAAAAGCTAAGCAAAAGGTGGGGCAGTTTTTAACCCACCTAACCCCAAAGAGTTAATAGCACACCACTTCACCAAGGTTAGAACTACCTTTTGATACAGTCCAACGCAACCGAATCTTTCAGTCTGATTTCAAAACGGAGCCTTGTTGACGCCACTTCAACTACACAATAAAGTCTGCAACTATTTCAAAACTCGCGCTTCGCCATGCGATCCATCTTAAAGTTACCCATTGTCGTGAGACTTTTCCCCGAAGACAGCGCAGACTGCCCGCGATCAGAACGGGACATAAATCGCCCGGCTGATAAAGTGGGCGCGTTTAACACCCGACTGCCATCCAAAATGAACTCAACTCCACCCCAGAAGGGGCACAGCGCGTATACCTGTCTCCCACGCTCCATGGAAAATAATGAATCGAGAAAGAGAGAGGCGAGTTTTAATCATGAAACTATTTGCTTAGGCGGAACTATCTGCAGCAACTATTTAGCGCTCCAGCTATTCTAATGGATAAATGAAAAGTGGATGTTTGCATTCCGTTTTGCATTGTCAAAGCAGTTGACAGGCCTGGCTCTACAGAGCCTTGCTGCGCCAGTGTCAGCAATTCAACTTCCCTATTCCACGCATATTCCAGACCTTTCACGACTCTGTTTTAAAGAGAGGGATTAATTAATTACCTCTCTCTCTTTCGAGGGTCCGTTTCATAGTGAAGGGGATATAGCGTCGTGCTAAGTTTGAAAAGTTAAAGTTGTCCAGATGAAACTCAATTCTGTGTACAGTGGATGTCATCGCCAGTTGGTAATAATGATATGCTCTGCCTGGTGCCCCTTTGGATTGAAGTGTAATTATTTTTATACGAATAGGAAGAGTGTGCTAACGACATAATTGTTAACAGTGGTTGAACATCTGCTTTTGAAGTCTTGGGTGGATGTCTAGATTCAATTGGAGACAAATTTGCGGTTTCATTTATTCCATCACAGTATTCAAGTTCAATATTTATTTGAAGATATATTTAATACATTGAAATATCTATTCTAATTTCATTACCACTAATAAAAATAATTGTTGAATATCTTCTTTTGAAGTCTTGGGTGAATGTCTAGTGTCAGTTCAGACAAATTTGTGGTTTCATTTATTCCATCACCGTATGCAAGTTCATTATTTATTTGGAGATAGCTTTATTACATTACACATATCTATTCTAATTTAATTACCATTAAAGATAATGGTTGAACATATGCTTCTGAAATCTTGTGTGAATAGCCCGTTGTGTTGCACCAGTGCGACGTTAATTAAAAATTACCAATATCAAATCTTGTGTGAATGTTTAGAGTCAGTTTTTGAGACAAATTTGTGGTTTCCTTTATTCCATCACAGTATGCAAATTCAATATTTATTAAGACAGCTTTATTACATTATGAATACCTATTCTAATTTCACCATTCATAAAAAATAATGGTTAAACTAATAAATAATGGTTAATGGCCTTTGAAGTCTTGGGTGATGGTCTAGAGTCAGTTTGAGACATATTTGTGGATTCATTTATTCCATTGCAGTATGCAAGTTCAATATTTATTTGAAAATAGCTTTATTACATTACAAATATCTTTTCTAATTCCATTACCATTAAAGATAATGATTGAATGTTTGCTTTTGAAGTCTTGGGTAAATGTCTAGAGTCAGTTTGAGACCAATTTGTGGTCCAAAGATCCAAGGACAACGCCTGATAATTTTGAGCCATGGTCAGTTGATGAGAACACCTGAGCAGGCACCCCACTCTCCGAACTTCTACACCACGCCAACGTGAGGACGTTTGAGACAGATTTAACGTGCACAGGCCCCGTATAGACAACGGTCTTTGGCTGGACCGAGTTTTGAACTCTAACCTTCTGGTTGGTAATCCCTTTCCATAGAATAGAATTCCTTGGAAAGATTCTATTGCTGATTTTCTTAGAACAGAATCATTTGGAAAGATTCTATCGGTCCTTTCTTTAGAACTCAATCGTTTGAAAAAAATTCTATTACTCATTTCCGTACAATAGAATCCTAAGAAGTTCAAAATTGATTAGAAGTCATACAGGGAAAACAAATTACAAGGTGTAATTATGCGAGTGAACCCCTCAGAGGGTTAGATAGAATCAAATCAAATCGATCAATCTTGTAGATGCTGCCTTGGCGACTAAAGCAGGGCGCTTTTTCTTTTTTTGATATTTCAAAATCGATATTCATTTGAAAAATAGGACAATTCATTCTAACCTCTAGCCTCTGGGGTTGCTTAAAATATTTTAATCCACCACTTTCACCCCACCAGTTTTTTTCTGTTTCATTTCAACGGAAAATCGAGAACCTGCTCTATGTGAAATTTATCTCGTTAATGTAGCTATTACGCAGGGCCTTTGATTGCTTTTTCAGCTCTTATTTTCACATAATTTCTCGTTAAGTACCTATTTAAAAGAAAATTAATGTCTCCCTTAAATATGCCTATTCAAACTCTGAGGCTCTCCTACACTTTTATTCGCCAAAAATTAAATGATCCGCTCGTACATTAAGAATGCGGATCAATTTAAATTGGGTATTTTTAATACTTTTTTCCTTTCTGCAACTGCTGTTAGATAATTTTCGCACTCGTCGCTGTTGGAAAATTTTTGAGAGTCATTAAAGGCCGTAATAGTTCGTAATGGTGTGCGGATTTGTGGAAAGCCATCGAATCTTCTCATTGGAGAACCAAATCAGCTAGCGCACTTGGTGTATTGTGTATACTTTTTAGCGATCTGTTAAAAATTGCTCCGTAAAACTGTTGCTGAATTTAATTTTTATTTTATTTTCAAATGCTGTACTTTATTTGAAAGGCTTCTGATGATAAGTGTGACAGACATTTGGTCCTAATTAAATTCACTTGTATTAGTCGCTTTTAATTTAAGGGGATTGGATGGGATACATAAATTAGTACGCTAACCTCAATGTTTGTTAAGCTTTTGATAAGTGTAAAAGACACTTGATCCTAATTAAATTCACTTTTATTCGTCGCTTCTAATTTAGAGGTACTTAATGGGATAGTTAAATTGTAGCGTAAGCTCGAAGATTATTTCATACAGAAAAATATATAATAACCTGTATTTGAAAAGCTTCTGATAAGTGTAATTGATCCTAATTAAATTCACTTTTCTTCATCACTTTTAATTTAATAGTTTCGAATGGGATACTTAAATTGTAACATTAGCTTCAATGTTTGTTAAACTTCTGATAAGTGTAAAAGGCAGTTGATCCTAATTAAATTCATTTTTATTCGTCGCTTCTAATTTAGAAGTATTGAAAGGGATCTCAACTTGTAACGTTAGCCAGTGTTTAATTAGTATAAGTGTAAAAGACACTTGATGCTAATTAAATTCACTTTAATTAATTTAATTTAAAGGGATTGAATGAGATACATAATTTAGTATGTTAGCCTCAATGTTTGTTAAGCTTTTGAAAAGTGTTAAAGACACTTGATCCTAATAAAATTCACTTTTATTGGTCGCTTCTAATTTAGAGGCATTGACTGGGGATACTTAAATTGTAGCATGAGCTCGAAGATTATTTCAGACTAAAATATGTAATAAACTACACTGCTGGCCACCGTAAATGCAACACCCTGAAGGAAGCATGCAAATAATATGAAATTTACAACATGCATTAGCGGAGGTGAGATATGCAAATGATTAGAATTTCAGCGCAGACGCACATCACGCGCGCCTGTGGCGCCACTTCAAAGCGCTATTTAAGGCTTGGAGATTTCGACGATTTCAAGTACGGCAATTGTGTTTTTCTTGTGGTTTTTTTCAAAAAAAAAAACGATCAATTATGCCTCGTAGAAAACAGCGATCATCTTTTGATCAAGTATCCGAGTTCGACAGAGGAAGGATAGTGGCCTACCGAGATTGTGGATTATCTTTCAGGGAAATCGGTAGTCGTGTTGGACGAAACCAAACAACTGTAATGTGGATATGTGATCGTTGGATGCAGGAGGGTACGACGGACCGACGTGTTCGATCGCATCCACCTCAGTGCACCACTTCACGTGATGACAGGCATATTGTGCGTATGGCAGTGACGGATCGCTCAGCCACATCACGAACCATAGCACAGCACATTCAGTCTGTACCGCATCATCCAGTGTCTGCGCGCACCATTCGACGCCGTTTACAGCAGAGTGGTCTGTCCGCAAGACGTCCATTGCTTCGTCTACCCTTGACGCAGAACCACAGACGTTTCCGCCGCCAATGGTGCGATGAAAGAAGGATGTGGACGGCAGAATGGAATGAAATTGTCTTTACTGACGAGTCACGCTTCTGTCTGCAACACCACGATGGTCGGATTCGAGTCTGGAGACACCGTGGAGAGAGGATGCTGAACAGCTGCGTTATGCACCGCCACACTAGTCCTGCACCGGGTATTATGGTATGGGGCGGTATTGGATATCACTCTCGCACTCCTCTAGTACGCATTGCCGGTACTTTAAACAGCCAGCGCTACATCTCCGAGGTGTTGGAGCCAGTTGTCCTTCCTTACCTTCAGGGCTTGCCCACAGCCATATTTCAACAGGATAATGCGCGACCACACGTGGCACGTATTGTCCAAGGGTTCTTCGTTAATCGCCAGATTGAATTGCTTCCCTGGCCAGCTCGCTCTCCGGATCTTTCGCCGATAGAAAACATGTGGTCCATGGTTGCTCAACGATTGACCCAGAATACATCCCCAGCTGCCACACCAGATCAACTTTGGCAACGTGTGGAAGCTGCTTGGTCTGCTGTACCCCAAGAACACATCCAAAGTCTCTTTGAATCAATGCCGAGGCGTGTGGCAGCGGTGATCTCCAACAATGGCGGCTACTCTGGCTACTGATTTTGGCAGGAACCACACTTCACAGAAGTCTATAAATTTAATCATTTGATACTTGGTCAACATGTTATCTACAAAATAAATTTTGTTGTGATATCTCTTGTCTTTCTTGGTGTTGCAATTTGGGTGGCCAGCAGTGTATATTTGAAAAGCTCCTGATAAGTGTAATTTATCCTAATTGAATTTACTTTAATTCGTCGCTTCTAATTTAGAGGTATGGGGATAATTAAATTTTAAAGTTAGCCTCAAAGTTTGTTAAGATTTTGATAATTGTAAAAGACACTTAATCCTAATTATATTCACTTCTATTCGTCGCTTCTAATTTAGAGGTACTGAATGTGATAATTAAATTTTAACGTTAGCCTCAATGTTAGTCAAGCTTCTGATAAGTGTAAGATACCTGATCCTAATTAAATTCACTTTTGTTCCACTCTTATTTTGAGGTATTGAATGAAATACATTCTCTAAATTGTAACGTGAGCTCGAAGTTTGTTACATACTGAAATATATAATAAACTATAGTTTAAAAGCTTCTGATAAGTATAAAAGACACTTGATCCTAATTAAATTCACTTTCATTCGTTAAAGGGATTGAAAGAGATACGTACTAAATTGTAAGGTGAGCTCGAAGTTTGTTTCATATTAAAATATATAATAAATTGTGTTTTCAAAGCTTTTGATAAGTACAAAAGACACTTGGTCTTAATTGAATTCTCTTTTACGCGTCACTTCAAATTTAAAGGTATTGAATGGGATACTTAAAAATTTTAACGTGAGCTTGAAGTTTGTTTCATTCACTCCTTTAGGGTAAGGAATGAGTTTGTATGTTTCTCAGGAAATTATATGAATAATTTCATTTATATTTACAGTCGCGGAAAGAATAATGAACCACCCCTCTTCATTTGAGCAGGTTTGGCAGTAGAGAAAATTCAAAGATGGCGTTCGACAGCAACTAACGTCTACTATAATTTCAAATGTATAAAATTTGCTTAAGGGACCGTCTTTATATTAAATTGAGCACCAACTTCATAATTAATTCTAATACCAATCCCCAATTTTGACACCAATTTCAAATCTATATCAAAATTAAACTTCAGATACCAAATTTCCTGTCATTAGGTCTTAACGTTTCGAAGTACAGAAAGATTGGAGCTCCTAATGTTAAATCAGTTTCTCAGACTTTTATGGATAACTTCCTAAATAGTATCTCTACAGCGCTGATATTTTGTACCATGTTACTGTTAACAACCCAAACAAAATCCACATAATATTTTATTTTAAAAATAGATTTTAGTATGCAATAATAATTATTAAATTAATGTTTGAAAAATTATGAATTGGAACCTTGCTATATTTTGATAGGAATCAATTCAGGACTTTTAATATGGCCATGCAAAATTTCAGGTAATTCCAATTGTTTGTTTTTGAGTTGAATTAAATTTTTCTCATTTTGGTGATTTTAGGGGCAACCAAAAGTTTAAAAAAATGTCTGAAAAACCTGAGGAATGTTTAAATTCTTGAAAAAGGGTAATCTATAACACATTGCCTTGTACCAATTATGTGTAGTATAGATAAATTGAATGACATAACCTATTCACTTTTTGGATGATCGGAATATCATTTCGATATGTATTAAATAATTGTAGGTAGGCATTTAGGTTGCATACATGGAAACGAACGGTAATTTAAAAAAATTAACATTGATTAAGAACACTAAAGACGATACAAAATTATACGAAACATCGATCAACACTTTCTCCGTTTCGAATTGTTCACAATTCAAAAATTCTTCTTTTATCACATTTTAATCATAGCTACAATTCACAATATAGTAAATTCGCTCGTATAGTAAACATAATAATACTAGGATCATTTGCACTTGCATAATAAATATAATATAATTCTAGAATCGTTTTGACTTGTATAATAAATATAATTCTCGAATCGTTTGCACTCGCTGACAAATACGTTTGAAGTAGTGTTTAAATTTGAAATTTGGATAGCTATAACTTGGATAGCTATAATCTCGATCTATGAATAGCAATTTTCAATGTGGAGACGATCCCTGAAATTGACAGCAATTTTAATATTGAATATCTCCGGATATAAAGATAGTAAAGCCATGAAATTTCATATTTCGACTAATTTAACGATGCGGAATCTGATTAAGGCATCAAAACAAGGTGTTTCCATTGAAAATTTTGTTGCTTTTGTAAAAAAATTTTATATGAAGACGGCTCCTTATGCAATTTTTTTGCCTTTGTGTTTGCAGAGAACGTTATTCCCTATTGAATGATATCTTTAAATTTTCTCTACTATGTATAGTGCTCGAAATAAAGGGGATGGTTCGTTTTTTTCCCGCGACTGTATTTCAGTGTTTAACGGATGCTAATTATTTAGGATTGTAAATTAGAAAATTTTAAAAATAGCTTTTAAAACATCGAATATTGAATGATTTTCTATACTGTACTTTTTATTACTAAATTTGTCAAAAATTCAGTAATTTGCAAAGATTTTTTCTTGTGTATTTAATAACAAAACTTGTAACTTTCTGTGGCCTTTTTTATAAATATTTCTGTGCCGAACAGCATATTCCACACATATTTTAATATCTGCCGTTAAGTGAACTCTTTGATCCTTTTCTTCTCAGTTATGTATATTCAGTTGGTATTAATCATTTTAAAGAATATTTGTGGCATGTAAAAGTACAAAAACACTTAACAGAATAATGGGCCTAGTTTTAATTATTATACTTTGTTTTGCATGTTGTGGACAAGAGGCTACTTTTAAGTTCATTTGAAAATAAATTTTTTTCAGGATTGAGCACAGATAAACCAACACAATGAAACTATAAACTCGTTTTCATAATACGATCATTTCGATACGAACATCGCTAGCAATCTTGAAAATCCAATTACCCAATAACATTAATCGCATTTAAGAAAATTACATTTTACTAGATAAGGAGACAACTTATCGAATGTGGTATGTTTTTTTAATTCAATTTTTGTATTTTTGTTGTGCAACTATCATAAAGACTCATTTCACCTAAAATAATTTTACTTGATTACAGAAGAGACAATCTATCTAATGTGGTTCTTGTTATAAACAATAAATCAAACTATGCATTTTTGCAGTGAAGTGAGAGAAGAGTGTTGTGGAGGAACATTAGCAATGTTGAAAATCCAATTACAGAACGATCATAATTACGCATTTAACCTAAAATCACATTATTAAATAAAGACATGACTCATCGAATGTGATTCTTGCTTTAACCCTCTTGGTGGGTTGTCTCGATCAGGTACCCATCAATAGCAAAACTGACCAGATCTTGATGGTCGAGATATCTCGTCATTAGAAGAAAACTGATCATATCTTGATCTCATCATCACAGAAAAATCGGCAATATCTTGATGACAAGATACCTCGTCATTAGCAAAATGTGTCAGATCTAATTACAGATCCAATTACAGATCATAATTACGTATTTAACCTAAAATCATATCACTAAGTAAAGAAGAGAACCTATCAAATGTGGTTCTTGTTTTAACCCTCTTGGTGGTTACCTCGATGGAGGTACCTCATCAGTAGCAAAACTCACCAGATCTTGATGGTCGAGATATCTCGTCACTAGTAGAAAACTGATCATATCTTGATCTCGTCATCATCGGCAATATCTTGATGACGAGATATCTCGTCAAAGGCAAAATTGTTCAGATCTTGATGAACAAGATATCTCGTAAAAACCACTTGGAGAATTGCAAAAATAATTCAAACCTCGTATTTTGTTACAAAGTGAAACCAAGTAAAAGAAAAGCAACGACTAGGAAGTTAAACTTTCAACTGTATTTCATATACTGGGTCATAACTTCCAGTCAGAAATAAATAAAAAATACTTCGAAATATTTGAAGATTCTAAAGCCCTTTACTTTAGTGAAAACGCTTGATATGACTTCAATAATAAACAAACATGAAAATCGATGATTCACGAGATAGGCTAGCCATTAGGAAGCATGTGTAACTGCCCCGTATATCGAAGATGACGCAATAAAGGGAAATAGGCGATGTATATATATGTATGAGTACTAAAATCCAGTATTGCCATGAGGTGTCTACGTCGAGAAAATCGGTGGAGCAGCGATGTATAAATATTTACCCCAGGTGAATTTTTACAACTCTATCGTCTATCTCAAATATAAACTTTTTACAGGTATTTCTTCTACAAAAATGTCAAGAGCTGAAAAACAAATAGACGCTGCATCAATAAAAGAAACCCAGTGATATCACATTTTGTAGAATATCTTCTATAAGAAAATTTTGTTATATAGTTATGGGGGAAACGGTCTTGCTCTATTCTTTTAAAGTAGGTGAAATCAAAATGTGCTAACCTCTCGATATATCTTTCTTCTCGAGGAAGAAGAGAAGAGTGCAATATATCGAAATGATAAAACGAGGGGCGAGGAAAACTTGCTTATTAGAAATGAAAGGGTGCAAGTTATGCATCAAATTACGCATTTTTATTTAGTCTCATATAGAACTATAAATTAAACACAAAGTGATATTAAAACCTTTTTAACCCTCCAAGTGGCTTCAACGGGATATCTCGTCCATCAACATCTGACTAATTTTGCTAATGACGAGATATCTTATAAATCGATTCAGACCAATTTTGCTAATGACGAGATATCTCTTCCATCAACATCTAACGAATTTTGCCAATGACGACATTTCTTGTTCATCAACATTTGACCAATTTTGCTAATGACGAGGTATCCCGTACTTCAAGATCTGCCCAATTTTGCTAATGACGAGATATCTCTTCCATCAGCATCTAACCAGTTTGCCAATGACGAGATTTCTTGTCCATCGACATCTGACCAATCTTGCTAATTACTAGGTATCTCGCACATCAAGATCTGACCAATTTTGCTAATGACGAAATATCTCGTAATCAAGATATTGCCGAATTTTTTTATGATGACGAGATCAAGATCTGGTCAGATTTCTTCTAATGACGAGATATCTTGTCCTTTTCTAAGGAAAGAACCAATAGAATCATTCTTAAATTCGAAAGAATCCATGGATTCTTTCATCCAATAGATGTGGTTATTTATCCATTAAGTTTGTTGCAAGTAAAAACAATACTATAATGCTCGAAAATCTCGTGACGGTCAGAGGGTTAAAGCATTTTTTCTCATTTATTTAAACGTTTTCAAATTCAATCGGATTATTTACGTGTCAGGCAAGAAATAATAAGCAGCTCATGACGCAGCAGTTAGTAAGGATGCATACATGGACAAGCTTTACGTGGCTGAAATCAATTTGGAACTAACTTGATTAACTTGGGACATTTCGAAAGACAATGAGCTTTGAGGCAACGCGAAAAATAATGATATTAGAAAGTCGGAACAGTTATTAGATAAAGATACGTTTATGTTGTTTGTTAGCAAGTATATGGCACAAATGCCAGCGCACTTCATGAGCAAGAGTGTATTTTGAATTTATCTTACAAGAAATAAATTAAATTTTGTACAATACCGAAGAACAAAAGGAAAACGGGAGAATACATTTCCTGAAAACATCCTTTCTTTCGCGTCGGAACAGGAAGCAATTTATATTTTTGTGAGAACAGGATATACAAAAAAGTTAATAAAATGCAGTGTATGTTTCGTGAAAAGCATGAGGAGGCCAAAAGACATAAGAAAACAACTGATCTTTAAAACGTGACAGACAGTTCTTTAATCTTTCGAAGGGTTCACACGCATAACTCCACCTTGTAACCTGAAGTCTTCCATACATGACTTTTAACCAATTTTGACATTGACCAATAGGATATTTCCAAAGGATTCTATTCTAAGGAAAGATGCAATATAATTTTTCAAAATGATTCTATTATAAGAAAATATGCAAGGGAAAATCGTTCCAAAGGATTTTAATCTAAGGGTATGAACAATAGAATAGTTCGAAAGAACTCTATTCTAAGAAACTGATCAATGGAACTTTTCCGAAGGCTCTTATTCAAGGAAAAGACTAATAAAATATATATATATATATATATATATATATATATATATAACGGGGTGTCATCCAGGGAGAAGCCTGACCTGATATATATATATATACATATATATATACATATATATATATATATGTATATATATATGTATATATATATATGTATATATATATATGTATATATATATATATGTATATATATATATGTATATATATATATGTGTATATATGTATGTATGTATATATATATATATGTATATATATATATATATGTATATATATATATATATGTATATATATATGTATATATATGTATGTGTATATATGTATGTATATATATGTATGTATGTTGACGAGATCATGATCTGGTCAATTTTTTTAATGACAAGATACATCGTCGAAACAAACACCAAGAAAATTAATCATCCTATAGTGCCATGGGACTTTTTACCATAAACCCTTTGTAAGGTTGTTCGGTTGATAAGTAGGTAGTTAATTAACATCGCACTGGAGCATCACAACGGGCTATTCGCAATGGTCCGGATCAATCCCGAAGGGAAATATCCTCTGTAAGGTCGATATCCCATGATGAAGTTGAGTTGAATTCGAATAACATGGACATTCGGTTAATCGCAGCTCGGATAATCAAGGTTCTACTGTATATCTATGCCTATACATTTAATTATTTTTTTATTATACCTCATTAAAAGTTGTTTGCATTCGTAGTAAACGATTATGTATTTTAAATGCGCATCTATTCAAGCTATAGCGATAATGATGAGCATAATAATGAAGCAGGGGCTTTAAAGTTGTAGTGATAACCTACAGGAACAACTGAAGTAATTAATCATGTTAAATTGTTCCGAGATACTATGAAGTGCGTTTTCTGTTGTATTCGGAAATATTTCCACGGGATTGACAGATAAGAAGAGCTGAAGACTGTTACCTGATTGTGTAAAGATCTTTCGTTTCATCTACAGGGAATTTCGCAACAGATTAGACATCTACGATAAATGACATCCAAAATAAAGAAACATGAATGCCTGGATATTGATGAGGAAGAGATCGTACGGCATTGATCATTACCGCACATTTTATGGTGGCCGATTCAATTTTGGTTTCATAGAACATTGTTTTGAACTTTTTATCTGTATTGTCAAGGGAAGTGAATAATCGTTAAATTTATTTCATAGAATGCATCACGAATCATCAGGTTAACAAATGCGCTATTTTGAATTAAAATATAGAACTGAGGTTTTGTCCTTAGATGAAACTACATCTCATTCAAATATCAAGTTGTATTTTCTGGTTTTGAAGGTTTAAAATTTAGTAAAGATATTTTCTATTATTGAATTGATTTTGATTACATGGAATATTGTTTTGTGTATTGTCATAGAAAGATAATATTTATTAAATTTCAGAGTATATCACGAATCATCATATTCATCAGAATCATCAGATCTTGATGGACGAGATATTTCATTAGAAAAATTAATCAGATCTTGATGGACGAGGTATCTCGTCACCAGCAAAATTGATCTGATTTTGATGGACGAGATATCTCGTCACTAGAAAAATTATTCAGGTCTTGATGGACGAGGTATCTCGTCACTAGAAAAATTGGTCTGGTATTGATAGACGAGGTATCTCGTCACTAGAAAAATTGGTCTGATATTGATAGACGAGCTACCGCGTCACTAGCAAAATTGATCTGATCTTGATGAACGAGATATCTCGTTACTAGAAAAATAATTCAGATCTTGATGGACGAGATATCTCATCACTGGCAATATTGGTCAGATTTTGGTGGACGAGATATCCCGTTACTGACAAAATTCATCAGATTCTTTATAGACGAGATATCTCGTCGAAACCACCTTGAAGGTTAAGCATTAACTTCATTCAATACAAAGTAGTGGATTAGATTGTTAAATCTAAATCCCAGTTAGTTGAAAGTAAATGAAAAATAACGCAGATCGAAGTCTCTTCACTCAACGAAAATTCACAGATGACAGCAGGAAAAATAGATCGAATTTCAAAACAAAGATTGTGTGAGTATAAATGTCCAAAGCCAAAAAATAGCATCTTGCGCCACCGGTTTCTTCTCCCCAAAATAGGAAAGGAATTCTCTGTTCAACCGCATCCATTCCTATTTCTCACGCCATTCGAAAATGGGAGAACTCTCTTATTCGTTGAAGACAGTCTGCGTTTGTCTCCAGTGCTGTGTGTTCTTATCTCCTTTTATCTCTCTTGACTAGTGCAAAAAGTAGTTGCTTCCGAGTCGTAAAGGAAGAGCTGAAAATCGGGAGAAGAACCGGATTTATAGGAAAATATCAATCAAGTTGCATAAACAGTCAAATCCCCTTTCTGTGGATTTCTTATATTACATTTGGTATGTTTTATTTTTACTCGCACCTTTCTTGGTTTCGTTTGCTTTGTAGACGGAAATGCTTGTAAACTGCACCATGCCTCGTAAACAGGAGTGCTTGTAAAGTGTATCATGCTTCTTAAAAGCAAGTGCTTGTAAACCGTATCCTGCTTCATAAACAAAAGTGTTTGTAAACTGCATCATCCTTCGCAATCAGGAGTGCTCGTAAACTGCATCATGCCTTGTAAATAGGAGTGCTTGTAAAATGTATCATGACACGTAAGCGGAAGTGCTTGTAAACTGTATTCTGCTTCGCAAACAGGAGTGGTTGTAAACACCATCATGCTTCATAAATAGGAGGGCTTTTAAAGTGTATCATGCCTCATAAACAGAAGAGCTTGCAAAGTGTATGATGCATCTTAACATGCATCATACAGTTTACAAGCACTTACCTCTTAAGTGTAAGTGCTTGTAAACTGTATCATACTTCGTAAATGGGAGTGCTTGAAAAGTGCATAGTGCTTTGCTGACGGAAGTTCTTGTAAACTGTATCATGCTTCGAACATGAAAATTCTTTTAAAGTATACCACCTCGTAAACATGAGTGCTTCCAAAGTGTATCATGCCTCGTAAACAGGAGTTCTTGTAAATTATATCATGCTTGATAAATCGGAGGGCTTGTAAAATGTATCGTGCTCGTAAAAAGGAGTGCTAGCAAAGTGTACCATGCCTCTTAAATGGAAGTGCTTGTAGACTATCATATCTTGTAAAATAGAATGTTTGTAAACTGCATCATGCTTCTAAGTGGAAAAGCTTATAAACTGTATCATGCAGGAGTGCTTGTATTATAACTGCGTATTTGTAATATTTATTCCTTATGTTCAGAGGACCAGGTTTCAATCATAAAAATATCGGAACCCAAGGAATATAGACCACTTGGAGTTTGGCCCTAGGTGTGGTTTATTTGTTAAAAAACAAATTCGGTTGCTCATTGGAAATATTTGAATATTCATCCCTTCCATTTTAGAGGGTAATAAAATCATTGGAGGGAGCCAGAGGAATCGGACTTATAGGAATTGGCACCACGTTTGACTTAATTCTTTAAAAATTGACGTTGCACCTCTAAGTCGGGCTTTTAACTGAACAAAATGTTTGATTAGATCCGGAAGAGTTTATTTTATGTTAATTCATTAAATGCTAATCACAGAGCAGGTTACGAAATGATGGAAGAGGCGTTAAACAGGTGGTTAGAAATTATTAATTAATTTCTGTGCACCGTTGTATTCCAGGTCTTTTGTCCGGAACTCTCGGTACTCACGTTGGCATCTTTAAATTTAATTAAACCGTAAAAGTTCCCTCCATGATCATCTCGGAGCATTTAATTCAAGTAGGGGATATTTAATAAGATTGGTAATAGGTTAAGTTTAATTCGAGTTGCCCCTAGGAAAGAGGAAATCCATTAGTTTGACAAATTAGGTGAAGAAATATTTAATATTCAAGGCGACAACGAACACACAATTAATAATCAATATAGTTTAAAATATAGTTTTCAATAAATTAGAAGCTATATTTTATTGAAATCCCTTATTGAAAATTTAGTTTTCAATAAATTAGAAACTATATTTTATTGAAAACAGTTTCTAATTTTTAAAATTATGCTATCGAAATCACAAATTTTGCATTCAGCGGTATATGTGATAAGGCTTTATTTATAAACAGACATTTAATTAGCTTTACTTCGATTCAGCCCTTCAAGTAGTTTCGACGAGATATCTCGTGATGAAAATCTGATAAATTTTCTAATGACGAGTTATCTTGTCTTCAAGGTATTGCCGATGTGTTTATGATGACGAGATCAGATCTGTCAGATTTCTTCTATTGACAAGATATCTCCATGAAGATCTGGTCAGTTTTGTTTATAACGAGATACCTCGTTGAGACAACCACCAGGAGGGTTAAGGGAATTTATAGAGGTTGACTATTCTCTAGCCGAGTGAATTAGGATGCTTCTAATGATTGCAGATTGGATTCTTGGTTACCCTTTAACCCTCCTGGTGGTTGTCTTGACGAGGTATCTCGTCATAAGCAAAGCCATTAGCAGATCTCGATGGACGAGATATCTGGTCATTAGAAGAAAGACTGGTATTTGAAGAGGATGAGGTATCTGGTCATTAGAAGAAAGACTGGTATTTGAAGAGGATGAGGTATCTGGTCATTAGAAGAAAGACTGGTATTTGAAGAGGATGAGGTATCTGGTCATTAGAAGAAAGACTGGTATTTGAAGAGGATGAGTTATCTGGTCATTAGAAAAGGATGAGGTATCTGGTCATTAGAAGAAAACTGACCAATCTTGATCTTGCCATCGACAAAAAGAACGGCAACATCTTTGATGACGAGACATCTCGTCGTTATCAAAATTGATCAGATCTCGATAGACGATATAGCTCGTCGAAACCACTTGGAGGGTTAAGACGATCGGTCTATTCTTATTAGACCCACATGTTTCAACTGTTATCAGTAAGAAAATAATAATTTTTACACAGTTATTTTTTCAGGTGTTATTCTCTTCAACTGACCGTGGTTCAAAAGTACGAGGCGTTGTCTTTGGATCTTTCCCTTCGGGATTGATCCCGGACATTCACCAATAGCCTGTCGTGTTGCTCCAGTGTGATGTTAATTAACTACCTACCGTTACTTTTTATTGCATAATACGCAAAAAAGATAATTCCTATGACTTTTAAGATTCTTTTCGTAAAAGATTTTCTGAGCACGATAGCTAAACATAACTAAATGTTACCATTAATTGAATTGCATGGAAGTGTACATCCATATTTTCTGATATTAAAATTGCTCTCTGCCTCAACATACATACATACATGCATACATCAAGTACTACATAGGGCTGCGAGAATAAACGAAATCGTTATTCGTGCATCATTAACCTTCCTGGTGGTTGTCTCGACGAGGTATCTCGTCATTAGAAACACT
The DNA here is from genome assembly GCA_933210815.1 of Meta bourneti. NCBI lineage: Eukaryota > Metazoa > Arthropoda > Arachnida > Araneae > Tetragnathidae > Meta > Meta bourneti. The sequence continues at coordinate 91,503,436 of OW119934.1, forward strand.
GACCAGTTCTTGATGGACGAGATATCTTGTCATTAGTAATATTGACCAGTTCTTGATGGACGAGGTATCTCGTCATTAACAACACTGACCAGTTCTTGATGGACGAGGTATCTCGTCATTAGCAACACTGACCAGTTCTTGATGGACGAGATATCTTGTCATTAGCAACACTGACCAGTTCTTGACGGACGAGGTATCTTGCCATCAGGATAAAACTGTCCTCATCTGGATCTCTTCATCAAAAAGCAGCAATATCTTCACCGACCGGAATTAAATCAGCCTTCTTGATGGCGATATATCTAGTCATTAGCAAATTAGTCAGATTTTGATGGACGAGATACCTCGTTAAAATCCCTTTGGAGGATTAATAATAGAACAATTTAACCCTCTGAGTGTCATGAGACTTCTGAGTAGTGTTCTATTGCTTTTACCCCACAACACACGTAATGACTAAATAACTACATCTATCGGTTGACAGAATCCTGGGAAATATTCTATTGGTCAAGGATGAAATTGGATGGAAGTCACGCAGAGAAGATGTGTGTAGAACGGAAAAATGAGTGCGCACCCCTCAGAAAGCAAAAGGTAGTATTTTATAGGGCTAACTTCAGCTATAATTCATATGTCTAATAAGGGGACGTCAATAGCCCGTTGTGTTGTTCCAAAATCGACTACCTACCCATAAGAGACGGCCGAGACTCAGTGGGTTTGCCCACTGTACTAGGAAACTGCGAGTTGTAGGCGGGGCAGGTTCAATTCCTGTAACCATTTCTCTCTTTGTTTCAGTAAAACTTTCCTTTCGTGTGCACGTTCATTACTTGAAGTTGTCTGTCTTGTGTTTTGCGCTGAGTGTCCAAATATGGCCTTTGTGCCATAAGACCTAACCCAACTTACCTTCATATTGAATTGCGCGTATTTATGTATGTAACGCGCTTTTAGTAAGTAACTATTAAACTCCTACTCCTGTTAGTCTTCCTACTGATACTTTTAGTATGTAACTATTAAACTCCTATTCCTATTAGTCTTCCTGAGTTCGATTAGTTTTCCTACTGATCCTTTTAGTATGTAACTATTAAACTCCTACTCCTATTAGTCTTCCTACTGATACTTTGTTGTGTTGCTCCCAGTGCTACATCAATTAAAATACCTACCTGATACTTTTAGTATGTAACAATAAAACTACCCGTACTACATTGTGCTACCCATTCCAAAAATCTATGTACTGTTTCTTATTTAACATAATTTTTACTAAGCAAAAAATATATATAATTATAGAATTAATATTACTCCTAACCAAAGTACATCATTTCTATATACCTCATGGTATTTTCTAATTTGGTTTTTGGTAATGGTATTTTAGAATTCTGATATTTTTATACCTAATGGTACTTTCGAATTTGTCTTATGACGAACGATATGGAATAAAGAAATTCATTTTCTCCACAACTGTACATAAATTTAATGATGATCAAAATAGTATTTCCCTTCAAGCTCATATCCAATATAGAAGAAACGTCGAAATAGGTATAATGCCCCTCCCCTTCTCCACATATATAGAACTGATTATTGAATCCGATGTTTGTAAAGTGTATATTTAACCAGAAACTCAATTTCCGAGAGTGAATTGCATAAGATACAATTCCTCGAAAACGTGCTTTCCTTTTTCCAACAGTAAAAGTTGCCTCACTATCTTAATCAGAGCTCCAATGGGATGTGAATGTGTTTATTTAGCTATCAACATCCCGTTTGCATCCGACAATCAATTCAGAACCCCGGGCGGAATACTTTGAAGCGCTTGTGTACAATATTAGATTACTTGCACCACCGAGTCACGTGCTGCTTGATTAGATGGATTCTATTCCAGAATCCTTTTTGGTACGGAAACAAAAACTTTGCGCGGATTCCTTAATGTGTGGTGAGTGGGTTACTCCTAGTAGAAGCGGGTGCACGTTCTCTAGTGCTAGGGCCAAAACTCACCAAAATAAATTTCCAGGCGCTTCCAGAAACATCGGGGAGAAAAATCTGATCAATTTTTGCATTGGGATGCACGAATAAAGATGATTGTTTTGTCTCTGTCGCAACTGCACATAAATTTAATAATGGTGAAATTGGAACTGCTCATCAAGCCTTGCCATACACAAGAAAATGTTGAATCTGATAGTACCAACTCAGAATATATTCAACTAATTATTAAATCGGATGATCATACGGTTTTATATAGTCAAAAACTCAATTATTGAGCATAAGATACAACCCCTCGATAGCGTGGTTTCCTTTATCAAAATAGTAAAAGTTGGCTGACTATCCTAACTATATCTCCAATGCGAAACAGTGTTTGTTTAGATATCAACGTCCCGTTTGTATCCGACAAGTAATTCAGAACCACGGGGGGAATACTTCGAGGCGCTTGTGTACGATATTAGATTACTTGCACCGCTGAGTCACATACTACTTGATTAGATGGATTCTATTCCAGAATCCCTTTGGGTACGGAAACAAAAATTTCGCGTGGGTGTCGGTGAGTGGGTTACTCTACTAGTAAAAGCCGGTACAGTTCTCTAGTGCTCAATCCAAACCTCCATAAAATTAATTTCCAGGAGCTTCCAGAGTCATTGGGGAGAAAACTCTGATCAATTTCTGCAGTGTGATTCATAAGTAAAGAGGGTTGTTTTGTCTTTTTCGCAACTGTACATGAATTAAGGGATGGTGAAATTGGAACTTCTCTTCAAGCCTTACCCACACAGAAAATGTCGAAATAGATAATACCTGCTCAGAATATATTCAACTAACTATTGAATTAGATTTTCATGCGGTTTTATTTAGTCAGAAACTCAATTATCGAGATTAAATTGCATAAGATACAATCCCTCGAAAACGTTCCCTCCTTTCACCAACAATAGTAAAAGTTGCCTGACTATCCTAACTATAATATATCCAATACGAAACAGTGTTTATTTCGCTATCAACGTCCTGTTTGTATCCGAGAAGCAATTCAGAATCACCGGCGAGGTGCTTGAGTGCGATATAAGATTATTTGCACCGCTGAGTCACGTACTACTTGATTAGATGGATTCTGTTCCAGAATCCTTTTGGGTACGGAAACAAAACTTCGCGTGGGTGTCAGATGAGTGAGTTACTCTACTAGTAAAAGTCGGTACAGTTCTCTATTTCTCGGACCAAACCACACGATATGTATTTCCACATGATTCCTGAGTCATTGAGGAGAAAAATCTTATCGAATTCTGCAGTGGGATAAACGAATAAAGATGGTTGTTTTTATCGTTTTCGCAAGTGTACATGAATTCATGATGGTAAAATTGGTACTTCTATTGAAGACTTGCCCTACACAGGAAAATGTTGAATCTGATAATGCATACTCAGAATATATTCAACTAACTATTGAATGTTTTTGTAGTGTCCATTTCTGAGTCAGATATCACCATGTGCATTTTGCACAGCTTTGGCGATGTCGATTATTTTGTTGCTGTAAAACTGTTCTTCAGGATGGTAATCGATTATTTAAAGAGCAGCTACTATTGTAGGGCAGGTGAATATATGATGAGGCAAGAGTTCAACGCCCAGACAGTTGTTACAATGTCTGTATGTTCTGGTTCAATCAGAGTTAGGGCTGTGGTAGCCCGGTTGGAAGAGTAAATCAACGTGGCCTCAAATGTCCTCACGTTGGCGTGGTGGGGAAGTTTGGAAAGTGGGATGCCAGCTCAGGTGTTTCCTCGTCATCTGACCTTGGTTCAAAATTACGTGGTGTTGTCCTCGAATCTTTCCCCTTGTGATTGATCCCGGACCGTCACCAATAGCCCGTTGTGTTTCTCCAGTGTTACATTAATTAAAATACCTACCTACCATCACAGTTAATTTCCATGCCTTTAAAATGTTTTGTTCTCAAGTCTGGACATCGTGGTGTTTTTTCTATTGGTATTAATTTCACAAATTTGTTGTTTTATTTTAATGTTTTGTGAATCGGATGTCCATACGGTTTTCTTTAGTCAGAAACTCAATTATCGAGAGTAAGCTGCATTTCACCAACAATAGTAAAAGTAGACTATCCTAACTATATCTCCAATGCGAAACAGAGTTTATTAAGCTATCAACAACTCTTTTAAATCAGACAAGCAATTCAGAGCCCCGGGCGGAATACTTCGAAGCGCTTGTATACGATATAAGATTACATGCACCACTGAGTCACGTGCTACTTGATTAGGTGGATTCTATTCCTGAATCCTTCTGGGTATGGGAACAAAAATTTCGTGCGGATTCCTTAATGGTGAATGGGTTCCTGCACTAGTAGAAGCTGGTACGAGAGTTTTCTAGTGGTTGGACAAACGTCCCGAATGAGCTTCCAGGCTCTTGCAGGGTCATTTGGGAGAAAAATCTGGCCATTCTCTGTAGTCGAACACCAGGAGTCGTTGTAAAAAGTTACGACTCGCCAGGGAGCATCAAAAAGCCAATCTGTAGTTTATGAAGCGTGTTGGAAAGGATGAGGGGTTTTTAGCACCTCAACAAGTGTTTATGGCTCTCGTTATACTAGTTTGTACCCAATCATCTGTGAGTATTTTCCTGTTGAGTCCACGGATGAATGGGTTCATATTTTGTTTTTAGTACGCAATTTCTGTAAAAGTCGACAGTATTGCAATGAGATAGGGTTTTTATAGATATTCACCCATTGGATTCTAATATTAAAATATAAACATTTGTGCGAAGTCTAGTTCAGAGTTAAGAGACTTCTTTAACCCTCCTGGTAGTATCTCGTCATTAGTAAAACCGGCCAAATGTTGATGAACGAGATATCTCGTCATTACATCTACCAGATCTCTATCTCGTCATCACAAAAAAATTGGCTATATCTTGACGAGTTAACTCGTCATTAGCGAAATTGGTCAGATCTTGAGTGAGATATCTCATCGAAATTACTTGGAGGGTTAAAAAGTGTATGAAGAGTGTTCTCTTGGAGGATTAGCAATCGAAAGGTTGCTAGTTTGAAACTTGGTCCATCCAAAGACCGTCGTGTACGCGGGGGCTGGTGCACGTTAAATCTATCGTGGCCTCTAATGTCCTAACGTTGGCGTGGTGTAGAAGTTTCGAGAGTGAGGTGACAGCTCAGGTGTGAATCTGGTCATCTGACCGCGGTTCAGAATTATGCGGTGTTGTCCTTGGATCTTTCTCTTCGCGATTGATTCCGGACCGTCGTCAATACCCGTTGTGTTGCTCCAGTGCGACGTTAATTAAATACCTACCTACCTTCAAGAGAATTCTTGATTCATCTTTATTCTTTTGTGTTTCTCATGTTCGTTTTATGTATATTGTTTCACTGGTGCATTGAAGACATCGAGAAATCGGCGTCAACCTTCCTGGTGATTGTCTCGACGAGTTATATCGTCATTAGCAAAATTTACCAGACCTAGTTGGACGAGATGTTTCGTCATTGGAAAAAAACACGATCACGATCATTAGGAAAAACTTGATTAGATCTTGATATCTTCATCATCAAATAATCGACAGGAGCTTGATGACTAAATATCTCGTCATTAGCAGAAATGGTCAGATCGTGATAAACGAGATATCTCGTCGAAACCACTTGAAGGGTTAATACGCAGGGCTCATGTATCAAGACGTAATGTAGCAAGTTACAGTGTATGTTGCAATTTCTCTTGTCAGTATCCAGCTTAATATAGCGACTAACTGCCGATGGTTTAGAAATCACCAGGACAGCCCGAGTTCACCAACTTCCGATAGCTTGTCGAAACCACTTGAATGGTTAATACGCAGGACTCGTGTATCATGATGTAATGTAGCAAGTTACATTACATATTGCAATTTCTCTTGTCAGTATCCAACTTAATATAGCGACTAACTGCCGATGGTTTAGAAATCACCAGGACCAGCCGAGTTCACGAACTTCCTTGCCCCCAAGCTTCTAATAAACGCATTTCAACTTGAAACGCGATGGTTCTTCACCTAATCAATTCGTTGAAATGCAGATCTACGGAAATAATCAACGGAAGTAAAATCCAACTCAGAAAAATATGCACTCAGATAAGTGTATAACGGCTGCGCTATCGATTACTAACCGAGGTTATTAAAACGGAGTCACGCCCGGGGATAATTAATTAACCATGCATGAAACATTTACCCGTCACCCCCACATTAAAGGGGCAAAATTAGTGGCAGGGTAGTGAATCACTGCAGGTGCTACTCCTTCATTTTGCAGTCGGCTTCCCCGACCGATTTAAGAAACGTTCCAGACGCCTGAATAGCACTTAACGACCACAGCAGCACATTTCTATGATGAAGTTGGGGTGAAAAAAGACTTGTCGAATGCTGCGTCATCAGGATTAATTAAGAATGAAGGTCGACTTGTTGGTGAAAGAAGTTATCGGTACAGCGCGTCCTAATGAATAGCGCATGTAAATGTCCGTGAGTGTCGTGGAGGTGTTGGCATTTGATTTGTGAATATTTTGCTAACTGATAACGTTTTGCGGTAATTAGCATGAAGTAATTTTTATTGGTTAAGTAAAGAAATCTAAGAAAATAAGTTGCATCGTTATTTCGAACTAATAAATATATATGAAAGGTCCGTGAGTGTTGTGGAGGTGTTGGTACTTGAAAATATAATTATTTTGCTAACTGATTCTGGTTTCATTAGCATGAAGTAATTTTTATTCGTTAAGTAAGAAAATCTAAGAAAATAGGTTATATCATCATCTCGAACTAATGAATAGTATATGAAATGTCCGTGAGTGTTGTGGAGGTGTTGGCAGTTGAAATGGAATTATTTTATTAAAAATGACGTTATAGGGTAGTTGGCATCGAGTAACATTTATTGGTTAAGAAAAGAAATATAAAAAGTAAGTTATCGTTATTGCCAACTAAAGGATAGTATATGAAATGTCCGTGCTTGTTATGTAGGCATAGGCATTTCAAATGTAACTAATTCACTAGCTGATAACGTTGTGGAGTAATTATGCATGAATTCCTTTTTATTGGTTGAGTATGTTCTGGAAGTGAAGTATAAGTGTTTTAAGTAAGTCTAAGACAATAATTTATCGTTTTAGCAACATAATATGTGAACGTTTGTGAGTGTTGTGGAGGTGTTGGCATTTGAATTATAATCACTTCGCTAACTTATAAAATTTTGGGGTAATTCGCATGAAGTAATTTTTATTGGTTAAGAAAGTAAAAGTTCTAAGATAAGTTACGTTATAGCGACCTAATGAATAAATAGTGTATGAAATGTCCGTGCGTGTGTTACGTAGGCGTTGGCATTTGAAATGTAATTATTTTGCTAATTGATAACGTTTTGGAGTAATTAATTAGCATGACGTAATTTTGATTGGTTAAGTACGTAATGTGAAATCTAAGTCAATAAAGATGCTAGTGTTGAGAACGACAGTAGAGTATACGAGGATGATAAAGTTTTACACATTAACCAATACTCATTCGTTTTCTGTAGGTTATTTTTAGAATTGTAATAAACGATATTAATGAATCTGATATTTTGTTCTTTACAATACTCAAAAAGCACTCGAGGGCTGGGATGTGTTTTAAGAAATCCCATGGGTCTTGAATCCTTCCCGAAAAGATTTTGGTTGGTTGGTTTGGGTTTTATGGCGCAAGATTCAAAATGGATAAGCTTCACCAAATACAAGATGATGCAAACCAGTAAAAATAAATAAAAGGTTAAAATAGTCTGATCAACAAAAAGGCTGGTGATATGGATGTTGTAGTTTAGGTGATATATAACAGCTGTTGTATAAAACATGTGTCAAAAAGGAAGTCACCCTTGAAAAATAAATTATGGGGATAAAAAACACGAAAACTCGAGACTAAGATACGATAACAAAAAGAGACTAAGATGGAGTATTCCCATCTTAGTTGGTTATTAAAATTGAAAATCAGATGTAATTTAAAGATGTTGATTATAAATGGGTAAAAATCCCGAGTGATGCAAAAAGGTAGAGCGATGAATGTGGAGGAAATGATTTTGGAATCAAAAATCTATCCAAAAATACATGCTGTTGCAATTCATACGAGGTCTGCCCGGAAAATATTCGACCATTGTTAATATAACGAGAGTGGTTTGGGAGGCATCCATTAACTTGATAGCCAAGGAAAGGAGATATTGATGTTCATGGCGTGAAAAGTCACGAAGCCATTGAACTAATCAGTAGGGAGCTAGACGTCCTCGAATGAGCTTATGTTCTGTGAGACCGTCGCACTCGCAATAACAGGGGTAGAGCAGCAAATTTGCATCGAAGTTTGCTTTAAACTTGGAAATTTGTCCTCGGAAATTATCCAGATGGCGAATGTCTTTCGGAAACGATTGCAATGAGTGCAGGGCAAATAAATTTTAGTACAGCCCCTTTAAAGATAACCGAGAATCCGTTGAATGTTACCCAAGAACTGGGTCTTCATGTAGGTAGTTGAATTAACGTCGCACTGGAGCAACACAATTCACGTTCTGAAAGGCTTTCAACTAGCAAAACACCTGAGAATCTGGGCAAGTACGGGTTGCACTCAACAAATATTGGTGACTGACAGGGGTAGATTTTAATTAACGTAGCACTGGAGCAATACACCGGGCTATTGGCGACGGTCCGGGATCAAACCTGAAGGGAGAGATCCCGAGGACAACAGCACGTAATTTTGAGCCACGGTCAGATGACAAGGTCACACCTGAACTGGCACCCTACTCTCCAAACTTCCACACCACGCCAACGTGAGGATATTTGAGGCTGCGACAGATTTAACATGCACCAGCCCCTTTGTACACGACGGTCTTTGGTTGGATTCGAAATCGCAACCCTCCGGTTGCTAATCCGTTACTCTTTCAACAAGGCTACCACGGCCCTGACTGACAGTGGAAGAATTAGATGATCAAAGATTCCAAAAACTACTGTATTCGAGATTTTGGTTTTGGATCATAGCATGAAACGAGGGCTGCACCCATTCATTAGATTTTGGGCAGGGGTTTTGGGTAAAACATGAAATCACCCAGGTATCTCAGCCCCTTTACAACCCGGATTTGGCACTTTGACTTTTTCGGCTTTTCCTCAACCCTCTGCATACGTCGGGGCAGAATATCGTTTCCTTATTTGGTTACTGCAGCCGACCCAACGGCTTTACAGGCAACTTACTGAAACCGGCCGAAACGGCCTTTACAATGCTTTCCCCCAGGCGGAGGGGAATATGTGTGGTCCCATTATCACCTAATGTGTCTATTGTCGGGTCGTGGGTATGCCTAGAATGGACATACTCTTCCGGGTAAACTGAAAGGGCGGCAGTCACTTTTTAAGTGTATCTCTTCATTTACTCAACCTCTCACAGACTAGATGCTCGAGGATAAGCAATTTGTGAGGCTCCCCGTCGATAACCCTGACATCTTTGTCAACGGGCAGATAAGGCTATTCACGCGCGGGTCTCTTTGTAGCACAAAAAATAGGGAATGGAAATCGTAATGGACTTCGGTGATTCTTCAGGAATTTGAGGTCTGAAAGAATCCGAGTCTTTAGTAACGAGGGGACTCGAAACTTTCGTCCGTATCCAGAGGGTTAAGCTGAAATCACTCCTGAAGGAAAACAGGTTTCAAATTGTTAGTGCGATTCGGGAGAACACGACGATGCACCTGATGGCAACTCCAACAATGCAGTTTGCGGAGTTTTGAAAAGTGGTGAAGTGTGTGAGATCTCAATGGGCCTACTTCAAGGGAGACTAAGTGGCCAATTGTCCTAGTTTCAATGTATCTCGCTTCGTATTCCACGGCTATAAACTTATGGGACAGATCTCATATCAGAAAAAAATCGGTGTCTTCTCAATTGTACTGGAAAATGTAAATCTGATTCGTCAATAGTCTGAAAACAATAAAAAGGTCCCTAAACGCAATGTTCAGTTAACCCTCCTGGTGGTTGTCTCGACGAAGTATCTCGCCATTAGCAAAGCTGAGTACAACTTGAAGGACGAGATTTCTCGTCATTAGAAGGAACTGACCACAACTTGATCTCGTCAGCAAAATTGGTCAGATCTTGATGGAAGAGATATCTCGTCGAAATCACTTGGAGGTTCACTGAGGGGTTCACACGAATAATTCCACCTTCTATCCAATTTTTAACCTTCGTGATTAATGGAATCATAGAGAAAATATAAAAGTAGAGTGAGTAATGGTAACATTTTTATGTGACCAGGATCATGTGACTGAACCTAGTTGTAACGTGACACTTAGACTACTTTCACCTTGGAGGGTTAAATGCATTTTCGTTTTTCTTTCACTAGCATTCAAAACCACCTTATTTCATAATTATTTTCTGCTTGATATAAAGAAGTTATTGCTTTCATGCTTGAAGTCTGGAAAATTGGGACAGCTTTACGACATTTAGGGAAAGAAGAAAGACTGAACCATTCGAAATTATTTTCTGTATGCATGCTTCAATGGCGTCCTCTTGGAACTCGAATGTTTATGAGAAGAGGGGTAAATTCCCGGGGTATACACGTGGTCAGCTAATATCTCAGAAACGGCCCAGCTTCTACTCTCGTGAAAACTCATAAGCAACGAGGAAAGCTATTCATTTGAAAATAGCATAAGCAAGAACGCCTCATTGAGCAATTGCGAAACTTCTATGAGACTACTAGAAACACGTGCTTTTGGAAAACGAAAATACATATTGCAAGGGGCTTTGATTAATTAAGACGACGAAAGAAGATCACTGGAGCATTTTAAGTGCTCAGTCGAGTGTTCATTTTGTTTCATGCTACGGGGAGAAAAAGAGTATCCCATTAATTAGGAACAATATTCAGCAGCCATACCGAAATTTCTACTTCGCTTCCTAACTCCTAAAGGATCATGTACTTTAATAGTTCGAGCTCTCCTGCACAACGGGATAAGTCCCATAAAAGTTGTCCATCTAAGCTGCTCAAGAAAGTTCCGATTATCATCTGAGCTTGGCATATCTACTCGGTCGTGTACAATAAATTAGTCCTCATCCACTCAGTGCAGCGAAGGTTAATTTGCGAGTGCGTGCTGCTAACGGTTTTTCCTTCTCTTCTGGAAGCTTTTGATTCAGAGCGACTTGACGACGAAAGAACTGTACTTGTGATGTTGCTTTTTGCAATGTTACTTTCAGAGGTTCTGTTTTCAGTACATTCGCCATCTGACCGTGGTTCAAGATAACGAGGAGTTGTCCTCTGATCTTATCTTCCAGATTGACACCGACCAGCGTCAATAGTCTGTTGTGTTGCGCCATGTGATGTTAATTCAACTATCTACCTATTTCAATATGGGTGTGACAGTGTTGTAGCCTCCATACAAGCCCGGAATCCCTGATAAAAAATTAAAATTCATTAAGACTGAATCGATCTTCCTAACTCCGAAAGAACTGACGCCCCACTCAGATTCATGGAAAACTAATAATTTTTGCCTCAGGTTTAATCGATTCATTCTAAATTGTTTTCAAGGGCTTTACAAATCGAAAGTGACGCCTCGTTCAGATTCATATAAAATCGTCGTTTTTGCCTCTGGTTTAATCGATTCATACTAATTTTCTTCAAGGAGGTTAAAAATCGAAACTGACTCCTCACTCAGATTCATGTAAAATCGTCGTTTTTACCTCTGATTTAATCAAAACTGACACCTCACTCAGAGGGCCGCGGAAGCCCAGTTGGAAGAGCAACGGATTAGCAACTGGAGGGTTGCGAGTTCGAAACTTAGTCCAGCCAAAGACCGCCATGTACACCGGGTTGGTGCACGTTAAATCTGTCATAGCATCAAATGTTCTCTCGTTGGCGAGGTGTGAAAGTTTGGAGAGTGGAATGCCACACAGCTCAGGTGTTCTCATCATCTGACCGTGGTTCAAAATTAAGAGGCATTATCGTTGGATCTTTCTCTTCGGGATTGATCCCGTACCGTTATCCCGTTGTGTTGCTCCAGTGTGACGTTAATTGATTACCTAACTACCTACCGAAAAGATCATGTACTTTGATAGTTCGAGCTCTCCTTCACCAACGGGATAAGTCCCACAAAACTCGTCGTCTAAATTGTTCAAGAAAGTTCCGATTATCATCTAAGCTTTTCATATTTACACGGTCGTATTCAATAAATTTGTCCTTATTCGCACAGTACAGCGAAGGCTAATTTGCTAGTACCTTGCAATCAATGACTTGGTATAATTTTGAGGGCTTTTGAAAGGGGAATACTCATCTTCCTGGTTGATTATGACTACATTACTAAGACTCCGGATGAAATGGGATTAATAAAGTATTAACTTAATTAGAAGGCATGGTTTCTGAAAAGTTTTGAGCTCAACGACTACTGCGGTATATCATCAGAAATTCTAACACCCAATCTTATCACCAAGTGAAGCTAACAGTGTTCTTACGGGGTCTCAGATCTTGGTAAACGTCTAGTAATTACCGAAACCAAAGTTTTAATCCATTCAAATAAATTCACCTTAGGGCTCGCTGCTTTGTTGATTCACTGTCTGCAATTTCTGAATAGATCCTTGCCTGCATTGATATAACGCTGGACATATTTTTACGCATATTGTTGTATAGCATATAGTATGGTCCTAAAGTAACGTCGTTTTGTATATAGCATCTTCGTTTTGTATATAGCATCGTCGTATAGTATAGAGTATCATCGTTTAATATATAGTACCGTTGTATACTAACGTCGTATAGTATAGCCGTATAGTGTACACTATCGTTGCATACTAACGTCGTATAACGTACAATATCGTCGTATACTAACGTCGTATTGTATGTAATAACATCGTATAATAACGTTGTATAGTATCGTAGTATATTAACGTCGTATAGTATTGGAGTAGACTAACGTCGTATAGTATCATAGTAGACTAACGTCGTATAGTATCGCTGTAGAGTGTACTACAATATCGTTGTATACTAACGTCGTATAACATACAATATCGTCGTATAACGTACAATATCGTCGTATAGTATGCAATGACATCGTATACTAACGTTGTATAGTATCGTAGTATATTAACGTATTATAGTATCGTAGTATATTAACGTATTATAGTATCGTAGTAGACTAAATTCGTATAGTATCGTAGTACATTAACATCGCATAGTATCTCGTCGTATAGTAATGTTGTATAATATATTGTACAATATCGTCATATAGTATAAAGTATCGCCGTAAGTATATAGTAATGTTGGATATGGAAACTTATTTATCTGTACAGTTATCAAAACACAAATAGAATCCACGAAAAATGCTTTATTTGTCGATTCTAATCTGAAAGAATGTTTTCTAGTTTTTACGAAACAAAGTAAAGAACAAAATCTCAAACATTTCATGGGTAACATGAAACACTTCGAGAGAATTAGATTCCCAACATGTATTTTGTCTGTAAGATTTAAGCTCTTTCGTACGTCTAAGTATTATATGATATAATCCCACGAAATAAAGTAAAAAAGAGACCATGGATGCCATTGTAGTTCTTTCGAAACGGAATGAACGGTAAAAATTGATTCAAACTGAGTTGAAATCCCGGTGGATTAAAACAAAATTTTAAAACAGTAATACTGCTGTAGACATTTATAAGTCACATCTAACATAATATATTTGTTAAAACTGTTAGACAAATGTTTATAATTTTACATTTATAATCCTCTCGTATTTTACAAAACACTTAATTTTTTTCTATTAATTGCATCATAGAACAATTTTATTTTGTTGATAAGTTTTCTATTTTGTATTAAGTAACATTACTTTTATGTTTAAGAGCGCATGGTTTATTAACTTATATTTGATTTATAACAAGGTTTGCAACTTTATAAACACGTATTTATTCTCATTGGGAAAGGAATTTGATCTTTTAACGTTTTATAGTATCAAATGGGTTCATTATCTACTGTTACAAACTCTTAACTCAATATAAAAGCACTTTCGCATTACTTATTCCTTCATTATTTATTTCTGTATCAAATAATACATATTCGAAATGGAATAAAACAGTAACGTTTTGTTTCATTTAACTATTTAACATACATTTATCAATCAAACCATGCATTTAAAATTCCGTTAAAGCTTCCAAGATGAGATGTATTTTCGTCCACAATGGAATCCATTAAAATCTTTCGAAACCAAATAATTATGTAAATGCATTATAAATGTAAATTAGAAACAAGATGTTCCCATAAAGCTTTTCGCGAAACCGTACTCAGTTTCAGCAGCTACTTTTTCCGTATCATACCATCCGCATACATTACGTCCTCGCAGATGAACCCTCTTATACAGCACAGATGTTTCACTCCACGTTAAACGCAAATTAATCTGAGAGTTCCAAATCTCGGAGGCTTTTTTTGAATGCATAAAAATCCCTTTTCAGATGCGTAATAATTTTAAATCAGAAATCTTCAGTGTTAAGGTAGGGATTTATTTTATGTGAAGGCTACGTTCTCCGGGGTTTCGCACAAAAGGGTCGTCTATTAGAGCAGACTTTCCCCCTCCCTTTGTACATGAGAAACAAATGGATGAAACATATTTCGTGAGAATTAATTGAGCTCAAGCAAAATACAAAAACCGCCCATTGTGATAAATCTGTTCTGCTGTCGCTGAAGAATTAAACTAATGGTTTTATCCTTCTCCACCGTAGAAGCTTTCAAGTCAGCCCGACTTGACAACAAAAGAACCGTACTTGTGATGTTTCTTTTTGCGATGTTGCGTTCAGAGGTTTAATATGGGTTTGACATTGGCATAGGGTCTGTGTGAAGCCAGAATTCCGGTATCACATGATAAAAAAAATTTGGAATAAATCGATTTAACCTGAGGCAAAAACGACGATTATTTTTCCATGAATCTGAGTGAGGCTTCAGTCTCGATTCTTAATGCTTTTGAAAAAATTTATAATGAATCTATTCAACCTGGGGCAAAAAACGACGATTATTTTTACATGAATCTGAGTGAGGTGTCAGTTTCGATTCGTAACGCCCTTCAAAATAATTTAGAATGAATCGATACAACATGAGGCAAAAAGGACGATTACTTTTCATGAATCTGAGTGAGGCGTCAGTCTCGATTCTTAATGCTGTTGAAAAATATTTAGAATGAATCGATCCAACCAGAGACAAAAAATACGATTATTTTTACATGAATCTGAGTGAGGTAGGGAAGTAGCTAATTAAGGTAGCACTGGAGCAATACAACGGTCCATTGGTGACGATCTGGGATCAATCCCGAAGAGATAGATCCAAGAACAACGCCTCTTAATTTTGAATCATGGTCATATGACGAGAACATCTGAGCTGTCACCCCACTCTCCAAGCTTCCACACCACTATAACGTGAGGACATTTGAGGCCACGACAGATTTAACGTGCACCAGTTCCCGTGTTCCAGTTGGGCTACCGCGGCCCTCTGAGTGAGGCATCAGTTTCGATTTTTAACACACTTGAAAAAAATTAGAATGAATCGATTAAACTTGAGGCAAAAACGACGATTTTTTTTCAATGAATCTGAGTGAGGCGGTAGGCGGCGCAGGTCCGATTCCTGTCAGGTGTATTCCTCCCTGAGTGTATTTCTCTCTTCTGTGTTAGTAAAACTTTCATTGTGTGTGTATGTATTACTTGATACTGTATGTCTTGTGTCTGGCGCAGCATGGCCAAATATGGCCCTTGCCCCATAAAACTAACAAACCAAATTAATTGAGTGGGACGTAAGTTCGATTTTTGAAGTCTGATTTTCACCGCAAAATTCCAAACAGGGAATGTTGACGTTCGATTATTTCAGCTTATGATGGTTTCATAGGTGGGCAACACGCGAGGCGACTTGAGCAGCTTGTCCCGGGTTCGCTTTTTCTTCCTTACAGGGACGAAAACCGGTTGAACCGATCGGAACGCGCAAACCAGGTTGCGAGCAAAACAGCGACCAAAAGAAGGAGCGCAAACCGAGTCGTGCTTCACAAATCGCCCCGTGTGTCACCACCCTTATAGTGTGGCTCCCGTGAGAAGACGGGATAAGAGCATTTCTAAAAATGCGATTTAGCTTGTTTACACACACTGCCTGCATATTTGCAATATTTATTACTAATGATTTCTTTTTTTGTGGGGAGGGGTCTATAACCATAAAAATATTGGGCCACAAGGGTTTCGAGTCTCTAGGGACTGGTATGGAACTAGCTAACATCCTTGAAGTTGTATTACTATCAAATTATTCACGAACAATTTTAAAATTGATGAATAATCATTAAATAATCACAATTCAGATTCGTGTATTGATGGAGTATCTGTACGTAAAAAGTATCGGTCAAATTAGCCCTCGAGCAGCACAAATAGACTGTAGAGCAACTAACCAAAATCTGGGCATGAAAAGTAGGTCCCAGTCTAATTAGTCCTTGACTGGCAAAAACAAACCGTTGAGAAACAAACCAAAATCTGCGTATAAAATAGGTCCCAGTCTAATTAGTCCTTGACTGGCAAAAACAAACCGTTGAGAAACAAACCAAAATCTGCGTATAAAATAGGTCCCAGTCTAATTAGCCCCCAGTAGCGAAAACAGACCTTACAGTAACACACAATACTCTACGCTCAAAAGTAGGTCCCAGTCTAATTTACCCTCAACTAGCAAACACAAACCGTTGAGCAACAAAGCAAATTCTGCTCTAAAAATAGATTCTGGTGTAATTAGCCTTCGATTAGCAAAAACAGACTGAGCAACAAATCAAACTTTGCGCATAAAAAGTAGATCCCAGTCTAATTAGCCCTAGAGTAGAAATACAGACCGAGAGCAACTAACCAAAATCTGATCATTAAAAGTAGGTCCCAGTCTAATCAGTCGTCAAGTGGCAAAACCAGATCGATCAGCAACAAGCAAAAATCTGAGCATAAAAGTAAGTTCCGGTCTAATTAGCCCTCGAGTAGAAATATAGACCGTAGAGCGCAACAAACCAAAATCTGCGCATACAAAGTAGGTTCCGATCAAGTTAGCCCTCCAGTTGCAAGAACTGACCGTACAGCAACAAACAAAAATATGTGCATCAAAAGTAGATCCCAGTCTAATTAGCCTTCGACTGGCAAAAACGTTGAGCAACAAATCAAAATCTGTACATGAAAAGTAGGTCCTAGTAGGTAGTAGTCTAACTAGTCCTCGAATAGAAAAAACAGACCGAGCAACAAACCAAAATCTGCTCCTCAAAATTAGGTTCCTATTTGTCTAATTGGCCCCTGAGTAACGAAAACAGGATGTAAAGAAACAAAATAAAATCTGCACATAAAAGAGTTGGCGTGGTGTGGAAGTTTGGAGAGTGGGGTGCCAGCTCAGGTGTTGCCTCGTCATCTGACCGTGGTTCAAAATTACGTGGTGGTGTTCTCGAATCTTTCCCTTTGGGATTGATCCCGGACCGTCACCAATAGCCCGTTGTGTTGCTCCAGTGTGACGTTAATTAAAGTACTACAACTGCACATTAAAGATGGATTCCGAAATCCTTCCATACATATAAATAATAGTAAAGAAAACAGCTTACAAAAACACCTACATTTTTAATTTTACTCCATTCTTCATCAAGGACGAAAATGAATATTGTCAAAATGCTCAACAAATGTTGCGATATAGGAATAGCTCAACAACACTAGATATTTTAAATTTTACTCCATTCTTCCAAAAGCAAAAGAAGTAAAGGACGAAAATCAATATTGCCAAAAGTGCTCAACAAATGTTGCGGTATAAGAATATCTAAACAATGGCCATATATTTGTAATTTTACTACATTCTTCGAAAAGCAAAAGGACGAAAATCAATTTTGTCAAAAATGCTCGACAAATCTTTCGGCATTGGAATCTTTTTCGGCAGCAACAGCTCATTTTAAGCAATCAACACATGCACGTAATTTTCAATTCCTAAAGTTTATCATATTTCAAACCTATACCCACACGATGGCCTCCGCCTTTGCTTCTTTGGCATTGATTAACAGCTGACTTAATCAATTTTCTGACTTTGGATACAGTTACGCAGCTCGTCCGTTTTGTTCCCCGGATCATTCTTTATCATCATCTCTTGTTCCCGGCGCAGTTAAGATGATGGATGCTCACATAACTGCCACGGTTTTTTATGTGTAATAAAACTTGGCTGAAATTTACTGTCCGCGGGAAAAGAGTGAACATTTCTTATTAGAATGTAGCCATATATATTTTCTGAAAGCTCGTCAACGTAGCAGCATCAACGGTCACCATACACCTCTAAGAAGGGTGAAATTCTTTTGATTCTATTTTCAAGAATACAGACGGCAGTTTATTCGACATTGCGACATTCAGTGTAAATGTGAGTAAAATATAGATATTAGAGGAGTTTCAATGTATGAAGAAATCTACCGAAACCGCAGAATCAATATCCGCTTGTATGATGTTTTAACCCTCCAAGTGGTTTTGAGGAGATATTTCGTTCAAGACCTGACCAATTTTGCCCAAGACGAGATAATTCGTCATCAAGAATGCCGATTGAATTCCGAATGGTGAAGAGTTTGTCGTTTTTTAATGTAGGCGAGATCACGATCTGGTCGGTTTTCTTCTAATGACGAGATATCTCGTCCATTAAGATCTAACCAGTTTTGCTAATGACGAGATATCTCGTCGCGACAACCAACAGGAGGATTAAACTATAACCCTAACCATCAAGAGCACAGTTATATTCGCCAGAAAAGCTTTCGGGGTCTATTCAACTGCTGTCACCAACTCAGGTTAGTTTTCTGAAATTGAGCTACGGATAAATATTCGTATGGCGCTAGTAAGAATATATAGTTGATGGAGCCTATAAAAACTGAAATAAATCTACTGCATTTAAGAATCATGATTTCCAAACCGTTTTCCAGTATTTTTTATATTGACCGTTTGACTTTAAAAAATCTCTTTTCTGCAGTCTTATTGATGTTCTGTGATCACATTTTTCAACGAGAAGCAGTGAAAACAGACAAACTAGACGGTCTGCGAAGAATTTACTTCTGCTGTCCAAATGCTCACATGCTTTATATCGGTGTTACCTTAAAATGTAGTTTATCATCACTTTGATATTTAATCTGATTGGTGTTGAACAACCAACTACCGTATATCAATTCGGAATTTATTATTTGGCACTTTTATTCGCAGCAGAAACACTGCACCACTTATATTCAGCCAGAAAGAATGCCTCCCCCATAGGAGTTGATTTCTTTTAATTCTTCTAAACTATATTTTTCTCCTAATGAGACGAGATCAAGATCAGGTCAGTTTTTCTAATGACGAGATATCTCGTCCATCGAGATCTGGTCAATTTTGCCAACGACTATATACCTCGCCGAGACAACCACCAGGAGGGTTCAGGATTAGTGATGAATATTTAAAGTTCTGAAGCAGGAAAACTAGAGTCCTGAAATAAAATGAACAGTAAACATTATACAAACACGAATTTATTAAATAAAGTTTATTAAAATCAATTGCTCTCAACTTGCAAAATTACAATATGAATGACATCAAAATATACTTTAATATACTTGATCTGAAAAATGAAGCTGCTTTTTAGCAATTAGCTCAGCAATGTTTGGTTTGAAAAATGATGGCAATTTCAATATTGAGTCACTCACGACTTCAAGTCAGTTTCAAATCAATAAATTCTGGAATCTCCCACTACTTCTTTCATATTCTAAAACTAAGAATTTTGAGCATAAAAGAATCTAAGAAAATAACGGATAGTTATATTTCTTTCTTGTATTTATATTGCATGTTCCCTTCTCGTGGACATCTGGGGGTCCACCGACTACTCTTTGGGAACCATTATTGTAGTGTTGTTGTCCTCTATGGCATTGATATTCAGGTGAGAACATTGAAATAAGAAAAGATTAACCCTACTGGTTGCTGTCTCGACGAGGCATCTCGTCAAATTGACAAAACTGGCCAAAACTTGAAGGACGAGATATCTCGTCATCAGAGGAAAAATGATCAAATCTTGACCCATTCATCACTGAAAAATCGTCAATATCTTGACGACGTTGATATCTCGTCATTTTTCAAAATTAACCAGATCTTGAAAGACGAGATTTGTCGCCATTAGCAAAATTAACCAGATCTTGGTAGACAAGATATCTCGTCATTAGCAAAATTAACCAGATCTTGAAAGACGAAATATCTCGCCATTATCAAAATTAAACAGATCTTGATAGACGAGATATCTTGTCATTAGCAAAATTAACCAGATCTTGATAGACAAGATGTCCCGTCAAAACCACTTGGAGGGTTAAAATTTGAAAATTTAATTTTAGTTTAATTTTTAAAACTTTGTTATCAATCTTCCGAAGGTGTTTCCTGTATTCAAGAAGTACATAAATCGCTGAAAACTAAAAAGGGGACAGTTAAAATAAACTTATAATTTCCTAATAGGAAACAGTGCTAGATAAAAAAAGTCTACAACAAAGACGCGAAATAAATCATACTACTTATCCAGGTCCAGGCATGAATATTTATTTCTCCAAAGAGCTTAGTAAAAGTCCTCTAGGCTTCCTATCTTTCATTATAGCTGCAGAAAGTTTTTTGCTGGAAAGGAGGCATTTTTCAGACTGTGTATCTTATCTCCTCGCCGCAAACAAACGTAAACTGCCACAAAAAACTCCTGCAATGCTAATTTACGCCGCTACTAAGAAAGGCCTGGGACAAAAGCTTGTTGCTTATGGGGGTACTTAGAGGAGCTAAAATTAGCTTCCACCTTGATGGTTGCAGTGAATAGGATGAGCAAGTTATGTTATTGGCGATGGCAGGTCGATTTTCGGGAGCTGAGTATAAGAGACTGTTCCCGAGCAGAACTACTTGTTTTGGGGACTTTATCCAGATAGACGTGATATGACGTTATCCTGTTTTCGAGGTGTGGAGAACTGAGTCAGTAGCTCGTGTCGATTAGAGCAGATCGTCAGTTTAAAGAAGAGAATCATTAACTGGCCATTTTTTACTGTAGATCTGCTTAAAGATTACAATATGACTTTTCTTCATTTTGAAATTAAGCATTTAGTGTCTTCGAAAAAATGCGAGTTAATGAGTTTCTGCTCTAAATCGACGAAATAAAATGAATAGTATATGATTTTCAGCAGGCGAAGAATGAGAAAAAGTATCTGTTAATTAGTTTCTGTTCTAAATCGACAAAATAAAATGCTTAGTTGTAGACAATTATCAAGAGGGAAAGGATGAAAGCATGCTAATTAATTGGTTTCTCCTCTAAGCCGACGAAATAAAATACTTAATAGTATATAATTTTCAGGAGGCGAAGAATGAAAAAATGTCAATGAATTTCTGCTTTAATCCGACAAAACAAAATTCTTAGTTGTATATGATTTTCAGGAGGCGAAGAATGGACAAACTTTAATTAATAAGTTTCTTCTCTAAACTGATAAAATAAAATGCTTAGTTGTAGATCATTATCAAGAGGGGAAGAATAAAAACATGTTAATTTATTAGTTTTTGCTCTAAGTCGACGAAAAACAATGCTTAGTTGTGTATGATTTTCAGGAGGCGAAGAATGAAAAAAATGTTAATTAGTTTCTGCTCTAAGCCGATGAAATAAAATGCTTAGTGCATATCATTTACAACTTATGGGGTGCTTAGAGGAGCTAAAATTAGCTTCCACCCTGGTGGTTACAGTGAATATGACTAGCAGGTTATGCTATTGGCATTGGCAGGTCGATTTTTGGGAGCTGATAGTAAGAGACTTTGTTCAAGAGCTGAGTAACTTGTTTTTGTGACTGTCTCTATCCAGAAAGACATGATGTGACGTAATCCTGTTATTAAGTGTAGAGGACTGAAGCAATTGGCTCATGTCGATAGAAAACTCAACACGTTTAAAATGGTGATTTTAAAAGGTTCTCAAAGAGGGAAGTTTTGATTAAGTGTGGGTAATTATCCCTCCTTTGAAATTACACGGGAGAAACGATGCGACTTTCCAGGCCTTAAAATGACTTAACAACGATTTATGGAAAACTATTTAACTATAAAACAATTTTTAAATACCATGACCAAACGGGCATTAGAATCAAAAGGAGGTATTTAGTGCCTATATTATATCCATCGAACAAATCGCAGGCTTAGAACAAAAACTCACCAATAGATATTTTTTTACTGTAAAGATGTTTAATTCTGTTCTCATGCATATTTCCAACTTTCAACCTGCAGTTTTCCATGCATTACTTCTAACCAGCTTTAATCTTCTTGACAATGGAATCTTTCCAAAGGATTCTTTTCTGAGGAAAGGGCCAATAGAATCTTTCCAAAGGATTCTTTTCTGAGGAAAGGGCCAATAGAATCTATCCAAACGATTCTATTCGAAGGAAATTATCAACAGAATCTTTCCAAACGGTTTTATTCTAAGAAATGGACCAATTGAATCCTTCCAAAGGATTATATTCTAAACAAAAAACAATAGAATCCTTCCAAGTGATTCTATTGTAAGGAAAAAACCAATAAAATATTTCTAAAAGTTGAAACAATCCATGGATTCTTTCAACCAATCTAAGTGATTTAGTCATTATGTTGTGGGAGTTGGGTAGTTGAATTAACGGGGCACTGTAGTAACACAACGGGCTATTGTGCATTTTGTGAAGTTAAAGCAATACTACACTACTCGGAAATCTCGTGTAGTTCAGAGGTCTAAAGACTTAGTTTTTAGGTCAAAAAATAAAATTTACACGCATTTTGATAGAATCATGTATCTTTTAAACACATTACAGTATGACTGTATTTCTTATCCTGAAAATGAGCATTTGGTGTCTGTGGGAAACTAAATGTTCATACATAAATAATAATATTTACTAGGATTTTAATACATAAGGAGTTTCGTGTTTTGAGTATATTAGGGCATGAACTTAATTTTAAGTAATAGCAATGATTGAAATTTGTATATTTGATTATAAACGTATGCGGTGAAAACTTAAAATAGATCTCAATTGCATACGAGAGGGATTTTCAGTGTAAAACAAACAAGCCAGACGGAATGCGAAAAATTTTACTTCCACTACCCAAATGCTCTCCCGATACATATCGGGGGTACTTAAATGTTGTTTATCACAGTTTTAGATACATTTGGCGTTTAACCTTCCAAGAGTTTCGACGAGATATCTCATCCACGATCTGGTCAATTTTGCTACCAGATCTGGTCAGTTTTGCTAATGACGAAATACCTCGTTGAGACAAAACTGCCCTGTTACTTCAAGAGGAATGAAGATCCAAGAAGAAAACCAAATTGTCCCATCCCCAGAACTGGTGACAGTTTGGAACAGGTTTTTGCACCAGAAGCTGGTTACTATAGGGCAGTTTACCACGCGGAGACAAAACAACAGGAAGGTTAATCTAATAGGCGTAGGCCAATCAACTATCACTTTTCAATTCGGAAATCATTCTTAGGAAATTTTATTGGTTACGTGCTGAAATCGTATTCGAAAAGCACGTCGGGAATCACATTTGAAGCCAAATGACGTGACGTTCAAATCACTTTTCGCCGGAGGAACCTACATTTAGCTTGACAGAAAAGGCCTTTCCTGTATTAAAAAAATGTTTGATCATAATTTACCTTCCAAATGGATTTAACGAGATATCTCGTCCATCAAGATCTGACGAATTTTACAAATGACGAGAAATCTTGTTACCAAGATTTTGCCGATTTTTGATAACGACGAGATTAAGATATTCTAAGATCGATTTAAGTTTTCCTCTAATGACCAGATATCTCGTCCATCAGGATCTGGTCAGTTTTCTTCTATTGATGAGAAACCTCGACGAGGCAACCACAAGGAGGGTTAAAGAACCTTATCTCCAGTGCACCTTTACCTCCATGTTAAGAACCTCAACCACTTTTATTTTTTTACTTTCAAAGGGACACATTGCTCTTCGAATTTAACCCTCAACGAAACGATTACATACCAACTTATCCTCATTCAAACAGCCACGTTTCAAAAATTACCTCCTTCATTTTTAGGTTATTGGCCAACGATTCAAAGAACTCTCGATGAGAGCCAAATCTAGCCAAAGGAAAAATTATTTGAGAGGGATTATCTAGCTAATAAATCTTTTGTCACACTCGTTATCCTATAACACTGAATGAAACGTTAATTTGGAGGTGGAATCACGGCATTCCTAATTTTGATGGACTTTTAACATCGGTGCTTGACATCTTTACGAGGCTATAGACAGTCAAAGAAATAGGGAAAATCTGCAAAAAGGTCCAAACTTTTTGGGACGTCATTCACCTATCCTTAACTTCTAAATTACTCAACAGCTACTCGCTATATATTACTAGCCGTTTTATTGGTTATAAAGATTCTCCCGCACTTGCAGAATTTGGGCTGCGTAATAGCCTATCAGGAAGTGTGATGATATCGCTGTATCATGTGACATTACTGGGTCATCATTACTTGGGGAAATAGGATTAGAATTTGAAATGTATAATTTTATTCTTTGATACTAGAAGTGCCGTGAATTTTGATAGCATAGAATAGCCAAATGGGTCAAATTGATTTCTTTTCAGTTTCTTTCAATGTTTTTTAGTTTTCAAACTTGACTTTTAAAACCCATGCAGATTTTTCTTAACCCTCTTGGTGGTTGACTCGACGAGGTATCGCTTCATTAGCAAAACTGGTGAGACATTGATGGATAAGATATCTCGTCCATCAAGTTCTCGTCGTCTCTCGTCATTAGAAGAAAACTTACCAGATCTTGATCTCGTCATGTTAAAATAAATCGGCAATATCTTCATTACGAGAAATCTCGTCGAAACCACTTGGAGGGTTAATAAATGAATGAATTGTGTATTAAAAATAAAGATAAATAATAGTAAAAATTCACTCAATTTTCAATATAAGTTTTGTACATCGTCTTTTTCTTCGTAATTCATGGACAATGTCCGTTTCTACAGAAATTCCGTTTGCAGTATCCTGATTTTCGAAATGTAGTGTTTTGGGTTATCATTTGTCATTTGTGAGATTCTTAGGGTATGTTGGTCTTTTTTCAGATTTCTAGGATATTTATTCTACTTTTTAACGTTTTTGGAAATTGGTGAGGTCACGTTCTTTAAGGTTTTAGCATAATGCTCTAGTTTGGTCCCTTGTTTTAATCAAACTTTTGTTGAAATATTTCCAAATCGGTAATTTTTCATCGTTTCTTCCAATTTCAATTTTACTACAAAAGGCGTTGCAAATGTCTCATCTGCTAACTTCTCGTTCAAAAAATATTTGTAACCTACACTTAATCCTTTCAGCGTGGAAATTGGTGAGGTCACGTTCTTTAGGTTTTTAGCATAATGCTCTAGTTTGGTCCCTTGTTTTAATCAAACTTTTGTTGAAACATTTCCAAATCGGTAATTTTTCATCGTTTCTTCCAATTTCAATTTTACTACAAAAGGCGTTGTAAATGTCTCATCTGCTAACTTCTCGTTCAAAAAAATATTCGTAAGCTACCCTTAATCCTTTCAGCGTCACGAGATGCCCGAGTAGCGTGGTTGTTGCATCTACCCCACAGCCAGCAAAATGACTAAACAACCGCATCTCTCTAACCAATCTATGGATTTTTAGGATTCTATTGATCCTTTCATTGGACTATAATCTTTCTCTGGACCGATACATTGGTCCTCTCATTACAATAGTCTTTCTTTGGACTGATTTTATTGGTCCTTTTCTTGGAATAGAATCTTTTGGAACTATTCTATTGTTCCATTCTGTAAAGTATAATCATTTTGAAAGATCCTTTGGAATCCTTTCTATTCGTCTTTTTGTTGCATTATATCATTTAGAATGATTGTATTTCTATTTTCCTTAGAATAGAATACTTTTAAAGAATTTTATTGGTCGTTTCATTGGAATATTTCATAGGATATTTCTTTGTACCAATTCTATTGTTCCTCTCCTTCAAATAGAATCCTTCGAAAAGATATATTGGTCTAATCTATAGAGTATAATCCTTTGAAAGATTCTAGTCACCTTCTTGTTAGATTATAATCCTTTGGAAAGATTCTATTTGCCTTTTTGTTAAATTATAATCATTTGAAAAGATTGTATTTCTCTTTTCCTAAGAATAGAATTCTTCTGAAAGATTCTATCGGTCCTTTCATTAGAAAAGAATCCTTTGGAAAGATTATATCATTGCTCTTCCTTTTCTTAGAATAGTCCTTTGGAAAAATTCCATTGCTCCTTTCATTGGAATGAAATCCTTTAGAAATATTCTATTGCTCATTTCCTTTGAATATAAATAATCCTTTGGAAAGACTGTCGTGAAAGGTCAAAATTAGGTAGAAATGATGCAGGAAAGACTGCAGGTTGCAAGGTGGAATTATGCGTGTGGACCCCACAGAAAGGATAACGAAAAATAAATCCTTTCTACGTTATTTTTATTGTGTTTGCGGTGGGTGAATCATCGGCCTCCAAAAGCGTGAAAGCTGGAGAGTGTTTTCTCGAATCTTCACTGAACGAAACCAAAAATCTCATACTTTTGGATCTTCGCTTTGTGAATCGAAACTTTTAATAATACCAAAATCTGAACCACCAGTGTGTTTCTTAAGAAGAAATCTGACCTTTATGTGGAAAGAAAAAATGACTTAGTGGACTCTCTTTCACCAGTCTAAAGATCACCACATTTTGTTCTAGAAAAGCTAAAAAACTCGCATGTTAAATATTTTCACTTAGTATGTTCCCTTGTAAGTCGATGATATATTTTATGAAGGATTTACCCGTTTATTTGGTCACTTGTAAGAAAGTGGGTTATACTGTATTCATACACATATGCAGAGATAGTATGCCTGTAATAAAATATTTTATTTACAGGCAATTTCTATTCACTAGATGAACTCACTAAGTGTGTTTCAAAAAAAATCTAACCTTTATTTGCGAAGAAAAAATGACTTAGTGGACTTGCTTTTTCACCAGTCTAAAGATGACCACATTTTGATCTAGAAAAGCTAAAAACTAGCATCTTGAATACTTTCACTTAGTGTGTTCCACTTGTAATCCAACGATATATTTTATCAAGAATTTACCTGTTTATGTGGTCATTTCTTGTCAGAGAGTGGGTAGCACTTATCTCTCTGCATTGTATTGTATTCAAATACATATGCAGAGAGATAAGTGCTAAAGCATTTTATTTACAGGCAATTTCTACTCACTAGCTGAACTCACTGTGTTTCTTAAAAGTAAATCGTACCTTCATGTGCAAAGAAAAAATGACTTGGTGGACACACACATACTTCACCAGTCTAAAGATCATCACATTCTGGTCTAAAAAAACTAAAAACTCGCATCTTGAATATTTTCGCTTAGTGTGTTCCACTTGTAATCCGACGATATGTTTTATCAAGAATTTACCTGTTTATGTGGTCATTTCTTGTCTGAAAGTTGGTTATATTGTATTCATACACAAAAAGAGATATACGTGCTAAAACATTTTATTTACAGGCAATTTCTTTTCACTGGTTGAACTCACTTTGTGTTTCTCAAAAATTCTAACCTTTATGTGCAAAGAGAAAATGACTTAGTGGACACACATACTTCACCAGTCTAAAGATCACTACATTCGGTCTAGAAAAGCTAAAGAACTCGCATTTTGAATATTTTCACTTAGTGTGTTTCACTTGTAAGCCGATGGTGTATTTTATGTAGGATTTACTTATTTATGTGGTCATTTCTTGTCAGAAGGGGGTTATATTGTATTCGTATACACATACAGAGAGATAAGTGCTAAAACATTTTATTTATAGGCAATTTAAAAATAAAATATGTTACTTATCAAAAGTACACCAATTAAATTTTTAAGTAATTTTTTCACATGTCATGGTCATTTTCATACATTTTTATGTCATTTGTATGCATCTTTAGGTAATTTTCATATATTTTAGGTCAAAAAAATCCTGGCCCACTTTTAATAACGAGATGTGTGATAACGAGATATAATGTATGTTTTGTATGAGCATCTTATCGTTATAAGATTTCGTTGTCCCTTAACGTTGGGAGTAACGGCGAGTTTTTCCCTTGTTATGGCAGAAATATCAGATTATCTCCTTTTGCATGCTTGCATCGTGGTTAGAAAAACATCTAAACACAGTCTTGAGATATCCAAACATAGTTAATGTGTCTGCAAAAGCATTAGCTTCTGACTAGATTCAATCGTTTTCTATGTGGTAGTCCGGATTTTTCCTCTCTTTTGCTTTTATCTTTCTTCAAAACGGCCTGTGTGTTACCTTATTACTTTCATTATTTGGTTTCCTGAAAGCATTTGCATTTGATTGTTAAATTTTCAGTGCACAATTGTTAGTAATCTGTTAGCTATCTTAACATGAACAAATAAAATTACCGTAAAATGTAATTAATCCCCTTTTAATAACAAACAAAAATTTAAAAGCATTTTATGTATCGTAAGAATTTATTTTAATACCAGGTAATGGTTTCGTTATCACTTTTATGACAGGTAATCCCGAGATTCGATGTTTTTATGTGGTAATTTATCATTATCAGATGGTATCGCTTAATGGTGCGAGTAGCAGCCAATTAGTTCCATATAATGGAATAACAATTTATCTCCTTTTGATGCTTGCATCATGATCAGAAAAACATCTAAAGACAGAATTAGGTTCTCGAAACATTGTTAATACGTTTCTGCGAAAGCATTAGCTTCTGGCTGTATTCAATTGCTTTCTATGTGGTTAAATGTATTTTCTTCTCTATTTGGTTTTGCCTTATCCTATTTAGGTTTATTCAAACTCATTCTGTGTTATCTTATTGTTTTCATCATTTAGCTTTCATTATTTAAGTGCCTAAAAGCATCTGCATTTGGTTGCTAAATTTTCAGAACACAATTTTTAACTATCTATTTGCAATCTTAATATAAACCAACAAATAAAATTATCGTAAATTATGATTAATTCCTTTTAATTCCAAACACGAAAAGTAATATAATTTTTTTTAATGTTTTACATGTTGCAAGAATTCATTTGAAGAGAAAATGCTGTTTCGTTATCACTTTTATGACATGTAATCCCGAGATTCGATGTTTTTATGAGCACTTTATCATTATCAGATGGTATCGCTAATGGTGCGAGTAGCAGCTAGTTTCTTCCACGTATAGTGTAATATCGATTTATCTCCTTTTGTATGCTTGAATCATGATTAGAAAAACATTTTAAGACACTTCAGATATCGAAACATTGTTAATGTTTTTGCAAAAGTACTAGCTCCTGGCTAGATTCAATTGCTTTCTATCTGGTTGACCGTACTTTTCCTCTCTATTACTCATGCCTTATCCTTTTTATGTTTTTCAAACTCAGTCTGTATTATCTTATTGTTTTTATCATTTAGCCTTACGTGCCTAAAAGCATTTGCATTTGATTGTTAAACTTTTCGTGCACAATTTTTGATTTTCGATTTGCAATCTTAATATGAACCAACAAATAAAATCACCGTAAAGTGCGATTAATTCCTTTTAATTGCAAACAAAAAGTAAAATATATTAAAAATTGTTTTACATGTTGTAAGAAGCAGGTGCTAATTTCGTTATCACTTTTACGGCATGTAATCCCGATATTCTATGTTTTTATATGAGCACTTTATCACTATCAGATGCTATCGCTTAATGGTGCGAGTAGAAACGAGTTTCTTCCACATAATGGAATATCAATTTATCTCCTTTTGTGCTCTCGCATCATGATTAGAAAAACATCTAAAAACAGCTTTCAAGTATCCAAACATTGTTAATATGTTTCTCGAAAGCATTAGCTTCTGGCTAGATTCAATTGTTGTCTACGCGCGGTATTCCAGATTTTCTCTTTTTATTGCTTTTACCTTATCCATTTTTTCTTTTCAAACTAGATCTATGTGTTATCTTATTGTTTTCATCATTCGTTTACATGCCTAAAAGTGAGATGGTCCACTAATGTAAATAGGGCCCTATCGATTCAGAAATAAACATTTAAAGCAAATGACTTCCATCTGGGCATTTTTTATCCTGAAGGGAAATAATTCTCCCGGGAATAAAAAGTATAAGAACAAACGAAACACGGTAGATAAGTCTGAAGAGTTCATAAAATACTAGAAACGGAGGGTAACAATTGAAATAAAAAGGCTACGAATCGCAATATTTTGCATGGGAATTGGTTGGCGTTATGCTGTACATTGGTGATAAAATTGATATTGAGATAGAAAAGTTTTTCTGAGAAACTGTGCTTATAATTACAGACAAAACTCTTCAATCGAAAAGTCGATTCGTAGAAATGAAATCCTTGTTATAGAATTTTAAAATGTATACAATCTTATTCAAACATTTTCCTAGATGGGAAATTTGTTACCTTTGTTTTAAAACAAATTAAGCTATCGTTATCTTGTTAATTGTATTATGATTTTCTTAACCCTCCAAGTGGTTTCAACGAGATATCTCGTCCATCAAGATCTGACCAATTGTGCTGATGACGAGATACCTCGTCATCAAGATCTGGTCAGTTTTTTCTTCTAATGACGAGATACCTCGTGTCCATCAAGATCTGGTCAGTTTTCCTAATGACGAGGAACCTCGTCGACACAAAAACCAGGAGGGTTAAATTTGATTAAGTTTTAAGAAATAGTTAAATTAAAAGAATGTACAACTAATTTCAATAACATTTCGTTAAATATATTATTTCATGTGTCATCGAAACACCAAGAATATTTTACATAGTATCTATATTTTGCATTTGCTATATAAAGTAAATCATAATTTTCATCAATCTATAAATTTCATTTAGCTGGTTCGAAAAAGAGGCTTGAATTGTATTTGTTGTTTGGCAACGTAAAGATCGAGCATCATACGGTTTCGAACAAATGCAATGTAAAGTTAAAATTCGCTTTTTCTTAAAACAAATTCAAGTTATGCTATACGGAGACATAATCAACTAGCAAATGATTCCTTAGAAAACCGGTACTTAGAATTTTCATCGGTAAATTTAAAACCTTGTACGCCCTGTTTCAGACTGCTTATGAGTACGCTGAGTCAGTACTTAAAGCTAGAAAATAAGAATAACTGAAAACATCGCTACTGAGAATTTTCGGTAGTAATTTTCAAACCTTGTTCGCCCTGCTTAAGACTGCTTATAAGCACGTTCAGTCACTGCCTCAAGCTTAGGAAAAGTAATTAAAAACTTAGAATTTTAGTTGGTAATATTCAAACCTTGTGTGCCCGTGCTTCTGACTGCTTATAAGCGTGCCCAGTCTCAAGCTTAGGAAAAATAATTAAAAACTTAGAATTTTAGTTGGTAATATTCAAACCTTGTGTGCCCCTTCTTATAAGCGCGCCGAGTTCGTGCCTAACCCTAAGGAAATCATAAGAATTAACAAATCGGTACTAAGAATTGTCGTCGGTAATTTTCAAATCTGGCGCGCGCCTGTTTCTGACTTCTCATAAGCACGCCCATTCAATTCCTAAGGCTAAGGAAATAAGGATTAACCCTCCTGGTGGTTGTCTCGACGAGATATCTCGCCATTAGCAAAACCGACCAGAACTTGATGCACGAGATATCTCGTCATGAAAAGAAAAACCGATCTGATCTCGATCTCGTCATCATCAAAAAATGAAAACTTCTTCATTTGAGACTATCTCGATGGCGAGATATCTCGTCACCAGCAAAATTAATCAGATCTTGATGGACGAGATACCTCGTCGAAACCGCTTGGAGGGTTAAAAAACCGGCATTGAGAATTTCCGTCCGCAAATTACTGATGTTAAGAATGTCGGTAATTTTTAAGCCCAAGATACAACCTCTATTTACATACTATTACAATTACAATAGGTTCATGAGACGTGGCTCACTAAAGGGATCAATCCCACCCAACCTCATAACATTAGCCTCAGAGCCCCTTACAAATCGCATTTCAAGTTACTCAAGTCAGTGTTCTCAATGTCAACATATCGAAGGGATTCCCGAAGAATTGAATGAGCGCTGCCGAGCTTAATCCAGGAGATTTCCTTGCTGATTAATCGCTGTCCGGGGAACGAGATATTAGGACTGGAGTCCGGTGTTAAAAGGTCGATTTGGAAGCGTTAAAGGATTTGTGGACTTGGAAGCGCTTCCCCACGCTCGACTTAACTGCTATTGGAATCCCGGATGCTTTAGGAATCACGTAAGTTGTTACACAGCTCAGGATTTTGAATTGTTCCGGCAATCTAGTGGTGTTGTTTAGGGGATTAGATTGCGTTTAGCAGGCGCGGCGGCTGAGCGAGTTCGATGGTTTTGGTCGTAAGAAATGAATTAAGTTAAAGTGCTGTTTTTTTGTTAGGTGTTTCATTCATCGATGGTAATTTACTGTGTTATTTGAAACTCGTAGGTAGGTTTTTAGTACTTACTCGTACTCGTAACGTAAAGTGAAGGTAACTCTCCAACAGTTTGTTAATTAGTGCTTCAGAAAAATCTGAAAATTATAAATTCTTTAGAGACAGCAAGAGACTGCCTCAAATTTTTTCCTATGCATCAGTTTGATATGTAGTTTTGATGAAAAAAGTCATAGGCTTTGAAAATATTTTAGCCACCATATCACTTTTTTGTGCAAAAAGACTGCTTATTCATTTCCTGATATTTACGTGTAAAGTAGAGAAATTATAGCGAATAGGTTTTCCCGACCCACATACTAGATACGGCCCTACGAATACGTTTATCCAGCCCACCAACCAGATACGGCCCTCCTGTTAGGTTCATCAAGCCCAGACCGGATATGGCCCTCTGAATGGGTTTATCAAGCCCACAGATCAGACACAGCCCTCAAGATTGATTCATCAAGCCCACAGACGAGACACGATTCTCCGAATGCGTTTATCAAGCCCGCACATCATATGTGACCCTCCGAATAGGTTTATCAAGCCTGTAGACGAGACACTGCCTTCCGGTTACGTTTATTAAGCCCACATACCAGATATGGCCCTCCGGATAGGTTCATCAAGCCCACAGACCAGATAAGCTCTCTGGATAGGTTTATCATTAACACAAACCAGATATGATCTGAATATTTTTGTCATGCCAGTAGACCAGATAACGGCCCTTCGAACTGGATTATCAAGGCCGAAGACCAGATGTGGTCTTCTAAATATTGAATTTTATTCTGATGCAGTTAATTTAAATTTGTTGCAGAGCATGTAAGGACAGCGCAACTTAAGAGTACTTCATGGATGAGATTTGTTGCACTGCTGCATTTACTACGTACTATATTCTAAAAACAATTTCTAGTAGTGGCTAAGTTCTCCACAGTACTTCCCCTCCATAATTTAGAAGGGGCTGAATTCGATACAAGCTTCCACTCGTTGACTGATTGTCAATAGCATGACAATGATAGCTGATGGTCACTGAAAACAACAGAGTTCTTTCTCTCAGCCGCAATATGTCAGGAAAAAAAAATTTGAATAAATTTTTTGTGTCTATACTCATTAAAAAGTGTCCTGAAACTGAGACCAAAATCTCTTTAAATAGTCTCTTTTCAATCTCGCATGTTCAAAGTTTGATTATGTCTCCAACGCAGGCCAAACATTGGCCCAACGTCAATCCTCAAATACGCATGCGTACAGACATGTTTTCTTACCAGAAACGGAGGACGTATGCATACAGATATGTTTTCTTACCAGAAACAGAGCATATCTAATGTTTTGTCGCATGTCGGATCAATGTGTCGCTTACCTAAAGATAGTAGAATTCAGAGACAACTGAATACATCCAGAAACGATTTTACCATAAGAATTCGCAGTTTTTGTGCGTGGCACATATCTAATCTCTGTATAAAATATCAAAAATCAATGCACACACTATGTATGTCTTACATTGAAAGCATATACATTAAGTGATGCCCTTTAATGTGAAAACTACATAGTTTGATCAAATTTTGTTTGTCAAAATTCAAGCAGAAAAGACTTGAAGCACTACGTCAACAACTCAAAAATCTTTCGATAAAATTTTATTAAATGCAGAAAAGAGAAATCCGTGAAAATCAGATACGTGAAAAGCAGATTCCCTTAAAAAAGTTTTGTTTAAATATATTTTGAGCTCACATATTTTTACGTAAGACACATTTTTTATTTAAACTAGCATTTTCGTCCTACTGCTTTCATTTTCGGACGCAGATCTCCGACTGAACTGAAGCAAGTCTAAAAGCAATTTCGTTTCTATCGAATACATTCACAGTAGATGGGAAAAAAACTCGCAGAAAGGATAGAGAACAGCATCTACTGATTTCGTTAAGCCTTATTTTTTCAGCTTCTTAAAAGGTTAGATGAAACGATGGGATAAAAAACTATGAAAATAAATCTAATAGATATATGACGAATGAGTGTGGAAATATATGAAGTATTTTCGACTATCTTTAAGGGAAAAGTGGACTTTTAAAACCACCAAAACCTACCAAAAAACGAATTTGAAAATTTTAGTTTAAAAATTAATTTATACCAAACAGAATTTTGCATTTACGATAATTTTGACGATAGGTAGTTAATTAACGTCCATCAAGATCTGACCAATTTTGCAAATGACAAGATATCTCGTCATCAAGATATATATTGCCGAATTTTATGATGACCAGATCATGATCTGGTCAATTTTCTTCTAATGACGAGATATCTCGTCCATAAAGATATTGTCACTTTCGATAACGACGAAATACCTCATCGAAATAACCACCAGGAGGGTTAAGAACTACGGTCAAGGCTAGTTAGTTCTGCTAGAAAAATTTCTCACCACCCAGCTTGGAAGAGATAAAAAAATAATAATAATTAATCAACCCTAGAGGGTGCATTTGAGCTAAAAAAAATCTCGGTTAGAAAATATTTGCTGCCAAAAAGATTAATTAGTCCTCCCTTTAGATTGCTGACCTTGGAGAAAATCCTTAGGCTTTGTTTCTAACTTCTTGGTGTTATCTTTTCCGGAGTAATTTTTTCCTAGAGCTCTATTTAGTGTAAGATTTAATGAAAACATCAAATATGCGAAGTAAAAGAAAATTCTTCTGCTTGGGGACCTAAGGAAAAAACGAAGCAGAGTGGATTCTGTGTATTATTTTTATGACTTCAAGATGGTAAAACGTAAAATAAATTTCATTTCGTATATTATCTTCGATAGGGGCATTGCGCTTTTACAGATAATTGCATTATGAGATTCAGTTTCAGGATATAATCGCATGCTAGATTGATTATAATGCTTTCTGATTGGAAGGTAAAGTTAATTAGTTTGTCCTTTATGGTGAAGTTTGATTCACTTTTACGTTTAGAGTTCCTATATTGCAGTGAATAAATAGATATTGTTTTTAATCTTTATTTTAAATTTTAAAAAGTCTTTTCTGTGGTGTAACTTTGTTTTACTAAAACAAATTCGTTTCCTTTAGCATTTTATAAAGATTTATATTGCATATAGAAAAGAATGCAGATTCAATTTGAATTTATTAACCTTGATTGTGTCTCGTCATTAGCAAAACTGATCAGGTCTTTTTGGACGAGATTTTTCGTCACTGGCAAAACAGACCAGATCTTTATGGACGCGATATCTCGTCACTGGTAAAACTGGCCAGATCTTTATGGACGTGATATCCCGTAACTAAAAGAAAACTGACCAGGTCTTGATCTGGTCATCAATTTCTCTCATTTAAACTTGTATGTTTATGAACAATATAAAAACCCGTTTTGGCCAAGTGTTGTTTTGCGATCCGCAGGATGTTTCAAAAACTAATTACTATGCGATAATGAACATGTGCACGCTTATTATGGAATCCCCCATTACCTATAAAATAACTTATATTAATGATTGGCTCACAATTATTTGATTTGTGTATTAAGAAATGTTTGAATCTTAGCTTATTGATGTACACATCAGAATATTACTACAAAAGAGCATAGGTATTGTAGGATTTTGACAATAAGTCATTTTATAGGAAATGAGTCTTATAAGAGTGCAAAGTTTCATTATTGTATTGTAGTTAGTTTTTGAGTTATCTTGCGGAACACAAAACAACCCACTTGCGCTAAAATTGGTTCTCATATTTTTGTCAATAAATAAAACGAAACTTTCATAAACAAAACTTTAATTGATAGAAGTTTTAAAGTGATTTCTTTTTCAATCCAGCATCCATGCTATAAAAGTATAAATTTGAAGAACCCACTGAAAAATAAATTTACTAAAACTTGAAACTACTACCACTTTTCACTGAAACTTGAGCGTTTAAAGGTACTGGCCCCTTAAGGTAACTAAGAGAACAAAACCATCAAAAATGAATTTTGAGAACTTTTACTTTTTAA
Organism: Meta bourneti; assembly: GCA_933210815.1. NCBI lineage: Eukaryota > Metazoa > Arthropoda > Arachnida > Araneae > Tetragnathidae > Meta > Meta bourneti. Next base: position 91,539,672 of record OW119934.1, read on the forward strand.
TTAAATAGTTTTCAAGCTTTAAAACGAGGTATTCGTTTTCTTCCTAGCTGTTGGGAAAGTATTTTTTAAAATATTTTAGACTTAATATTCTCTGAGCCTTTATTGGCTGCTTTCAAAAAAGAGTATTTTGCCACATAATGTGCCTTTTCAAAAGCACCATCAAAGATAAAAACTTGAAATTCACTTGTGATCTTAGGATTAATGTATGTTTTTACCACAGCTTTTTATGACTATTTAAATATATATATGTAAACTAAGCATTTAAAAAAATTTGAAAAATTTGTGGGTTTTTTTAAATTGGCAGTTTTTATATAAAAATTTATATGTATAAATTGGCACACAACAAATGAAATATATATCACAAAAGCAAAAAAATTGCCTAAAAAATAATTTAAAAATTCAATTCTCGAAAAAATAGTTGATTATCTTAAAATTCCTACTCCAATAAATTTTAATGTTTTATCAAGTATTTTTCTCTATTTCCTTGAAGCGTTTCTCACAATTTTTTCATGTTTTTGTACTAATCTTATGTACTTTTTGCAAATATTTTTGTAACGGATACTATGAAAAACAGTGGTAATTGATTTTATTAATTAAAAAATAGCAATTTTTCTAAATTCTTATTATATCCTCAAAGTTGCTGAACACATCATTAAAAGCAACCACAAAAAGTTCCAAATCTTTCTATTAATTACAAAAAAGCCTTAACATTTAAATACTGTAGTTATGAAAACAGAAACCTGAGGAAAACGATTTTACAGCGCAGAAGTTAGTCGGTTTCCACGGAATGAGAGACATTCGGTGGGAAAACTTTACTAACTCGCTCAAAGAGGTAGTTATAGCTATGAAACTTTGCACGCATATTCTTTAAAGTTGAACAATCAATAAAAGACAATAAAAAATCGATCATTTTTGTCACATTTAGGGTACTATTTCACCTTGATTATATCAGCAGAAAAGAAAATAACAAAGCGTCTAGTTAAAATATTCATAAATATACAACGATTCTGTGGTAAAAATAAATAGTGCTTACGATAACTAGATTAGTATTAGTTTTGTACTAATCCTCTGAGCGTCATTTCCGTGTCGTATAGTATTGCTTTTGTCTCATAAAACACTGAACCCTCCCGGTGGTTGTCTTGACGAGGTATCTCACCATTTAGAAAACTGACAAGATCTTAATGGACGAGATATCTCGTCATTAGAAGAAAACTGAATAGACATTGGTCTCGTCACCATAAAAAATCGGCAATATCTTGATGTCGAGATATCTCGTCAAAACCACTTGGAGGGTTAATGACTAACACATCTTTCAAAAGAATCCGTGAATTCTTTCAACCTTTAGCAAGATTCTATTAGTTTTCTCTTTCCTTAAAATAATATCTTTCTTTAGAACTATTTTATAGGTCCTTTCGTTGGAATAGAATACTTTAGAACTTGCTCTTTTCTATAAAGCAGAATCCTTTGGAACGATTCTAGTGGCTCTTTTCATGGAATAAAATCCTTTTCAAAGATTCTATCACTCATTTCCTTGGAATAGAATCCTTTTGAAAGATTCTTTGCTCATTTCCTAAGAATAGAATCCTTTGGTAAGATTGTATTGATCAAGAATCTCAAAATTGATTAGAAGTCATGCAGGGAAGACTGCAGGTTTCAAGATGGAATTATATTTGTGAACCCCTCAGAGTTAAATTAGTATAGCATTATTCATTTTAACTTGGGAGATGGGGTTACACTCCGGGCTACATTAACCCTACTGATCTGGACGAGGCATTGGTAAAACTGACCAGATCCTGGTGGACGAGATATCTCGTCATCTTAAAGAACTGACCAGGTCCTGGTAGACGAGATATCTCGTCATCTTAAAAAATTGACCAGATCCTGGAGGAAGAAATATCTCGTCATCTTAAAGAACTGACCAGATCTGGTGGACGAGATATCTCGTCAGCTTAAAGAACTGACTAGATTCTGGAGGACGAAATATCTCGTCATCTTAAAGAACTGACTAGATCCTGGAGGACGAAATATCTCGTCATCTTAAAAAAACTGACAAGATCCTGGAGGAAGAAATATCTCGTCATCTTAAAGAATTGACCAGATCCTGGTGGACGAGATACGTCGTCATCTTAAAGAACTGACCAGATCTTGGTGGACGAGATATCTCGTCAGCTTAAAGAACTGACCAGATCCTGGTGGACGAAATATCTCGTCATCTTTAAAACTGACAAGATCCTGGTGGAAGAAATATCTCGTCATCTTAAAGAATTGGCCAGATCCTGGTGGACGAGATACGTCGTCATAAAGAATTGACCAGATCCCGGTGGACGAGATACGTCGTCATCTTAAAGAATTGACCAGATCCCGGTGGACGAGATACGTCGTCATCTTAAAGAATTGACCAGATCCTGGAGGAAGAAATATCTCGTCATCTTAAAGAACTGACTAGATCCTGGAGGACGAAATATCTCGTCATCTTAAAAACTGACAAGATCCTGGTGGAAGAAATATCTCGTCATCTTAAAGAATTGGCCAGATCCTGGTTGACGAGATATCTCGTCATCTTAGAGAACTGACCAGATCCTGGTGGACGAGATATCTCGTCATCTTAAAGAACTGACCAGATTTTTATGTTCTTTATACCTTGTCATCCACAAAAAATAACCAAGATCTTGATGTAAGAGGTATCTCGTCATCAGCAAAATCGATCAGCTCTTGATGGACGAAATATCTCGTCGAAATCATTTGGAGGGTTAAGCTCCATTTGCACAAGAGAGTTATCTTTCTTGTTTTAATAACTGAATAATACATCTGAGCAGAAAAATCATCTTTCTTTACTGCACTTTCCACAACGTCAAAGAAATCTCGAAACAAATCCCAAACACATTTTGCATCATACACTTCCACACCTAGCGATTCACAATTCACAATCACCGTCCTTTCAACATCCGAAGCAAAGTCATATCTAACGCATAAAGGAAAACATAAAAAGCAGAACAATGTTTAGTCTGAGAAAATTCGGTTATAAATTTATATACTGAGTCTCATGAATTGGATCCCGGTATGAAATGCACTTTCAGTTTCGAATTCTATGAGGACGTCAATACCAATAAAAACTTCTAGGTTTTCAGTGACATTGGAAAATATTAGTTCTTTAAGTAAAGCCATACATGCCTGGGAAGAGTGTATCGCAAAATGGAAGATTTCGCTATTTGTCTACGATTTTAAAAGAATGTAAGGCGTGTAAAGAAAGCATGGATATATATTTCCGTTTTTAAATAAATGCGTTTACTCAGGGACGAGGAATGGAATTCGTTTTTTGTTTTATCACATACCTCGCAAATAAAAATTTGTGATGCGATTTCATTTCTTGAGCAATTTTTTGTTTGTTTTTGATTCACATTTTCTGTCTCATTTTTTTCCCATCTTTTCCTAACCGTCCAAGTGGTTTCGACGAGATATCCCGTCCATCAAGACCTGACTAATTTTTCTAATGACGAGATATCTCGTCATCAGGATGTTACAATTTTTTATGATGACGAGATCACGATCTGGTCAGTTTTTCTAATGACGCGATGTTTCGTCCATAGAGGACTGGTCAGTTTGGCCAATGACGAGATACCTCGTCGAGACAACCACCAGAATGGTTAAGGTGATATGGCAAATCCAAAAAGAGTTTTTCTGCAAGTGTAAATTCAGATAGCGCTAGTGTTTTGGTAACCCTATCTCGGAACTCTTGGTTTAACCATAGACGTGAGGTGTAAGTAGACTAAGCATTGCTGTTGAGAGGAGCTTCAAAAAGTGTGACTAAAATCTCGACTAATAGTCACATGACTGCTTTGTGGAAAATTGACTTTGTTGGCCGATTTGGCATCTTTTCGCCTCGTTTGGCGATATAACATCTAATGACAAGGCAGATGTTTGAATGCGGATTTCAATAGAATGGGGTCAAAATTGGCGAAATCGCCAGTCTACCACTATGTCGCGCGGACCAATTAGATGATGAATCAATCTATGAGCGTCTTTTCCCTTTCAATCAGATGATGGATGTTTGCTTCCACACAGCTGATGAAAGTAGTCTAAGGGTCACGTTACTACTGGTTTTGGGCACATAAAAAGATTGCCTTTGTTAACTGTACTTTTATATTTCCTCTATGGGCATAAATTTGCAAGGCTTTCGAATGCAATTCCAGCATATCACTGTATATATCACTGAAGAGTATAGTGTAGGTATTTTGAGTTAAATGTTTCAATTGTCTTTAACATGATTCATCCTTCCAATGGAACAAGGATATAACTGTAGTAACACTCCGCTTCGCTACAGAGCATTGTGTCATTGTTAAAATTTCAACGCTTCCTCATCATGCTTTAGAAGAAAAATAAAGCTAGTGTTAGTTGCGGCTCAGATTTTCGCGGAGATTAGTTTTTCTGTTCAACAAAGTGTTGTTTAAAGCAATCGTATAAGAAATTGTGGGTTGATTTCTACTGGAACAACCCAAGTGTGAATTTTGTCATTGTTAATCTAAACTGCCCATTTGATGATATTACAGCCGACTGAAAATGTCAATAATTTGTTGTACAAATAGCATAAATTTATTAACCCTCCAAGTGGTTTCGACGAGATAGTTCATCAATCAAGATCTGGATAATTTTGCTAATGACGAGATATCTCGTCATCAAGATATTGCCGATTTTTGACAACGATGAGATCGAGATCTGGTTAATTTTTCTAATGACGAGATATCTCTTCCATCAAGATGAAGTCAGTTTTACTAATGAGATACCTCATCGAGACGGTCACCAGGAGATTTAAAAATATTTTACAGTAACTTTCTATTCAATATTTAACTCCAAAATTTAGTAGAACAATGCAACTGCAAAATTGGAGTGAATATTCAAAATACATATGCATGAGTAGCATCATTTAAAAGTAACATAAATATGCTATCATTAGCCCCCTTTCACTTCCATCAATATTTTCCACATGTTGTAATTAATATTAATCATGAACGGATTCTTAGTTTTCGTTTTCTTAACAAGTCGATTAATCAAATTTGCGTCGTTATTCTCCCGGGATAGCGATATGTCGTTTGTATTAAAAACTAACTCCGAACATCAACTAAACAGCGATACATCAAATTAGTTCTTAACCGGAACGGTTTTTCTCCTACGGTAGTTTGTTTTTGTGTACGCTGAAAATCTTTCTCATACCGACACTCAGTTTATCTAATGTCTATGTGCTTTTCTCAGAACATACAGGAGATAGTCAACAGACTGAAAACCTTAAAAAACGGGGCCACGGTAGCCCAGTTGGAAGAGCAACGGAGGGTAGCGAGTTCGAAACTCGGTCCAGCCAAAGACCGTCGTGTACGAGGGGGCTGGTGCATTAAATCTGTCGGGGTCTCAAATGTCCTCACGATAGCATGGAATGGAAGTTTGGAGAGTGGGATGTCAGCTCAGTTGTTGTCTCGTCATCTGACCGAGGTTCAAAATTACCCTTGGATCTTTCCTTTCGGGATTGATCCCGGACCGTCACTAATAGCCCGTTGTGTTGCTCCAGTGCGACGTTAATTAACTACCTACCTTAAAAATGACAAAAAGATGAAAATGTGATGACAAAACAGGAATTTTCTGTTTCAATGGAACCATCAAGACAAAAAGAAACGAGAAAACCTCGAGTTTAAATATCTTATCTTTGAACAGATTTGTGAACACTTATGCATTATAACCTTGTGAGTGGTTGACACGCATAATTTCACCTTGCAACCTTCAGTTAACCTTAGTTTTCTCTATTTATGTTTGAAATTTTCTGCCTTCTGGACCTTCGAGTTGAAGATGGCGCAGGCTCGATTCCTGTCAGGTTCGATTCGTCCCTGGATGTATTTCTCTCTTCTGTGCTAGTATAACTTTCAGTGTGTGTGTATGTCTACTGCTTGGTGTAGTCTGTCTTGTGGTTGGCGCAGCATGGACAAAACTGGCCCTTGCGCCATGAAAACCCGATCCAACCAGCCAATCTGCCTTGTGGTTGGCGCAAAATGGCCAAAAATTGTCCTTGCGCCATAAAAACCTAATCCAACCAAGCAATCTGCCTTGTGGTTGGCGCAGAATGGCCAAAAATTGCCCTTACGCCATAAAAACCGAATCCAACCAACCAATCTGCCTTGTGGTTGGCGCAGCATGGCCAAAAATGGCCCTTGCGCCATTAAAACTCAATCCAACCAACCAATCTAACTTGTGGTTGGCGCAGCATAGCCAAACGTGGTTCTTGCGCCATAAACCCGAACCCAACCAAATAACCTCTCATTAAAGTTGTTATGTGAAGTTTTGAAATATCCTGTTTTTATTTGAATTTCAAACACAAATGATGATTTTTGAGAAGTTTCGTTTTCTAATATAGTATTGGGCCGCTGTAGCCCGGTTGGAATTACAACCGGGGATTCGAAACTCTTTCCAACCAAATGCGTATACGTGGGGGCTAGTGCCGTTAAATCTGTCATGACTTCAAATGTCCTCACGTTGGCATGGTGTGGAAGTTTGGAGAGTGGGGTGCCCACACAGGTGTTGACCTCATCATTTGACCGTAGTTCAAAATTACGAGTTGTCCTTGATCTTTCCCTTCGGTATTGATCCCGGACCATTTCCAATAACCCATTGAGTTGCTCCAATGTGACGTCAATTCAACTACCTTCCTACCAACTACCCTAATAGAGTACATAAAATCTTAAAATAAAAATTAAAGGAACGGGAATTTATTTATTAAGATGGTTCTTAAATGAGCTGATGCAATCGAAGCAAACAAAGTAAAAGACATCTACGAGTGTAAAACACGAAAACTACGCGAACGGGTATACCGCAGGGAGAGAAAAGCGACAATAATTTTTTTAAGATCAGTAGTCTTTATTCTTTGAACAATATCAGAAGGGGGACAGTATCAGTAAAAACTGTCTCCATTTTTTATTTCATTTTAATGCTTCGAATATCAAATTCCGTATTTTTTCGTCTTCTTTTTCCCATTTTACTTCTACCGCTTCGCTTTCACTTTGCGAGCTACATCTTGCAATGCGTCTTTTTTAGTCTGTGTGAAATCATCCGTGTCTTAGCGATTTCTTTCCATGCTGAAACATTTGCCATTTTGTGACTGGAGTAAAGTTTTTACAACTTGATTCTCCTATCTTTTCAACTCTCCCTGAAAGAAGCTAAGTATTTATCTCTATACAAAGAAAACTTTATTAATCTATTTTTTACTGCCCCCTTAATTTATTTTTTGGACTATTAATTAGCTGGATAAGCTAATGTTTTCTTTTATACATAATTAGGTTATTTCAAAGACTGAAGCATCAAAGAGGATGTAAGGGAAATGGGTTGAAGTCAAAGAACTTTTTCGGCTTGATTTGATGCAAATACATATTCATTAGTTTTTCTGAGTGATTTTTAAAAAATTTTCTCTGAAAATTTAAATGAAGTGGATACTGCCCCGTGCTGGAGAAAAACATTTTAATTTTCATTCAGCTACCTTTACTTCAATAAACAAACAAAATTCAAAAGGTTTAGCTGTTCGTGAGACTGAAAAGCAAGTATAATATATTCTAATAAGTTAATGGCTCTCCTGTAAGTTTAATTGAAGGGTCAACCCTAATTAACCAGACAAGAGAATGATTCCTTTTCAATTTGGGCTTGAACTTAATTAGGAGAATGAAACATATTAAAATCTTACGATATTATCAGTTTAGGCTAATTGGGGAAATAATTAAAGTCGTAAACTCATACTTAAATCACCTCATCCAAACAGTGATTCCTGTATTAAACATTGCTTGATAGCAAGAAATATTCTTTCTGCGCTTATGCGCATTAGGGTTTAAAAACCGTTAATTAAATACCAGAAAACTGTTTTGGAGTTTCGTGAGAATGACAGTTATTGAAACATCATTAACGGTTTTCATAGTTTTGATATTCTATTATTTTAGATATTTTAAATGTTATACTTGAGGTAGGTAATTGAATTAATGTCGCTCTGGAGGAACACAGCGGTCTATTAGCTATAGTCCCGGATCAATCCCGAAAAGAAAGATCCGAGGACGACACCACGTAAATTTGAACCACGGTCAGATGGCGAGTTCGTACCTGAGCTGACACCCCATTTTCCAAACTTCCACACCACGCCAACGTGAGGACATTTGAGGCCACACAGATTTAACGTGCACCAGCCCCCATGTACACGACGGTCTTAGGTTGCGAGTTCTCTTCCGTTACTCTTCCAACTGAGATATCGCGTCCGTATTATACTTCAGAGATCAGTACAGTAGTGGCAAATACCAACATCGTGGGAAATAAGGTGCTGAGAGAAATCCAATCTGAATAACAATCTTTTTGCCTTGTGGTTAAGGTTAAATAAGCATCAGTACTTACCGTACTGGTGTTATTTAACCTTAAGTTTTGCCTCTCAAAAGCGATTCTGTTATGTTTTATTATTTTAATTTAACTACGAAAAAAGCATTGCTATTTCAGAGTTAAAAAGTAACTTCAGGTTTCTTTTTGTGGTTTATGCATATAATTCTGGAAAAAAAGTAAGTCTATTGCATGTCAAAGTAAAAAAATATTACCATGACGGTATTTCTGTATGCCAGTACAGGGCCGGTTAAGTATCTTTAACATCGGAATGTGGTCCTCCGGACAATAAGTTTGGTGACACTAAATTCATTTTTGTGTCTTCTGTTGGAAGTATAAAAAAAGTCCCGATTTCAAACAATTTTTTAGATAAAATAAATTGAGGAGTAAGCGTTTGTGCATAGATTTAAATGTGAGCACAACTGTGAGAAACATTAAACCGGTATTGAGAATTTTCATCGGTAATTTACTGGTAATAAGAATGTCGGTAATTTGCAAGCCCTAATCTAATTTTGACTGCGCTTGCCGAATTATTTCGTTCTAATCTAATAAATAAAAAGTACAATCTATGAACTTAAAAAACCAGAATAAGCTAAAACGAAAAAAGTAGAGAGAAGTATTTATCTCATACCTCCGTTTCTATTTCGTCTCATGTTATAAAACGAAAGAGAAATAATATAACTCCTAGAACGTGTTCATCTCATATCTTTGTTTTTATTTCGTCACATGCAATAAAACGAAACGAAAATAACATCTCTCCCGGAACTTACCCCTGCCTACCAAATGATTCCGTCCTTATATATTAAACGTATAAGTACAATCTACTGAACTTTAAAACACCGGAATAAATTTAAAAGAAAAAGTAGATAAAAGTATTCATCTCCTTCCTTCGTTTCTATTTTCGCCTCATGCAATAAAACGAAAGGAAAATAATATATCTCCCGGAACTTATTCATCTTATACCGTTGTTTGTATTTCGTCTCATGCAATATAAAATGAAAAGGAAATATCTCATCCCGTAACATACCCACTTTGCTGTCTACCGAATAATTGCTTCCTTATTGTAGTAAATATATAAGAGAGTGCAATACACTTAACTTTATAAAAACCGAAATAAATTGAACCGAAAAAATTAGAGGAAAGTATCTCATACATTCATTTCTATTTCGTCTCATGCAATAAAACGAAAGGGAAATAATGTATCTCCTGAAACTTATTCATCTCATATCTTTGTATTTCGTCTCATGCAATATAAAACGAAAGGGAAATATCTCATCACGGAACATATCTATTTTACGTCTACCTAATAACTGCGTTCTAATTCTAGTAAATATATAAGTACAATCTACTGAACTTCATAAAAGCAGGAATAAATTAAATCGAAAAAAGTTGAGGAAAAAGTATTCATCTCATACATTCTTTTCTATTTCGTCTCATGCAATAAAACGAAAGGGAAATAATATATCTCCAAGAACTTACTCATCTTATACTTTCTTTTCTATTTTGTGTCTCATGCAAAAAACGAAAGAAAAATAATATCTCTCCCTGAACTTACACACTTTGCCGGCTAGCAAATGATTCCGTTCTTATTTAGCAAATTTGTAAGAGAGAGAGAGAGAGACAGAGTCCAATTTATTGAACTTTAAAAAACCGGAATCAATTGAACCGAAAAAATCAGAGGAAAGTATTCATCTCATACATTCGTTTCTATTTCGTCTCATGCATTGAAAAGAAAGAGAAATAATGTCTCTCCCGGAACTTACCCACCTTGCTCAAAAGCCTACGACACTCGAAGCTCAAGAACCCTCAAAATAAGGTCTTAAAGCACGCCATTGATAAAAGCAAATTAATTTCATTCTCCTTAGCTTTCAGTTAAACCAGTCCAAAATTCCTTAAACGGATTCAGCAATTAACAAGAGAAACAATAAAATTACCGTTAAAAATAAGATTTAAGGAACTATTTTTGTTTTTCTTCAACCTTAATTCTGAAGTACGCTACGTCGCTGAAGAATGTTAAAACAAGAGTAAAGATACACTTGATTTAGTTTGCTGCCGTCTTTTCAATTAGTGCTTTAAATTAATGGTACAAAAGGTTTTTAATTGTCTTTGGCTTCAGAATTTTGAAGAGTCTTTTTTTTCTGGGGTTCCAGTGGTAAGTTATCATCATTGTTATGCAAGGTCTGGAATAATTTGTTTTGGAACACGTATAGAATCTCCCTTTGTTTTATAACACAAAAAAACGATTTTAATTAATTCAGCTAGGAATCATTTAAAATCTGCTGATGCTTATTACATAAATATTTATGTAGTAAATGTAAATTAGCGTTAGTAATTTATATTTGTATATTTTTCCTGGCGTTGTGTGGGGGCTGTTGTGACTCAGTGGCTATGCCCACTGCGCTAGCAACCTGCTAGTTGTAGGCGGCGCAGGTTCAATCCTTGCGTTTACTTCTATCTTAGCAACCGGAGGGTTGCGAGTTCGAAACTCTGTCCAACCACGGGCTGGTGCACGTTAAATCTGTCTTGGCCTCAAACGTTCACATGTTGGCGTGGAGTGGAAATCTAGAGATTGGGGTGCCAGCACAGGTGTTGACCTCGTCATCTGACCGTAGTTCAAAATTAAGGGTTTTTGTTGTTCCGATCATAGACGTGAAATATAAGTAGACTGAGTATTGCAGTTGAAAGGAGCTTCGAAAAGTGTGACCAACATGTCGACTAGTAGTCACGTGTCTGCTCTGTGAAAAATTGATTGATTGGCCGATTCGGCATCTTATTGTCTCTCGTTTGGTGATATATCATCTTATGGCAAGGTGTGGGAATGCGAATTTATATAGTGTGGTGTGTAAAATGATGAAATCGCCAGTCTACTACTTTGTTGCGTGGACCAATCAGATGATGAATCAATAGATAAGCGTCGTCTCCATCCCATGGACCAATCAGATGATGAAGTTTCTTTTCAACCCTGCAGAAAAAGTAGTCTAAGAGTCACGTTACTACTAGTTTTGGTCACATGACCCTGGGCACATAAAGAGGTTGCCATTGATCATTCTACTTTTATGTTTCTTCTATGGCTGTTTCGATCTATCAATTCAGGATTAATCCTGAACTGTCACCAATAGCCCGTTGTGTTGCTCCAGTGCGACGTTAATTCAACTATCCACTTATCCTATATTTTACCATGGAATGGAATTATGAATTTTCTAATTTTTAAATTTAACTTGCTAGACAGTTTGATTATTCAATAAGCTTTTTAAAACATAAACGTTGTTTCTTCAAGTTCAAGTAGTACAATCAAGTGTTTTTTAGGAAATCTTAGGCTTTGGGAAAGTATCAGCAATACATTTTAACTAAAAAGTAAATTGTCTTTAAATAGTCTTTTCTTTTACGAAACTTACGAAAATATTTCGCTTAACTCTACTGATGGTTGACTCAACGAGGTATCTCCTCATTAGCAAAACTGACCTGATTTTGATGGACGAGATATCTCGTCACTAGAAGAAAACTTACCATATCTGATACCCATCATAAAAAATTGGCAATATCTTGGTGACGAGATATTTCGCCATTAGCAAAATTAGTCATATCTTGATGGACGAGATATGTCGTCCAAACCATTTGGAGGATAGCTCGAATCGCTGGTCAAGTTAGCTAATCAAGAAAATTAAAAATAAAATTAACTTTTGGGTGTATAAAAATTTTCAGTTTTAACAAGAACAAATTTTTTAAAAAATTCTAGTGAGATAAAATAATTCGCAATTTCTGAAATAATGTAAATTAGTAAGTTGAATATATTACAGTATTTAACTCAAATATTTATAACTCAAGTCGGTTTGGGGGCACAAGTAATTTTCAGCTGTATGTTGCCAACACTGCCAATACTAACCAGAACTTGATGGACGAGATATCTCGTCATTAGAAAACTGACCAGATCTTGATCGCGTCATCATAAAAAATCGGTAATATCGAGATGACGAGATATATCATCATGAGTAAAATTGGTCAGATCTTGATGGACGAAATGTATCGTCCAAACCACTTAGAGGGTTAATTTAAAATTAACCTAAGACGTCAATTAACATTTCTCCTAGAAATTAAAGTTTTAATTGCTTCAGATAACGCTTGCCACTGGGTGATTTAGGCCATAGAAAAAAATCAAAGCATTCAAATGCAACCTTATAGAAATCCCGCTTTTTCCCAGAAAATCACGCCACTCAAAAAAATATTCAGCCCCCATGGTCATTGGTAAAACCAACCAGATATCTATGGACGAGATATCTCGTCATTAGAAGAAAACTAACCAGATCGTGATCTCATCATCAAAAACACGGCAAAATATCTTGATGACGAGGTACCTCATCCTCCTACCTTTCGTCATTAGCAAAATTAATTAGATCCTGATAGACGAGATATCTCGTCCAAGCCACTTGGATGGTTAACCTAGGCCGTCAATCACTTCTCCCAGAAATAAAATTAGGGATTGATCCCGGATCGTCGCCAATAGTCCGTTGCATTGCTCCAGTACGACATTAATTCAACTGCCTATCTATCCAGGTAGGTAGGTAGTAAATTAACGTCGCGCTGGAGCATCACAACGGGCTATTGGCGACGGTCCGCGATCAATCCCGAAGGGAATCAATCCAAGGACAACGCCTCGAATTTCGAACCACGGTCAGATGACGAGAACACCTCAGCTGCACCCTACTCTCCAAACTTACACACCACGTCGACGTGAGGACATTTATGGCCACGACATATTCAACGGGCACCATCCCCGTGTACACGACCTTCCTATCCATAAATTAAAGCCTTGGCTGTCTCAGTTAGCGCCTGATACTCAGCTATGATTTCCTGGGAAAATTAGATCCTTTTAGAAAATAAATACACCGCGAAATAAGTCTGGCAACGGCCTTTTGTCGATTTAATGGTTTGGGAGTGGAGCTCTTACGTGCTGTTTCTTTATTTTCCTGCGAAACGATCTCCTCCCTACAAAAAGAAGCAATACCGGGACTTGAATTTGTCCTCTTGCAACCAAGCAAAATATACAGCTGCGGAATGCCTGAAAATTGCATTAGATTTGAGCCAGGGCTTTATCCCCGGAGCTTCCGACTCTTTTGAATGCATGCAAATTTGTATATTATGACATTCGCTACCCAAAAAGGGAGGAATTCTCCTGATGGCAGAGAATGCGTGCGAAACACGCTATATCAGCCATTTTCAAACTGGTTTGGTTCGCAGCTTTTTTGAGAGGCTCTTGGTTTTCACGAAATTACACGTAAATATTTAGGCTAATTGCAATAATTGCAATTAGACTAAATATCATCTGCATATCTAAATTATTTAGATATACAGATGAGACCTTAGTCAAAATGGTTGTACAAATTTAAAATTTTCAAAATATGACCAATAGTGGTCCACCCTCCTGGTGGTTGTCTTGACGAGGTATCTCGTCATTAGCAAAACTGAATAGATTTTGATTGACGAGATATCTCGTCATTAGAAAAACTGACTAGATCTTGATCTCTTTGTCATAAAACAATCGGCAATACTATCTTGGAGACAAGATGTCTTCTCATTAGCAAAATTTGGCAGATCTTGATGGACGATATATCTCGTCGAAGCTACTTGGAGGGTTTATTACCTGTTCAAAAATATCTTTAAAAATTGTAAAAATGTAACTAACGTTCGAAAGAAAAGGCGAAGCATAGAAACATTGTAAACTTCAATTTTTTCCCTCGGAAGCGTAACCACTTGAAAGGTTAAAGCAGTTGATGAAATTGTCAATATATATTTCGGTGGTGCAAAACGGTCCACCGTCATCAGAACAGAAGTAAACAGCGAGAAGATGTGCGAGTTTAACCCTTCAAGAAGTTTCGACGAGATATCTCGTTCATCAAGATCAGACGTTTTGCTAATGACGAGATATCTCGTTGAGATTAAACTGTCCTATTACTCCAAGGGAAGGAAGATTCAAGTGGGAATATCAAAGTCTCACTTGCCCAGAATTAGTGACAATTTCTAATAGGTTTTTGCATCAGAGGCTGGTCAATACAGGGCAGTTTTCGACGAGAAGGTAAACCATCAGAAGGGTTAAATATATTTTCTTAGAAAATTAAAACCTTCAAAGTATGACTAATAATGACTAAAACAGGTGATAAAATTGTCAATAGATATTTCGGTGGGCTAGAACGTCCACCATCATTAGAACAGGAGTAAACAACGAGAAGATACGCGAGTTCAACCCTTCAAGAAGAGGTTTTGACGAGATATCTCGTCCATATCAAGATCAGAAGTTTTGCTAATGACGAGATATCTCATCGAGATAAAACTGTCCTATTACTCCAAGGGAATGAAGATTCAAGTGGGAATACTAGTTTCCCTTGCCCAGAACTGGTGACAATTTGTAACAGATTTATCATCAGAGGCTGGTAACTACAGGGCAGTTTTCAACCCCAACAAAAACCATCAGGAGGGTTAAATGTGTTAACATAGAAAAGTATTGCCACAACTATTTTTTTAATTAAGCCCTTCTAGTCCGCATTTAAAAGCGAGGGAGCAGATCTAATCCCTTGGAAATATTCTATTGGTGAAGAAGGTCCAAATTGGTTGAAGTTACGCAGGGATGACTATAGGTAACGAGATGGAATTTTGCGGGTGACCCCCTGAGAGGGTTAATCGTAGGTATATTTATGGTGAATTAAAAAGTAAAAGATACATCACAATATTTAATCCTCATTTCCAAAAACAGAACAAAGCGTTAAAAGTTTGAAAAATTCTCTCCGAAAGCCAATACTTAAAATTAAAAAATAACAAGAACACAAATATCAATCTTTTTAAAACAAGCTATGAACTGCAATATTTTTCACAATAATATGAAACATTTTATAGTACTTCATTTGCGATTTAAATTTTTGATTAAAAGCTTTTTAAGTATTAACTTAAACAGAACAAATATGAAATTTCAATTTGAAGATCAAACCATTTTTCTGATTAAATAATGTTAAAAATAATCAAGAAATTATTTTAATAAGTAAAATAAATGGAAATCTATACAGTAAAAAAGAATATCAACCCCGGTAGTAAAAAATTTACGTCCAACTTCCCTACAAACCAAAGTATCAGGATTTAATACTTTCTGTAAATTTCCAGAAAATGACAAAATTTTAATGTTTTCTTAGAATCGGTCTTATATAACGTTGAATTCGTAGAAGCTAGAGTTCTCTTGACTTTGTGGTACGGAAATGTACTTGAAGATAAGATTTAAGATCTGACTCTTCTGATGTTTCCTGTTACTCGAAAACAGATTTCAGACCAGTTTGCTTCAAAACTGCATGTAAAGTATTCTGTCATAGCCTCAGGGTGTCTTGCAGACGCAGCTTGGAGCTGCTTGAAAATGTTCTGGTTCCAATAGATATCTTCTACGAGATAAAATTGTTATCGATACCAGAAAGTCTTGCGTTTATCTTTCCCAAACAAACGCAAGACTCAATAACTTAGATTTAAAAGTATTTGGTGGTAATAAATATTTCAAGAGTTACTTCAGATAATAAGATGGGGTTCTTTTTTGTGTAGAACAGCTCTAAATTCTGTCAATACTACAGGGTGATCCAAAGGTCACAGAAAAAGAAATTAAATAATTCGGAAAGTATAGACAGTAGCACGATGAGTTTTTCACAGAAATGCACAGGACGGGATTCTTTTTAATAGCGAAAATTTTTATTGACAAAATAGTTATATTGTCCAGTTGTGTCAATAGTTTATACAGTGGCGCAGCTAGGTTTACAAATGTTCAATGTGACAGCCGTCATTCATAAGAATGGCTGTCAGACGTGGCACGACACTGCACATCATCAACAAGGGTTTCAGCTGTAATTCCTGTCAGATGATGGGGAATAGTTTCTTTCACATGGCCAATGACGTCGGCCGACCTCTGTACACCTGTGACTTCAAGTAGCCCCCCTAGCTCAGGGACAGCTACAGCGCCACCTGTCTGTGACAAATGTAACTATTCTGGCAATAAAAGTTTTCGTTATTAAAAAAATCCCACGTCTTTCTGTGCATTTCTGTGAAAACCGCATCGTGCTAGTGTCTACACTTTTCGAATTATTGAATTTTTGCTTTCTCTGTGACTTGGATCACCCGATAAATAATTCGATATACGCTGCCTTTTAAACCATTTACTTTCATGAATGGTTTAAAAACTAGAATATCAACAATTAGAATATTAACCCTCCTGGTAGTTATCTCAACGAGGTATCTCGTTATTAGAAAAAATTGACCTGAACTTTATCCCGTTATCATTAAAAAATCTATCGGCAATATCTTGATAACGAGATATATCGTCATGAGCAAAATTCGTCAGATCTTCATGGACGAGATATCTCGTCAAAACCACTTGGAGGGTTATTCTTTTTCAAGATGCATCCATAACTGAGTTGAAGTATTCCAAATATCCGGATTACTTTGTAACATTTGGGCCACGAACTCGTTCTGTTTCAATATTTCCGTAACGAATAATACTTTATATTGACTGAAACGATTCTTAGGTTACTCTGAAACATTTTTGGGCCGCATATTCGTTGTTTTAAAATTTCCGTAACGATTACTTTCTAAAAAGAATTTGTCGTAACAAGAAGTTTCCACATATCCAGATTACTTTGTAACATTTGGGCCACGTACTCATTGCTTCAATATTTCCGTAACTACTACTTTCTGTAGACTAAAATAATTCTTAGGTTACTTTGAAACATTAGGGCCAAAAAAACGTACTCGTTCTATTTCAATATTTCCGTAACCGAATACTTTCTGAAAAGAATTTGACGAAAATGAAATTTCGAATTACAGAGCTATGACATGATAGTTTTGTTATTTAGAGTGAAGAAATTTATTTTGCTCTTCAAAAATTGCTTTCCATTATATTCATTTTTAGAAATCATGGTTTTAAACTTGATGCAAATAGGTAGATATATTCTAGACCGCGCTTTAAAATCCACTACTAACAAAATATGTCTTAGTACAATGTACTGTAGTGTTAATATGTGGAATAATCTAAATGGATTTATTCGAGAAGTTAAAGTTTAAAATTCACTTATACCTAGCTAACTGGTACACTGGATTTACGGAAAGCAAGTAAAGTCAAAAGTTAACTCTTTGAGGCACACGATTTTAAAGGGAGAAATCCCAAGTTGCACAGAATTGTTTATTTACTTATTCACCTTCAAAATTAGTATAAAACATCAAATAACATGTTTTTTATTATAATATATATTTATTCACTCGATATTTATTCACTAATATATTATTTATTCACTTATGACTTATTCACTCACAATAAATTTTTACGAAAAAAAACATTTAACGTTATGAAACAAAAGTTCATTGCAGCACACAATTCGCCAACCTTAATCACAACAGTGTCAACAACTTACTAATGCGTTTTGACATGTGTAAATTTTTGTTTTCAGTTTTACACATTTAGCGTTAGTTCATAGCATTGCCAACTCAATGAAAAACTTTAAATAAAATATTAAACTGTATGATTATGAGTAATTTCAACTTTTTGAGGTGGGTTAAAAATATCCCACCATGCATAAAAAGCTAAGCAAAAGATGGGACTGTTTTAACCCACCTAACCCCAAAGAGTTAAACACCTTTCTTAGCCTTATAACTTGTCTTTTTATTACTCTATTGGATTCAGCAATTCTTTTTCGTTTATCAATGTGAAACTAAAAGTAAGACTTTCATAATTAGAAAAAATAAAGGCAAGGAGGAATGTAAACTGCTCCTGGACTTAAAATTAAATTGTATTCATAGAGAGATTATTCGAGAATACTGTTGCGAAAGCGATTAAATGCCGGCTATTAAACTCTCACATTTGGTTTTCTCGAGTTCTCTAAAGCGAGAAGTAAACTCCTTTCTAAGTGAACCTCATTACCTTCCAGATCTCTATGCACACTAGTCACTGAATTGTAAAACATAAACATTAAAGCATTTCAAACCAACAAGACAAACATTCTATTAAATGAAATTGTGTTTTCGAATGAAATTTATTACAAATAAAACTGGGAAATAGTGTATATACTCATTTTGTTGAATTTTCATTACTTCGTATGTTTTATTCCTTTGAACCAGATTTATCTGTTACATCTAAAGTGCTATTAGTATATTATCCAATTAACCCTCCTGGTGGTTGTCTCGACGAGGCATCTTGTCATTAGCAAAACTCATACGAACTTGATGGACGAGATATCTCGTCATTAGAAGAAAAACTGACCAGATTCTTGATCTTGTCATCATAAAAAATTGTCAATATCTTGATAACGATCTATCTCGTCATTAGCAGAATTAGCCAGATCTTGAAGGACGAGATACCTCGTCGAAACGACTTGGAGTTTTAACTATTATCGTAAATGAAAAAGCATTTCCTATTTTTGTAGCTACGAACTTATGAGAGTGAAGCTAAATGTAGGTGGCGGTAGTGTCTGCTTGCTATACGTATCCCGGTTGTTACGTCACTTGACTTCTTTTTTGAATAGGATCTCAGCACGTCACCAAAAGAAATTCCAAAGAATAAATTCCGGATTGATATATAATAGTTAATGGCGAAAAGCTATAATCAGAAAGAAATTGTATTCCATCCTACTTAAATCCTTGTACTAAACAAAACGATATAAATATGAAAAAATAAAAGTATTAAATTAATTTTAACCCTCCTAAGTGGTTGTCCTAACGAGTTACCTCGTCATTAGCAAAATCATTAGCAGAACTTCATGGACGAGATACCTCGTCATTAGAACAAAACTGATGGTCGGCGAAAAAAAAATCGGCGGTATCTTTATGTCGATATACCTCGTCATTAGCAAAATTAATCAAATCCTCATGTGCATATATCTCGTAGAAACCACTTGCAAGGTTAATGCGCCAAGTTCATTAAAAATGTTCTTTTAAACTTGGTTGTTTTATTTTAACTGAACTATTGTGCTTTTTGAGTACAACTTACTCTTAGATCCTTTTTGAAGGGCCGCGGTAGCCCAGTTCAAAGAGCAACGGTTTAGCATCCGGAGGGTGAAACTCGGAAAGTCAAAGATCGTCGTGTACACGGGGGGCTGGTGCTCATTAAATCTGTCGTGACTTCAAATATCCTCACGTTGCGTGGAGTGGAAGTTTGGAGAGTGGGATGCCAGCTCAGGTGCTGTTGTCGTCATCTGAACGTGGTTCAAAATCACGAGGCGTTGTCCTTGGATTTTTCCCTTCGGAATTGATCCCGAACAGTTGCCAATAGCCGGATGCTGCTCCACTGAGACGTTAATTAATTACCTTTCTCCCTGTACTTTTTGATGAAGACGTAGAAAGTTGTAAAAATAAATCATTCTTCGCGATCTATTTTATGTTGACTTCTGAGAGATTAGCCTTTTCATGGAAGAATCCTTTCATTTTGTCAACAGAGGCAGTTGGTGGAACAGAAGCAGAGGCAAAAAAGGCAAATTCCCGGCATGGTCCATGCATCAGATTCTCGGCCACAAACGGCAAGAGCTTGGAAGGGCGGTAAGGAAGAATCAAAGCCTCTAATGTCAGGCTATAGTGTGAACAGAAACAATCAAGGAGTAGTGCTCTGTAAGTATCATTTTCAGATTTTTAGAAGTACCTTATGTAAGTTTAAGGTGTATGTAAACATTGGAAATCACGAAAATTGACCAGAATATCGATTTTGTTTTTATTGCTTCAAAATATTTCCCAATTTCTGAGCTTTTTTTAAACGACACCAAGATCTTGTAAATATTCGGAATGCTTTTCTAGTTACAGGGTTTTTGTTAGGTACTGTCACCAGTACAAACATGTTTCCAAAACTTTAAACTCAATTTCTGAAGAACTGTGTTTTTGCAATGCTATGCTTTCTTCAATCAGGGATAAATCAACAATGAATTTATCTATTTTAATTATTTTTGTGTCATAATAATCTATATGTAGATGTTCTGAATATCAATCGGAGTTTTTAGTTACGAAATTAATTTTAGTTGATTTTTAAATGTTAAAATTTCAGAAAATATCTTGATTTTTAGACTTTCTTGGTGAAAACAATTGTAAAAATAACCTATTTCCTTTAGCAATTTGATTGAGGGTCAGAACATGAAGACTAATATTAGGAATTATTTCCAACAGGATTTGTCTTTTTAAACACACTAGAATTTGAAATATCACTTAAAAAACATGCTAATTTACTGATTATATCTAAATTAGATAATTAATAATTAACTTAATCGGTTTTTTTTACTGAAATGATTTTAAGCATAAGCCAATGCATTGTTGGGGAAAAAACTGGATTTTTAAAGTCAAAATTTAAAAAAAATCTAGTGTATACGTACACCTTAATATTGCTTCCAACACGGTATCTTCTACATACATTAAATGCAATGGTCATAGAATAATTGGAAAAATAGAAATAGACTGCGTGTTGTTCAATTGTCATAACTGAAATGAATAATAGTTGCGATATAAAGATATGCATAAGGTATAATAAATCTATTTGAAGTGTTTAATTTTGTTGCTTTCTCCTATTGTATAGGCTACGATGGCCCAATGCAATACACAATGTCTCCCAGCAACCCGGATGCAATGCCGAATGTCCAGGTTACATCTAGCAAAACCAATGGAAATGAAGAAAAGGAGGATTCTCCTAAACCCGAGGGTACGAAACTTTTCTTAACATCAATGCACGATTATTCGTAATTTGTTTTATGCGAAACAGGAATATGGCCTCAACATAAAGGTACGATATTTTAAAGAAAACTCAAATTAAGTCCAAAATAAGTTATATTTCAAAAACGGAGGTATTTGCTCTACATGAAGGTAGGATCTTTTTTATTTATTGAAATGTATATGATTCGTTAATAACGGGTGTCAATTTTTGGAAAGGCTGTATTCATATCGTGGAGTTCCTAGATTTTAAAGCAATTTCGACGGTAAAATATTTTAATATCGTGCGTTATATGGTAAGTATTTTATAAATATTAAACGTTCAGGAAATGTTTGGACATTTCTGTAATACGAGGAAGTATACCTTTAAAACTCCATTTTCACCCAAATTGATCAAATTTAAAATGTTACATATTTTTATACTTCATCTCTAGCTCGTCAAATCACTTCGGATTTTACTTCTACGACCATTAGAACTGGAGGTATGAAATTTGAAAAAGCATTGACATCTATATTGGATATGGAGTTTATATTGCTTTTAGTTTTTTCTCGAAATGCAATTTTCGCCAAGCGTTGCTTTCCGCAAAACACAATATCTCAGAATGCGTCAATTAAATTCTTTTGAAATTTGTATATATGTTCTAAGATTATAAAGCAGGGTTTAAACTGTTATTATTAAGAAAAATGAATTTTTAAAAATTGAGCAGGATGTAAACCTGAATATTTTTTTGCATTTTACTCTATTTTCATGTTTTTTTCAGGGATGACTGACGTTAAAGTCCACAATTTATTTAAATATAACTATATAGCAATGATTGTAATTAATACCTGAACCAATGTGTGTAGAAGATAATTCACTTCACAAATTGGAAAAATGTTAATTATTTTATAAAATAGGACGTTTCGCGTAAATGGTATTTTTGACTGTTTTTACGCTTTTTACTCCATTTTTATAAAAAATAAATTTTAAACACAATATTTCCTAACATAAAATGCTTTACCTAGTAGAAATAAATAACAAAACTATAAAAATCTAAGTTCCGTGACAATTTCAAAAAATTGCCTCCGAAGGTATACGGATATCTTAAGAGAGAAATGCTTCATTAACATCTGCAAGACCAACAGGTATACGGAGAAACGCTTCAACCCTCCAAGCAGTTTCGACGAAGATCCATCGTCCATTTTAAGATCTGGTCAGTTTTGATAATGACGAGATACCTCGTCTCATTGACACCTGCATGGCCATCAAGTATACGGTAAAACCCTTTAACCCTCAAAGTAGTTTCGAAAAGGATCCATCGTCCATTAAGATCTGGTCAGTTTTGGTAATTACGTGATTCCTCGTTGAGACCACCACCAGGAGGGTTAAAACCGAAAGGCCCATTAACATTAACCTTACCTCTGTCTAACGTTCCTAACAACTAAATTCGATCCCAAGGCATATACTAGCTGTGTGAGATTAGTAGCCAGCTTTTTGCAACGGTTTTCTCCAAATAAAACATGCATCTGAGTTTTTAATAGCACAGGCAGATTTCCACAGTTCACAAGAAATAAACATTACCAAATATCCATTCGTCAAGGGAGAAAATTAATTACTTGGCTGCTGCTTTCAATCCATTGTAAGTTGGCCGGAATAAATTGCAACCAAAACAGCCATATTGATAATTATAAGTAAAAATTTAAAAACTGAGAACATTATCTGGATAAAAGCTATCACTAGCTTCGCATACGTGACCACTGCAACAGATGGCGCTAAATAAGTGACGAAAAATACATCGTTTCCAGAAATAGTTGTCTAACTTTTCAAACTGCTTTACTTGAAGCAAAAAATACAAAAACCGAAGTACCTCCAAGAACTTCTTTTCGATTCCTTTTCCTTCCTCTCCAAAGAGTGTAAGGGCCGCAGAGCCCGGTTGGATGAGTTGCGGATAAGCAACCAGAGGGTTTCGAGTTCAAAGCTCGGTCCAACCAAAGTCCGTTGTGTATACTTAGGCTGGTACACGTTAAATCAATCGTGTCCTCAAATGTCCTCACGTTGACGTGATGTGGTACTTTGGAGAGTGAGGTGCCAGCTCAGGTGTTAACCTCGTCCTCTGACCGTGGTTCAAGATTACGTAGTGTCTTTGGATCTTTTTCTTCTGGATTGATCCCGGACCGTCGCCAATATCCCGTTGTGTTGCTCTAGAGCGATATTAATTAACTACTTACCTACCGAGATCTGTTCTGCTTTCTCTAATGACGAGATATCTCGTCCATTAAGATCTGGTCAGTTTTGTTAATGACGTAATGCCTTGTCGGAGGGTTAATACCGAAAAGCCCGTTAATCTTAACCCTGCTGGTGGTTGTCTCGATGATATATTTCGTCATTGACAAAACTGACCAGGTCTTGTTGGACGAGATATCTCGTCGATAGAAGAAATCTGACCAGATCTTGATCTCGTCATCATAAAAAATATCTTCTGTGTGTTGATGACGTATATCTCGTCAAGATAGTGCCGATGATTTTTTTTATGATTAGCAGAAGCATTCAGATCTTGATGGACGAGATATCTCGTGAAAACCAGTTGGAGGGTTAATTTTATCCCTAACGTTTCTAACTACTAAATTCGATCCAGAGGCAAATACTACAGCCGCGTGAGATTTGTAGACAGCTTTTTTCAATGATTTTCTCCAAATAAAACACATTTTAAAGTTTTTAATAGCGGACAGATTTTCTCAATTCCCAAAGGAATAACTATTACGAAATATCTATTCCTCAAGGAAAAATGAATTACTTGATAGCTGCTTTCAATCCATTGCAAGTAGGTCGGAATAAATAGCAACTAAAACAGCCATATTGATAATGATAAGGTACAAAATTTAAAAACTGAGAACATTATCTGCGTAAAAAGCTACTCGTAGCTTCGCATACGTGACCACTGCAACAGATGGCGCTAAAAACGTGACGAAAAATAAATCGTTTCAGAAATTGTTGTCTAACTTTTCGAACTGTTTCACTTGAAGCAAAAAATTCAAAAAGCGAAGCGCCTCCGAGCTTTTCTTTTCAATCCCTTTCTCTTCCTCTCATTTATTCCAAAGCGTGTGATCCTCTGGAAATATTAAACGATTCACGGTACAGAGCACATCTGTGCAGGACGGGAGAAGCCAAAATAAAATCTAAAATTAGGCGTAACTTTCTCCCTTCCCCCAATTGATCAATCTATATTTCAGCCAGGTGAAAATAAAGAAAAGGAAATATTCAATATATTGAATAACTTTTTCCCCTAACATCCTCCTTCGCAGTCAAAAATTTTGCGAGTTTGCATTTTTGTCGCCTTTCCTTGGAAACTTCTTTCCGTGGAAACATTTTGGCGTCCAAAAATATCCGTTTTGTTCATATGAGGCGTTTTCCGAGGGATGTTTTGTTTTTATTTTTAACCCCTTGAGGGGTTGACACGCATAATTCCACTTTGCAGCTTTCAGTCTTCCCTGCACGACTTCTAACCAGTTTTGAACTTTGGGTTTTCCAAAGCATTGTGTTCTAAGGAAAGGAGCAATAGAATCTTTTCAAAGGATTATATCTTAAGGAAAGGAGCAATAGAATCTTTACAATGGATTCTATTCTAAGGAAAGGAGATAGAATATTTCCAAAGGAATCATTTCTAAGAAAAGGACAAACAGAATCTTCTAAAGGATTCACTTCCAAGGAGAGAAAACAGTAGAATAATTCCAAAGGATTCTATTCTCAGGAAAAGACGAATAGAATTTTCCAAAGGATTCACTTCCAAGGAAAAAAGCAATGGAATCTTTACAATGAATTCTATACCAAGGCAAGAATCAATAGAACATTTCCAAACGATTCCATTCTAAGAAAAGGTCGGATTGAATCTTCCAAAGGATTCACTTCCAAGAAAAGGAACAGTAGAATAATTCTAAATGATTATATTCTAAGGAAAGGGGCAATAGAATCTTTACAAAGGATTCTATTGTAAGGAAAGGATCAATAGAGCCTTTTCCAATGGATTTTATTCTGTCGAAAGGACAAATGGAATCATTCCAAAGGGTTTACTTCCAAGGAAAGGAACAGTAGACTAATTCCAAAGCATTCTATTGTAAGGAAAAGGACAAATAGAATTTTTCAAAGGATTCATTTCAAAGTAAAGGAACAATATAATATTTCAAAAGGCTAAGATTATTCATGTTTAGAGGATCTTTCACCGAATAATTGTGGTTATTTAGTTATTGTGTTGTAAAAGCAAAACTACAGTATTCGGAAATCTCGTGACGTTCAGAGAATTAAAAGCAGAAATATTCAGTTCAACGAGAACAAATCTCAATGTGCAAAAGCACCAAAACTCTGTCGACAGTGAAGGTGAGAAGGTGTCTGGAAAACTGAGTTTCCTTTGCTGAGAAGGAAAAATCTTAAGCAGACTTATTTCGAGAAAAAATTAAAGGAAGTTAATTGTGATTCCCCCTGAGTTTTGTTGGATCAACGTCGAAAGAAAAATATTCTCCTTGGCTAAATTAACACAAAAATAAGATACTTGATAGTTTGATTGGTTTCATGAAAAAGATCTAGATTTTGATTAACAAAGATATTTAACCCTCCGGGTTTATCTTCGCGTCGAAAACTGCCCTACAATAACCAGTCTCTTGTGGTGCAAACACCAGGTTTCAAACTGTCACCAGTAATAGGCAAGAGGTAAATTGTTTTTCCTGCTTAGACCTTCATTCCCTACTTGGAGTAATTAGACAGTTTTGTCTCGACGAGGCACTCGTCATTAGCAAAGATGATCAGATCTAGTTGGACTAGATATCTCGTCCTCAACAAAATTGACCAGAACCTGGACGATATATCTCGTCTTTTGCAAAATTGACCTGAATCTGAAGTAGATATCTCGTCCTTAGCAAAATTGACCAGAACATAGACGAGGTATCTCGTCCTTAGCAAAATTGTCCAGATCTTCCATAAGATATCTCGTCTAAACACTTGGAGGGTTAAATTTAATTGGGAACTTAAAGTCGGTGTAGCGGGGGAAAAGGAACTACCCCTCTTCATTCAAACAATTTTAACAGTAGAGTAAATTATGCAAGAAAATAAGCATAAAGTTTGCACAAGGGGCCGCTTTCATATTAAGTTGAGCACCAACTTCACAATTTCCAATAGCAACCCCATATTTTGACACAAAATTTATCAAATCTATATCATAATTTAAATTCAGATACCAATTTTCATGTCATATTCAAGAATACAGAAAGTTTGGAGCTCGTAATGTTAAATCAGTTTCCCAGGCTCTTATTGGTATCTTCCGAAATAATATTTCTATAGTGGTGATATTTTGTAGCATATTGCTATTGATAAAATGTTTTAATTTTTAAATAAGTTTTAGCTTGTAATATTAATTATTAAATTAATATTCGAAAAAATTATGAATAGGAACCTTAATATATTTTGACAATCGATACGTAAAGACTTTTAATATTTTAAAAATTTCAGCTCTTTCCTCTGGATATGTTTTGCTCTACACTTAAATTTTCATCACTACGGTCATTTTAGGGGGCATCCAAAAATTGAAAAAAAATATGACACACCTGAGAGAGCGAGAGAGAGGAATGTGTAAGTTTTTGAAAAATGTTGGGAATCATCATTTATGCAATCTGACGGATATTACCTTCTACCTGCCATGCGTAGTACAGCTGATCAATGATGAATCTAATTGTAGAGATGGGCAAAAACTATGTTTTTACGATAACTGTTTTAACGGCTATTGCTAACTTGCGATAACAGTTATTATTAACTGTTATAATGTGAAAAGCATATTTAATAGTTACTAAAAATAAAAGTTTGGGAGTAATTTTAACAGTCATCATTAACTATTAAAAATTGAAGTTGAAGGTGAAATTAAACAGTAAATATTGATTCTCATTTTTTCCAAATTTCCCGTCCATCAAGATCTGGACAATCTTGCTAATAACGAGATACCTCTTCGAGACAACCACCAGGAGGGTTAATGTTCTTTGTAATCCTCTTTTAGTCAAGCAACAAATGAACAGTTCCTGATTAACTATAAATAATCTCGATCTACGAATAGCGATTTTCAATGTGGAGACGATCCCTGAAATTGACAGCGACTTTAATATTGAATATCTCCGGATATAAAGATAGTCGAGTCATGAAATATCATATTTAGACTAATTTGACGATGTAGAATCTGAATAAGACATCAGAACATGGTGTTGCCATTGGAAATATCTTGTTGTTTATGCAAAATTTGATATGAAGACTCCCCTTATCCAATGTTTTTGAATTTGAATTTATAAAGGACGTTATTCCCTATTGAGTGATATCTTTGAATTTGCTCTATTATGAATAGTACTCGAAATAAAGGGGGTGCTTCGTTTTTTTCCCTCGATTGTACATACCCAAAATTTAAGGATAATGTGCTGAGTTCCTATCAAGCAAAGTCGCCTGATCTCAATCAAACAGAGCATGCCTAGGATGCCCTTGGACGTCGATTTTTTTCCCCAAAGGATTCTATTCTAAAGAAATGGACAGTATAATCTTTCCAAGTGATCCTATTCTAAGGAATGTAGCAATAGCATCTTTCCAAAGGATTCTATTGTATGAAAAGGAGCAATGTAATCTTTCTAAAAGGTTGTATTCTAAGAAAATAAGCAATACAATCGTTCCAAAGGATTCTAGTCTATGAAAAACAGCAATAGAATCTTTCCAAACGATTCTATTCTGTAGAATGTGCCAATAGAATCTTTTCAAAGGATTGTATTCGAAGGAATCGACCAATTTTATCTTTCTAAAAGTTTTAAAAAATCCATGTCCTCACGTTGGCGTGGTGTGGAAGTTTGGAGAGTGGGGTGCCAGCTCAGGTGTTGCCTCGTCATCTGACCGCGGTTCAAAATTACGTGGTGTTGTCCTCGGACTTTCCCTCTGGGATTGATCCCGGACCGTCACCAATAGCCCGTTGTGTTGCTCCAGTGTGACGTTAATTGAAAATACCAAAAAAATAAATAATAAAAAATCCATATTCTTTAGAAAGAAAGTTTATTTAGTCATTAAATGTGTTGTGGGGTAAAAACAACACTACACTACTCAGAAATCTCAGAGGGATAGCTCTAAACCTGCCGAGTTTCTGGATGAAACATGTCTGACAACATAAATATTGAGACTAAACAGCGTTAAAAAGCAACACCAGCAACGAACTAGGCGCAACATCATTCAAAAACATTACTCCCCACATCAAAGTTAAACCCGCGCCCCGCTTTCGGCTCCTCCAACATTTCATTCAGCTGTAACTCGAGGGAAATCAAGCTAATAAACCTCAACCAATTTATGAGCTTAGAGATAAATTACTGCTAACAGTAGAGATACTGCTAAATTACTACTAACAATTTCCACTGTCACGCTGCACGTCTATCATTAGCAACAAAGTTCATTTCCAGTTTTCGGAATCAATCATTCAGCAATTGTTAATGGGAAATCCAAGCGGACAGAGCTTGTTCATTATGTAATGCAGTTAGAGAATTTATTAAATCAGTACCGAACATATTTAGTCAATTAAGACTATCTTTACAGGACTAGCCATGACGTTTAATTTCAAGCAATGACTCACAAGAGTCATTAATGTTGAGTAATGCGATATGCGGTATTTTATAATTGATTTCCATATATTTTCTGGTTCGCCCCCGCTGTAATGTGCTACAAATATTAGTTTAAACTACAGGAACTGATACATGTTCCAAATCCTTGTTTACCGACGGCTTATCGAGTGTGAACCGATTCTAATTCCGCTTAACTCGGACGAACTCGCGCTGCATTTATTTATGCTAGGCCTCTCGGGGGGTATGTCACCCAGCAGATATGATTTGCTTACTACATTTTAAAAGCGCTGTTTCATTCCTAAAATTAATTCGGATGTTAACCCTACAGAATTCAATGTTGTTCAGGATGTTAACTCAACAGGTGGTTTCGACGAGATATCTCGTCCGTCAATATCTGACCGATTTTGCTAATGACGAGATTCTCGTAATCAAGATATTGCCGATTTTTTTATGATGATGAAATCAAGATCTGATCAGTTTTCTTCTAATGACGAGATACCTCGTCCATCAAGATCTGGTCAGTTTTCTTCTAATGTCGAGGTACCTAGTTAAGACAATCACGAGGTGGGTTCAAAGAACTACAAACCTAATTTTTTTTAATATGTAAAACAAATTCAGATATGGTGATTCAAAAACCTGATGAATCATGTATAATAACCCTCTATGTTAATCCTCCAGGTGGTTTCGACGAGATATCTCGTCCATCAAGTTCTGACCGATTTTGCTAATGACGAGATACCTCGTCATCAAAACATTGCCTTTTTTATGATAACGAGATCAGGATCTGGTCATGATGAGATATCTCGTCCGTCAAGATTTGCTAATGATGAGATACATCTTCAAAACTACCAACAGGAGGGTTAATTTGAAATGAAAGATATCTCTTGTAAGTACTTGATGTAAATACTTTCAATTTAATCGATTAAATTGACTTTTGCTAATGAATGACTCCAATGCCAGTTATCCAGTGTTATTTTACTGCCTGGAGAACAGAAAAAAGAGTCATATAGCGGAGAGTATAATCTTTTAACAATATCAGTTATAGAATTGCTCATTTGAAAGTCACCTTCAGGTTTCTATTTAGGAAGTATGGACGAGATATCTCGTCATTCGAAGAAAATTGCCCAGATCTCGATCCCGTCATCATAATAAAATTGGCAATATCTTGATGACGAGATATCTCGTCATTAGAAAAATTGGTTACATTTTTATGGACGAGATATCTCGTAGAAACCATTTGGAGGGTTAGCACAACTGACCAGATCTTGATGGACGAGATATCTCGTCATTAGAAGAAAACTGCCCAGATCCTGATCCCGTCATCATAATAAATTGCAATATCTTGTTACTCGTCATTAGCAAAATTTGTCAGATCTTGATGGACGAGATATCTCGTCGAAACTGGAGGGTTAAACGCACATATAACAATGCGATCGTTCCAGCCATTTGTCGATGATCGCATATTCTCTAGCCGTGAATTCATTTTTACAATTCGTATAAAAACCACCAAAGAAATCTCGAATTGCTCCCATTTTATCAGTTTCACGTCTTTTCGGCCTGTCATATATGCAATGAAATCTCAGATATATTAAATAAAATTATATTAGACACGATGGTATAGAAAACATACTGTGTAAGTCCAGTTACACTCTCATAGGCAAGCCACCATATTGGTCCAATATCAGTCCCGCAAAACTAAATTGTCTGAAATATACATGCGTACCGACATGTTTTCTGTTCAGAAACGGAGTACGCATTCGCATATTGTATGCCTTGTAGCTTGTTGCTCCAGTGTGTGACCTGGCTTACAGGGCATGTATTGGAGGGGTAAAGACGAATAATGCGGAATACAAAACCTCGCATGGGAAATCTGGCCACCCCCTTGTCTAGAAACTGTCTCTTTCTTGCAAACAAAGAAATTCATGGGATTCAAACTATTTGATGGTTAAATATGACCTTCCTAATCTCATCTAATGTAAGATAAGGTTTCTGCCATGAATAGTAATTTCGGGACGAATTCATTTGAGATCCATGGGTTGTTTCGGTAACGGTAATTCTCACCAATCTTCCAAATCGGCAATGATGGTTTCTGTAACTGTAATTCTCACCGATGTCCCAAACCGGAACTGATGTTTAAGTAACGGTGATTCTCGCCAATCTTCCAAACTGGTAATGATGTTTAGGTAACAGTGATTCTCATTCATCTTTCAAATTGGTATAATTTCTTACCTATTTTTAAACCCTAATAAAAATATTCTAGGTGTATTCAATCTGTTACAGTACTTTATAAATATTCTCTCATTTGATATTCTAGGAGTGCTCTAGATGATCGGTGAGTCAAAAGGGGGCCCGCCATCCCTTGAACTTCAAAGTGGCTTCGACGAGATATCTCGTCCATCAAGATCTGATCAATTTTGCTAAAGACGAGGTACCTCGTTTTCAATATAATGCAGATTTTTTTTATGATGACGAGATCAAGATCTGATCAGTTTTCTTCTAAGGACGAGATATCTCGTCCCTCACGATCTGGTCAGTTTTGCTAATGACGAGATACCTCGTCATTAGGACTACCAGGAGGGTTTTAACCACCAGGAGGGTTAAAAAACTAAATTTTGTTATTTGCAAAATATATTCATATAAGGTAATGGATATTCACCCACAAATTTTCCTTTTCAAAACACTATTTATGATAGTACCCTTCCCAAAAGATATAAAAGGATCAAGATCTATGATCATATAAATATATACCTCTTGAAAAGTTAGATAAATTTTAAAGCATGAATTTATCCAAAATATACGTTCTGAAAAGTTCTTAGATAAATGTTAAACCATGAATTTATGAAAAATCTACGTTCTTAAAAGTTCTTAGATAAATGTTAAAGCATGAATTTATGAAAAATCTACGTTCTTAAAAGTTCTTAGATAAATGTTAAAGCATGAATTTATCAAAAATATAAGTACTGAAAAGTTCTTTCGAAACTGCAGTACACGTATCACGAGATCTACAAGCGAAAGAAAAGAAACTAGTCTATCTGAGAAAGGGGGTAAGAAAGGAACAAAACAAAACTATCTCATTTTCTCAGTAATCTACCCCACCATAATTCAAACACTTAGGTCAGACAGCACCACACATGTATAGTGTCAAACAATCGACTGGCTAGTGTCCCTGACAACTCAATAAATGTGATCACAGCTTGATATAAATTGCCTCGTACCCTCCGTTTCTAACGAGATCAAGTCTGTCGATGACTTTCCCACCTTATCCACTATTGTGCCTCTGTTCATCCGTTCCCGTGCCACTCTTTTCAATAGGTGAATTGAGAGGATTGGTATTTTTCACTAAGCGAAAAGAATATGTAACAACGATTTCGTAAATCAATAATAAGTATTTTCTAATTGTAACAAAAGATGAATTGACAGGATTGATACTTTTTACTAAATAAAAGGCAGTTGTAATAAATAACGATAATTACACAAATCTCTAGTGATGAGTATTTTCTAATTGTAACAAAAGCTACTTGTTCAATAGGTGAATTCACACAGGAAAGTAGATTTCAAAGGTCAATAATGATAAGTATTTTCTAATTGTAACAAAGATGAATTGACAGGATTGATACTTTTTACTAAATAAAAGGAAGTTGTAATAAATAACAATAATTACACAAACCTCTAGTGATGAGTATTTTCTAATTGTAACAAAAGCTAATTATTCAATAGGTAATTTCATGGGATTGATACTTTTTAGTAAAAAGGAAGTTGCAATATGTAACAACGATTTTACAAATCGCTAATGATGCGTATTGATATTTTTTACTAAATAAAAATAAGTAATAATATATAATAATGTGATATCATGGATAGATAAGTGTTTTCTAATTATAACAAAAGGTGAATTGACAGGATTGATACTTTGTACTAAATTAAAGGAAGTTGTAATAGGTAACAAAATTACACAAATTGTAATTATACGTATTTTCACATTGCTACAAGAAGCAAATTTCGCAATAGGTGAATTGGCATGGTTGGTACATTTTACTAAATAAAAAGGAGTAATAAGGAAGGTAGGTATTTAATTAACGTCGCGCTGGAGCAACACAACGGGCTATTGGCGACGGTCTGGGGTCAAACCCTAAGGGAGAGATCCGAGGACAACACCACGTAATTTTGAACCACGGTCAGATGACGAGGTCACACCTGAGCTGGCATCCCACTCTATAAACTTCCACACCATGCCAATGTGAGGACATTTGAGGTCACGATAGATTGAACGTGCACCAGACCTCCTTGTACACGACGGTCTTTGGTTGGATTCGAACTCGCAACCATCAGGTTTCTAATCCGTTACTCTTCCAACTGGGCTACCGCGGCCCTGTAAAAAGGAAGGAGATGAAAAAATGTGCTAAAACACCTAAAATGGTGCAAAAAGCATAGGTTAGGCAACATTTTAAACCAAAATTTTAGATCTAGAAAGCACGTTGAAATTCTCACTTTCACTTAGGTATATATTGCAACGATTATCCAAAAAACTTTAAATCAAGTCAAGGAAATCAAGAAAAAATTGGAAAACTTCCGCGCATCAGTTCGAAATCAGGTCAAAAGAGTGTCAATCGGAGAAAAAGATGCTTTTCTGTAGATCTACCATGCTTATCTACTATATGTTCTATATTGTTGTCAATGTAACTCCGTCAAAAATTATCGCAGTTGAAAAATTAATATCAATTAATTTTTTTAAACTAAAAATTTTCAAAAATCGATTTTTCGATCGAATTTGGTGATTTTAAAAATCTACTGACACCTTCAGAAACTTTTAGAACTTGAATTCCAGAACACATGAACATCACAAATAAAGTCGGATTGTTTGCACAATACTTTTTTGAAGAACTTGCCTTCAGAAGATTACATTGAAGTCAAACCCTAATACGTTGCTCACCCTCACTAAAACTCATTGTTATCTATTACTAGGAGAGAGCGCCCCAATTGTAATTCATGCTCTACTCCTTTTTCTGTTTATCACATCTTAATTATCTGTCCTGTTTTTAATCATCAACATATCAAATTTTTAAAAACCACAATTTAAATTTTCGAGATTTGATTGGGGAAAATCCCCCCGTTCAAAGCTTTTCGCTTTTTACGTTCAGTTGGTTTTTTTAAACCTCATCTAATTTATTCCATCTTTTAAATTTCACACTCAAAATTTTATGCATACGTAAATTAAGTTCTCCAGTTTCATTATTTATGGTGGAGACGATGATCTTGTTTGTCATCTGACTATTGCTTGAATATTTTTATTATCACCTATACGTTTTACATGTTTAAATCTACCTTTTATCTTTGTCTTTGACTATTAATTTTTAAATATTTGATACTTTTATTGGGTCACATTCTGTCTTGAGTTTGGCGCAGCTTGTCCACTTTTGGACCCTGCGCCATAAAACCCCAACATCCAATCCAATCCACCCAATGATCTTGTTTGTCATCTGACTATTGCTTGAATACTTTTATTATCACCTATACGTTTTACATGTTTAAATCTACCTTTTATCTTTGTCTTAGACTATTAATTTTTAAATATTTGATACTTTTATTGGGTCACATTCTGTCTTGAGTTTGGCGCAGCTTGTCCACTTTTGGACCCTGCGCCATAAAACCCCAACATCCAATCCAATCCACCCTCACTAAATCTGAGAGTAGGCAATGAACGCTGTTCTGTTAGTCACGTCCCTTAATTTCCCTATGGCATTATCTTACTTTGACGGCAGCAAACCGCTAATTCTCACAACAAACTGGAGTTGTCCTGAACTTTAGGTTATCCTGCATTCTATCCCCTTGTGGATGGAATATCAAGTACCGTAAGGAAACTCAAAGGCTAAGTAGAGTTTAATTATAGAGCATGCTATCCTCAGTTGCAGGCAAGTACTACAGGTTCTGTATAACAGTTAAGGGAATCCTAAGTACAGTTCTGTGCGTGAAATACGTGAAACAAGGCCCCATGTGTCTTTGAAAAGTGGGGTTTCCTGGGCAGTCTGAGGATACATTTAATTCAAAGAAGTAGCTTAGTGGACTCGTATTGATAAGGATCTTAGTGGGTTTTTCAAGAAATCTACCCACAATGTATATATCGCTTTCGCAGATAAACGAGGGCTGAGGTAGCCCGGTTGGAAGGGTAACGGATTAGCAACCGGAGGGTTGCGATTTCGAATCCAACCAACAGTCATGTACAAAGGGGCTGGTGCGTGTTAAATCTGTCGTGGCCTCAAATATCCTCACGGTGGCATGGTGTGGAGGAGATTGGGATGCCGTCTCAAGTGGGACCTCGTCCTCTGATCGCTTTTAAAAATTACGTGGTGTTGTCCTCGTTTCTTTCCCTTCGGGTTTGATCCCAGACCGTTTCCAATAGCCCGTTGTGCTGTCCCAGCGAAGTTAATTAAAATGCCTACCTACCCACCTTGATCTATTAGAAGGATGAATCATGTAAAGGAAAATTGACGCATTTAACTCAAAATACCCATACTCTGTACTTGTGTCATTGCTTTTCCTGAAATTGCATTTAAATGTCATGGCATGTTACGCCAAGAGTTCCGAAAAGGGTTACCAAAACACTAGCTCTCTCTCTCTGCATTCAGATTTACAGAAAAACTCATCAGATCTTCTATCTCTCCATCACCCTTCTGGTAGTTGTCTCAAAGAGGTATTTCGTCAGAAAACTACCAGGAGGGTTAAGGGACCACATATGACTGACCACGTATAGGCAACCATGTATAATTGACCAGATCCTGAGGAACCATACATCTCGTCATTAGAAAAACTGACCAGATCTTGATTTGGTCTTCATAAAAAAATCGGGGTATTGGAAAGTTGAATCACGTAGAAACAATTGATGTATATTTTGAACTTTTATCTACGTTCTTCCCGGAACACCGATGTATCATGTTTAAACATATGACCATGAATAAATGTGAAATATGTCATTTTATTGAAGGAATTAGCTTTGAGGCCGTGGGACGAAATTTGGAATAACGGGCCGAGTTCCCATCAGAACAGACATCTTTCATCTGGACTTCTCATTGCAAGAAAAACTATTTGAACACAATATATATACAGGGTTACCTGTAAAGTCCCTTGAAGCCCTTTAAATTTAAAACAGCGTCTCGTATAGTCAAAGAAGTAACATGTACTAATAGTAAAGTGACCATGCTGAATTTATTGAGACAGCTTACAGCGCTCCTAGCGGCAAAATAAGGAAGTTAAAAAAATAACTCGAAAACTAAGGGAGATCGGCCAAAAAGTTCAATTAGAAAAATGTGCGCAATACCATAATAAAAGCACAGGAAAAAGTTTCATGGAGTTATCTGTAAAATTCGCGGAGATATTCGTGATTGAAATTTGAACTATTCCATGCCTTGAAAAAGGGGTCGTCCAGAAATTCAAAAACGTGTTATCCGGTGTTATACAGTTTTTCTGATAACACCGGACAACGACGAATTTAAATTCAAACAAAGAAAGTAAAAAAGATAAATAAAAAAATATCTGAAACGCACTCCGGAAAATTAAAAAAAATTGACGATCCGAAATCACACATTTCGCGCAACAACTCTCGGCTATACAGCCACGAACGCAGATTTACTATGTAATAATTTTATCCTGATAAACTTTGAGCAGATGCGAAAATGTCAGAAACAAATGCGTGTTATTCAGTGTGGTACATTGGAAAAGTAAAAGACAGATGAGCAAAAGCAAGAAATTTATTGCTAAACAAAAACATGGCGAGTGTGTTCAAAAAGGTCACCAACGGCCACAATACACATTTATATTCGATCAAGCACGCCGGCATGGACATTCCTTATCTGCGGTGTGACAGTAGCGCAGCTATCGATGATACGCTGCCGCAGATCCAGCAAAATTGTCGACGGAGCTTCATACACCCGATCTTTGATGTAAACCCAGAGGAAGAAATCGAGAGGGGCAAGATCTGGAAAGGGGCAAGAAAAACTGTATAACACCGGAGAACACGGTTTTGAATTTCGGACGACCCCTTTTTCAAGGCATGGAATAGTTCAAATTTCAATCACGAATATCTCCGCGAATTATACAGATAACTCCATGAAACTTTTTCCTGTGCTTTTATTATGGTATTGCGCACATTTTTCTAACTGAACTTTTTGGCCGATCTCCTTTAGTTTTCAAGTTATTTTTTTAACTTCCTTATTTCGCCGCTAGGAGCGCTGTAAGCTGTCTCAATAGATTTAGCATGGTCACTTTACTATTGGTATACGTTACTTCCTTGACTATACGAGACGCTGTTTTAAATTTAAAGGGCTTAAAGGGACTTTACAGGTCACCCTGTATACGTATATAGTCGTTAGAAGAAAACTGACATCTTTATCTCTTCATCATTAAAATTTCGGCAATATCTCGATGACGAGATATCTCGTCATTAACATAATTGGTCAGATCTTGAAGCACGAGATATCTCGTCGAAACAACTTGGAGGGTTAACTCACTAAATAATGTATGTACAACTATGACATTTTGGACACATACTCTTTAAGACTAAAATTAACAGAAATAAATAAAATTTTATACTTTTTGGTTATTTTTTAGAGTACTATGTCCCCTTAAAACACATTTATTTTACTTTTAAGGAAATGTTAAAATAAAATTGCGTATTTTTTAAACTGTTGATTCAAGAAACGACAAAGCACATCTAGTACTACGTATATCTTAATATAGAATATAATAAATTCTAAAAGGAACTAACTATTTTTCTAACCCACTTTCTTGCACCAGCGCTCTTTGCTGCTCCTAGTAACGGTTACCCAGCGTATAAATACTGGCTCTAGTATTCACAAGGTCTTCGCTTACTGTGTCATTGGATTAGCGATTAGTTTTATTAGATTTGCGAGCGAGGGAAATTTCTTTTTACTTAAGTCATTCTGCACTATTCTTTACTTGTAATTACAACAGCAAACATAACCAGAACTTTGACTAAGGAAGGAGCGACGTTTTCTGAGTTTATTTTCTGAGCAAATGTGGAAAAAGGGGCAATAATGTTTTCAAACTAAGATCAGAGAAGTAATTGAATTAGTAATCGTAAGTAAGTTTTTTCAAAGATTTAAAAGTACAAAATTAGTTTAGGAGGACATTTAAATATGGGGATATTTAAATATGAACTTGGAAAAGAAAATCCGAATTAATAGCATTTTTATGAAAGCGAGAAATATATGTCAAACCGTCCAGTCCACAAACCGACCACCTCCGATTGGTTTTAAACTCGGCTAATTTGTTGCCCAGACATGTAGGAATTCTGGAAATTTTTAGCTTCCAACTTGCGATAGTTTTTCATGCATATTAATTTTAAGTTTGAAAAATTAGGCAATCTTTCATGATTTTAGACTCACTAAATCTCCTATACCTCTCTCTGAACCTAATTGTCCAATCATACTGAATGAGAGCTTATTTGTAAAACAAATCTGCAACCTTCCTAATGACGCATCATATGACCTTTTAAAAGACCTTTTTAGTTTCAAGGTCATTCAATTTGACCTTAGACCTGCAATTACAAAAAGTGTATTTTTTTCTAAAAAATTTTTGTTGAAGGTACACATATTTTTCTTTGCTCGTATTATCTTGTATTTATCTAGCCCATATGTTAGCAGCAAAGTATGCAAAGCAGGCGTTCTTTTGAATACCTAGGCAATGTATAGAATGCCTGGCGTTTTGGGGGAAAATATGAAACGATTAAAGTTTCACGCATTCCTAGGCATTCTATGCAATGCCAAAAGACAAATCGGCAAAGTATAAAATACTCCCGCTAATGACGTTTCTAATGTCACGTGGCTTTCGACGCTCGCCTCAGACGGAGAATTCGCCATTTGCATTTCAGTCTTTGTTCAGAAGTGACGAAATACGTTACTTTGAATTTGTTCAGAAGTGACGAAATACGCTACTTTGAATTTGTTCAGCAAAGACTCTAGCCCATTCTGTACTGTATGAAAATGGAAGAGCAAGGTTTAGTGTCCGATAAGGAATCATGGCATGTTGACATGCAACGGCGATTCTACGATGAACTGTCTAAAGTGCGAGCCAATGCTGCAAAAACAGTGTTTTTCTAACCGAAACTACTTACCAGTAGTTAGCGAGCGATGTGAAAAAGGCCAAGATGACTACTAAGAAGGAACCACGGGACTATTGGCTGCTGAATCGCTATGATGTGATATTAGTGGAAAATTCAATAAAAGCCTTTTCATGACTCTCTTTTAATACTTTGCCTAAATAGCATTTGTCATTCTACATAATGCCTAGATATTACATACAAAGCCTAGGGAAAGTATATATAGTATTAAAATAATTCGGATATTTCATACTTTGACCAAAAACGCCAGGCATTCTATAGAATGCCTGCTTTTCATACATTGCCAGTAACATATATACGAGGTAGTAATTATTAATAAGTATTAAGTAACAGTAAAATCAAAGCAAAACTATTCCCTAACATATTAATAAATTTCTATGCGCATCACTTCAAGTGGTATTAGTCTAACGTTATTTTATCAAATCAGAAGCTTCTGTTGAGTACTATCTACCGCTAAACGCGAACAAAAGCGTTCTGTCCTTGAAGCTGAGCAACTTAGATTGAAATTCGTTAACTTTAGATTGGCGAGCACATCTTTTCTGTACAAAAGACGCCCCTTCCAAACTCTAACAAAAGATTTTTGAAGTAAATGCCCAAAGGGGGGGGAATTCAAACAGGCATGTTTTCACTGGCATTTGCACTCACCTTGGCAAAGTTGTGTTTTTCTTGAAAATTCTCTTTGTTATGCCTGCTCGACGCTGAGTAAAAATAAACTAAGTATTTTCGCCAATTCTATATAAATTTTAATAAACCTTTTTTTACATATGAATAGTATACCAAAGCTTTAGCTTATTTTTCGATTGGTGGAAGTTTCAACCCATTGAGAGTAGGGTAAATGTTACTTTTAATCCGCAACACATTTAATGACTAAAAAACCAGATCATTCTAAGAAGGCATGGGATTTTTCAACTTTTAAAAGTATTTTATTGGTCCTTTCCTTGGAATAGAATCCTTTGGAACGATTCTAGTCCCTTCCCTCGGTATAGATTCATTTGGAAAGATTCTAGGTTCTTTCCTTGGAATGGAATCCTTTGGAACGATTCTAGTCCTTTCCTTGGAATGGAATCCTTTTGAACGATTCTAGTCCTTTCCTTGGAATAGAATCCTTTGAAACGATTCTGTTGGCTCTTTTTTTAATAGAATCCCTTGTAAAGATTTTATTGCTATTTTCCTTATAATAGAATCCCACGGAAATATTCTATTGCTCTTTTCCTCAGAATAGAATCATTTGGAAGTATGCTATTTTTCCTTTCCTTGGAATAAAATTCTTTGGGACGATTCTATTGGCCCATTCTGTAGAATAGTCCTGCAAAAATTATATTGCTCATTTCCTTAGAATAGAATCTTTTAGAAATATTCCATTACTCATTTTCTTAGAATAGCATTCTCTGATAAGATTCTGTTGCTCCTTTTCCTATAATAGAATCCTGGGGAATGATTCTATTGGTCAAGTATTATACTTCTTTTGTATAACGATTAAAAACTAAATAATCAATTAAATATGTGGGATAGTAAGAGGAACCACATACGCGTTACACACAGGGGCACTCCTTTAACCCTCCAAATGGTTTTGACGATATATTTCGTCGATCAAGATTTGACTAATTTTGTTAATGACGAGATATCTCGTCATCAAGATATTACTTATTTTATTATGAAGAGATCAAAATCCGGTCAGTTTTCTTGTAATGGCAAGATATCTCGTCCATCAAGATCTAGTCAGTTTTGTTGCAAATTAGCAACAAAACCTGACCAGATCTTGACCAGACGAGAGAATGACGTGACACCTCTTCGAGACAACCACCAGAAAGGTTAATAAAAAATGCTTGTAAGTAAAACGTGCACACAATTATGAAGACAGGATAAAATGTACAACGTAATGTCTTATAGGTAGACAGGCGTATTGAAATGAGTGTTGTAAAGTACATGGACTATATTAACTAAACAACCATACCACATCGATTTGTTGTTAAATAATTAAACAATACAACGTCGCTCCGTTATTCGTCTGGTCAGCCTTATTTTACGGATAAATCTCAAGTCAGCAATTTTATAGCGCATTAAATCATGACAGCTAAAATTACTTTTAAATGGAAGTGTTTAATCCAATAGCTGCGAGGTATTTGAACGAAATTCGGTGCGTCACTGGATTGAAGCATTTGCTTGTTAATTGCAATGTTTGCACTCAAAACCCTACAGTAAATGGAATGCTGAAGTTTCTCAAGGCACTTCAAGGACACTTCAAGCAGAACGGGGAACTTCTGAAGGGCTTTAGATGCGTCTTAATTAAAGCCCGCTTTCCACCTTCACTTCCAACATGATGTCAAACCTTCTTTTTATGCTTTGCTTGATATATTTTTAATGCACCTTTCCAAATTTTTGTTTCTATGCCGGCTTATCGCGTACCCCCTCTTTAAGCACAGTAAAATGCGTACGTAAAGGAAGAACATTTCTGCGAATGTGGACTGTGTTTGCTGCTGTTAATGCCTTCGGCGTTCTTATGAAATATAAGAAGGATGTACGTGCAGCTACAATTTATATCATCCTATCTCTTTGTTTTAAGATCTCTCATTAAGACTGTGTAGATAGATAATTAACTTAGCGCTGGTGCAACACAATGGGGTACTTGTGACGGTCCGGGATCAATCCCAATGCGAAAAATCCGAGGACAACTCCTCGAATTTTGAACCACGGTCAGATGATGAGAACAACACCTAGATGGCACCTTACTCTCCAGACTTCAACACCACGCCAATGTGAGGACATTTGAGGCGGTCATGACAGATTTAACGTGCACCAGCCTCCGTGTACACGACGGTCTTGGCTGGACAGAGTTTCTAACTCGTGACCCTCCGGTTACTAATACGTTGCTCTTCCAACTGGGCTACCGCAGCCTCATGTAATACTGGGAAAAAGCTCGAATCCTAATGTAGGACTAGTCAACGAGCGTGATATCTGTCACGTGGTTGGGGAGAAAGCTAGAATCCGAATGCAGAACTAACCAGCATGCGTGATCTGGCTATCCGCTCGTGTTAATCGCCATAAATTAAGAGCCTTATTGGACTGGTTGATGCGATTATCGAGCGTGATTAAGAATACTGATCTTCAATATAGCCAATCAGCTCAAGTCCCAATCCCACGTGACCTACACTTCTAAAATCTTGCAACAGCGACTCCACCCACATGCGCCGCCTATCTCATTAGAAGGTCGATGGTTAAGTCTACTGCTGATAGTTTGAGAGGCTCTTTTTCTCAAACTAAATGCATGTAATAGTGTTTTGTGGTGGAAAGTGTGTGGGATAGTACTTCGGGGTTGCTGTACGTATTCCTGATGTGACGTCACTTGGCTCGTTTTTCGAATGCGATTTCAGCACGTTGATAATAGAAATTCCAAGGAATGAGTTCCGAATTAGTTGATCAACTTCAATTTTTAGACTCAACGCTAAGCCTCGCAAAACTGGCAATAAACTAGATTTTAACCCCCCCTGGTGCTTGTCTCGACGAGGTATCTTGTCATTGCAAAATTAATTGGATTTTGATGGATGAGATATCTTGTCATTAGAAAAACTGACCTGATCCCAATCTCGTCATTATCAAAATT
This sequence comes from Meta bourneti, assembly GCA_933210815.1. NCBI lineage: Eukaryota > Metazoa > Arthropoda > Arachnida > Araneae > Tetragnathidae > Meta > Meta bourneti. The sequence continues at coordinate 91,582,073 of OW119934.1, forward strand.
GGTCAGATCTTGATGGACGAGATATCTCTTCGAAACCACTTGTAGTGTTAGGATAACCCCGATATGTGTCATGAAAGACCATTTGAGTGGCGGAAGTAAAATCTTCGCATTCCATCCTGATTTGTTTGTGTACATTAAAAATAAAAATCCATCTCATTCAATTCAGAGACCTTAAGACATTTTTATGTAATTCCTTTTTAGTTCTTCAAACAAAGCTGCAAAAATTGAACTTGTCAACTCAAATTGACTTTGACGACAGCGACGAAGATGACGTAGACATGTCACCTATTGAGTCCTTGTCTTCTCCCGAAGCGGATGCTGGACCTAGTTCGGCCGATAGAGAGATTGTGACCTCCAGAATAAACAATGAAGACAGTCTACGTGTTGTAGATAACAGGGAGAGCAGCGTAAAAAATGGGCGACCACCTTTGGTAAGTTACAAACATTAATATAGTTAATATTAAAAATCTTTACTAGTAAGTTAAGGAGTTATTGTAATAGCGGTATAACTTCATTTCGAGGTATCGAGTTTTCATGTTAACCCTTCAGTACGAGCTGATATTGAGATATCTCTTCAGAATTTAAGCTGGAATTGATAGACAACCCGTATACCGTCGATGTGCCTAAATTCAGGAGCTGTTTCCGCACTGTAAGGCGAGTTTACAATTTTAGCACTGTTATCTGACAGACGCATCTAGCCTACTCACATAATATCTTACAACCACTTGCATTATACGGCTGAAATTCCATTTATGTGTTTGACTCCTCAGGAGCCGTTTTTACAGTAGAAGGAATATCTAGCTCACTGTAAGGTGAGTTTTTAACTTTAGCACTGTCATCTGACCAGACCCAAATCGCCTACTCGAATAAGTTCTTTTTTACAACGGTTAGATGTATACTGTTGAAATTACATCTACATGCTTAACTCCTTAAGAGTTGTTTCCGCAGTAGAAGCAATAAGCAAGTAGGTTTCCGCAGTAGAAGCACTGTAGCGAGTTTTTAATTTTAGCACTGTCATCTGACTGACGCACCTAGCCTACTCGCATAAGTTCTTACAACCACTTGCAGTATACGGCTGATATTCCATTTATGTGTTTGACAGCTCAGGAGCTGTTTCCATAGTAGAAGGAACAGCTAGATCAATGTAAGGCGAGTTTTTAATTTTAGCACTGTTATCTGACAGATATGGAAAGCAATGGAATTTTAGGTTTTATTGCGCAAGGTTATCTGACAGACACATCTCGCGTATGTTCTTACAACCACAAGCGGTATACTTTTGAAATTCCATCTATATTCCTAAATTCAAGAGCTGGTTCCACAGTAGAAGGAATAGATGTTTTAGGAGCTGTTTCCATACTGTAAGGCGAGTTTTTAATTTTGGCACTGTTATATCTGACAGACTCATCTTGCCTACTCGCGTAAGTTCTTTCAACCACTAGCAGTATATGGTTAAAATTGCATCTATGTGCTTAATTCATCATGAGCTGTTTCCACAGTACAAGGAAAAGCTGTTTCAGGGTCTGTTTCCTCACACTGTAAGGCAAGTTTTTAATTTTAGCACTGTTTACTCACTATGTAATACTGTGTACTCACTCATGTAAGTTTTTACAGTTTTTCCTAAAGTTTTGGATTCTATAAAAATAATAATCCTTGTTAAGTCCTGATATACAGTGTGGTCACCAATACGCCAAATTGGAGTTTTATCTGCCATATTGACCATTAACATTTGGCATGCGTTTGGTAAAAAAAGTTGAAATTTAACCCCAAGACCGCACCTTTAACTAAGATTTATCAATAATCTTTGAAGTGATACAGTGATTTGTGTAAGGTGTTTTGAATTCAAAACACTTTTCTCTTTGTTCCATTTTCTTTTAATTGTCAGATACACCGCTCCTTGTTTAAGTTTCACAGTTGTGATACCTATATTTTGAAAGCGTAAATAATGTTAAAATTTTAAACAAGTAAGAAATCCTCTGAGAATGATGGATATATTTTCTTTCTACTTGAATTCTTCAGGGATTTTTTAGTGTTTTAGTTACTCTAAAAGCAAATTCTATCTCAGAAATACACCAAGCTTAAAAGAGTCAAATTTTGACCGTACCTATCCGAGGTTTAAGCAAAAAGAAAATTCAAGAGTTAAAATATTTGCAAAGTAATGGACCTTACTTTGTTCGCAGATAATAATGGTAAAATCCTAGTAAATGGTGCGGCGTTGGCTTGATTTCACTTTTTTGTAGCCAAATCAATCCCAAATGGAAATGGTTAGTAGAGATCGACAAAACTGTTATTTTGTCATTTTCGGCAGTAATTATTAGCTGCTAATATTAACAGCTTCGTCAGTAGCAGCTATTATTCACAATATAGAGATAATTTGTAATAACAATGTTAACTTATGAAATGACAGTCCATTTCTAAAAGTTATCACTGCCGATAAGACGTCATCTTGGTGAAGTATGGCGACCACCCCGTACATTAGGATTTAACCAAAATTGATATTTTGTGTCTTGTTTGGGTTCATTGATATTGAATGTTGTCCCGAAAATGGAGTTAACAGCAATTTCTCAAAATGTACATTCAAACCATTATTAAAATAGCACCTTCAAGAAACAGCTGTACAATTTAAATAACATTGAGATTGTGTATGCGTGTTTCTTTTTCTAAAATATAGCTACGTAAATATAGCTAATATATAAAATTTTTACATGCGTAATTTTTTGAAAATTCAAAGCAGGAATATTTTCTGTCACATCCGCGTAAAGTTCGCATTTCTGACCGTGGCATCGGTATTTACGTGAAATTTAGAGATACGACGAGGCATTTTTTTCTTTGACCCTCATTGGTTTCGACGAGATATCTCATCCATCTGATCAATTTTGCTAACGAAGAGATATCTCGTCATCAAAATATTGCCGATTTTTTTTTATGACGAGATGGAGATCTGGTCAGTTTTCTTCAAATGACGAGATATGTCGTCTATCAGGATCTACAAACGGCTTTGCTAATGACGAGATATCTTATAGAGATAACCACCAGGAGGATTAATAATAGATAATACTTCAATCCATATACAGATGGCAAATTACCCCATTTATCTACATATTAGAAGAAATTTTCAATGAACTGATGCGAAAAAAGAGGATAGCTTGCTAATAAATAAATACACACACATGTTCAAAAATTGAGGAAGCACGGTCAATATTTTGTTTACATTTGTATTCCTATAACTTCGATACTGCCATAAAAATGAATTTCTAGTCTTTCTACGCATAGAACAAAATATTTTTTTGATTTATACCTATTTTTTTGGTCGGATCGGCAAGAAATAAAATGTATTTTTTATACTGCAGAATTTTAGTTTTCAGTATGTGAGCCATAAGAGGAAAAGTTTGAAGATCGGTGAACTATTATATAAAGCGTGTTGGAGCAAAACTGTATAAGTCAATAAAACAAATTTTTCAGGAGATAGTTTTTATCGAATGTATTTTTTACGTATTCACTATAAATCAATTTGATCACTACCAGAATTTATATCTTCTTTTATTGATAGTCGACTTATCATAACTTGAACAATTTTAGTATTGGTATTTCTAATTAACGTCACACTGGAGTCACAGAAGGGGCTATAGGTGACGGTCCGGGATCAAACTTGAAGGGAAAGATCAGAGGACAACACCACGTAATTTTGACCCACGGTCAGATTACGCGGTCACAACTGAGCTGGCACCCCCACTCTCCAAACTTCCACACCACCGTGAGGACGTTTGAGACCACGACAGATTTAAAGTGCACCAGCCCCTTTGTGCACTACGGTCTTTGATTGGATTCGAACTCGCAACCGGTTGCTAATCCGTTACTCTTCCAACCGGGATACCACGGCCCAAGCAATTTTGGACTAATACTGTTTTGCCAAACACGCTAGATTTCATGAATTTTAAAACGCTGAATAGTTTTAATAATAAAATAACCAATTCTCCATTTCAAGAAAGTAAACAAGTATTTTGTGAATATATAGTATTTTATTTTTTAGTATAAAAATCGGAAAACGGCACTTTCTGGGGGTCGCCACCCCTTTAAGCTGCGGGGGGGGGGGGCAACAGACAGTTCAAGTCGAACTGCACAATTACTTATTTTCGTCAGGCCTATCGAAATTCGTTCGCTTCCGCGTATCGAAGGCCATTTTCATTTCTTTCAAAGCATTCACTTTACAACGCTTCAATTTAAATGGCGCATCAAACTGAGATTTCTCAATCTGAATTCAATCCGACTTCTAAAAAAATCTCAAATTGCCCATTCCGAAAGAATGGAAATGCGTTTACCAATACCCCACTGACATGAGGAATGCGGAAGGGAATGTGCTTTTGCAGTGTATGGTAATTAGTTAGTTTACAGGAAGTGCTCTCAGATAGAGTCATATTTTCTCGCTTTCAAACTTGCGTGCGTTACGGCTTCCCAAATGTGCGGATGAATACCAAAGGGAAGTGAAATTTTAATGGAATTGTTTAGGTGGCGCTGATATGGCATTCTTTTTGGACATCGGCACCCCCGTCGGAATGTCTTTTAGAATTATGATTATTATTCGGTAAAGCGGGTGGGCCCCAGTTTCCACACCTCAGAACTGTGTGGTGGGTAATTAGAAATGATAGAGGTGAGGACACTAAAGTAAAATGAGGCGCGCGTATTTTAAAAAACCATTATGGTGAAATTTGTAGTTGCGTAAAAAATGCATTTTAGTGTGAAGTTGTTAAGGAGAGCTAATCGTGTAGATTTGGATTATTGAACTAACATTAGGCCGATTTCCTTGTTTCCTAAAACAAGAAAGTTTGAGATCAGTTTTTCAACCTTACTCATGGTACACGTAAACTAATTACTGAATTCTGTCACACCATAAACTATATTATATTTTTTGCCGATCTAATAAGAAATAGACATAATTTTGATTGAGTTATAAAAAGTATTAGTGATTACCTATCTTCTTTGCTTTTAAGTTGCTTTTTAAAACATTTTTTAAATTTATTTTTGATGGTCTAATAAAAAATATCCAAAGTTATCTATACAGGTGTTATATATATACACACACGTGTGTGTGTGCATGTGTGTGGGTGTGTTTATTAGAGCATCAGAAGAAATATATATATATTTCCGAATTGATGTTTGATAGTTGATTGCTTTAATTAGAATAAACCACCAAACGTTGCCCAAAACTGCGATAAACTGCATTTTAAAGTACTCCTGTATCACACACACACACACACACACACACATGCGAGAGCTTTTGGTCAATGCAGACAATCAACAAATCTTCGCAGACCGTCTGATTTGTTTGTTTTACACTAAAATTCCTAATCATATACACTTGTTTACATAAATTAAGGAAAATGCAGAAAATTCATTATAAATGTTACTTTATTCCTAAAATATGAATTTGTCTTATGAATTAGTATTAATCCTGTAGAGAATGGTTTAATGATTTATTATTCATCCTCAAGTATGAAAGCAATGGTTGTTATTTTTGAGGTAACTCTTAACAAACCATCTTCTCTGTGTCCTAAATATACGTATCTCATCAATTTCCAAGTGACACAAAATTAAAAAGTTAATTTCCTGAAACAATACTTGAATATTTTCTTAAAGCTACTTAAGGTAACTTATTTTGCACATATTTGCTGGAAAACACTGTATACTGCCATCCATGTACTTGGATCAACTGACATGCGTTACTTTTCATGTGTGTGTGAGCTTACAGTAATCCTTTTTAAAGTTCAAGGTTTAGTAAATAAAAACGACATACAGAACTTTTTTAAACTGAAGTAAGATCTTCGCCTAGTATAAAAAATTCCATTTTTGACTTTGGGACCCCTTCCGAAATGAAATCTTGGCTACTCTACTGAGATGAATTTTCAGCACTTACCAATATTTTGGCTTTAAAGGAAATTTAAAGGCATACACCTTTCTTTTTGTATCAATTAGTTATTTTATAACGCATCCTCTACATGAAAGCATGCTTAACCCTGCTGGTGGTTGTCTCTAATGTGTTTGCTAATGACGAAGTATCTCGTCATTAGCAAAATTGACCAGATCTCCATTGACGCGGTGTCTCGTCACTAGAAACAAACTAACCAGATCTTGATCTTGCCAGCACCAAAATATAGGCAATATCTTGATGACGAGATATCTCGTCAGTAGTAGAATTGGTCAGATCTGGATGGAAGATATCTCCACATTAGCAAAATTGGTCAGATCTTGATGGACGGGAGATCTGGTCATTAGCAAAATTGGTCAGATCTTGATGGACTAGAAACTCGTCATTAGCAAAATTGGTCTGAACTTGGTAGCCAAGATATCTCGTCAAAACCTCCTTCGAATGTTAAAAATAATCAAGACAATACGTTCTGTATACTTCAACTCCACGGGGGGGGGGGAATTTCAATTAACGTCACACTGGAGCAACACAATGGGCTATTGGTGACGGTCCGGGATCAATCCCAAAGGGAAAGATCCGAGGACAACACCACGTAATTTTGAACCACGGTCAGATGACGAGGCAACACCTGAGCTGGCACCCCACTCTCCAAACTTCCACACCACGCCAACGTGAGGACATTTGAGGCCACGACAGATTTAACGTGCACCAGCCCCCTTTGTACACGACGGTGTTTTGGCTGGATTCGAACTCGCAACCCTTCGGTTGCAAGTCCGTTACTCTTCCAACCGGGCCACCGCGGCCCTCAACTCCACGGAACCGTGTTTGAAGTCTTGTTTTCGAGTGAAAAGATGCATATTTCCGAAACCAAAAGTGAATTTCCCGGGACAATGTTATTAGACCTAAACTGTTCAAAAGTTGTGTGCCATTTTCTGTATTTCCGCCTTTTCTTCTTTTATCTGCAAAGTGCAGCTTAGCCTCAGTGGGAAAATCACGATGATTGATGGCTTGGAAGAAACGGTGGGACAAAAATGGCCGAACTCACACTTCGTGTAGCGATGCGAGATCTAAACACGAAATGAGCCGGAAGACTCGTCTACATTACCCGATTGCACTTGGTTGGAGAGAGATATTTCCCGTACACTTGACTCAATGAGACAGACATTAAACCTCGGATTAAGCACTTCGCTGCAGGCTTCTTTGAAATATTCTGAATGTTAGACTTAATGGTCAGGCAAGGATTACGATGGAAAAAAGAAACAAATGTAGCCGAAAATCTCTATCTCTTGAACTGTTTTAGCTTTATCAGCTTCTTTTCCAATTTTGTACCATGTGATAAGAATTCTCAAGATAAAGGTTTTATCTTGGAAGTAAAAAGATCTTACTGTTTTAAAGTAATTTCCATCGTATTTAACCCCTCCAAGTGGTTTCGACGAGATATCTCAGCCATCCAGGTCTGACCAATTGTGCTAATGACGAGATATCTCATCATCAATATATTGCCAATTCTTTTGTGATGATGAGATCATGATCTGGTCCCTTTTCTTCTAATGATGATATTTCTCGTCCATCAAAACCTGGTCAGTTTCGCTAACGACGAGATTACTCGTCAAGACAGCTAACCACTAGGAGGGTTAAATTTCAGAATTCAAATTTGAATAACGATTCAAAAGAACAGTATTTCAATTGTTCCACTTGATACCAATGTCCCTCCAAATGGTTTTGACGAGATATCTCGTCCATCAAGATCTGACCAACTTTGCTAATCACGAGATATCTCGTCATCAAAATATATCCGATTTTTGATGATGACGAAATCAAAATCTGATCAGTTTTCAATCTGATCAGTGACTTCTTACCGGTTTTGAACTTCTTGACCAATTGAATCTTTCCTAGGATTTTTTTTTTTCAGCCAATAGGGCCGTGGTAGCCCGGTCGGCGGAGTAACGGGTTAGCGACGGGAGGGTTGAGAGTTCGAATCCAACCAACGACCGTCGTGAAAAAAGCGGGCTGGTGCACGTTAAAACTGTCGTGGCCTCAAATGTTCTCTCGTTGGCGTGGTGTGGGAGTTTGGAGAGTGGGGTGCCAGTTCAGGCATGAACTCGTCATCTGACTGGTTCTAAGTTATGTGGCGTCATTCTCGGATCTTTCCCTTCAGGTTTGATCCCGGACCGTCGCCAATAGCCCGTGTGTTGCTCCAGTGCGACGTTAATTAAATACCTACCTACCTCTTTCAACCAATAGAGGTAGTTATTTAGTCATTATATGTTGTGGGGAAAATGCAATGTTACAATACTCGGAAATCTCGTGGCACTCAGACGGTTAGGTAACTAAAGGCATTGTTAAATTAGAGATGTTTGAATTTAAACAAATTCATCGAATTTAATGGTTAATTGCCCATCATTGCTCACAATGGAAAAGAGAAACTCATTCAGCCGAAACTTCCTACATAATTATTAATCTTTATCAGACGCTTTAATTTGTGTGTGTGCTTTCTTTTTCGATTTTGAATAATGAAGTAAAGGTACTTAAGGATAAAGATTTCAAAATTATTAGAAATAAAAATATCTTACTGTTTTGAAATCCTTTCTATTGTATTTAATTTTTCAAAATGAAAAGTTGAAACACGTTTAAAGTGGCCAGTAATTTATTTTTTCTGCTTGATACTAATGTGTTAATCATATAGTATTAGTATTTTTTTATAATTATAAGTTTAAATAACCAAAGGGAAGTGGTAAGTTAGAGATGTTTGGATTTAAGCAAACTCATTAAAATTTTTAATGGTCAGGAATTGCTGAGAATGGAAAAACTGATTTACTCGAAACTAACATAATTAATTATTTAAGCTTTACCTGACACTTTAAGTTCTTTCTTTAAGTTTTGAACAATAAAAGAATACTCAAGATAAAGGTTTTATAACTGGTATTAAATCTAAAATATATATTATCGCTTTTAAATCATTTCTCACGCACTAAAATTTTCACAATACATAATTAAACGATTCAAATAACAGTCAGTTAGATTTTCTTGATACAAATGTATTAATCACAGTATTTGTATTTTATTTATAGTTGCAAGTATTCTATAATTAACTGAGGTTTATCTAGAGATAGTTGAATTTGAACAAACGCATTAGAATTTAATGTTAAATCATCAGACATTGCAAAAAAACCGATGGAAAACAAATTTTCCGAAAATTTCCGAAACTCCCTACACACGTTTTGCTGATGGTTTCGAGTTCGAAACCCAAGACCGTCGTGTAACAGTTTTGACGAAGGATAACTTTTCTATGTTTAAGTTATCCTTTGTCAACAGGGCCGCGGTAGCCCAGTTGGAGGTAGGTAGGTATTTTAATTAACGTCACACTGGAGCAACACAACGGGCTATTATGACGGTCCGGGATCAATTCCAAAGGAAAGATCCGAGTAGCCCAGTTGGAGGAGCAACGAATTAGCAACCGGAGGGTTGCAAGTTCGAAACTCGGTCCAACCAAATACCATCATGTACACGGGGCTGGTGCACGTCAATTCTCCCGTGGCCTCAAATGTCCTCACGTTCGCATGGTGTGGAAGTTTGGAGAGTGTGGGGCCAGCTCAGGTGTTCATCTCGTCATCTGACCGTGGTTCAAAATTACGTGGTCTTGTCCTCGGATCATTCCCTTGGCGATGGATCGCGGACCGTCGCCTGTTGTGTTAATTAATTACCATTACCCAGTATCATGCAAATGGTTCTGACATTCGATTCCGCAAATGGTTCTGGCAAATGGAATGGCATTCGATTTTTAAATTGTATAATATTTTTTATACCTTTCTATACATACTCTCATTACTTGTAAATATCATTCTCATTCATTTTATATCTACATGTTACTGATCTCAACATTTTTAAATCACGAATTCATTATTTTTTCATTCATTATTCATTTATTCATTACTTTTCAATTATATTTTCATCTTAATTTATTTTCTATATGCTGTTGATCAACACATATTTTAACTCTACATTCCAATATCACGTTATTGACCTTTTTTCCCACTAATTTTTAACGTTTTTACATTTACAATGATTTTATCTTATCTAGCACAGTTTGTCATTTCTGGACCTTTTTTCCCACTAATTTTCAATGTTTTTACCTTTACAATGATTTTATTATCTTATGTGGCGTTTGGCGCAGCTTATCATTTCTGGACCATTTTCCCCACTAATTTTTAATGTTTTTACATTTACAATGATTTTATTATCTTATGTGGCGTTTGGCGCAGCTTATCATTTCTGGACCCTTTTCCTCACTAATTTTTAATGTTTTTACATTTACAATGATTTTATTATCTTATGTGGCGTTTGGCGCAGCTTACCATTTCTGGATCATTTTCCCCACTAATTTTTAATGTTTTTACATTTACAATGATTTTATTATCTTATGTGGCGTTTGGCGCAGCTTATCATTTCTGGACCATTTTCCCCACTAATTTTTAATGTTTTTACATTTACAATGATTTTATTATCTTATGTGGCGTTTGGCGCAGCTTATCATTTCTGGACCCTTTTCCCCACTAATTTTTAATGTTTTTACATTAACAATGATTTTATTATCTTATGTGGCGTTTGGCGCAGCTTGCAATTTCTGGACCTTGTGCCATAAAACCTAACCAACCGTCATGCAAATGGATTTTCTGTATGACAGCATGAATGATACAATGATACAATACACAAATAAAATTTGCGTAACATAATTCCGATAATCACTGCTTTGTCTCATTCTTTCATTTATGCTCTCAGAACAGGCAAAATTCATCCGACTCTTCAATGGATACTCCGAAACTGGAAAGTCTGGAAATGGATGACTGCCTGGGAAAACTGGAAAATTTTTTGGAAGATCTCTCATCCTTTGCAACTGAACCCTGCCCCGAGGGAGTTACAGTTCGATGCCGTATCACGAGGGATAAGCGAGGGATGGACCGCGGGATGTTCCCGACGTACTTCCTGCATCTGGAGAGACAGGATGGACGCAAGGTACATAAAAAGTTATTTATCTCCTTCATACAAAAGACGTCGAAGATTCGCAAGGCCTTTATAAATAGAAAATACCAGACACCGGGACTTTCCATAAAATAAAAGTAGGGTTTTTCTCAATCTGACTCGTAAGTGGTCTGCTGTTGTATATTTGAAAATCCGGGTTCAATTTATAAATTTTTTATGCAGGATGTCCTGAATGTCTAAACGGGACGCGGTAGCTCGGTTGGAAGAGTAACGGATTAGCAACCGGAGAGTTGTGAATTCGAATCCAGCCGAAGATCATCGTGTACAAAGGGCTGGTGCTCGTTAAATCTGTCGTGGCCTCAAATGTCCTCACGTTGCAGTGGTCGAAGTTTGGAGAGCGGGGTGCCAGCTCAGGCGTGACCTCGTCATCTGACCGTTTTCCAAGACTACAGGGTTCCGTGGTTCAAAATTACACGGTGCGGTCTTGAGATCTTTCCCTTCGATTTTGATCACGGACCGTCACCAATAGCCCGTTGTGTTGTTCCAGTGCTACTTTAATTAAAATACCTACCTAAAAGTCTAAACTTTTCAAAAATTCCCAGAAATCGGGTGGTAGGTAGGTATTTTAATTAACGTCGCACTGGAACAACACAGCGCGCCATTGGTAACGGTCCGGGATCGAAATTGAGGGGAAAGCTCCGAGAACACCACGTAATTTTGAACCACGGTCAGATGACGAGGCAATGCCTGAGTTGGCACAAAACTCTCCAAACTTCCAGGCCAACTTGAGGACATTTGAGGCCACGACCAATTCAACGTGCACCAGCCCCTTGTACACGACGGTCTTTGGTTGGATTCGAACTCTCAACCCTCCGGTTGCTAATCAAAAGTACTCTCAAATAATGATTCCACGATAATCCAGCTTTGAGAGATAATTTTATACACGCAGAAAGTATATAACTCGTCAAATCGAAGACAAAACATGGAAATACTGCCTTATTGACTACAACATTAGAATTTTGGGTAAGAACCACTTCACACTAACTGAATCCTGTTCAATCCAAATCAATCTGAATCTAGTAAATTCACTAAAGTATGTTTGGGTGCATTCAAGCGGAATGCCCCGTATCAAGACTGAAAGATTTTGAGACGAAGCTATTTCTTAAGGCAGCGGCTTTCCTAAATCCACGTAGTCTATTTCTCATGGATTCAAACAGCAGACTTACATAAACTGAATCCGGGTTAATCCGAATCAATCTGAATCCAGTAGAGTTGTACTGAATTGGAATGCTCTGGATTCAGTCTATGTGAAAGGTTTATAGACGAACAAGCTAGTTTTTAAAGCAGCGGCGTTCCTGAATCTTCGCTGAATGGCCGATTTGGCCCTTGCCATAAGACCCCAAAATAGCTAATCAACCCAAATCTTTGTTAGTCGATTTCTGCTGTACTCAAATAATAGCATCATATCGCACTGGCTCTCACAACAACTGAATCCCGGTCAATCCGAATCAATCTAAATCCAGTAAAGGTGCATTGAAGCAGAACTCTGGATTTAGAGTGAGAGATTTTGAGAACAAGCTATTTTTTAAGTCAGCGGCTTTCCCAAATCTTCGTTAGTCGATTTCTATTGTATTCAAATAGACTCACAATATACTGATCTCACAATCCGGATCAATCTGAATCCAGTAGAAGTGCACTGAAGCGAAACGCTCGGGATTCAGGCTGTGTGAATGGTTTTTAGACGAACTCTCTTAAGGCAGCGGCTTTGCCAAAACTTCGTTAGTCGATTTCTATTGGATTCAGATCGATTCGAATTGGCCTGAATTCTCTTCGTGTGAAGAATCCCTAGGAGTTTCACAAAACACAACAGGGACAGCATTCTTATCGAAGTTCGCGATCCCAAAATTCAATCAGCTTCTCGATAAGGTGACAGGATTTACGTCTTTAACAAGAAACAATGTTTTGAAAACGTTGATCAAAGAAATTCCTCCCCGACAGTAATCCCGACGACGCTAATTTCTGAACGGCACGCTAAAAAATTAATGATCCCACGAGAATCGGGTCTTGAGAGCTACTTTTATTACTTTCCAGGTTTTCTTGCTGGCTGCACGGAAGAGGAAAAAAAGTGCAACGTCCAATTACCTTATCTCGATAGACGCGACGGACCTATCTCGGGGTGCCGAGTCGTTTGTGGGAAAATTAAGGTAAGTGTCATTCATTTCTTTCCTGGGGAAAATTCCCTTTTTTAATTTCTTAGAGTCTTCCTTTATCAGAATTTCGGGGTCGTGGAAGCAATTAGCAATCGGAAGGTTCCGAGTTTGAATCCAACCAAAGATCGTCGTGTACAAAGGGGGTTGGTGCACGTTAAATCTCGTGGCCTCAAATGTTCTCACGTTGGCGTGGTGTGGAAGTTTGGAGAGTGAGGCGCCAGCTCACGTGTGACCTCGCCATCTGACAGTGATTCAAAATTACGTGGTGGTGTTCTCGAATTTTTCCCTTCGGGTTTGAACCCGGACCGTCGCCAATAGCCCTTTGTGTTGCTCCAGCGCGACGCTAATTGAATGCCTACCTACCACTACTATTCTTATAGGAGTGCTGTGGGGAAATTGGCTGTCCATTACAATAATTTAGTTACAATACTTTTGAGGGCGGGAGAGCATGGTAAAGTGGGTAAAGTTGGTCTAATGACGAGATATCGCGTTCATCAAGGTTTGGCCAATTTTGCTAATGTCGAGATATCAATATATTGCCGATTTCTTAAGGCGACGGAGATCACGATCTGGTCAATTTTCTTCTAATGATGAGATACCTCATCCATCAATATCTGATGAGTTTTCTTTTAATGACGAGATATAGCGTCCATCAAGATCTGGTCAGTTTTGCTAATTACAAGTCACCTCTTCGATACAACCACGAGGAGGGTTAAACATACATGTAAATAAACTATAAAAAACTTATTACCCTTTATAAACAAACTTCTCTCTCCTCCAAGTACATTCAGAAACGATCTGCTTCAAAAGGCTACAAATTCGATGAAACTGTTGGTCAAATATGAAAGATGGGGGAGAGATTAAAATGCCTACAGGGGAGCTAAAAATAGCAACAGTTAATCCCAGTTTAAGATCGTGACGTCAGTGGCAAGGGATTCGATAACGCAGTCCCTGGTCATCTGCAGATGGAACAACTTTTAATGAGGGTGTTTGAACGAATGTCATGAAAGGGCTTAAAATTTTTAAATAACCGTCTTTTAAAGCGGGTTTCTGAACTCCGATTGGTTGATAATTCGTAATTAATGTTTTCTAGTGTTGCGTAGGTGGATGGCTTTATTGTTTTATCTGAATTGGTTTAAATGGACTAGATATCGCATATGATTGGTTAGTTGGTTTGTTTGTGGTTCTTCAATCATTTTGATCTACTCCAGGGCTAATTAGACTGGTACCTACGATGGTGATTTGTATGCATACATCTGGTGGTTTGTATCACACATAGTTTGTATAAAACAGCAAACTACACAATGATGATTTGCATACGCATACATAGTTTTTATGTACCAACATATATAGACCCTACACTATGATGATTTGTACACATATAGTTTATACTAACGGATCAAGATCTACTATGATGATTTGTATAAACACATAGTTTGTATATACCAACGAGAATAAAATACTACTATGGTGATTTGTATACACACAGTTTGTATAAACCATCGGATAAAGACCTACTATGGGGATTTGTATTCACATAGTTTGTATATACCAGAGGATATAGAACTACTACGGCGATTTATATACGCATAGTTTGTAGATACCAACGGATAAAGACATACTAAAATGATTCGTATGCAGACACATAGTTAGCATATACCAAAGGATAAAGAACTTATATTTTCTTGAAAATACTCTACCAGTTTAACTTTGTTATCTCAATATTAGATTCCATATGCTCTTGAACACTCTTCAGATTATTTTGTTACAAAACCGTGTGTTCGTCCTTCCAAACAAGCTTGCAACAAATTAAACCTTTGGACAACTGGTCTGCTTGAAATGGTTGTAGATAAGTAATTAAATATATTCTAGGCATATTTAGCTTCTTAAGGTATATTAGTACTCTCATTTAATATTCTGATGTCTAGAAGATAGAAGGTGGGACAAGGAGTCCCTTTAATTCTCCATGTGGTTTCAATGAGATACCTCGTCCATCAAGATCTGGCCAATTTCGCTAATAACGAGATATCTCGTCATCAAGGTATTGCGATATTTTTGTGATTCGAACTCGCAACCGTCCAGTTACTAATCTGTTACTCTTCCAACCGGGCTACCGCGGCCTAATTCTTACAGTTAATTTTTTAATATCACTTGAACGAACGGAAGGCAAATGTAATACCAGTGTTTCTTATGAAGTATTGGATTCTAGGTAGGCAGTTAATTAACATCGAGCTGGAGCAACACAACGGGTAATTGGCGACGGTCCGGGATCAAGGGAAGGATCGAGGACAACACCACGTAATTTACACAGAACAGTAACACAAAACCACGGTCAGATGAGGAGGTCACGCCTAAGCTCTCACCCCACTCTCCAAACTTCCACACCACGTGAACGTGAGAACATTGAGATTTAACATGCACCAGCCCCCTTTGTACACGACTGTCTTTGGTTGGTCTCGCAACCCTCCGGGTGCTAATCCGTTACGCTTCCAACTGGGCTACCACGGCCCTTTAACAAAAGGAGTGTGCATACTTGGGGGTCACCCAATTGAAAGGAAAAATTGGGTAGTACTCTACTGGTGGAATATAAGTGCAAAAGGACAGGAAGTAACGGTAGGCCGCTTTTAAAATATGAGTTTTAACCCTCCTATGATTGTCTCGTCGGTGTATCCCGTCGTAAGCAAACCCTGATCTTGATGGACGACATACCTCGTCATTAGAAGAAAACTGAACAAGGCTTGATTCGTCATCATCAAAAAATCGGCAATATTTTGATGTCGAGATATCGCGTCATTATCAAAATTGGTCAGATCTTGATGGACGAAATATCTCATCGAAACCACTTGAAGAGTTAAAAATACGTTCACGTTGCGCCTCACATAAATACCGCACGTTCAAGGCACAACCTGTTTATAGCGATGAGACAATTTCACTCCAGATGGATAAACATCCGTGTCTTACCTCGGATTGGAACCAAGAGCCTTTCGAACACCGTGGCCATCAGTCCGATTGGTCGCCACTTATCCATAAGTACTGATATGAACTCTTGTTATTTTATGTCTCATTAGCTTAGCGATTGAAGAAGCTCGCTTAAATTACTTGTCCTCTAAAACTCACTCGTCATCTGACCGTGGTTCAAAATTACGTGGTGTTGTCCTCGGATATTTCCCTTCGGGTTTGATCCCGGACCGTCACGCCCATAGCACGTTGCTTTGCTCCAGTGCTACGTTAATTAAATACCTACCTAACCTCGAAAAATCGATTTATATATAGGGTTACTGTATTATTTTTCTTTCAAACCGAAATACACTGCTGGCCACCCAAATTGCAACACCAAGAAAGACAAGAGATATCACAACAAAATTTATTTTGTAGATAACATGTTGACCAAGTATCAAATGATTAAATTTATAGACTTCTGTGAAGTGTGGTTCCTGCCAAAATCAGTAGCCAGAGTAGCCGCCATTGTTGGAGATCACCGCTGCCACACGCCTCGGCATTGATTCAAAGAGACTTTGGATGTGTTCTTGGGGTACAGCAGACCAAGCAGCTTCCACACGTTGCCAAAGTTGATCTGGTGTGGCAGCTGGGGATGTATTCTGGGTCAATCCTTGAGCAACCATGGACCACATGTTTTCTATCGGCGAAAGATCCGGAGAGCGAGCTGGCCAGGGAAGCAATTCAATCTGGCGATTGACGAAGAACCCTTGGACAATGCGTGCCACGTGTGGTCGCGCATTAACCTGTTGAAATATGGCTGTGGGCAAGCCCTGAAGGTAAGGAAGGACAACTGGCTCCAACACCTCGGAGATGTAGCGCTGGCTGTTTAAAGTACCGGCAATGCGTACTAGAGGAGTGCGAGAGTGATATCCAATACCGCCCCATACCATAATACCCGGTGCAGGACCAGTGTGGCGGTGCATAACGCAGCTGTTCAGCATCCTCTCTCCACGGTGTCTCCAGACTCGAATCCGACCATCGTGGTGTTGCAGACAGAAGCGTGACTCGTCAGTAAAGACAATTTCATTCCATTCTGCCGTCCACATCCTTCTTTCATCGCACCATTGGCGGCGGAAACGTCTGTGGTTCTGCGTCAAGGGTAGACGAAGCAATGGACGTCTTGCGGACAGACCACTCTGCTGTAAACGGCGTCGAATGGTACGCGCAGACACTGGATGATGCGGTACAGACTGAATGTGCTGTGCTATGGTTCGTGATGTGGCTGAGCGATCCGTCACTGCCATACGCACAATATGCCTGTCATCACGTGAAGTGGTGCACTGAGGTGGATGCGATCGAACACGTCGGTCCGTCGTACCCTCCTGCATCCAACGATCACATATCCGCATTACAGTTGTTTGGTTTCGTCCAACACGACTACCGATTTCCCTGAAAGATAATCCACAATCTCAGTAGGCCACTATCCTTCCTCTGCCGAACTCGGATACTTGATCAAAAGATGATCGCTGTTTTCTACGAGGCATAATTGATCGTTTTTTTGAAAAAACCACAAGAAAAACACAATTGCCGTACTTGAAATCGTCGAAATCTCCAAGCCTTAAATAGCGCTTTGAAGTGGCGCCACAGGCGCGCGTGATGTGCGTCTGCGCTGAAATTCTAATCATTTGCATATCTCACCTCAGCTAATGCATGTTGTAAATTTCATATTATTTGCATGCTTCCTTCAGGGTGTTGCATTTACGGTGGCCAGCAGTGTATTTTCAGTCTTACCATATTTTTTGTACTAGACTTTTATAGAGTGGTATGATCAATGAGCACTCTTTTCCCCTAGGTTCAATAGACTCAGGGTTTGAATACCTTAGGCCCGTTAGAGGAAATAAAAAAGTAGAGTGAACAATGGTAACCTTTTTATGTGCCCAGGATCATGTCACCAAAACTAGTAGTAACATGACCCTAAGACTATCGTCTGTCGGATGCAAACGAACATTCATCATCTGATAGGTCCACGGGACAGAAGGAGACATACATCCTTTGATTTATCATCTGATTGATCCGCGTGAGATAGATGTAGACTTTGGCGATTTCACCATTTTTGTCGCCACTCCATATAAATGCATATAAATGCGTATTCACAAATGTATCGTCTTAAGATGTTATATCGCCAAACTAGGCGATAACGTGCAAAATCTCCCCACCCCAATACAATTTTTCAGAGCAGTCACGTAATAATAGTCGACATGTTGGTCAAACTTTTTGAAGCTCCTTTGATTAGCAAAGATCAGCTACCTATATTTCACTGCTGTCTAGGGTAGGTCTCAATCTAATTTGCAGGTGATGCAGATTCAATTCATGTAACTTACCCTGTCTCTTCTGTGTTAATAAAACTTTTCTTGTGTGTGTGTATATCCATTAGGTTAAAAGAAAATAAATATACTGCTCTACACATAGCTGAAAAAGTAGCGTGTCTTAACCATTTCAAGGAGATGGGGCCAGATGTCCCACACTCGTAAAAAGATTAAAAGAAAATTATTAAACTACTCTACACATATCTGGAAATACAGCTTGTCTTAACATTTCAACATGGTTACAATACAGCTTGTTTAATTTCAACATGGTGGGACGCCAGACATCCCATTGAGCATAAATAGGTTTAAAAAAATAAGTAAACTTCTCTACACATAACTGGAAACGTAGATCGCCAAAACCATTTTAACGGGGTGGGACACCAGACATCCCATTGAGCATAAAAATGCTAAAAGAAAATAAGTAAACTTCTTTACACATAGCTGGAAACGTAGATCCCCGAAACCGTTTCAATGAGGAAGGACGCCAGACGTCCCATTGAGCATGAAAAGTTTAAAGGAAAATAAGTAAACTGCTCTACACATAGCTCGAAACTAGTCTTCCCCGTTGTGAATTCAATGAATCCAGTAATTACATGCTACAATGTCTATCCACGCGGGAGAACGTCAGAGCTTCGAATTTGTGGGATATAAGCTTCTGCAGTTAATGCTAGGATCGTTACGCTATCAATCTAATTATCATACCTTTCTCTGGATCTGAGAGGTAGATCTATCGTCAAGGGTAAGTGCGACAAATTTCGATTCATTTTGGAGTCTTTCCATGCTTATTGAATACGTATTACTTTAATTGCACTGAAAATCTGAATCAGATTCAGTGATCAGCATATTAGATTAAATATTAATTGATCAGTGCATTCCTGCCAATCGGAAAATAGTTTGAGTGACAAATCAAGTAAAGACAAATGAGATGCAATAATTAGACAGGTAGGTTGGTAGTTAATTAAGGTCGCACTGGAGCCACACAAGGGGCCATTGGCGACGGTCAAGGATCAATCCTTAATCCGAGGACAATACCAAGCAATTTGAACCACGGTCAGATGATAAGGTAACACCTGAGCTGGCACCCCACTCTCCAAACTTCCACACCACGCCAACATGAGAACTTTTGAGACCCCGACAAATTTAACGTGCACCAGCCCCCGTGTCACGACTGTCTTTGGTTGGACCGAGTTTCGAACTCGCAACCCTCCGGCTGCTAATCCATTGCTCTTCCAACTGGGCTACCGTGGCCCATATTTAGTCAGGTCGTAGAGGTGCATCAAACAGTTCTTCTCTAAAGCTAAATATAGTGGCCACTAGTGGTTCTGTGGGAAACGGAATTTCCTGTTTCGTTCCGGTAGCTAGGTAGTTAATTAACGTCACATTGGAGCAACACAACAGGCTATTGGCGACTGTCCGGGATCAATCCCGAAGGGAAAGATTTGAGGACAGCACCTCGTAATTTGGAACCGCTCTTAGATGGCGAGGAGGTCACCACCCGAACTGGCACCCCACTTTCCAAACTTCCACACCACGCTAACATGTGGACATTTGAGACCAATACAGATTTAACTCTTCCAACTGGGCTACCGCTGTCCAGGTTGTATTTGGAAAGTAGACTGGTATTGGTATTTTTAATTTACTCTTCTGGCGGTGAGGTATCTCAGTTGTGTCGACGAAAACGGCACCCCGAAAAATCGAGTTCCCTTTTAAAGTGTCAGGGTTTGGACAGAGTGAGTGTTTTCCCCTTCTTTAGTCAATTGGTCTCAGCAGTAGACTATTTATAGACCGGACCATCAAAGGAGAGCGATGACAGTGATAGATAGCAAAGTGACGGACTACTTCCCAGGTTCTAGAATACCCTAAGTATACATAGAATCTTCTCAAGTATGTTTCTCAAATGCTTGTGGAATGACTTTCAAATAGTGAAGTAATTCAAGGGATCAAGATACATTCGACTGATCCATACAAATATTCTTACATGTGTTTGAAAAAACAAATATTTATTGTAACAATGGGAAACTGAAATTATAAATTTATATATTTTTCTTTTAATGAGTAATTTTCATCTAATTGTAAATAAGTTAAATTCTAGCATTGATTTTCTTCCCCACAAAAGTTTGCCTCCATTACACAGATTTACTGCATGATTTTTGTACAAATCAAGCGATGAAATTATTTATCGCAGATGAGTTCGACATGACACTTAAAGCAAAGCAACACAAAAATATTCAATACTTGCTTTGCTAATGTAAAATATTCAAAAGAGTAATCACAACGGATATTACCCCAAAGGTTTCAGATTTTGGGTGTTCACATATCAGTGAAGAAATGAGTAGAAACAAAACCGTACACACATGGTAAACTGAGTTATTTTGCACCAATAACTTTTTATAAAACGGAAGTATGGGACGTTTGGAATCTTCTTGATCACGATTTCGAACGATTATTTTTCATTAAATTTTAATGGTCTTGTTATTTCAGACAAACCTCTGAGAACCCCAATAGATTAAAATGACATCCGGACAATTAACGATTCATAGGCGCAAGATACAGAATACAAAAATGGAGGAATTAAGTAAATCCCGAAAAATTTTCGATTTGTTTCATATAAATGGTTGAAAATAATTTCATAAAATCCATACACATGATTTAAGCGATAATGGTTTGACGTAGCCTCAAATAGTTTTACATAATAAAACCTAAATTTCAACAAGCTTTTTCAAAGATCTGTCATTTATTTTGTCTTCCATTGAAAATGAGTAGCCCGGTTGGAAGAGTAACGGATTAGCAACCGGAGGGTTGCGAGTCCGAATCCAACCAAAGACCGTCGTGTAAAAGAGGGCTGGTGCGAGTTAATTCTGTGTGTGACCTGAAATGTCCTCACGTTGGCGAGGTGTGGAAATTTGGAGAGTGGGATGGCAGCTCAGGTGTGACCTCGTCATCTGACCGTGTTTCAAAATTACGTGGTGTTGTGTCCTTGATCTTTCCCTTCGGGTTTGATCCCGGACTGTCGCTAATAGTCGTTGTGCTGCTCCAGTGCGACGTTAATTAAATACCTACATACCTATCCACTGAAAATGAAGTGTTTCTCAACCGCCGGGTCGCAGACAAGTACCGTGCCCTAGCGTTAGTTATATCGGGTCGTACGAAGTTATCCTGGGATTTGTCATTTTTGATATGTAAGGATTTTTTATGAAATATTTTATAGTGGTAATATTCTGAGAATATTATTCGTGAATGTGCCGAAATGTTCAGACTCAGAAAGCCTAAATAACATCTGTATAGCAAACATCTCTAACCAAGGAACTGTAAAGAAATTTTTCCACTGAAAATGAATATCAAAGCAGTCTATCGGGG
Organism: Meta bourneti; assembly: GCA_933210815.1. Lineage (NCBI taxonomy): Eukaryota > Metazoa > Arthropoda > Arachnida > Araneae > Tetragnathidae > Meta > Meta bourneti. Next base: position 91,603,846 of record OW119934.1, read on the forward strand.
TCTCAAATCTGATAATACTGAATACTGTTTCTTCGCAAGTTCTTGCAGTGGAAGTTCTCGTTTCGAAAATCGAGTGACGTGATTTTTTAAAAGTAATAAGCCTAAATATTAAAATTTTAATATGAATAAGAGACAAGGGACTTCGTTTAAGTATGGTGTATAGAAGTCTCATATGGAAGGAGTTTATGGCTCAACAAATATAATTATTTGGTGATCAGAATGAAATATGAAAATCAGCGCAAATTATTTTAATTTTGGCCTGGAAAAACTACAAGATTTTATTAGTCCAGTGATTGATAACTAATTTAAATGTAACATGTCACATCGCATACATAAGTGTATACACACTCCTTATAACCATGACATAATTAATAATTATGTCTTTTAATGTGCATACACTTTAAAAGAGTTTTAAATGTATTTACGAGTAAATTTCTTGAAACCGGGCCCTCCTCTTATAAAACACTATCTGAATTACCCGGCGTTGTTCGAATTGTTTGTAACTCATCGTAATACTCAATAGTAGTCCTAAGGGGATTTCGAATTGTTTTGAGAACTCTCTACAGACCCAGGACAAATCGAATAGAGTTAATATCTAGACTGTTTCTCGGCAAATTCGATGTGAATTGATCAAACTGTGATAGTAAGGATAATTTATGTTATTCCTATGGGGATTTCGAGGGCAGCGGTAGCCCAGTTCGAAGAGCAACGGATTAGCAGAATTGCGAGCTCGAAACTCGGTCCAGCCAAAGACCGTCGGATACACGGGGGCTGGTGCACGTTAAATCTGTCGTGGCCTCACGTTGGCGAAGTGTGGAAGCTTGTAGTGGGGTGCCGGCTCAGGCGTTGTTCTCGTCATCTGACCGTGGTTCAAAATTACGAGGCGTTGTCCTGGGATCTTTCACTTCAGGATTGATCCCGAACCATCCCCAATAGCCCGTTGTGTTGATCGAGGGGGAAGTTAATTAACTACATATTTGGATTTCGAATTGCTTTCAGCCCCTTCTCCCGACCTAGGACAAATAGAACGGGGTTAGTATATAGCCTATATTTCCCGCAGGATTCCAAAAATTGAATGTACTAAATTTGGTGTGAATTCATCTGACAAAGGTGATCTTCAAAATATTCAATGTTATTCCTATGGGGATTTTGAATTGTTTTTAGCCCTTCTCCAGACCTAAGACAAATACGTAGATCGGGCTAAATATGTAGTCTATATTTACCACAAGATTCTAAAGAATGAATGTACCAAATTTGGTGTGAATTGGTATATCGTATCATAAAAATACTCAATGTTATTCCGATTAGGATTTCGAACTGATTTTAGCTCCCTCTGTAGATCTAGGACGAATAGAACTGAGGTTAAAATATAATCTGTTTCTCGCAGGATTCTAAAGAATGAATGTCCAAATTTCATGTGAAGACTGGCAAATTTTAACAGTTTTAGGTCGGTAGGACGTCTCTTTACCTTCAAATGGTAAAAACTCGATATAGGTATGTTCTAGGCATATTAAGACTATATTCCCTCATTTGATAGTGTAATAAATATCTAGGAGGTATTCTAGAAGTGACATACAAGAGCGCATCACCCCTTAAAAAAAACTAAAGTTTATTTTGTACAAATTTCATTCATACGAGGCAAAAGGTCTTTACCCATAGTTTCTTTTTTTGGAAAACATATTTTATTTAGCATGATTTTCAAAGGGTTAATTATCCATTGATAATTAATTTTTGTGAGAAAGAACCAAACTAGAGGTTTTGGAATTTTTAAATTCTTTATCGTATCGATGGCCCACAGGTCGCCGGCATCACCAAAACTATTCGAACTCTGCCAATTATCGCACTTCGTCAAGTTTTCAATACGTACTGAAATATTAAATTAAACAATTGTGCGTAGTTTAAAAAGTATGTCTTGTGTTTTTGGCTGCAGCAAAAATTATGCCTTTTTTAATTTTCAATCTCTTTCCCTGAATTCATGTCCCTTCGTGTTGCTATTTGCTTTTTGTTTGGTAAAGTTTTAATCGTGCTTCAGATGAAGCATTTTAAAATGTTTTCATCTCAAAAAGTAAAAGCAAAATAGCAGTGAGAATACATTTTCGAAAAGTGCTTGTGTATTCCAAATTTCCAATTCAATTTCTTTTTCCTGAAGAACTCGAAGACAGACGCTTGCAAAGTGTAGCTTAACAAAGATAGGAATGCCGTCGTGACACTCAACGAACACGCCAAAGTCAGTGACTTGAGGGAGAGCATTTTAGGGATTGTCCGTTCCCATCAGAACCCCTCGCACAAATGGTCACCAGCCACTCCCCCTCATTAGGGGTATGGATGGTCGAGGGAAGGAAAAGTGACCGTACAAAGATTCTCGGGGTTGACACTTAAGCTTGCACTTTGTTTCCCGAGATATCTCGTGGTGGCCGCCTGGAGGGTTAACGTCGCACTGGAGCAACACAACTGCCGCTATTGGTGACGGTCCGGGATCAATCCCAAAGGGAAAGATCCGAGGACTAAACTACGTAATTTTTAATCACGGTCAGATGACCAGGTAACACACGAGCTGGCACCCCACTCTTCAAACTTCCACACCACGCCAACGTGAGGACATTTGAGGCCACGACAGATTTAATACCAACGTGAAAGTTTGGTTGTTTGTTGGGGTTTTATGGCGCAAAGGCCATGTTTTGGCCATGCTGCGCCAGACACAATACAATATCAAGTAATAGACGCACAAATACACAATGAAAGTTTTTAGAGAGAAATACACCCAGGGAGGAATGCACCTGGCAGGAATCAAACCTTCCCAGCCTACAACTCGAAAGGTTGCTAGCGCAGCGGCATACCCACTGAGCCACGACAACCCCCCAACATGGAAGGAAAGTAGACAAATCTTGTATTATATATAGATTGATCCTACCAACAATTTTATACACAACCAAAAATTATTTTTATTTTATACGAAACTGGAATTACTACTTCCGTTAAAATTTGTATGACAATTTTCGATTTTATATCTCTAAAGTCCAGTAACAGCCCGTTGTGTTCCTCCAGTGTGACGTTAATTAAAATACCTACCTACCTACACGGACGGTCACCAATAGCCCGTTGTGTTGCTTCAGTGCGACGCTAATACCAAATACCATATCTCTAAAGCAGTGATTTTCAACCTCTTCCATCTCATGGCACATCAGCTAAAAGTTTGAACTGTGGCACTCCAAAAATTGCATGAGTCCGAATCCAGCCAAAGAGCGTCGTGTACAAAGGGGGCTGGTACACGTTAAATTCGTCGTGGCCTCAAATGTCCTCATGTTGGCGTTGTGTGGAAGTTTGGAGAGTGGGGCGCCATTTCAGGTGTGGCCTCGTCATCTGACCGTGGCTCAAAATTACGTGGTGTTGTCCTCGGGTCTTTCCCTCTGGGATTGATCCACCAATAGCCCGTTCTATTACTCCGGTGTGACCTTAGTGAAAATACTTACCTACCTGCTCCAAATTGACTTTAAAAATCTTTTTGAAACGATTTAAGATACTTTGTAGTAAAAAATAATACTCAAAATTATTTAAACGATCTCACTTAAAATAATTTTCCAGCATTCTACACAAAATAGGTAAATAATCAACGTCCCACTTTAGCAACACAACGAGCTATTAGCGAGGACATTTGAGGCCACGGCAGATTTGACATGCACCATCCCCCTTCGCACACGACGTCTTTGGTTGGATTCGAGCTCGCGACCCTCCGGTTGCTAATCTGTTACTCTTCCAACCAGGCCACCGCGGCCCTTCTTTTGCAGTAAAAAATAAAACTCGAAATCATTTATACGGGTATTGGAATTATTTTCCATCCCTTTAGTCAAAGTGCAAACCTAAAGCATTGAAATTAAATAAATATTATACAGTTTCAACCGTTTCATCATCTGCAAGGCGCACCAGTGTCATTCTTGCGGCAATTCGCTTTAAAAGCTTTTCTCTGGAGTATTTTGATGCATATTTCTCTAACGTTAGACAATTTTTCGTTTCGCAAAAACGTCAAACCGATGCGTTCATCATAAAAATGCCATTGCAATATGGTCCGGCGTTAAGCAACGAACAAATCCTTTTTGAAATTGATGCGAACCCAGCAAAGCTTTCGCTCATACTTTATGCTTTATTTATATGCACATACCCAAATAAAACGCTTTCCCTCTCGGAGTAATCTATTTCAGCGCGACAACATGACTAAGGTAGAGCTACAACAAAGTAATCCTTCACCCCTCAGACAAGAATTTTTTCCCGGAATATTCCCACTCCTGATGATTGATTTTCTCATTGGGAGAAAACTCCATTTTTATCGAAGGACGGGGAAGAAAGAACACGTGTTATCTGTATCCCCATGAAGCATTTGAAAAATCTCGGTTGCCTTATGGGAGTGATCCCTCAACTGAGATCAGCAAGCCATGCGGGAAAAGTAAGGGACTTTGCCACCGAATCGGGAGAACTAGAGGGCAATTCCGAAGAAATAGAAGTGTGCGCTGATTTAGTACGTATAGTAGATAACAAAGCGCGGGAATAATTGTTATAGCTATTAGATATTTGAGAAATAGCTGTTGCTTTGGTCTGGGTCATGTTTAACCAACCTGTCCAGAAAAACTGTACGCGTAAGATAAAGGATCCTTAATGAGTTGCAGCAAACAGATCGATCTCAGGCCCTCAGAGACTAGATATTGCCCTCCATATATTTTTATCAGACCCGTATCTGGATAGGAATAACCAGCCCGCACTTCATACACGTTATATATGTGTATATGCACACTCATGTCCAAATTTATCTTTACATACACAAAAATAATGATATTCCATGAAATATCCAATCGATGTAATCCATTTTTGCAAGGAATGTGTGAAAGACAAGCCTAATTAGCCTTATCCAATCAAAAGTGATCAAACGGTTTCTGATATGTAAATCAAGGCGTTACATCATCCGACGGTGAATCAAGAGCTTTGCGCAAAGTGAATATCTGAGTGAATTTCTGCAATACAGCGTTTGATTTCAGTGTGTAAGGACTCAAAACGGTTTGTTATGGCTCCGAAGTATCATTTGGAAGAATCTGTGAAGTGCCGAATTATCGGCCGTTTAGAACCAGGGCAGACAGTCATGGAAGCAGCGAGATGTGTGAATATTTCAAGACAGATAGTCTCTACGCTATGGAAACAATTTCAGAACTCTGGAACTGTTGTGAGGAGGCCTGGGCAAGGTCGTAAACAAATAACAACTGCTTCTCAAGATCGATATCTTGCAATAACTGCCCGTCGTAACAGGAAGTCGGCAGTTAAGTTCAGAGATTGCAGCCGCCACTGGAACTGTTATATCTCGGCAAACTGTATACAAAAGGCTTAATGAAAAAGGCCTTTATACCAGAAGGCGAAGGGTATGTGTTTCACTGTCTTCGCAACAAAAGAGGAATCGCTTTAATTGGTGCAAAGAACATCAGAACTGGAGTGAACACCAATGGACCCATGTTCTCTTTACTGATGAGTCGAGGTTAGTTTAACATCTGATTCTAAACGGGTTTACATCTGGAGGGAATCAGGAACGCGAAATCTTCCTTCGAACATTATGGAACGTGACCGTTTCGGTAGTACAGGTGTGATGGTATGGGGAGAAATAAGGATCGATGGACGTACGCCCCTACACGTTTTCAACAGCGGATCTGTGACCGGCCAGAGATATCGGGATGAGGTCTTAGAACCTTATGTAAGACTTTTCAGAGGTGCATATGGATCTGACTTTTTATTTATTGGCGATAATGCTCGTCCACATTGGGCAAACCTCGTTGACGAATTCCTTCAAAGTGAAGTTATTGAGCGAATACCGTGGCCAAATCTCCTGATCTGAACTCGATAGAGAAATTATGGGACTACCTTGGAAAAGCAGTTGCACGGAGACATCCTCCTCCTAGAGATATAAATGCCCTGAAGACCGCATTGCAGGAGGAGTGGAGCTTAATTCAACAAACTGTGGTTAACAACATTATTGCCAGCATTAAAACACGTTGTGATATGTGTGTACACGTCAGGGGAGATCACATTCGATATTAAATTCATAAGCCTTAATTTTTTCTGAGTTATTCTTTTTTTCTGAACTCTCCTTGTCACATATTATTGCCATTTTTATTGTTTCATGCTACAGTTTTATATCATATGCAGTGCTCTTAAATTTTTTCCTTTGTATTTATGTGTTATGATGTTATGTATCCTTTCACACAAATTCATAAAATTATAGTTTACAGTTTCTGAGAAATCCATGATTTTATGCATGTAAAGATAATTTTGAATATGAGTGTATATATGTATATATATGTAAATATGTATATGTATACATGTATATATGTATATGTATATATATGTAAATATGTATATGTATACATGTATGTATGTATATGTATATATGTATATGTATATATGTATATGTATATATGTATATGTATATATGTATATGTATATATGTATATGTATATATGTATATGTATATATGTATATGTATATATGTATATGTATATATGTATATGTGTATATGTATACAGTGAAATCCCGGTTATCCGTAAATCGGCTTAACCGAAAGGCACTTTTTTTGTTTCAATATTGATAATATTTCAAAAATATTGAAAATATCCGTTTATGAATGATAAAATATATAACTCTGAATGACGCAAACTGGAAAGATACTATGTGATAGAATTGCGAATTTAATGCAAAATATGTTATGTATACATAAAGAAAAGAAATGCATGCAAAGCCCTCCAAGTTTGCAATGTTTCGTTTGCGCTTTATACTACTCATCCTAAGAGAAACACATGCAGTTGCTTACCGAATGCGCTGTCTCAACTGACCTTGAGAGACGGAAGACAGGATAACGTTAAAGCGACAAGGGGAAGAAGTGCCATCTGGTGACAGAAGAGGAAGAACAAAGGAAGCTTCCCAGTTATCCAAAAATTCCTATGGAATCTCGATTAACCGAAAAAGCTTAGGTCCCGTATATATGTATATGTATATATGTATATTGTAAAGACTTCAGACTAAGATAGATGGCGCCCTTGCGCATGCCCAGAAGGACTTTGAGAAAGGAAAGAGTTGAGAACGAGTGTGGCGAGAGACGTGTGGGTTGTGTTTTTTGGAGAGTGATCGAGATTGAGATGTGTGGATTTTGATATATACTACCTTTTCTATTTATGTTGTGTGTCGTGTTTGTACTGTGTCTGTGAGTTCATTAAAATGGTTTAAACCAAAAAGGGAGTATTCCTTGTGATGGTAATTAAAATTTTGAGCAAGTCAGTACAGACGACGAAGAAATGGTGGCAGCCGTTTGGATACGATCCTGGTATTGCTGATATCTCCAGTGCAAATTATTGGGTGAGTACCAGATTTCATTAGCAACAGTGCCTTTTTAATTGTAATTTGTAAAGTTTTGCATGTTGAGTTTTGGTTCATTGAAGAATCGTTGTTTTGGTTTCATGCAGTTTTGGTTTTGTAAAAGGCAGTTGTAATATGCAAAAATGCTCTCTTATTTTAACTAGGCTGATATAGTTAAAATTTTGTTTGGTAAAAGGAGTGATAATTTCGAAAAGTGTTCTTATTTTAACTAGGCTGATATAGTTAAAACTTTGTTTGGTGAAAGGTAGTTGCAATTTTGCAAGTGTTCTTATTTTAACTAGGCTGATATAGTTAAAATTTTGTTTGGTAAAATTGAGTGGTAATTTTGAAAAAGTGTTCTTATTTTAACTAGGTTGATATAGTTAAAATTTTGTCTGATTTTGAAAGGCAAATTTATTCTGTTGATTTGCAAAACTATTCTTATTTTAGCTAGACTGATATAGTTAAAATTTTGTTTGATTGTAAAAAAAGAAAATTTAGGACACTCATGTGGTATATATAAAAAAAGAATTTTCTGTTCTGAATGGTTAGAATTAGAACTATTCAAATGGTCAGTTTGAGTTTTGTTTTCTGAGAAAAGAGAATTATTTTAAAATTTTAAATTGAGATAGCCTAGTTTGTTTTGTGTTCTTTTGTATGATGCTATCTGATGACAATTGAAGTGTTGTTAAAATTTGATTTGATTCTGTTGTATGATTCAAAATAGAATTACAAATTTGGTGTAGAAGTATATAGTTTGAATTACAAGTATAATTCTTTTTGATGAGTGTTGTCAACAGCACCAAATGCCTAGAATTTTCAATATTTAGTGCGTCTTGGGTTATTTTGCTTTGGAAAATATTTTGTTATATTTCTGAATGAATCGGAAATTCATTTAAAAGAGTTTTGGAGTGTTTTGAAATTGTCATTTTCATTTGTTGCTCATTTAAATAACTAAGAAACCCCTTAGAATTGTTTATTTATTTTGCGGAATTTTGAATGTCTAACTTGTGTACTTAAGGAAATTTTTGTTAGTAATTTGAAATTGCTTTGTGTAACTAATTTGGCAAATGTGAGACCATTTTGTGTTCAGAAAAAGAACTCGAAAAAAAAAATAATCTGAAAGTGTGGATTTGAATTATTCACTTCCTGTGTTTGTTGACGAAAAAAAAGAAAAGGAAAAGAATGATATTCTGTTTTATATTTTTGTGTGTGCATTTATGCTTCTGAGTGTGAATCAATTGTTCATAGAGAAAAGGGAATTCTTTTGAACTGAAAATACCTTTTCTTGATTAGACAGGAAAGTTGAGTTTATATTCTGAATTGTATTTTAATTGTAGTGTTATTTTCAAAACAGCTGTTCTTTAGCTGAACTTTTCTTTAACTGTTTATTTTCTTCTCAATTTGAAAACATCTTTAAAAAAAGATATTGTTTTAATGAATGAAAATTTTAATTTGTTTATGTGTTCGAAAATTATTTCTATTGATTTTTGGTTGTTCGGTAAGAAAGTTGTAACGTAGAATTAGCGAATTTAATTCTTTGATAAAGTCTTGTGAATTCTGTTGGAATTTAATACCTTAATAGAGGTTTTTGATAGTGTTTCCCCTGGCCCTTAATCATGGCATTTCTTGCAATTGGTAGAAAGCAGGACTTAATTGCTGTTGCGGAAGAAATTGGTGAGAAGGTACCAACTTCGTGCAAGGTTGCGGATATTAAACAAATAATTTTAAAAAGCCCAAATTTCGATCGGGAGGAGGTAACGATAATCATGGAACGAGTCATAAAAGATAGACTGGAAGAGGAAGAATTAGCTAGACAAGAAAAAATTCGTGAGGAAGAATTAGCTAGACAAGAAAAAATTCGTGAGGAAGAATTAGCTAGACAAGAAAAAATTCGTGAGGAAGAATTAGCTAGGCGACTAGAAGAACGACAAGAGCGGGAAAGGGTCAGACAACATGAACTCGAAATTAAAAAACTAGAAATGGCTCAGAAGGAATTTCGCCGGTCTGAAGAGGAATCTGAAAATGGGGCGGATAGAAACAGAAAAATCCAACTTACCCAAATCACTCCCAAATTTGACGAAAAAGGGGATGAAATGGGATTGTATTTGATCAATTTCGAGAGGAAAGCAGAGATGGCTCGAGTGCCGAAGGAGGACTGGGTGGCTTATTTGCTGGCCGTTTTGCCAGCCGAGTTATCTAACATGCTTGCCCGAGAACCTCCTGAAGTGGCCAACAATTATGATGTTGTGAAAAATCTCATTCTGAAACGATACAAAATGAACGCTGAAAAATTGAAACAGTGTTTCTACAGACATCAGAAAACAGCAGAGAAAACATGGAGAAATTATGCTCATGAACTGTACAGCTACTTCACTGAATGGCTTGCTGAATTGGAAATTGAAACCTTTCAGCAACTAAAAGATTTAATCGTTGCCGAGCAATTGAAGTATCGTGTACCAGATCAAATCAAGGAGCATTTTCTTGACAAATGGATGAAGTTGAAGACACCTTTTGAATTGGCAGAAGTGATCGAGGAGTACGAAACCATCAGGCAGAGTTTCAGGAAGAAGGAATTTCCAAAGAAGTATGGCTATCAAGGTTCAAAGGGACATTTTAGTGGAAGTAGACCCAAAGTACCATTCAAGGATGACAAGAACAAACATCCGGTCAAAACCGAACCCGCAAGCAACGAAAACCGTGAAAGAGAGTTTGAAAAGAGAAGACAGCTCCGATGCTATGAATGCGGTTCGTTATCACATCTGAGACCCCAATGCCCGAAGCTCAAGAGATCTGAAGTAGTAGCTGCCAATGAAGTCTTTGGAAGACACGTGCCTGAGTTGATGTCTCCTTATACTAGTGCTGGGACAGTAAATGGAGCCCAAATGTCTATCTTGAGAGATACTGGTGCCAGCATCGATCTTATTCCCAGAAAATTTATCAAACCACATATGTACACAGGTGAGCATGTGTGGCTCGCTTCTCCATTAGTAGACAGCCCGGTCTGCTTGCCCATTGCAGAAGTTGATTTGAACTGCGAATTGGGACATGTCCTTACGAAAGCTGCTGTAAGAGACAGTTTTCTGGATCAAGAGCATTACCTACTAAGTAACAAAACCGTTGCTCTGATCGAGAGTATGAAAAAAGATAAGGAGCTGGAGATCCAAGTTATTAATGCAGTTCAGACGAGAGCTCAGAAAAGTCTTTTGACAGCCGAAGTTGAAGAGTATCCAGTTGAGTCGAGTCCTGGAGAAGAGAATGACAGTACCGTGTTAACAGAGGAAGACGGAGAGGTATTGCCTATGGCGGAAGAAGCCTCACTTCCAGATCTGATTAAAGCCTCACGGAATGATTTTGTCGAAGAGCAGCGCAAGAGTAAAGAGTTGAAACCACTTTTCCTAGAAGCTGAGGAGTTAGCAAAGGAAACCAAGTATGCAATCGTTAATCAAATGCTGTTCTATCTGAAAAGTGACAAGGATGGTACGCAGAGAAAACTGCTGATTGTTCCAGAGAAGTTTCGGGACCAATTAAAGAAACTTTCTCATGAAGGAACAGCGGCTCACTTAGGAGTGACCAAGACTAAAGATGCTCTTTTTAAAACTTTTTTTTGGCCGAATTGTTACAAAGATGTTGAAGAATTTGTCAGATCTTGTGACCAATGTCAGCGAGTCGGGAAACCTCGGGATAAGAAGAAGGCACCCATGAAGATCGTTCCTGTCATCTCGGAGATCTTCACAAAGATTAATGTGGATGCTTGTGGTCCTTTACCTACTACACCATCTGGAAACCGGTATCTCATCACTGCAATTTGCATGTCTTCCAAATATCCCGATGCAGTTCCTGTCCCAAATCTTAGTTCTTCAACCGTGGTCGATAGTTTCCTGCAAATCTTCAGTCGGATGGGTTTCCCGAGGGAGCTGCAAAGCGATCAAGGAACGTCGTTTACAAGTGCACTCACAACGGAGTTCCTGGAGAAATTTGGAGTTAAAGTAGTGCGAAGTTCCGTACATCATCCCCAGAGCAATCCTGTGGAGAGACTACATAGAACTTTGAAGAGAATTCTTCGAGTCCTGTGTCTGGAGTCAGGACCTGATTGGGAGAAAATCTTGCCTCATGCCCTGTTTGCTCTACGAGTTGTTACTCATGACAGTACTGGATATACTCCAGCTGAGCTGGTTCATGGACAGAATTTGAGGACTCCCATGACTCTACTGTACGAGAACTTGACGGAAAGCGAGGAAGAGAAGACTAGCGTAGTATCATATGTCTTCAAGCTACTAAACCGCATGAAAAGGTGTCAAGAATTAGCCGTCCAAAACATGGAGATATTGCATATTACTTTACATATAATAGCGTAAGTTGAATATAAGGTGATGGCAGGTTTTTCTCCAATTGTTTTTCTGCTCCTTAAAGAAAAAACTAAAGGTGGCATAAAATCTAGCTTTAAATACCCACCAAGCTCTTCGGTATTAGCATGTAGCTGTAATTTTTTTAATCTATTTTTTGCAGAATAAAGAAAAGTTTGTTTTTGCAGTGCCTATTAAAATGATGAGCTGAACAGATTTAAATATTAAGAGCTGTCACTTTCAGGAAATTATTTTCTGCGTAGATGCATTGGTTTTTTAATGTATTTTCCCCCATCCATATTTATGAAAGATTTTCTTCCACCTTTGTTCCTTGTTCTGACAGTTTGACAAGTCTAGAACAAATATTTTCGAACATTCGAACAAAGTTAGCAATAATTTTTTTAAATATAACCTTGTTTCAATGCGTGTAAAAATATACTTATTTCTATAAACAAAAAGCTGAAGTTGCACTACCATATATGAAGTAGTGAACCAATTTTCATCATAATATAAGATTGCTGTTCGCATATTCTTAATATTAATTTCATAATTAATATTACATATTAAAAATTAATTTAACAAAGAAACGTTATGTTAACTTTAGATTCTTTCCTGGTGACAGATTTAAAAATTTCAGCGTAGTAGGAATATTATTTTGGAAGCATGAATAAAAACTCAGGAAAATAATTTAACACCAAGTGTTCTAAATTTTCTATATTCGTTATCCAGAAATGGTTGGTCCAAGTAAGGTGAAACTTGGTATTCGAGATTAAATTTTGATATTGATTTGAAATCTAGCGTTGAAATTGGGTGTTGCTATTGGAAATTACAAAGTTTGTTCTAACTTTAAGGTGTATGTATACACTAGAAATCATGAAAATAGAACAGAATATCGATAAGTTTTTATTAGTTCAAAATATTGTCCAACTCCTTAACTTTCAAACAATGCCAAGATCTTGTAAATATTTGGAATAGTTTTCGAGTTACAATGTTTTTCTAGTTACAAGGTTACAATGTACTGTCACCATATACAAACATGTTTCCAAAACTTTAAACTCAATTTCTGAGGAACTGTGTTTTTGCAATATGATGCTTTGTTCAAATAGCGATAACTCAACAATGAAAGTGAAGCCCATTACTTGGCCTTGTCAGTCTTGTGTTTGGCACAGCTTGGATAAACATGGCCCCTGTTCCATAAAACCCAACTAACCACTGGAATTCCGCATATACAGATAACTAACTTATTACAACTTTAAAAAATGGAATATCACGAAGGAATTATAGTAATTTTTTGAAATTTATGGGATAAGGAGATCAGGGTATGAAATGCAAAGTATTAGAGATTGCAAAGTGATTTCGCATGCCTGGGAGCACAGCTGAACTGTCTTGTTAGAAGCATAGGAAGCTTCTTAGGAGCCCAAAGTGTATTATAGACAGCGAACTGTAAAAGTTTATCCAGGAATCAATAAGCCAATTGTCAACAAACAACAGTTCGAAGCATCGATGTGATGTATAAGTAGACTGAGCATTTCTATTGAGAAGAGCTTCAAAAAGTGTGACCAACATGTCAACTAGTAGTCACGTGACTGCTCTGTGAAAAGTTGAATTGGTTGCTGATTTGGCATCTTATCTCCTAGTTTGACGGTATAACATCTTATTACAGGGTATATGTGTGAATGCGTATTTCTATAGAGTGGCGACAAAAATGGTGAAATCGCCAAAGTCTACATCTATCTCACGCGGGTCAATCAGATGATGAATCAATGGATGGATGTCTTCTTCCGTCCCGTGGATGTATCAGATGATGAATGTTCGTTTGCACCCGACAGACGAAAGTAGTCTTAGGGTCATGTTACTACTAGTTTTGGTCACATGATCTTTGGCATATAAAAGGGTTACCATTGTTTACTCTACTTTTATATTTCCTCTATAGCTACACATGGTTAATAGGATCAAGATCTACTGCTTAAAGTGGATTTCGAACCAATACTAACATCTACCCAGCTTCTATTCGGCCACGCCATTATCAAAACTGATTAGATCTGGATGGACGAGGTATCTCGTCATTAACAAAATTGGTTAGAGTTCAATGGACGCAATTTCATTGGACGAGATATCTCGTTGAAAGCATTTAGAGGGTTAATACAGCTCTCACGGAATCACGAACTGGAAATCCCAACTAGCGGTAACAGCTATTGAATTCAGCCACTGCTATATTCTGGAAGGAGAGTATTGTGGTGAACTTAGCCACCACTACAAAAATTAACGAAATCAATAGTAGCAGCCTAACCTATCTCACCTATAAAGTGCTTTTTGTTACTCAACGGTGCATTGTCTTTCATACATACTGCTAAAACAATGTGAACAAACAATCGATTTTTAACTGTTTTCGAAACTAATTCGCGCTTACTCTGTACTTCTTACTGGTCCTCGGTTCTTTCCCTTCGGGTTTGATCCCGGACCGTCGCAAATAGCCCGTTGTGTTGCTCCAGTGCGACGTTAATTAAGTACATACCTACCCCTGGAATTTTGGGAAATCTCTGAGATATCAGTGAAATATTGAATGCAAGCAAATCTTTTATTCAAGTATAACGTCCGAGCATCGGAAGGTAAATTTAATTGAATACAAACCACAAACTAAACGTCCAAAGTGTGTCAGCGAACGGGAAGAGAGGCGTATCATCAGGAATATTCGTTATATCCTTAACCCTGGTGGTTGTGTCGACAAGATATCTCGTCGTTGGCAAAATTGGTCAGATCTTGATGGACGAGATAACTCGTCATTGGCAAAATTGGTCTGATCTTGATGGACAAGATATCTCTTCGAAACCGCTTGGAGGGTTAATCCAATTACTTACTTATCTCTACCTCTCACTAGACAGCCATTGGAGAAAGAAAATGCATAAATTCCCTTATCACTAGAGTATTTAATTTTATCTCTGTGCGACACTAATGTTTCCGTTACCACGATACAAAAACCTTACCCCTTCGGTACACAACAAAAATACAATGAGGTGAAACGCTTGACCTTTTGTTACGACCCCATGAAAGATATTCTTGCTTTTATATAAGGCGACACCTCAGGGAGAAGACTGAAAGGTTTTAAAAACGGTCGGTGCCTCGTTACTTGATTATATTTAACGTCAATAAGTCTTGCCGAGCCATTACCTTAAACTGTCATTCAAGAGCGCAGTTCCACGAGATGGCCTTATTTTTCATTATCTCGATCGCGAGCTTTAGCCCTTCACTGTACTCGTTCGGGAAAGGAGGCTAGGGTATCAAATTGTTCAATAATGTAGCCGAGACACTTTGACCCGATTTTTCTTTAGTGCTCTTTTAAGCTATTTGCGGAAGAGGTGTTGTAATGGTTGGGATCAGGTGTCGTCCTCGAAAAACCGAACGCAGTAGAAAAAGGATCTGTCGAGAATCTGTTTATCTCCGACCCACAGACTATATACGTCTCTCCGGATAGTTTTAACTGGCCCTCAGATCAGATAACGGTCATCTGTACAGGTTTAACCGGCCCACAGTCCAGATATGGGTCACGGGATACATTTAAACAGTCCGCATACCAGATATGGCCCTTCCGAATGCTTTAACAGGCCCGCAGAACAGAATCGAGCTCCTGGACTGGTTTGACTGACCCACTGACCAGGTATGGCCCTCCAGACAGATTTAACCGGCCCACAGACATGATACCACCCTCCTGATAAGTTTAACCGTTCCGCAGAACCGACATGGCCCTCTAAATAAGTTTAACCATTCCGCAGACCAGATTTGGCCCTCCGCGTACGTTTTACCGTTCCTCAGATCAGATATGGCCCTACGGATAGGTTTAACTGGCCTTCAGATCAGATACGGTTGTCTGGACCGTCTGAACCTGGACAGGTTTAACCTGTCTACAGACCATACGGCCCTCCAGACCTATTTAACCGACCCACAGACCAAATACGGCCCTCCGGATAGGTGAATGGACCTAAAAAAAAATATGGCTCTCCAGATAGGTTTAATCATCCTACAGGCCAGATACATTATCAGATACGGAGACACTTATAGGACCCAGTACCTATAAAATGACCTATAATTATAATGATTGGTTCACAATTATTTAAGCTGACTTTATGAATTTTAAAATGTTTGTAAAAACCAGAACATTATAGCAAAAAAACAGAAAATTTTGAGCTAAAATTCTTAGAAAAAGTCATTTTGCAGGTATGAATCTAGTACTAGATGTGAAAGTTTTTCATTTTTGCAGAGTAATTAGTTTTTGAGATATCTCTCGGGCCGCGTACTATAAAAATAACACCTGTGCAAAACTGTTTCTTGTACCTTAGTTCATAAACATAAAATTTAAAACAATAAGAGCTTTAAAGTGATTTTCGTTTTAAATATAACATCCATACTCTCAAAGTTCTAAATTTAATAGGAATCCAACGAAAAATAAATATCTCACAAAACTTTGAAAATTGCACCTGTTTTCACTGAAATTCAACCTTTCAAAGGTCTGGGCTCCTCCTTAAATACATATGTGATATCATATGATAACATTGAAAGAGTTCTGATAGGTTAGGTATATGTGACTTTTAAATTGTGCTTTTCTGAAGTTTTCAAACCTTAACTTTTATGGTTAACTCTTGATGATTGTCTTCGCGAGATATCTGGTCATTAGCAAAACTGAGAAGAACTTGATCTCATCATCATAAAATCGGCAATATCTTGACGAGAAATCTCGTCATTAGCACAATTGCTCAGATCCTGGTGACGAGGTATCTCGTCATTAGCAAAATTGGTCAGGTCTTGATGAACGAGGTATCTTGTCATTAGCAAAATTGGTCAGATTATGATGACAACATACCATGTCATTATCAAAATTGGTCAGATCCTAATGACGAGATATCTCGTCATATAATATAATGACTGATTAGCAAAATCGGTCAGATCTTGATGAACGATATATCTCGTCTTATACAAAATTAGTCAGATCTTGGTGACCAGATATTTCGTCATTAGCAAAATTGGTCAGATCTTGAATGACGAAGTATCTCGGAAAACCAATTGGAATGTAACATAGGTAGCTTGGAGCCAATAACATAGGTAAGTTTGGGATATCAGTGCAATAAAACAAACGTATCCGAATCTTTCCAAGGGTTATATCCGCTCGACAAACATCAAGTATTTCCGTAAGTTTTGTAATCATATTAATATGTATGGAATATAACATTTGTCTTTAGGTAGTTAAATATATGCATAAGCGGAGATATCCGTCTCTCTCCTTCAGTAATTCTATTGATTTTAACTGGTCTTTACAATTCGTTCCTCCAATCTCCTCGTTATCTGTTCGCTACTCATTTATTCAACGTTCTATCGACTAATTGTGTTTCTGATGCTTTCGTTGTACAAATTGAAATATTAAGCATGTTTCAACCCTCATGTGAAAGGACCTTCAGGCACTTCGGAAATAAATAGGCTCCTGATCTCATGTAATTACTTCCAATTGTTCTCCCAGACTGTCTGGCATTAAGGATGAAACTAATCTTGCCGACAGCAGTATACAAGTTCTTTGAATATTTACAGTTGGATCAAATACTGTTGGAGTTTAATTCATTTAAAGATAGTGTACTTTGAGATAAGGATTTTCTTATGTATCTCTTTCTCCGCAGGTCTAACCTTTTAGGCACAGTTTTCACTGTATACGATGCAGGATTCAATCCAAAGAAACGGATAAATCCCGACAAGGATTCCAGATGCGAAATCGCTTTAGTTGCATACGTAAGTGACTGATTTTTTCATAAATACCTTTTTATCGTACTCGCACTGAAAAATATTTTTTTAATCTCTTCGTTCTTAAAGTATCTGTTTGATCATTAAATAATAGTTTTCTTTTCCTTAAATATGAGAAATAATATTCATTAACCATCTGGGGATTAATGAACTACTAATATATCTTCATTATTATCTCTTTTTAACCTGCAATGCTCAAACGTCACACTGAAAAGTATTTTTTAGTCTCTTCATTCCAAAAGTATCTATTTGTTCATTAAATAAGAGTTTTATCCTTAAATATGTGGAACAATATTCATTAACCCTCTGAGGGTTAATGAATATTTGCTTAGTATAGTTTCATTAGAGTCTCTTTTATCCTGCATTGCTCAAACTTCACACAGGAAAAAGTTTTAACCTCTTCATTCCTAAAGTATGTACTTGTTCATTAAATAATAGTTTTCCTTTCCTTAAATATATGAAAGAATATTCATTAACCATCTGAGGTTAATGTATACCCGCCTAGTATATTTTCATTGGTATCTCTTTTATTCTGCATTGCTCAAACTTCACACTGAAAAAAAAATTTTAACCACTTCATTCCTAGAGTTCCTTTTTGGGTACTTAAACAAGTTTTTCTTTTTTAACCTCTTCATTCCTAAAATATCCGTTTGAGTAAGGCCGGTAGCCCAGTTGGTAGAGTCGTAGACTAGCAACCGGATGGTTGTGAGTTCGAAACTCGATCCAACCAAAGATCGTCGTGTTGGTGCCTGGTGCACGTTAAATCTGTCGTGGCATCAAATGTCCACACTTAGCGTGGCGTGGAAGTTTGGAAAGTAGAGTGCCAGCTCAGGTGCTGAACTCGTCATCTGACAGTGGTTCAAAATTACTGTGTCCTCAAAACTTTCCCTTTGGTATTGATCCCCGACTGTCGTCAATAGCCCGTGTGTTGCTCCAGTGCGATGTAAATTCAACTATCTACCGTTTGGATACCTTAAACAATAGTTGTTCTTTTGCTTAAAAGTATTCTGAGGTACCCGAGTGTGGTCTGTCTTCCTTTCTGTTTTACCCTCACCTACTCTTCTGCTTTTTGTTTTTCTACCTCGTTGCTGTGTTTGGAGCAGCATGGCCAAATATGGCTCTTGTATCACAAAACCAACCAACCTTAAAAGTGTGAAAAAATATTCGTTAACCCTCTGGGGTTAACGAATACATCTGCCTATTATATTTTCATTAGTACTACCTCTTATATCCTGCATTACTCGAACTTCACACTGCAAAATATTTTTAACCATTTCATTCCTTTAGTACCCTTTTGGATACATGAAACAATAGCTTTTCTTTACCTTCAAAAAGTGAAAGACTATTCGTTAACCATCTGTGATTAACACTTTCATAAGTATCTTTTTATCCTGCATAACTCAAACTTCTGTCTGCCAAAATAGGGTCAAATTTTCAAGGCAATACATGCAATAGAATATAAGAATTTTTTCAGATGAGTTTTTTAAATTTATACAATGATCCATTCTTTCAGGAGACCAACGTGTTGGGGTTTAAAGGCCCGCGGAAAATGACGGTGATACTTCCAGCACTAAACAATGAAAATCAGAGGATTGAGATGAAATCCAGCGTTGTGAGTATAAAAACTTATAGACCTCTTCTGCAACAACTCTATTTAAAAATGTCCTGTGTTTCCAATTTGGAAAAAAGATGAATGAATGAAACAAGTACCACGCACTTGACTTTACGTCATTTTCCATCTGGCTTCCCAATACTTCTGTATTCTGTTACTAAAATAATTAAATGCTCTGTAAGTGTCTAAGTATTGAGCTGCACAGGTTGTCTACTATAACATAAAATAGTCAGGAGAGTCAACAATCTATAGAGCAGAGTTGGAGTTTGTCTATCTGCCAGTCTGTTCTCTATACAAATCTTCACCGTTTGACGAATCCACACCAAATTTGGTACACTTATTCTTTAGAACCCTGCGGATAACGTAGACTACTTATTAACCCCGTTCCATTTGTTCTAGGTCTGCAGAGGGGTGTAAAACAATTCGAAATACCCATATGAATAACATTCAATATTTTTAACGCTCACTCTGTCGGACCAATTCACACCAAATTTGGAACACTCATTCTTTAGAATTCTGCGGGAAACATAAGCTATAGATACTAACCCATTCAATTTTTCCTTTGTCTGCAGAGTGGGCTAAAAACAATTTGAAATCCCCTTAAGAATAACATCGAGTATCTTTACTATGACAGTTTCACCAATTCACATCAAATTTGGTACACTCATTCTTTTGAATCCTGCGGGAAACATGGACTAGGCATCAACCCCGTTCTATTTGTCCTTGGTCTGAAGGGAGGACTAAAATCAATTCGAAATCCCATGGGAACAACATTGAGTAACATTACGATGACAAAGAATTCAACCAGAGCAACGCCGGGTAATTCAACTAGTATCACATTAAAATAAGTGTGCAAGCAGACAATCATACCCAGTCAGGAAACTGCAGCCTTCCTTGGAGTATCTGGTATGACGTCACTGGAGGAATGAAAGCATTCCCAAGATTTATCCTTGCAAGCATTGACAAGTCTTTCTTTAGCTTTGCGCTAGCAACATACGAGTTTTAGAGGCGGTGTTTGAACAACTCGTTTATCCAAAGTTTCGAAGTGAGGAAAGACAGTGTTTAACGGCTTTTGGGTAATATTGGTTCCGTTTTCGGCGAGAATACCGCTCTCATTTCCATGTAAGCCACAATGAGCCGGAAGCCATTGAAGAACCAACACTTCAGCTAGGTTATCAAGGAGTTGTCTGCTTTCCATAACATGTGGACAATCTGACTGAATTTGAAGAGACCGCTTGTATTGCAGATTTAGAGTCGGATAAAATAGCCGCTTTTTCGAATGGATCTTTTCTCGGAAGAAGCTGTTTTAATGCTACACAAATTGCTTCAACCTCTCCATCAAAAAATAGGATTGTTTAAACAGGTCCTATGCGAACTTTTTCTGTAAAGCTGAATATAGAGGAGTGATAATGTTTTGTGGTGATTCTTCCTTTCTCATTCAATAAGTGACGTTACTTGACATACAACTCAAATGCAACTTCAGTACGTCGGCAGTAGAATCAATAGTTCTATAGTAAATTCAATAATTATTTTAGTTCAATTTTTATTTAACTTAAAGCAGTCCCAACCAATTGGTTTTTCAATGTAAACATCAATAAACTGAAAAGGAAAAGTACTTTCAGTTAAGAAATAATCTGACTTATTGCCATTTAGGCGATGTTTGGCATTGATTTTTAATTTAAATGACATTTTGAAATTATATTAAAGTGCCAAGTCACGTAAGAAGTTATGAAAGAAGTTACCTAAACACCAACGTCCTCTTTGTTTGGCTTTAAATAAAAACCCTATCATACATGTGTTGCAAATAGCTGTTCCATGAAGTCTGAAACTATAATTGTCTCCCACGAATAACTTGGTGTTAGAAGAAACTTCCGCCAAACGTCGCCAAAATAGCGACAAAACATATTTTAGGATAAAAGCTTATAACTGGGAGTATTTTCTTAGTCTTCTAGTAGCTTGTGTTTACGATAGAAGAAATATAAAAACAGAGAGAGCAATGGTAACCTTTCTATCTGTCCATGATCATGTCACCAAAACTAGTTGGACAATGATCCCAAGACTACTTTCGTCCGCCGCAGGAGAACGAACATCTATCATCTGATTGGGCAACGGGACGGGAGTAGAAGACCATCCATTCATTCATCATCTGATTGGTCCGAGCGACAGTATAGTAGACTTTGGTGGTTTCACCATTTTTCTCGCCACTCTATTGAAATGTGCATTCACACATACACCCTGTCATAAGATGTTATATCGCCAAACAAGGCTATAACAAGCCAACTAAATCAATTTTTCATAGAGCAGTAATGTGACTATTAGTCGACATGATCAAACTTTTTGAAACTCTTAATAGCAATGTTCAGTCTACTTATATTTCACGTCCATGGTTTGTCCACTGTGCTAGGAACCTACGAGTTTTAGAGTAGACTTTATTCCTCCTTGGGTGTATTTCTCTCTTCTGTGTCAGTAAATTTTTCATTGTGTGTCTTTGTCCATAACTTGGCGTTGTCTGTTTTGTGTGTTTGACAAAGCTCAGTCAAATATGGCCGTTGCTCCATAAAACTCAATGCAACCAACCAACCAATCCTTTGGATTGCGGGCATGATGTTATCTCATAAGATATTTAAGTTAACCCTCCTGGTGGTTGTCTCGATGGGGTGATATCTCGTCTTTAGCAAAATTGACTAGATCTTGAAGGACGAGATATCTTGTTATTAAAAACAAATTGAATTTTGATGATGACTGATCTCGTCAACATAAAAAGGCAATATCTTGATGAGATATCTCGTCATTAGCAAAATTGGTCAGATCTTGATGGAAGAGATGGTTGGTTGGTTTAATTGGTTTCGGGTTTTATGGCGCAAGGGCCATATTTGGCCAAGATGGAAGAGATATCTCGTCAAAATAACTTGTTGAGTTAATGAAATAAA
This sequence comes from Meta bourneti, assembly GCA_933210815.1. Taxonomy (NCBI): domain Eukaryota; kingdom Metazoa; phylum Arthropoda; class Arachnida; order Araneae; family Tetragnathidae; genus Meta; species Meta bourneti. Next base: position 91,625,895 of record OW119934.1, read on the forward strand.
TAAAGTGGTATATGTGTGGAACGCCAAATAACAGTGTCTTAATATCTTATTGAAAATAACTACAGTCGAACGAACGTAAAAACGAACCACCCCCTTTATTTCGAGAACTATTCATAGTAGAGCAAATTGAAAGATATCATTCAATAGGGAATAACGTCCTCTACAAAATCAAATACAAAAAAGTTGCATTAGGGGCCATCTTCATATCAAATTTTGCTCAAACAACAAAGTTTCCAATGGAAGCGTCATGTTTTGATGACTTAAAGAGATTCGGCATCGTTAAATTAGTTTAAATATGATATTTCATGACTCGATTATCTTTATATCCGGAGATATTAAATATTAAAGTTGCTGTCAATTTCAGGGATCATCTCCACATTGAAAATCGCTATTCGTAGATCGTAATTATGCTAGTTACCAAAATTTCAAATGTGAACATTATTTCAAACGTATTTGTCAGCGCGTGCAAACGATCCGAGAATTATTATCCGAGGTTTGTCAGACGTTTTTTTAAACTTTCGTTTGCCCCTAAAATCACCAGAATGAGGAAATTTAATGTAACTCAAAAACAAACAATTGGAATAACCTGAAATTTTGCATGGTCATATTAGAAGTCCTGAATTGATTCCTATCAAAATATAGTAAGGTTCCAATTCATAATTTTTTCAAACATTCATTAATTTAATTATTATTGCATACTAAAATCTATTTTTAAAATAAAATATTAGGTGTATTTTGTTTGGGTTGTTTTACAATAACATGGTGCAAAATATCAGCGCTATAGAAATATTATTTAGGAAGATATTCATAAAAGTCTAAGAAACTTATTTAACATTAGGAGCTCCAATCTTTCTGTACTCATAACTTCGAAATAGTAAGACCTAATGACATCAAATTTGTTATCTGAAGTTAAAGTTTGATATAGATTTGAAATTGTGTCAAAATAGGGATTTTCATTGGAAATTATGAAGTTGATACTCAATTATAATGAATAATTAATATGAAGACGGTCCCTTATGCAAATTTTATGAATTTGAACTTTTAGAAGAGGTTAGTTGCTGTCGAATGCCATCTTTGAATTCTCTCTACTGTAAAAATGGCTCGAATGAAGAGGGGTGGTTCGTTTTTTTTCCGCGACTGTACATCGATTTTCTACTAAATTATATTTGTGATATCGTTACGCTTGATCGCAATAATTGTTAACTCGGAGTGAATTCGGAAGCTTTTTGTAGCATTGAGGAATCCCGAAACTTTACAGAATGCACCTACAACTTACGATCTCTCTTATATAAGTAAATTAAAAACAGGATCCTTTTAGCCTGTATCGCAAAAGCAGATAAGCTTGCGGTAAAAAATATCTTGACACGTCAAAAAATAGTGCAAGAAACAAAATAAATTCTTATTTTAAGCAATAAATTGAAAATATCCAGTTTTGAAACTCCGTTCATCACTCAAGATGTTAAAAATAAGCACAAAGTAGTGTTGTTACGTGAGGAAATAAATTATGTAATCTTATTTCTCCGTCTCTATTTTTCGATTGAAGTGTAAAAGTGCGCTTAAATCCGGGCTGGTATTACTCTCCGTGACTCATAAATCATGTTTTCATTTAATTAAATTTCATCTTAACAAAACAGAAAAAATAATCTTCAATAAATCAAATAAACGAGAATGAAAAAGAAATATTGGATTGTTTCTGTTATCAAGAAATAGAAAGCTCGAATTTCGTGAAACAAATCTAACTTCATCTCCTACTTATGTCCACAAAAGGAATTGTTTATTTAAGTATCTGTATACCTTCTGAGGCAATTTTTTGAAATTATCACGGAACTTAAGATTTTTACAGATTTTGTTATTGTTTCTACTAGAAAAAACATTTTATGGCAGAAAGTATTGTGTTTATAATTTATTATTTATAGAAATGGAGTTTTTACTCCATTTTTATAAAAAATAAATTATGTATAATATATGTAAAAATTATATAAATTATGTATGTGCAAAAAATAGCCAAAAATACCATTTCGCGAAACGTCATATTTTAAAAAATAGTTAACACACACACATTTTTCCAGTTTATAAAGATCTTCTAAAAACATTGATTGAGGTATTGAACTACAATCACGAATATGTTGTTATATTTAAATTAGTTATGTGTGTTAAATTTAACGTCAGTCATCAATGAAAAAAAAAGCAAAGTGCAAAAAATATTCTGGTTTACATCCTGCTCAAATTTCTTAAATGCATATTTCTTAATAATAATAGTTCGAACTCCGCTTTATAATTTTCAGAACATGTACAAATAATTTCAAAAAATTTAATGTATGCATTCTGAGATATGTTTAGCGGAGAGTAACGCTTAACAAAAATTGCATTTCGAAGAAAAGCTAAAAACCAATATAAACTCCAAAATATATTTTCCCAAAACCTGCATCATACCTTCAAACAGCACCTGAAGGAAAAACAACCAGATCAATAAAACTACTTAAACTATTTCTAAAAATATCATTTGAAAAGTCTATTTTTAAAAAGTTATTCAAAACTCGTATTTTAGAACATTTGGACACCGCAGGTAACCACTTACCTCCCGACATGAGTCAGGTTTAAGTGGTGTCTAAGTCACCTACGGGAAGAAGGTTTGAATCCACCCATAGGGAGACGCGACAGTCACGGTTGTGACCGAAGTCACCCCCGTGACCAGACGTCTCGCCTTCATTTCTTAATGCATAGTTGCATAAATTACAGTTTTAGATCAATGTACAAAAATATTTACAAAAGAAATCAAACATATTGCATAGATTAGCAAATAGAAATCCAAAAAGCACAACACAATAATTTACAATTTTTTTCCTAGTAGTCTTGTATGCGGTATTTGCATTGTTCACATTCACTTACATGCCCTGACTAGTTAGTTTATGTGCTTTGCTATCTTTTAATAGTGTCGTATTTTAAGAACACAAAACTTCCACTTCCGTCTGCTACTTCTGGTTGTCAAATATAGATCTAATGGCCGTAGAAGTTAAGTCCGAAAGTGATTTGAAGAGCTAGAGTTGTAGTATAATATGTAAAATTTGAAAAATGAAGGAAAAACTGCCAGGTTCCTAAAATTACTTAAACTATTTCTAAAAATATTTAAAATCTATTTTTCAAAAGTTATTCAAAAACTCGTATTTTAAAACACAACACTCCTACTTCCGTCTGCTACTTCCGATTGTCAAATATAGATGTCAATACTTTTTAAAATTTTATATATCCAGTTCTAATGGTCATAGAAGTAAAATCCGAAGTGATTTGAAGAGCTAAAGAGTTGTAGTATAATATGTAAAATTTGAAAAACATGAAATTTGAGCGAAAAGGACTTTTTAAAGGTATACAGATACCTCAAGTTTGTTTTGCATTCTGTTACATTCAAGTCGAAAAACCAAACCGTTAATATTTTTGTGAATCATTTACAGGAGGGTGAAGGATTACTGGAGAAATGGAAAGGCAGAAAAGCAGAAAATCTTATAGAATTGCATAATAAAACGCCCGTATGGAACGATGGTGAGTCAGATTAAATTGGTGATTATGAATAAACGTATTTATTGTAGCTCAAACATTTATTGTACACTTCTGTTTGGAAAAACTGCAATACCATGAAAGAATCACGCGATAAGGTATGTATTTAATTAACTTCACCTTGGAGCAACACAACGGGCTATTGGCGACAGTCCGGGATCAATCCCGAAGGCAAAGTACCAAGACAACGGCCTCGTAATTTTGAACCACGGTCAGATGATGAGATCAACACCTGAGCTGTGTGTGGCACCCTACTCTCCAAACTTCTACACAACGCTAACGTGAGGACATCTGAAGCCACGACAGATGCAACGTGCACCATCCTCCATGTACACGTCCCTCTTTGGCTGGATCGAGTTTCGAACTCGCAACTCCCCGATTGCTAATCCGTTGCTCTTCCAACTGGGCTACAGCGGCCCAATCACGTGAAAAGAATGAAATTTTACCACATATTACTGATATTACTGTACATAAACGATGAATTTCTCAGAACAATGAATGAACGTAAAAGAAAACTGTGAATCAATCTTCCTGACATCTTAACCTTAAGTTAAATGTAGATATACTGAATAAATTGACTCAAAAAGTATTAGAGCACAACCAACTTTCGATAATCTCATGAAAAAATATGCACATATTTCGTATAGTATAGGTAACCCCCGTATAACACGGCACTTCTATAGCACGGATTCACTCTAACACGGTTTGAGAATTGGGAACATCCCCGTATAACACGGTGCTTTTATAGCACGGATTCATTCTAACACGGTTCGAGAATTAGGAACATCCCCGTATAACACGGTACTTTTATGGAATGATTGGAACAACGATGCGAAAAGGACGGCATTATGAAAGTTTAATTTAAACGGTGTAACATGGGAATATCCTAAGAACTACACGCGCGGATATTATCTCGAGATAAATTAAATAAAAAGTAACTTAGCTAAGAAGAGACATGGCGTCTCTCGGGGATCCCGCTCGTCATCAAAAAGACAAAAATGGCAAGAACGCGTTTCTTTTTCACAAAACTGCAAGGTCGTTGGACTGAGGCGAAAAAAAAGAGAGCGTATTCTTCCTCTCCACGCTTTTTATCAGTTTTTCAGGGGGTCGCAAATCAGGGGAGATGGTCTTGTCAATCAAGGGAGCTGGACTTCCTGATTCGCTGTTTTTAAATTAGCTCATCTGTAATTTGTTTGACGGACACACATGACATGGCATGACGTAACTTTCTGGAAGATTCTTAGCATAGTTAATGAGCGTCACTGGAGCGAGCGAGAAAACGGAATTGAGAAATAAAGGACTTAAAAATAAATGGCATCACTGATCTCGTGGCTGTCACTCAGAGGATGAGGATATCTTGCCAAAAAGAAAACACCCTCGGTTAATAGTGCTTAGTGATGACGAAAAAAACATTGTTTAATTCATATTAATATGTATTACTTCTTAAGAAAATTTTAATAAAGATATTTATCTTAATTATGAAAATATAATAGCATGTTTTTTAATTTTTGGAACCTAACCCCCCCCCCTTTTCGTACTAGTTCTTTGTTTCGTATAACACGGATTCGCATAACACGGCAATTTTTTGGAACATAACTCCCGTGTTATACGGGGGTTACCTGTACATTTTCTTTCATTTCACAAAATATCTTAGTACTACACAAGATCTACCAAGCAAAAAATTAGGAACCGCGGTAGCCGGTTGGAAGAGTAACGAATTAGCAACCGGAGGGTAGCGAGTTCGAAACTCGGTTGTGTATGCGGGGCCTGGGGCACGTTAAATCTCTCGTGGCCTCACGTTGGCGTGATGTGGAAGTTTGGAGAGTGGGGTGCCAGCTCTCATGTGTTGTTCTTGTCATCTGACCGTGGTTCGAAATTACGAGGCGTTATCCTTGATCTTTCCCTTCGGGATTGATCCTGAACCATCCCCAAAAGCCCGTTGTGTTGCTCCAGTTGGAGTGTTAATTAACTACGTTGCCAAAACGGCGATGAGTTTCATTTTAAGGTAACCCCGATATGTATCATACGATAGCATTTGGACCGCAGAAGTAGTCTTCGCTGACCGTCCGGTTTGTCTGTTTTCACTGAAAATCCTCTCATACCAAAATATGATTACCGAAGGTTATTAAGAGTACAGAAAAGATATTTTTAAAGTCAAAGGTTCAATATCAAAAATACTGGAAAACGGTTTTAAAACCGTGTTTTTTTTCCTGTACGTATTCTAAACATTTCGGGGCCGTGGTAGCCCAGTTGGTAGAGTGACGGATTAGTTCGGAAACTCGGTCCATCCAAAGACATTCATGTACGCGGGGGCTGGTGCACGTTAAATCTGCCGTGGCCTCAAATGTCCTTACGTTGGCGTGGTGGGCAAGTTTGGAGAGTGGGCTGCCGTTGTCATCTGACCGTGGTTCAAAATTACGAGTTGTCCTCGATCTTTCCCTTCCGGATTGATCCCGGACAGTCCCCAATAGCCCGTTGTGTCGCTCCAGTACGACGTTATTGCAACTGCCTACTAAATAGAGGAGGTTGTATAGCAAAGTTTAAATAAATGAGTTCAAGATCAATGTGCCTTTGGAGAATAAATGGCTTTTCTAAGACTTCGCCACTTGATGGATTGTATTTTCAAGTACCACGATGAACAGTTTATCTATCTATTAATTTGTATTAGATTACTTGAGTAAATAGAATTTATCTGATCAATTCTTTGAATAGATGAAAAAGCTTTTAACACTTGATTGGTTCTCTCTATAAACGGTAATCTTTCTTCCTATAGCTACAATAACTCTCCAAATGTATGACAAAACACTGGCCATTAATTACGAGGAACCACGCCACTTTACCTCTGAATATTCAAAGTACTTTTCAAAGTTTAAACCAAGTCTCGGCTTTTGGCTTCTTTGTTTTTTAAACTCTTCCAAGATGCTGCACCGGTCGACATATTGAGAAAACGTTAATGAGTTTAAGCATGGATGCTTCACACTAGGACGCCAAATTGGATTAGGTATATGTGACGAGAAAAATAATCAACAGATGTTAATAAAAAAAACCTCGTTGCTGGCAGGAAAATAAATGCACCATCGATTGATTTCGTAATTATAAGTAATTGTCAAATGAATTTGAAGGAACTGTAGCATGGAGTTGATTGTTAAGGCGTTACTTGTTGCGTAGAGGGAAATAGATTGTTCCGATTGATTTTCGTTTATAAGAGGGATTTTCAGTAAACAAATAAACCAGATGGTCAACGAAGATTTTTCTTCTGCGTTTCAAAATGCTATCATATGGTGCGTATCGGGGTTACCTTAAAATGTATTTTATCGCCGTTTTGGCGACATTAACGGCCGTATTCACAAGTCTCGAGTTAATCCGTGGATCAGAAAATTCAAGGGTCAGAGTTAAACCAGAGATTATCCAAGAACAATAATCACAAAACACGAATTAAGTGATCCCACCGATTAAAGCGATAAGCTCGCTGAGATTGGCTAATATCTCTTCTCTCTCTCTCTCGACTACCTGACGTTGTTTACATTTCTTATGATGCCCAGATTTAAAAACATTCCATACTGGCCAAATACTTCGTCGGCAGAATTGAATTCCGATTATTTTTTTCTGGTCAGTATTGGTGTGTTGACGCAACGAGTGAAGTAACTTGTATTGTCATTTTTCTTTTATACGTAATAAATCAAGAAAAGCATTTTTGTTCTGCGACGAATTTGCATCTGCTGTGGTCAACGCAGCTGCATGTTTACGAATGAACTATGTATATTCCGAACTATTCCTAGCGATTCCGAAAGCTGATAACGTCATCAAAGTTTTATCACACGAATAAATTTGATAAATTCGGCACCAATCTCAGCTACCAAACGTTATATTTGAGAATCCTTAGAATTCTGGGGTTTAGCACAGAATGAAGTGTGTCGTCCATTTTCTTTTGGTGACGGACGACTTCGCTTCCTTCGCAAAAAAAACTATCACTGCGCATGCGTTAACCCTCAACCGAGTGTTAAACCTCCGATTTCGGAGGATCAAAATTTAACACCGAGACGTCAATTTAAACCTCGGATCAGGCATTGTGAATACGGTTTCTAAGGCGATCATAATTGATCCGCGGCTTAACTCGGACTTGTGAATTAGTGTTTCATCTAATCTCCGTTAACGAATGAACTATCGTATAGCAATTCGATATTCATTCTTTGCGATTTTAGTCGGCGACATGCTGGTAATGGTAATTAATAAGCGTCTCACTGGAGCAATACAACGGGTTATTGGCGACGGTCCGGGATCAATCCTGATGAGAAAGATCGGGGACAACACCACGTAATTTTCAACCACGATTAGATGACGAGGAAAACACCTGAGCTGTGTGTCACCCCCACTCTCCAAACTTCCATACCGTGCCAACGTAAGAATATTTGATTGGTTGCTTACCCGTTGCTCTTCTAACTGGACTACCACGGACCCTTCTATTTAGCATAAAACTAAGCTGTGAACGGAAAAAAAAAATATTTGAATGCACTTGGTTGTATGAGAGACATTTTCTGTCACGCTAAACGTAGGTGGAAATCTGGCAGAACTTGCTTCCTGTACATATTCCCAACATGACGTTACTTGGCTTGTTTCTCGAATAGGATTACAGTAAGTTGCCAATAGCAATGCTAAAGAATGAATTCCGGATTGATATAGTATAGTTGGTCAACAGCAATTAGATAAAATAGCCAAACATGGGTAAAACGCCGATTAAGTCCATTTTAAAGTAACCCCGATATTTATCATTATTTATAAAGCATTTAGGTGGCGGAATAAAATTTCTGTTTGGTTTGTTTACACTCAAAATCCCTCTCATTGGATAAAAGATTACCGCTTATGGTAAGTTTTTTCTGTCTAACTTTATGTAGATGTTGTAAGTGTTTCTGCGGGGAAAGGTTGTTTCCTCTGCATATTACGAACGTGACGTCACTTGGCTTGTTTTTCGAATACGATTTCGGCACGTCGCCAACAAAAGTTTTAAAGAATGAATTCCGAACTGATAGCTGATAGTTGATTGTTCAATTCCAAATAGTTTAAATGTCAAACGTCGCCAAACCACCGATTAACTTCAATTTAAGGTAATCCCGATGTGTAAGTATCATGAGAAAGCTTTTTGGTAGCAGAAGTAAGGTCCGTCTTCCGTCTGGTTTGTTTACACTAAGATCCCTCTTATAGCGTAGACAGAAATATACGTATTTAAATGCAAAATGAAGACCAGAACCTTTAGCCGCTTAAGAAGTACAGCCAAATGTGAATGACAATATGTAACACCAAAGCAAATATTTAAATCTTATTTCTTTAAATGTTTGTGTTGTAATGTTGTATTTCTTCTTTCTGTATCTTGCTCTAGTCAGGCTGTGTTGCTCCAGTGCGACATAAATTAATTACCAATTGCCCTAGTCATTGGAAATGTAAAAAAATGTTGTGCTAAATATTTTTTATCGAATGGCTTAGATTTGCTCTTTGAAGCTAAATTTTTCTCCTTTTGCCAAGTATTTAATTTTGTTTCTTGGTATTACTTGGTTCTAATATACTTTTTTCTCTGATTTATTTGCAGAAACGCAGTCGTACGTTTTGAATTTTCATGGAAGAGTGACCCAAGCTTCGGTCAAAAATTTCCAGATTGTCCATATCAATGACCGTGAGTATAAGCTGATCAGTATTCCTTAATAATAAATATCCAGTTAACTGGTTTGAAAGCAAATCGGATTTCACCCTCCTGGTGGTTGTCTCGACGAGGGATCTCGTCATTAGAAGAATACTGACCAGTTCTTGATAGACGAGATATCTCGTCATTAGAATAAAACTGACCAGATTTTCATCTCATTATCATCAAAAATAGGCAATAGCTTGATGACGAGATACATCATCACTAGCGAAATTGGTCAAATCTTGATGTACGAGATATCTCGTCGAAACCACTTGGAGGGTTATATAAGTTAAGTGTTTATTTTTTTCTAATATAAATATAAGATGCAGCATAAACATTTTCAAATAAGATTCTTTATATCACTACTACAGAGTGTCCTAAAAGTTCCCGTACTGACGATTCGTGAATTTATTATACAAAAACAACAAACTTTAAAACAATTATTTTTATGCTAATAGTGAAAAGCACTTTTAACATAACGTAGGAAAAAAATTTGAACTCACATTTATAATAAATGTTCAAAATGTCCGCCCCTTTCTTGGAGGCAAAGCTGAAGTCGTTTGCGCATATTTTTAGAAACGCGTTTCAAGATGCTGGGAGTGGCTTGTATCCTTTGAGTAATGGCAATTTTCAGATCATCTATTGTTTGGGGATTATCTTCATAAACTTTGTTCTTTAATTCCCCATTTATTAATGCAAAAACCTTTACATTCTCAAAAAATAGGCGTTTGGTGTACCGTATCACGCAAAAGAATTGTTGGGCTTCTGTTTTTCCAGTCAACTGTTGATGGCACTGTATACAGAGAACTCATCCAACAATTTGTTGCATTATTAGAAGTGAATTAACGAGATTCTTGGTTCCAACAAAACGGTGCAACCTGCCATACAAGTTAGGAAACCATGGGCATGCTTCAAGATTTTTTTGTCGATCGACTCATCTCAAGAAATCTTTGACCACCTCGTTCCCCTGATCTGAGCATCCCTGACTTTTTTCTGTGGGGATATTTAAAGAACAAAGTTTATGAAGATAATCCCCAAACAATAGATTATCTGAAAATTGCCATTACTCAAAGGATACAAGAAGTCACTCACAGCATCTTGAAACGCGTTTCTAAAAATATGCGCAAACGACTTCAGCTTTGCCTCCAAGAAAGGGGCGGGCATTTTGAACATTTATTATAAATGTGAGTTCAAATTTTTTTCCTACGTTATGTTAAAAGTGCTTTTCACTATTAGCATAAAAATAATTGTTTTAAAGTTTGTTGTTTTTGTATAATAAATTCACGAATCGTCAGTACGGCAACTTTTAGGACACTCTAGCTGAATAACCCGGCGTTGCTTGGGTTGAATTGTTTGTAATTCATCGTAATATTGCTCAATGTTATTCCTATGGGTATTCGAATTATTTTTAGCCCCTCTACAGACCCAAGACAAATCGGGGGTTAATATATAGCCTATGGTTTTCGCAGGATTCTAAAGAATGAATGTACCAAATTTGGTGTGAATTTGTCTGACAGTGAGCGTAATAACACTCAATGTTATTCCTAAGGGGATTTAAAATTGTTTTTAGCCCTTCTGCACACCCAAGACAAATAGAAAGGGGAATAATATGTAACCTACGTTACACGCAGGGCTCCATAGAATAAGTGCCAAATCTGGTGTGGATTGGTCAAACGGTGTAGATTTGTATGGAGAACACAGACAGACAGATGCCAGTCTGCTTTATAAATATAGATTATTCAATGTTTTTATATATTAAACTGTATAAATCGACATAGTTTCGTCAATAATCAAGATGGAGATCTAATAGAACTGCATTAACTATATATTAACAAGAAACTACGTCGATTTACTTTCCATCTTGACTACTATTTGCATCTCATGGTTACTCCAATTTGCTTGTATTCATAATCTAAACTCCAGTAACACTTACTAGCCATGTCTGACCGTTAGTGATCGTCCATATCCTCAAACTTCTTCCTACTGTTAATGAAAATTAACTAAATTTAAAGTCTTCAGTACAGAGTTCGTGTAATGATTTCTGATTTCACATTTATTTTAAGACATCTGATTTTGCATATTAATTGGGGGTTGTAATAAGAATTATTATTTTTGTGTACAATTTGGATATCACTAAAATGCATATTTATTTCGTCTTCAGTTCCGAGAAAATTCCTCTCAAAAATGTGTTTTATTTCATTACCCCATCGGTCGGAATACTAGGATGTAACTGAACGCGAACAGAAGGAATTAATGAATATAACAAAGGTTTCGAAGGTTCGTCAATTTAAATGTTCTCAAATGGATACTCCAGCATTAAAGAGCATTAAGTATTCATCCATCATCGAGATTCATTCGCTGCCAGACCATATTATTTGATATTTCCCCAATGCCGTTTCCATAACAATACATTTAAAATACCACGAGTATATTCGTCGAGGTAAATCTGAGCATCCTACTCACCACGTGTATATTCGTGGCAGTAAATATGAACACCACCCCACTACGAGTATATTCGTAGTGGTAAATCTAAGCATCCCTGCCACCATGAGATTATTCGTAGTGATAAAATTGAACACCATACCCACAAAGAGTATATTTGTGGTAGTAACTCTACACATCCTACCCACCATGAGTACATTCGTAATGGTAAATATGAACACCATATCCACCACAAGTATGTTCGTAAAGATAAATCAAAACATCCTTCCCACCACGAGTATATTCGTGGTTGTAAATCTGAACATCATCCCATCACGAGTATAGTCGTAGTGGTAAATCTAAACATCCTACCCACCATGAGTATTTTCGTAAATGTAAATCTGAACACCATACCCACAAGTATATTCGCGGTGATAAATCAGCATACTCAACCATTTAAGAATTAGCTATAGCGGATTAACCACGAGTATACTCGTGGTTAATCGAATTCTTAAAAATCGAGGCCTTTTGGTTCATCCACTCACGGGTGTGTCAGCGTCCACCACTTTGACTCATCCTCTCATGGATGTGTCAGCGTCCACCACTTTGACTCATCCTCTCGTGGGTGTGTCTGCGTCCACCACTTGGACTCATCCACTCAGTGGTATGTCAGCAAATGAATGAGTCTTATTTTATCGATAACATTTATTTGATTTCTTACAATCGAACCATAAGCTCGAACCTGAAAGTTTGGATTTTGATAACTGATTTTGAAATTTTAATCTTGCTCCATTTTATTTCTTTCAGCTGACTATATAGTTATGCAATTTGGCCGCGTTTCTGACGACGTGTTTAGTATGGATTATGGATACCCTATGTGCGCACTTCAATCATTTGCAATAGCGTTGTCGAGCCTCGATAGCAAGTTAGCCTGCGAGTAATGGTGATACTAATTCAAGTAAATGAAGTTGTATTTCGTGGTATCTGTGATACCTTATGACATTTATGACCGTTTGGCACGTAACGTTAAATTTATCGTAATTCAGGAAGTAAAGAGGTTTCAACCTAAGATTTTATATTATTTTAAGAGGAAATGTGAACTAAACACACGTAGGAATGATTTATTGCAGTATAATTTTATAAAAACCATTTATGATAATATATTCAATATGTTTCATTAAACGTTACTGCATTCTTATTAAAAGTTTTTTTGCGCTTTTGTCTATGAATACTATTTTAAAAAAACTTGTAAAATCATTCTGTCTTGTTTAAATAATACTCTTAAATAAAATAATTGAAACAAGCCAATTGAAATATTCTAAGCACTTAGTTCATTATGCTTTCATCGTTTTAGAATATCAGTCTGAAATATTTGTTTACAAACTCTTCATTTTAGTTAAATTCTATCAACACTAAAAATTAAAATAAGTCATTTTTAAACAAAATTGTTATTAGTTTCCATTGTACTTGTACGCTATAATTAATTTATCTCACTTTCTGCATTTTCAAATCGATGTGTATGCACAAGTATAAACTACTAGTGTTAGTACATAATATTTTATTTAAAGTTATATTATTGCATTACCAAAATATGTAATGCTGTACCAGTTTATGCTCTTTATGAGTTCTATCAAAAATCTTGATCTAAGTTACTAATCCTTTCCAGGCTTGTCTACGGATGTATTTTAACATTGTGTTCTAAAACATGTTTGTATAACCACATACTTGGCTTAGAAATTTCTCAGGAGCAGTTTTTAACCCTCCAAGTGGTTTCGACAAGATATCTCACCCATCAAGATCTGAACAATTTTGCTGATGACGAGATATCTCGTCATTAGTAAAATTGGTCAGATATTGCCGATGATTTGCTGATGACGAAATCAAGAGATTTGGTCCTTTTTCTTATGACGAGGTATCTCGTTCATCAAGATCTGGTCAGTTTTGCTGATTACGAGATACTTCATTGGACTACCACCAGGAGAGTTAAGATTTGTCTCAGTACTTGAGTTTACGAACTCGATGATTTCGTCGTTAGACAATTACAAGTAAACAATTTTAAAATATTGGAAATACTCTTCTCCAAAATGTATTTCTTACATCTCTTTAACCCTCCTAGTGGTTATCTCGACGAGGTATCTCGTTATTAACAAAGCTGACCACATCTTGATGGACGAGATATCTCGTAATTAGAAAAAACTGAGCTGATCTTGATCTCGTCATCAAAACACGGAAGTATCTTCATCATTGGGAATGCAATCGGTATCTTGATGACGAGGTATCTCATCATTAGCAAAATTGGCCAGATCTCGATGGACGAGATACCTCGTCGAAACAACTTGGATGGTTAACGCTTTGCAAATCAAAAGTTAATATAAGATTTTAGATACGTCGATTGGGGTTTTTTAATAAGTAGTCCTTCAGGAAAACATTTTTTTTTTATTGAAAGATCTTATGTCATCGATACACATTGTTCCATATTTTTAAATTATCATAAATTAATTGTTACAATGCCGATACATTGAACACAACATTATCAAGAACCAAACCAATACATTTAACCCACAGAAGCATAACGACAGAAAAATGTTTAAAAACAGAAAAATTCTGAGCGTGGAAACTGTTTTCTGTCTAAAGGTACTGCACGTATTGTGAGCATTAATTTATTCCTTATTTCTCAAATTACTTCTCATGTTTATAAACCACTGTGTAATTTTGTGTGAAACCCTCTACCTGTGTACTCTACCTGAAAAGCCTCCTGTAGTATGAAATCCTAAATATAGTCAAATTTCCGACCTGTCTATTGTAATTCAAATATTCATCGTACCTTTATTGCATTTGATGTTTGAATATACGTTGAAATTATTCGTGTTTCTCATCTCTGTTGAAAATGTTTATTTATAAGTGTTTCCGTTGATGTGTGCTGTTTTTCATTCAGTGTTAAAACTTCTATCTAGTCTTTAACTTCCATCTGCCTTGAGGAAACGAGTATCAATCTGATTGGTGGATGCGACGTCAGAACGCGGGGCGTGTTTTACAATTCGAAGATGCCATTCAGTCATTGGTCCAACAAGTTCTGCGCATGCGTACTCCTTTTCTGTAAAGAAATCATCTCGGTACGCATGCGCATCTCAGCGAATTACGACACACGCATGCGTACTCCGTTTCTATACAGAAAGCATCTCGTTATGACTGTGCATGTCGTATGTTTTGTCATATGCTGCTCCGATGTGTGGCCGAACTAAAGGTGCGTTTACATGGGGATCATTTTTGAGTGTGTTAGTCGAGCTGGAAAGTAGGTTGCCTGATGCGTTTGTATTGCAACGAGGTTGCCTGATGCGTTTGTATTGGAACAAACCCCTTCAGTTCCCAGAAAATAGGCACACTACTGTCCTTCTGAACAATGTGGGAAACTCATTTTACATCGCTGAAAACCACTAATTTTCGTGGACTGTTATGTGTTGCAAAGAAAAGCGATGTTATTTTTGCAACGAAGAGAAGTGTCTGGGAAAAAAGGCTTTCTTAACTTTATTAACGTTTTGATAGCGATTACAAATCGAACATGAAATCACCTTCGAAGTTGAAGACTTTCCTATTAGAGCAGACACCCAAGACAAGTAAATAAACAATCATAAATATGCTAGTTAGGACTACGACCAAGTTACGAAATAATCGAATTGAATCAAGTTTTCGAGTTTGCCATCTACTTACCTATCCCGAGTATGCACCATAGAGGAAATATAAAAGTAGAGACGTTTTTATGTGGACAAATTAATGGTGACCAAAACTAGTAATAACGTGACTCTTGAACTTTTCGTCTCCGGGAGGAAACGTCATTCTACAGGACAGGAGAAGACGACCATCCATTGATTCATCGCCTGATTGGTCCGCGACACATAGTAGTAGACTTTGGCGATTTCCCCATTTTTGTTGTCACTATACAGAAATGGTGCATTCACACATCTATCCTGCCATAAGATATCGCCAAACGAAGCGATTAAATGCCAAATCAACCAAGTTATTTGTTCATAGAGCAGTCACGTGACTACTAGTCGACAAGTTGGTCACACTTTTTGAAGGTCCTTTTTCTCAATACCAATGATCAGTCTATTTACATCTCACGTCCAGGGTATGCATAATGCCAGCTCGTAGAGCACGTGACCGCAAATAAGATGGTAAAATAACCCAGTTGTGAACTCTGGGTGGAGCTATCCGGGTAAGATAAGTTCGGGTGTTGCTATGGGGCAACTTCACTTACCGATTGCATAAACAGCTCGACAGCTTATCTCCATGAAAACGCACTTTAAGCTTTGTTCGCTACATTAGTGATCTCGATGAAGAAATCTTGATACCGGCAAACTTCTGAGAAGGATCTCCCTTTTCTGATCACAAATTTTCTGTTAAAAATTACATGTCAGAACATGGGAGACATTTTCTGCCAAGCTAAATGAAACATCCTGTCACATTAAAGAATGAATTTCGAATTGATATGTAATAGTTGATTCGTCAATGCCAATTAGATTAGACACTAAATGTAACCAAAATGGCAATAAAATGCATTTTAAGGTAACTCTAATATGTGTCATGCGAGAGGATTTAGGAAGCGGAAGTAAACTCTTCGAATTCCGAATGGTTTGTTTACTTTTAAAAACCCTCTCATATACAAATGCATGTTTTGTTCTTCAACAAAACTATGTGGTATGAACAAAAAATGACACAAGAAGCTCATCTTAAAACGTAAAAAATATCGGCTCTACACAAAATCAAAGTATGACAGTGATTTTCAGAGAAACAAAAACCAGAAGGAAAGATTTTAATTCCACTTCCCAGATGCTCTCGCATGCTACAGATCAGGGTTAGTTTAAAAATGTAGTTTATCACCACTTTGACGACGTTTGGCGTTTAATCTAATTGGCGTTGACCAATTAAGTATCAAATTCGGAATTCATTCTTTGGAATTTTTCCTGGCGAAGTGCTGAAATCGTATTTGGAAAACAAGCCAAGTGACGTCACATTCAGAATACCTACAGAAAACACGTTCCTGAGAAACACTACCGCCACCTACATTTAGCTTGACAGAAAAACTTCTCATAACGATAGATTAAATAAAATGTTCTAAACATCCTTTCGCTTTAACATTAATCGCATATAGAACTCGAAAATCCATGGTTCCCGAATAGTCCGAAAGAAAATCCGAAGAGGCTTGAGCGTCTCGAGATGCCCGGGTAGTGTGGGGTAGGCTTTTACCCCAAAACTTCATTCAATGACTAAATATCTACATTTATTGGTTGAAAGAATGTATAGATTTTTAAAACCTTTAGCAAAATTCTATAGTTCCTTTTCTTAGAATAAATCCTTTGGAAATATTCTATTGCTCATTACTTTGGAATAGAATCCTTTGGAAAGATTCTATTATTCATTTCCTTACAACAGAATCCTTTGGAAATATTCTATTAGACAAGATCAATATTCGTTAGAGGTCATGCAGGGAAGACTGCAAGGTGGAATTATGCGTGTGAACCTCCAGAGGGTTAAAATAACCGAAATCTCAAGATGAGTGTGTGCTCAGAATATAACGCTACATTGCTGACCACGCCCCGTCTCCTCAGCCAATCAGATTGATGTTCGCTTCCTCCCTGTAGACGGGAGTTAGTTTATATTGCCATTTTGATGAAAGTGATAGTGTGAAGGTGTTTAATTCTCGTGGAAATGTTTAAAGTTTCGAAACTATGAATACATTTTGTTATATTTATGAATGTTAATTTTTGTTATGAACACTATAAATGTGTCTTTAGAGAATTATGACTGACATTGTATTGTAATTTCTGTGAATGGTGGTCATTTTAATGTGATATCGTCGTTGTTATGTGTATATTTTTGTTTCATTTATGGATCTCTACTTTTACTGTCATAAGTTATAAATTTTTTTCGTGAGAAATAAAGTAATATTTCCAGAGAATACAAAACTTTGTGTCGTATTTCATGAATAATTTCGACTATTCTGACAGAGCTGGAGGGCCGCAGTAACTCACTTGGTAGAGTCGCGGATTAGCAACCGGAAGGTTCGTAGTTCCAAACTCGATCCAACCAAAGACTCGTGTACGTGGGGGCTGGTGCACATTAAATCTGTTGTGGCCTCAAATGTCCAAGTTAGCGTGGTGTGGAAGTTTAGAGAGTGGGGTGCCAGATCAGGTGATAATCTCGTCATCTGGCTGTGGGTCAAAATTACGAAGTGTTGTCATCGATCTTTCCCTTCGAGATTGATCCCGGACAGTCACCAATAGTCCGTTGTGTTGCTCCAGTGTGACGTTAATTAATTACCATTACCACCGTGAATGTGTTTCATATCTATAGATTTAAAACATGCAATAAAATGTACGTATGAGTTGGTAAAACAATAAAACTATCGAGATAGAAATATGAGACGCATGAAAGGAATAAGCAAATTTTATTTTCCAATTTCAAATGCGCTACCAACTGCATATGTATGCTGCATTTATAATCGATATTTTATATTAGCATACAATCATATTATTTTAAACTTGTCACCAGTAGCCCGTTGTTTGCTCCAGTGTGACGTTAAATAACTACCTACCCAAACACTTTTTAGCTGAGTGTACCTCAAAGAGTTAGTCAGTTTAGAAATCTAATCGGATGAATAAAATTATAGCACGCTTATCATACTGGTACAAAAGTCCAAATAGTCATTTAGAAAACACTGCAACTCCCATAATGTATCTCAGATTGCCTTCGTTCAGGACGGAACCGTCAAGATTAGGGCATTAAAGCCCAAAAGCATATCGTTATAATCGATCCAACCTTTTCTACCATCTGCATCGGATTTTCGGTTGTCGTTATCAATCATTCTTGACAGTTGACTGTGAAAACCGGCCGTTTTGTGGCATTATTCACCGATATTTACCAACAAAACGATTCTTCATACTGAAGTATTGACAGCTGGAAATGTAAACACAGTTACTAGAAATTCATTCCCCATTATGAGAGGCTCTGAAGCTAAATATAGAGGGCGCGAGTGTTCCTAGAGGATGGTAGGTATTTCAATTAAAGTCACGCTGGAGCAACACAACGGGCTAGGTGACGGTTTACGATCAATCCGAAAGGGATCCGAGGACAACACGTAATTTTGAACCACGGTCAGATGAGAGGCAACACCTGAGCTGGCACCACTCTCCAAACTTCCACATCACGCCAACGTGACATTTGAGGCCACAACGGATTTAAAATGCACCAGCTTCCTTTGTACACGACGGTCTTTGGTTTGATTTGAACTCGTAACCTTCCGTTTGCTAATCGGTTACTCTTCCAACCGGGCTACCGCGGCCCTTCCCTAGAGGATGAAATACTTCCTGTTTTATAACGACATTGACGGCAATTTAGCCAGGGGCCGCGGTAGCCAATTGAAAGAGCAAAGGATTAGCAATTGGAGGGTTACGGGTTCAAAGCTCGGTCCAGTCAAAGACCGTCGTGTGCACGTGGGCTGGTGCACTTTAAATCTGTCGTGGCCTCAAATGCCTCTCGTTGGCGTGGTGTGGAAGTTTGGAGAGTGGGGTGTTAGCATCGTCATCTGACCGTAGTTCAAAACTATGACCCGTTGTGTTGCTCCAGTGCGACGTTAATTACTACCTACCAAGCAACTTCAAGCATTTCAGGCCGTTGCGTGTTAGTTTTTTAGTGTAAACACAAACTATCGGGAGTTTCACGGAAAACCTCTCATAGTGGCACACCTAAATATGCTGTAATGACTATGAAAGTGGGTATTTTGTCCTAATTTGGTTGTATTGAAATCCTATAAATCAAAAGCTGCTCCATTCAATGTTTTAAAGCTGACACTGCCAAAATGAATCGTCCATCATGATATGACCAATTTTGCGAATGACGAGATATCTCGTCATCAAGATATTGTCAGTTTTTTTGTGATGACTAGATCAAGATCTGGACAATTTTCTTCTAATGACGAGATATTTCGTCCATCAAGATCTGATGAGTTTTGATAAAGACTAATGGTACCTCGTCTAGGTAACCACAAAGAGGGTTAACCCTCCAAGTATTTTGAAGAGATATCTGGTCTAAGATCTGGTCAGTTTTGCTAAGGACGATATATCTCGTCAAGTCAAAACTGCCTTACTCCAAGGGAATGGAGATATAATTAGGAGAAACAAATTGTCCCTTGCTCAGAACTGGTGACAGTTTCGAAGAGCTATTTGAGAAAAAATTGTTCTTGTCGGATTGTGGTTTAACCCTTCAAGCATATCCACGAGATATCTCGTCTAAAATCTGATCAATTTAGTTAAGGACGAGATATCTCTTCGAGTCGACCATTAGTAATTGCCATTGAAAAGTGCGAAATACCCGCCAGGATTGGATTGGATTGGATTGTATGTTTGGATTTTATGGCTCAAGGTCCAAAAGCGGACAAGCTGCGCCAAACACAGGACAGAATATAACCCAATAAAATTACAAGATTGAAAAATCAAGTCCAAGACAAAGATAAAAGATAGATTTAAAACATGTAAAATGTGTAGATGACAATAGAAATATACAAATAGTCAAATGATAAAAAGTAAGACCATTGACTGTAACATAACTAATGATTTAATTTGTATATGCATAAAATTTGATGGTTGGAAATTTAAAAGATTGAATTATAAAAGAATTTGAAAGGTGAGTCATTCTGAACTTGGAAAAAAAATTAGATGAGATGTAAAAAATCAATTGAACGCAAAAATGCAAAAAGGTTTGGATGGGGATTTTCCCCCAAAATGCCCGCCAAATAGATTGATTTAACCAAAGGGAGAGAGTTATCAAGAAAACAGCACGTGTCAAATTTGTTTTTAACCCTCCTAGTTGTTGTCTCGAAGAGGTGTCACTGCAGCAAAACCAAACCAGATCTTGATGGTCGAGATATCTCGTCATTAGAAGAAAACTGACCAGATCTTTATCTCGTCATCAAAAACAATCAGCCATATCTTGATGACCAGATATTTCGTCTTTAGTCAAATTGGTCAGATCTTGATGGACGAGATGTCTCGTCGAAACCACTTGGAGGGTTACGCCATTTACTAAACTTAGAAAAGAGTTTCTTATATAATAGCTTATCTAATTAATAATTATTTTAGAGTGAACTTTGCTTTATCTAAAGTGCCAGACCCCAGAATCCAAAAAACGGGTTCTTTCCTTACGAGGATTCACTTACGTGTCGAAGCTAGATAGTTCGAAGCGACTGATATCTTTTTCACTGCAGAAATGAAAGAATTCTAATAGAAGGGTTTATTTATTGCTGTCTTCCTGATTTATTTACTTGAAATCTGCAGGCAATTTCCCTAGGTGAGGGGAAGTAAAATAATTACATGAGATCCTCTCTCATCAAAACAAGTGTGAAGCCATATAAGATTTTCCTCACACTTTGAAAAGTGTGAAATGCCCTCCAAATGGATTGATTTAATCAAAGCAAGAGAGTGATCAAGAGAAAACACAAAATCAAATTTGTTTTTAACCCTCATGGTGGTTTCTCGAAGAGATGTCTCGTTATTAGCAAAACTAACCTGATCTTGATGGACCAGATATCTCGTCATTAGAAGAAAACTGGCCAAATCTTGATCACGTCATCATAAAAATCGGCAATATGTCGATGACGAAATATCTCGTCTTCAGTAAAATGGGTCAGATCTCGATGGACCAGATATCTCGTCAAAACCACTCGGAGGGTTAAAACCGACTTACAGAACATGGTAAAAGGTTCCTTATTTAATAGCTTGTCTAATTAATAATTATATTAGAGTGATATATATATATATATATATATATATAATAAAAAACAATCAAATTACAAAATATACAAAACATTAAAACGTAAAATAATATAAATGCAGACCAGCAAAATGCCAAAAGATCAAAAAGCATACAAGTAAAAAGCCAAAAAGCCAAAAGGTTGGAGGTAAAAAAATAGTCAAGCAGAATCCAGAAAGCAGGAGGCAGAACTGTCCATGTATGCGCGCTAAAGCTGCAGACACAACATGGATAGTAAAATAATTCAAAATTGCAAACCAAAACAAAGAGAAATCCAAAAATTTTAAAAACAAGAAATTTAAGAAAATTTTGAAAAAAATGATGAAGTGTTGGTGGATCAGGGCGTCATCAGGGAGGAGCCTCACCCAGTCAACACAATATGGTGTTTTCTGCGTGTGAGCGGCAGTACACCAAAAGTAGCTCACACACCCCCCCCCTCCAAACACCATAAGAAAAACAAAAATTAGAAAAACAAAACCAGATTCCGATTTCTCATCTGTTGATTTTTCGGCGTTGTGAATGGCATTTGTTGGCGGTCCTCATGTAGTTTGCGGCGGGTTGTTGTCGAGCTTAGGTCAATCTATGTGGGTAAGTTTGTTTTCTGCTTTTTAATTTTAATTTTAATTTGTATTATACTTTTCTTTGGTATGTGTCCTTGGTTGTCCCTTGTTTTTTTTTCTAATTTTTGTTTTTTCTTATGGTGTTTGGAGGGGGGGTGAGCTACTTTTGGTGTACTGCCGCTCACACGCAGAAAACACCATATTGTGTTGACTGGGTGAGGCTCCTCCCTGATGACGCCCTCATCCACCAACACTTCATCATTTTTTTCAAAATTTTCTTAAATTTCTTGATTTTAAAATTTCTGGATTCCTCTTTGTTCTGGTTTGTAATTTTGATATATATATATATATATATAATCTCGGTTTTATAGTCCATGAATTTCTAATAGGCCGTTTTTTCCATACGAGAATCTCTCTTACGTATAGTCTACGTCTGGTCTATTCGATTTCACAGCTGACAAAAAAGAACGAAAAAATCTAGGCAGCGGAAGTTATTTGTAGCCTGTCTCGATTTAATTACTTAAAGTCCTCACGCACCCCACCCTGAGGTGAGGGGAACTAAAATAATTGCATCAGGTCCTCCCCAGCGAGGCAAGTGTGAAACCGCTTAATAAGATTTTCTCTCGGCCTTTGAAAATTGCGAAATGCCCTCCAGGTGGATTGATTTAATCAAAGGGAGATAAGATAGGAGCAAGATGGGTGTCAAATTGGATTTAAAAGACCTCTAACTGAACCTAGAAAACGGTTCCTTATATATATATATATATATATATATATATATATATATAATTCAGACAATCAAAATAAAATGTTCGCCTCACCACCTTCGATTTTTTTTAAAATTAGTATATGATGGCCAGTGGCGTATGTTAAACTATGTCATGTTTATTTTTTGCAAAGTAATTTTTTTCATGGAAATAAGACTCTTTAAAAGGCGATCAAAAATATTCAATTTTACTTTTCAAGAATGTCACGTAGCATTTAAAATTCCGCTACGCTTAAAGTATTAGAGATAAATTTGTTTTGTTTTCTGCTAGTGATACTTAAATGTACTGTTCGTAATAAGTAAAAATATCTTTTAAAAATTGGATTTGTTTTTTTTAACAGTTCGGCAAGGAAGTTGCTGAAGTTTGGTTAAGATTTAATAAAAAAAGCTATCTTTAAAATTTCTGAAACTTTTTGTGTAAGTTCATTAAAATGTTGTTAATATAGTACTCTAAATGGCTAATGCCGTTTCACAAAGTTTTATTCTTAAGAGCCTTCAACGTAAGATATCGAAATTTCAACCGCTAACGCGCGCTCAACGTGCGGGGCCAACGGCATTCCTCCACTAGTAAGTGAGCACTCGAATCTTCTCAACCAGAAGCTCAAGCACCGTTTTCGATACAATATTTTAACATGATTCATTATTTCTATACATATATCAATAAAGTGTATGGAACAAAGATTTTTGACAATTCCATAATTCTACTGTTAATAGTTTAAAAAAGAAATCAGCCAAGCTCTAATTATTTATCGCGGAACTTATTATAACTAACTTTCAATTATTTACCGCGGAAATATTTGGGCTGTATATATAGCTTCAGGACTTTGCATTAAAATTCTCATTTCGTAATATCTTCCACACATGGTTTCACTTCACCTGCTGCAACAAATTATAAATTAAAATAAAGTTACAAAATATACTATTCTGAGGGCTCTAGGAGTGTTGATTGTCTATATTCTACAAACAGATGCTTTTTATGCACACAGCTGCCCACATGGGGAAGATTATTTATATAGTGAAAGAGTAGCTTTTTAATGTACCAATCATCGTCATGATTGGTACATTAAAAAGCCTTTACTTTTGTCTGATTATATCTTATTCCTATACATTTCAAATCGTTTAGTATACAATACTCATTCACTCTTAATTTATTCTTGGATTGGGGTATAATTCATTATGCGATTTTTGTGAAATTAGTCTCTCAAACAAATCAATATATTAAGTGAAAAACAATTGCATGGTTTCAGAAGAGACTAATAAATTTAATTATGTCTTTTTATGGAGGAAGGCACATGAAAATTTTCCTGCAACATCAAAAAATAGTTTTTAAATAACTAACAAGTCACTCTTGTTGAAAGTTTTACAATGGTGGTTCAAATGACAAAGTCAGCCTCTTGTTATACACAAAATCCGATCTCCTAGTATTGACATGAGAGTGCAACTTTTCAAGAATCGAGGATGATTGAAAGTAAGGTTATTTACTTATGAAACTTGAAGCTGCATTTATTTATGAATTGCATTCGTGAAGTTCAACATTGAAATAATCATTTATTGAAGTATCCCGTTGAATGCTTTTTGTAGTTTTTATGTGGCAAAAAGGACATATTAAACACTTTCGCCGAAATTAACGAATATCTCAATTTGTTTTAATTAATAGTTTATTTAATGTAACTAATATTCAAATTAGCAACTCTTCTTATTGTTTAAGTAAATAAAAATTTATATCATTATTTTATCTGCGATGTTAAATATATATTATTGAGCTTCGTAATTTTTTAGAACTGTTTTATGAGGATTTATAGGGTATTACGTTTTCTGCTACTAGTTTCAATACTGTTTAAATGTTTTAATATAGTTATGGGAATTTATTAATATTTTAAATATGTAGTTCATTACTTTGATACTTTCTATCAAAACAATTTCAGTGTATTTTTTAAATTTGGTTTTGTAGTGAGATGAACAAATTAATGATATGCAAAATTATGATATGTTTGTCAAATTCTGTGTAAATGTTTATCTATTTTTGTGATAGGTAATTTATTCAAATTAAGTAAATGCTGTAAATTATTATTCAAATTATTCGGTTAACGTTGAGTAAAAAGTATTTTTAAGTAAATACAGAAAGGCGTAGTTCTCACTGGCTAAAAGGGAATCCCGATTTAATTTAGGGATTTTGAAAACCTTTTCGTCCTTTTATAGGGAATTTGACATGAGCTTAGGATTTTTCGTACTTCGAAAGGGAATTTGACGGTATTTCATTATTTTCTGATCGCGTCGGGTTTTCCGATCAGGGTCATTACACAAAATAATTTATTTAAGCTTAACTATTCAAAAACTGCAAAAAAGCTCACACACACTGATAGAATATTTATATAGGAACTTAGAAAAAATAATCAGATCTTTAAAAGATGGCTTTTTTTGAGAAAAATGAATTTAAAATTCATCAAATTAAAAAAATCATATTTCCAATACTATTTACGTACTATTAATGAAATTAGTATATCAATAGTTGCGCTAAAGTCTTACAAATGTTTTGAAAGAAACAACATTGGATTATCTTAAATATTTTAGGAGATATGCTATTTTGAACTAGGTGATGTACGCTAAGAAAAATAATTTTTAATTAGTGACGTCACTTTCACAGCCCTGTATCTCGAAGAAAAAAAATTTCGAGATTATAAAAAATAGGTTGATTCAAGGTGGCCCAAAATGTACATGTTTGCAAAATATCCTTCGATTCGAAGATGGTGAGGCGAACAGCCTTCCTGGATTTGAATGGATTCACCCATGTACATATACATATATATAGCACACTCTCTCACACACACACACTCACGCATACCTAAAGGGCAGAAATAGTGCATATACTCTCACACACATATTAATATATTATATATACAGTGTATGTGTGAGTGTGAGAGTAAGAGTGTGTGGGTGTGAGTGTGTGAGAGAGAGTGTGTGAGAAAGAGTGTGTGAGAGAGTGTGCGTGAGAGTGTGCATGTGAGAGAGTGTGCGTGAGAGTGTGTATGTAAGAGAGTGTGTGTGTATGACAGAGTGTGTGAGAGAGTGTGTGTGAGAGAGTGTGTGTGAGAGAGTGTGTGTGAGAGTGAGAGTGTGAGAGAGTGTGTGTGTGCAAAACAGCTCAAATCAATCAAAGGGAGACGGACAGGAGCAAGATGTGTCAAATTTGATTTAAAAGTATATATATATATATATATATATATATATATATATATATATATATATATATATATATATATATATATATAGATATAGATAGATAGATATAGATATATATATAGATAGATATATAGATATATATTAATCAAAGGGAGATGGAGAGGAGACGTTCTTCCAATTAATTATATTCTAAAGAAATGAGCAATGGGATCTTTCCAAATAACTTTCAGATTCATTTCAAAGGATTTTGTTGTAAGGAAAGTAACAATAAAGTCTTTTCAAAGGATTCTATTCTACGGATATTACCAAAAGTATCTTTCCAAAGGATCATTTTCTAATTAAAAGAGACCACTACAATCTATCCAAAGGATTATATTCTACTGAAATTACCAAAAGTATCTCTTTCCACAAAGGATTCTATTCTACGAAAATTACCAAAAGTATCTTTCCAAAGGATTATTTTCTAATTAAAAGAGACCACTAGAGTCCATCCAAATGATTCTATTCTAAAGAAAAACCATTAAAAGGAAGAATCCATGGATTCTTTCAACCAATAGGTGTGGTTAGTTGGTCATAAGCGAGTTGTGGAGGGAAAAAACACTACACTATTTGGAAATCTTGCGATGCTCAGAGAGTTAATTAACAGGGCAGTGCAGCCTTCAGTATCTGGGTTCCCGGTAGGTATTTAATCAACTTCACACTGGAGCAACACAACGGGCTATTGGCGACGGTCGGGGTTGGTCTTTGGTTGGATTCGAACTCGCAACCATCCTGTTGCTAATCCGTCACTCCTCCAACTGGGTTACCGCTACCCCTATGGATACCCTGGCTTACATATAAGTACGCTACGCATTACTTAAATGTATGCGTGTACTCAAATATACTGATTCTTGTATTCAAATACACGGATACCCGCAAATTCAAATACCCGCATATTCAAAAGCAAGAGTACACAGATATTTGCAAACTCTCAAAGCATAATGTAATGCATTAATACATATGTATATAGTGTATTATGAACACTTGCATATACAAGCATACGTGTGTATACGATAAATATATAGTGAGTCAAAAGTATGGGCACCACACAAATTTCGATAATTTTATAAAGAAAACATTTTTTCTTAAATTGCAGTTACTTTTTGTTGGATATAACATCTTAGATAGGTAGGTGGTTAATTAACGTCGCACTGAAGCAACACAACGGGTTATTTGCAACGGTCCGGTATCAAACGCGAAGGGAAAGATGAACCGAGGACAACACCACGTAAACTTGAACCACGGTCGGATGATGAGGCCACGCCTGAGCTGGCACCCCACTCTCCAAACTTCCACACCACGCCAACGTGAGAACATTGGAGGCCACGACAGATATAACGTGCGCCAGCCCCGCGTACAAGATGGTCTATGGCTGAACCTAGTTTCGAACTCGCAACCTTAATCCGTACTCTTTGCTAATTGCTAATCCGTTACTCTTCCAAATGGCTCCCTCGGTCCATAATACACTCATGTCTAAAATTATCTTTACATGCATAAAATCACGGATTTCTCAGAAAGTGTGAACTACGATTTTATGAATTTGTGTGAAATGATACATAACATCATAACACATAAATGTAAAGGAAAAAATTTAAGAGCACTGCATATGATATAAAACTGTAGCATGAAACAATAAAAATGACAATAATATGTGACAAGGAGAGTTCAGAAAAAAAGAATAACTCAGAAAAAAATTAAGGCTTATGAATTTAATATGGAATGTGATCTCCCCTGACGTGTACACACATATCACAACGTGTTTTAATGCTGTAATAATGATGTTAACCATAGTTTTGGGAATTAAGTTCCACTCCTTCAGCGATGCGGTCTTCAGGGCATTTATATCTCTACGAGGAGGATGACTCCGGGCAACTGCTTTTCCAAGGTAGTCCCATAAGTTCTCTATCGGGTTCAGATCAGGAGATTTTGCTGGCCACGGTATTCGCTCAATAACTTCACTTTGAAGGAATTCGTCAACGAGGTTTGCTCGATGTGGACGAGCATTATCGTCCATAAATAAAAAGTCAGATCCATATGCACCTCTGAAAAGTCTTACATAAGGCTCTAAACTTCATCCCGATATCTCTGGTCGGTCACACATCTGCTGTTGAAAACGAGTAGGGGCGTACGTCCATCGATCATTATTCCTCCCCATACCATCACACCTGCACTACTGAAACGGTCAGGTTCCATAATGTTCGAAGGAAGATTTCGCCGTTCCTGACTCCCTCCAGATGTAAATACGTTTAGAATCAGATGTTAAACTAACCTCGACTCATCAGTAAAGAGAACATGGGTCTATTGGTGTTCACTCCAGTTCGGCTGTTCTTGGCACCAATTAAAGCAATCCCTCTTTTGTTGTGAAGACAGTGAAACACATGCCCTTCGCCTTCTGGTATAAAGGCCTTTTTCAGTAAGCCTTTTGTATACAGTTTGCCGAGATATAACAGTTCCAGTGGCGGCTGCAATCTCTGAACTTAACTGCCGACTTCCTGTTACGACGGGCAGTTATTGCAAGATATCGATCTTGAGAAGCAGTTGTTATTTGTTTACGACCTTGCCCAGGCCTCCTCACAACAGTTCCAGAGTTCTGAAATTGTTTCCATAGCGTAGAGACTATCTGTCTTGAAATATTCACACATCTCGCTGCTTCCATGACTGTCTGCCCTGGTTCTAAACGGCCGATAATTCGCCACTTCACAGATTCTTCCAAATGATACTTCGGAGTCATAACAAACCGTTTTGAGTCCTTACACACTGAAATCAAACGCTGTATTGCACAAATTCACTCAGATATTCACTTTGCGCAAAGCGCTTGATTCACCGTCGGATGACGTAACGCCTTGATTTGCATATCAGAAACCGTTTGATCACTTTTGATTGGATAAGGCTAATTAGGTTTGTCTTTCACACATTCCTGCAAAAATGGATTACATCGATTGGATATTTCATGGAATATCATTATTTTTGGGTATGTAAAGATAAATTTGGACATAAGTGTATCTTAGGACTAAGCTAAATAAATCTCTTCGGGCAATATTTCATAAAAATAATTATAAAAAACATGAAATTTTGTATACTTTGTTCTCATAACGAAAATAAAGGTCAAAAGTATTGGGGTGATTGGATTAAATAAGTTTGTGTAACAGTTAATGATAAAACTAATAAATTTATTTTTTATATAATTTACTTTTTATGGCTTCTTTCAATACATTGGCATTGCCTCAAAGGGTTTTCACAAAATATTGATTCTGTTTCCCCGTTCTGCTAGGATATATTCTCAAAGTTAATCAAACAAAATTTATGTGGTAATTCTGTATTGCAAACAATTTCAAATGTTCTCAGTAGAATTGAATTCTGGGCTATTTGCTGCAGTTTTGATGACTTTGGAGAGTGGTATGAAGTCCAATAATCCGTAAATATGGACATTATGAGTCGGATTATTATCCTGAAAAAGTTATACCACATACTAGGGGAAATTATAAGTTCTATAAACAGGAGAAATCTATTTTTATCGGATCCTACTTACAAATTAGGTGTAAATACTTGAAATTAGCAGTTTTGGATTTAAAGTCTATTAAAGATTAGTTTAATAGACAATTCATTCAAATTTTTCTATTTATTGAACTTTTTCTAGAATGCATCAATACCTTTATAACCACTGCTTTCACTGCTTACACAACAAAGTGTACAATATTTTATTTGCTTAACCCTCTGAGATCGGTAGATATTTTAATTGACGTCACACTGGAGAAACACAACGGGCTATTGGTGATGGTCCGAAGTACACTGCTGGCCACCCAAATTGCAACACCAAGAAAGACAAGAGATATCACAACAAAATTTATTTTGTAGATAACATGTTGACCAAGTATCAAATGATTAAATTTATAGACTTCTGTGAAGTGTGGTTCCTGCCAAAATCAGTAGCCAGAGTAACCGCCATTGTTGGAGATCACCGCTGCCACACGCCTCGGCATTGATTCAAAGAGACTTTGGATGTGTTCTTGGGGTACAGCAGACCAAGCAGCTTCCACACGTTGCCAAAGTTGATCTAGTGTGGTAGCTGGGGATGTATTCTGGGTCAATCGTTGAGCAACCATGGACCACATGTTTTCTATCGGCGAAAGATCCGGAGAGCGAGCTGGCCAGGGAAGCAATTCAATCTGGCGATTGACGAAGAACCCTTGGACAATGCGTGCCACGTGTGGTCGTGCATTATCCTGTTGAAATATGGCTGTGGGCAAGCCCTGAAGGTAAGGAAGGACAACTGGTTCCAACACCTCGGAGATGTAGCGCTGGCTGTTTAAAGTACCGGCAATGCGTACTAGAGGAGTGCGAGAGTGATATCCAATACCGCCCCATACCATAATACCCGGTGCAGGACCAGTGTGGCGGTGCATAACGCAGCTGTTCAGCATCCTCTCTCCACGGTGTCTCCAGACTCGAATCCGACCATCGTGGTGTTGCAGACAGAAGCGTGACTCGTCAGTAAAGACAATTTCATTCCATTCTGCCGTCCACATCCTTCTTTCATCGCACCATTGGCGGCGGAAACGTCTGTGGTTCTGCGTCAAGGGTAGACGAAGCAATGGACGTCTTGCGGACAGACCACTCTGCTGTAAATGGCGTCGAATGGTACGCGCAGACACTGGATGATGCGGTACAGACTGAATGTGCTGTGCTATGGTTCGTGATGTGGCTGAGCGATCCGTCACTGCCATACGCACAATATGCCTGTCATCACGTGAAGTGGTGCACTGAGGTGGATGCGATCGAACACGTCGGTCCGTCGTACCCTCCTGCATCCAACGATCACATATCCGCATTACAGTTGTTTGGTTTTGTCCAACACGACTACCGATTTCCCTGAAAGATAATCCACAATCTCGGTAGGCCACTCTCCTTCCTCTGTCGAACTCGGATACTTGATCAAAAGATGATCGCTGTTTTCTACGAGGCATAATTGATCGTTTTTTTGAAAAAAACCACAAGAAAAACACAATTGCCGTACTTGAAATCGTCGAAATCTCCAAGCCTTAAATAGCGCTTTGAAGTGGCGCCACAGGCGCGCGTGATGTGCGTCTGCGCTGAAATTCTAATCATTTGCATATCTCACCTCCGCTAATGCATGTTGTAAATTTCATATTATTTGCATGCTTCCTTCAGGGTGTTGCATTTACGGTGGCCAGCAGTGTATATCCCCAAGGTAAAGATCCGAGGAAAACACGAAATTTTGAATCACGGTTAGATGACGAGGTCACACCTGAGCTGGCACCACAGTCTCCAAACTTCCACGCCTCGCCAACGTGAGGACATTTGAGGCCATGACAGATTAAACATGCACCAGCCCCTTTGTACACGACAGTTTTCGGTTGGATTCGAACTCGTAACCCTCCGGTTGCTAATCCGTTGCTCTTCCAACTGGGCTACCACTGCACCTAACCCTCTGAGGAGTTTTGCACGCATAATTCTACCTTCATCTGAAGTCTTCTCTACATGACGTTTGATCAATTTTAGCCTTCTTAACCAATAGAATATTTTCAAAGGATTTTGTTCTACGAAAATGTGAATAGAATCTAAAGTATTTTTTCTACCGAATGGGTCAATAAATAGAGTCGTTCCAAAGAATTTTATTTTAAGGTAAAAGCACTAAAATCTTTCTAATGGTTGAAAGAATCCATGGATGTGTTTATTAAATCCCGATGAGTGTGTTGTGTAAAAGCAATGCTGCATCATCCAGAAATCTCGTGACACTTAGAGGGGTAATATTTGAATTTACATCTGATACATGAGTCCGGCGTATTAACACCGATTTCACGACGCCTTCTATAAACCAGTGAAGCAATATACATCAAATGAACATTAGAAAAAACAGTAAGAACAGAAAGAGTGAATCATAAATTTTCTTCAAGAAAATTCTAAAAACGTTCTCTGCGATGCAGTCGAATAAGATATGCTCCAAAGTCTCTTCCTCATCAAGGCAAATAGGGCACTTATTGGAGTCAGCCAGGTGAAAACGATTCCATAATGTTCTCTATTCCAGGTGAAACGATTCTATAATGTTCTCTATTCCAGGTGAAACGATTCTTAAAATGTTCTTTATTGTGCAGTCGAACATGATATGCACCAAAGTCTCTTCCTCATTAAGGCAAATAAGGCACTTGTTGGAGTCATTCAGGTGAAAACGATTCTATGATGTTCTCTATTCCAGGTGAAACGATTCTAAAAGTGTTCTCTATGGTGCAGTCGAACAAGATATGCTCCTAAGTCTCTTCTTCATCAAGGCAAATAAAGCACTTGGAGTCAGCCAGGTGAAAGCTATTCAATTAGGCTTGAGTTACAATGCGGCCTATTCTGGCTTTAGCAGAAAAAATGGCAAATACTCTATTGATTTTTTGAAGTAATGGAGGTTATTAGGCTCACTCTGGAATTAGAAAAACATGGTGATGCATCCCCCATGTGTCCTCCATAAAGTACACCAAAGTGATCGAGCCTCTGCTGATCCTACCCAGACACATAGGCAAGCTTGCTGGCAAAGGAACTGATCTTTTTGTGGTTTACAATTTAGTTGACTTATCAGACATTTCATTGTCATACACTTCGCAATGCCCAGGAACCCACTGTAAAGTGGTCTTTTAATTTGACAAGAATCTGGTCGATTCCCCCAATTCTAAAAAAATAGTTGCCTGGTCTATGCTGGCAAAGACAGTGAAGGACAGCCATGGAGCCTGTCAGGTAGGTAGGTATTTAATTAACGTCACATTGGATCAACATAACGGGCTATTGAATCAAACCCGAAGGCAAAGATCGGAGGTCAATGCCACGTAACATTGAACCACGGTCAGATGACGAGGTCGTGCCTGAACTGGTACCCCACTCTCCAAACGTGGAGCCTGTCAGATTACAAACAGAATGATCATTCAAGGAGAGAGAATGCTTTAAAGCAGTATTCTTTCAAATGGTTTGGACGAGATATTCGTCCATCAAGATCTGACCATTTCTGAAAATGCCGATTAAATTCCAAACGATGAAGATATTGCCGTTTTTTGATGATGACGAGATCAAGATCAGATTTATAATGACGATATATCTCGTCCATCGCTATCTTGTAGGACTGACGAGATACTACGCATATACAACCACCAGGAGGGTTAATTACCAACAGATCTGCATCCAGATTAGCATTTTAATTTAAGTTTAAACTCCATAGTCCATTTAGTAGTGTCCTGAGATTCGAACAAGAGAGTGCTTTCCCGAGCAAGGACGCTTCAATGTAAAGTGCACCAAACAAAGGAATTCTGATACGATGAACTAGGGAAAGTAAAGCCCAATTATGCGTTAATCTAAGGAAACGAGATGCAAGAGAATCTCGAACAACACGCGTCGTTAATCGCGGAAGTTTAAATGGTATATCCACCAATTATAGACTCAAAAAATCCGCTTTTAGCCTTGCTATTCCGTTGAAGGCTGTAAACAATGGAGTCATTAACTCAAGACTAATTCTAATTCGTTTTCATTGCGACTCAACTTAAATTAACTACGGTAGGGAGAAAAGGTTGAAGCGTGCTTCGTTCTGTCCTATTACTGTAGTCATTACGGGATCAACGAGGTATTACTCCTGAATTTGCTTCGGCTCATCGGCTTCTGAACGCCATTACCGACCAAAACGCAGCTTAGTGCTGATCATTTATTTAATATTTGCTTAGAGTTGTTTCAAACAATCATAATAAAATTGTTGTTCTTAGGGATTAAAAGAATCGCACTTTGTTTGAAAGCAACAAAACACTTATTCGTGGATTTTCAGGGTAAAAGAAACCAGACCAAAGGCAGTGGTTGTATTTCCGCTAAATGGACCGGACTGGACATACAAGCAGCTTATCTCATCATCAGAAAAAGATTATCTTAACCCTCCAAGTGAGATCTCCGAAGCGATATCTCGTCCAATATCTGGTCAATTTTGCTAAGACAAGATATCTCGTCCCTCAAAATCTGGTCAGCTTTGATAATAACGAGATACTTCATCGGGATAAAACTACCCTATTACTCCAAGGGAATGAAGATCTAAGGACGAAAAACAAATTGCCCCTTGCCTAGAACTCGTGGCAGTTTGGAACAGGATTTTGTTGTCTGGCCATTACAGGGTGGTTTTCGACGCAAAGATAAACCACCAGGAGGGTTAAAATAATTTGCATAAAGCAAAAATTTGGAGTAATATTTATGATGAAAGGAACTGGATAACTTAAATTTGTCAGTTAAGTGCAATCGCGCAGTTACTCAAGTGGTCACTCTCCCAAGTACTGACCGAAGACGCTAACTTTTGGTGGTTGATTTTGGTCTGGGTGGCCTTAACCCTCCTGGTGGCCCATGTCTCGACGAGGTATCTCGTCATTAGCAAAAGCTAACTAGATCTTGATGGATGCGATCTCGTTATTTTGAGAAAACTGACCAGATCATGATCTCGTCATCAAAAAATCGGCAACGTCTTGATGACGAGATACCCCGTCATTAGCAAAATTGTCCACATCTTGATGGACGAGATATCTCGTCAAAACCACTTCGAGGGTTAACTCAAGGCATTATTATTATGGTGTAGGGATATGTACAGTCACGGAAAAAAAGAACCACCTCTCTTCATTCGAGCAATTGCAACAGTAGAAAAAATTCAAAGATGGCGTTTGACAGGAACTAACTTCTATAAATTCAAATGCATAAAATTTGCATAAGGGACCGTCTTCATATTAAATTGAGCACCAACTTCATAATTTTCTATGGAAATCCCCTATTCCGACACTTAATTTCGAATCTATATCAAAATTTAACTTCACATACCCAATTTCATATCATTAGGTTTTACCGTTTCGAAGTTATGAGTACAGAAAGATTGGAGCTCCTAATGTTAAATCAGTTTCTTAGATTTTTATGGATATCTTCCTAAATAATATTTCTATAGAGCTGATATTCTGTACCATGTTACTGTTAAACAACCCAAACAAAATCCACCTAATATTTTGTTTTAAAAATAGGTTTTTAGTATGCAATAATAATTATTAAATTAATGTTTGAAACATTATGAATTGTGAACTTACTATATTTTGATAGGAATCGATTTAGAAGTACTTCTAATATGACCATGCAAAATTTTAGCTTATTCCAAGGGTTAGGTTTTGAGTTACATAAAAGTTTCCTCATTATTGTAATTTCAGGGGAACCCAAAACGTCTGACAAACGTCGGATAATAATTCTTGGATCGTTTGCACTTGCATAATAAATATAATAATTCTTGTATCGTTTGCCCGCTCTGACAAATACGTTTGAAATAGTGTTCAAATATGAAATTCGAGTAACTTATAACTATAATTAATTTCAATCTACGAGTA
This sequence comes from Meta bourneti, assembly GCA_933210815.1. NCBI lineage: Eukaryota > Metazoa > Arthropoda > Arachnida > Araneae > Tetragnathidae > Meta > Meta bourneti. The sequence goes on from OW119934.1 coordinate 91,661,271, forward strand.
GCGATTTTCAATGTGAAGATGATCCCTGAAATTGACAGTAAGTTTAAAATTGAATATCTCCGGGTATAAAGATAGTAGTCATGAAATTTCATATTTAGACACATTCAACGGTGCCGAATCTGATTAAGGCATCAAAACATGGTGTTTCCATTGGAAATTTTGTTTGTTCAAAATTTGATATGAAGACGACCCTTTATGCAATTTTTGCACTTGAATTTGTCAACGATGTTATTCCTAATTGAATTATATCTTTGAATTTGCTCTACTATGATTAGTGCTCGAAATAAAGGGATGGCCCGTTTTTTTCCTCGACTGTATATATTGCTTTGCAAATAGCGTTTCTGCAGGAAAGCAATATTGTAAGAAGCGACACTAGTGCTCATATCGCTCATCTGGAAACAAAGAAATATCCTTTCTTTCAACACTCCAAATGGTGTCCACGAGATATCTCGTTCGTCATTATCTGGCCAATTTTGCTAATGACGAGATATCTCATAATCAAGATATTGGCGATTTTTTATGACGAGATCAAGATCTGATAAGTTTTGCTAATGACGAGTTACCTAGTCGAGAAAACCACCTTTAAAACTTAAAATTTATTTTTCAATTTTGATTAATTTAAAAAATCTTAAATATTCTGATTCTGGTAAAGAAACAAAAAATTCGCATTAGAGAGTTCGTTCAAAATTAAGATTTCTCCTGACAATCCTATTTCAGTTTTAACCCTTTTAGCTCAACTTTAATAACATTTTTCTCAGGATGAAAATTTAGACTCTGCCACACTGTAATTCTTACACTTAGGTTCATGAAATCTGAAATGAAGTTAAGCTATCATTAGAGCTTCAAAATAAAATCAAAATTTTGCGCAAAAGCAAGAGATTTACTCAAAAATTTGAATACAATGAGAGAAATTTTGCTAAAAGTCCATTAAGTGAAATCATAATTGATTATTTCATATTTTTATGTTACTTGAGTTATACTTTTTGGTTTTAGTTTAAAATGTAAGGTGGTACTATGTTTCTCATTTCAGTCGTTATGCGACAGAAAATGCACAGGGTGGCTCAGAAAGTTGTGCCCAAGTTGTCCTTGTAAATATCTGTTTTCTAGATTGAATTTGTGTAATTTCCAATAAAGTATTGGAGCCGTCGTGGCTCAGTGGATATGCCCACTGCGCTACCAACCTTCGAGTTGTAGGTGGCGCAGGTTTGATTCCTGTCAGGTGCATTCCTCCCTGGGTGTATTTCTCTCTTTTGTGTCAGTAAATTTTTCATTGCATCTATTACTTGATATTGTACATCTTGTGTCTGGCGCAGCACCACGTTGGCGTGGTGTGGAAGTTTTGAGAGTGGGGTGCCGGTGCCAAGTCACAGGTGTGCCTTCGTGGTTCAAAATTACGTGGCGTTGTCCTAGGGCCTTTCCCTTCGGGTTTGATCCCAGACCGTCGCCCGTTGTGTTGCTCCAGTGCGATGTTAATTAAAATACCTACAGTCTGGTGCAGCATGGCCAAATATGGCCCTTGCGGCATAAAACCAAACCAATAAAGTATTACTTAACCCTCCTGCTGGTTGCCTCTACGAGGTTGCTCGTCATTAGCAAAACTAACCAAATCTTGATGGACGAGATATCTCGTCATTAGAAAAAAATGCCAAGATTTTGATCTCGCCATCATCTAAAAATCGGCAATATCTTGTTGACGAGATATCTCGCCATTAGCAAATTTGGTCACATCTTGATGAACAAGATATCTCGTCGAAACCGCTTGTAGGGTTAATTTTAAAGTATTAACCTAATTTTTCGTATAGTGTGGTATAGAGTGTACGCAAACATTGTTTAAAGTTTCATTGAGATACACAGCAAGTTTGGGAGATACGATTTATCAAAATTAGGCTTAGAGGTACTTTGCCCTCTCAAACTTAAATGAAGATAAAAAAAACCTTTATTCATTCAACAAAGATAATCAAAATCCTAATTCACTTAGACGGAATCTATACGAGATCTCTTTACTGCTCTTAAAGGTGGAAAATAAGGATTTAAATACACTTTTTCTATTGAAGGAGTCTTAAAGAATCGTATTTAAATGAGTTTTCGGTACTGAAGCCATCTGAGACTGTTTTCTCTTCTTACAATTCGGAAGCACGTTTTCAAACTTAAGGTGATTCTTCAAACTATCTACTTAAAAGTTTAAGGTAAACGGGATAGATACTTTATACGTAACTAGTTGGTTCTTGGAACAGAGAATCATTCACATCGATCTGTAAAGTACCCTGAATTTCAAGGCTTTCTTTTGGGAGCTTAATAAAATTGTTTCCCAATTCACTTGTGCTGAGCGATAAATATTTTTTAATACTTTCAGGAACGATGGGAATGGTTAAGGCTTGGATTATAAATATTTTTGAACATATTAAAGGCTATATAAAGGCATATATGCTAAGGTATATAAATGTTCTCTCATTTGAAATTCTGGTGTCCAGAAGTGCTTTAGATGGGGTGAGAAATAAAGAAGCCCTGCAGCCCTTAAAAAGTCTTGAAACTATGTTTTGCTACGGGTAAAATAAATTCATGTAGGTGATACTCTACACCCATAAAGTTTTTAAGTGAAAAACGAAACAAAGTTTTTAATAAAAAAAAGCAGAGTTAAAAAGATATTAAAAGAGCAAAGTTTAAAAAAGCAGTTTTAGAAAAAGAAACGAAGCTAAAAAAACAGTTTTTATGAAAAACAAAGTTTAAAAAGTATCGGAAGTTAAAAAATCTTGAATTAAAAAAACAGTTTAAATGAAAAACAAAGCTTTTCAAAAGAAATTTAAAAAAAACAGGCTAAAAAAGAAATGAAGTTAAAAAACTTGAATTAAAAAAGGCGGTTTTAAAAGAGAAGCAAAGTTTAAAAAACAGTTTGAGAAAAGAAACGAAGTTAAAAAAAACTTGAATTAAAAAAAACAACTTTATGAAAACAGTTAAAAAAACAGTTTGAGAAAGAATCGGAGTTAAAAAAACTTGAATAAAACGAACAGTTTAAATGAAAAACAAATTTTAGAAACACAGTTTCACAAAAAAGAAACGAAGTTGAAAAACTTGAATTAAAAACAGTTTAAATGGGGGAAACGAAATTTAGAAAAAACAGCTTAAAACAGAAACGAAGTTAAAAAGCTTGAATTAAAAAAAAAGCAGTTTCATAAAAAGCACAGTTTAAACATCAGTTTATAAAGGAAACGAAGTTAAGAAAATTTGAATAAAAACAGTTTAAATGAAAAATAAATAAAAAAACAGTTTTTAAAAAAAGAGAAACGAAGTTGAAAAAACTAGAACTAAGAAAAAACAGTTTTTATGAAAAACAAAGGTTAAAAATGCAGTTTAAAAAGAAAGAAACGAAGTTAAGAAAAGTTGATTAAAAAACAGTTTCTTTGAAAAACGAAGTGTTAAAGAATAGTAAAAAATAAAGTTTTTAAAAAACAGAGTTTTAAAAATTATTAAAAAACAAAGTTTATAAAATTATTTAAGAAAACAGGGATTTGAGACAGGGATAACAGGGGAAAATTTGAGGGATTTTCTGAGGCTCCCATGAGTCCCCCTGAGTGCGACATTCGCTTGAGGTGAAACAAGGATAAGCCAATTAAATAAATATGAAGATGTCCTTCCATATGGCTCTGAAAAGAATAAATATACCGAAACCGCAGAATCGATATCCCCTTGCATGGTGTTGTCCTTCCTCTTTTTAAGCCACAACCCTAACCATCAAAGGCACAGTTATATTCGCCAGAAAAGGTTTCGGGGCTTATTCAACTGCTGTCACCAACTAAAGTTGGTTTTCTGAAATTGAACTACAGATAAATATTCGTATAACGCTGGTGGAAATATACAGACGATGTAGCCTATAAAAACTAAAATAAATCTAGTCCATTCTATTGCTTTTAAAAAACACGATTTCAAAACTGCTTTCAAGTATTTTTTATGTTGACCCTTTGACTTTAAAAATCCCTTTTCTGCAGACTTATTGATGTTTTACACTCATTTCTCTATAATAGGATTTTCAGTGAAAACAGACAAACCAGACGGTCTGGGAAGATTTTAATTCTGCTGTCAAAATGCTCTTGCACGACACATGTCGGGGTTGCCGTAAAATGTACTTTATCGCCGTTTTGGCACAGCTTGGCGCTTAATCTCATTGGTGTTAACCATTCAACTATACAGGGTGAGTCTAAATTGTTTTTACAAAATAAGAGGGGTGATAGTACCCATCCAGACGAGCAATAATTACCGTGGAACATAGGGTCGTATTCCACTCTGAGAGGCAGAAAAGAGTCAAATTAGAATTTCAACATGTACTTACAACAGTGTTGGGAAAGCGAATGAACGATACCAAAAGTTGCACAATCCGATTTACTGATCAGAGAAATACTCACAGCAAGTGCTCAAAGTGGCGGCCACGCGTGTCGTTGCACAGTTCACACCGGCGAAGGAATGACTGGCGCACCCTCTCGAAGATTCCTAGTGTTGCGTTAATTTTGTCTGCAGCAACACATATTCTAGCTACGAGATCTTCAGCCGAGTCCACAAGCTTCTGGTACACTAAAGATTTCATGTGCCCCCAGAAGAAAAAGTCCAGTGGGTTGAGGACCTGTGAGTGAGGAGGCCAAGCCACAGGTCCGCCACGTCCGATCCATCGTGCGGGATACGTAGCATTCAAGAAGTGCCGGACCGTGCTGGAAAAGTGTGCTGGGGCTCATGTTGCTCGACGCGTTTCGACTTTACTCTTTGCTGCCTCTCAGAGTGGAATGCGACCCTATGTTCCATGGTAATTATTACTCGTCTGGATGGGTACAATCACCCCTCTTATTTTGTAAAAACAATTTAGACTCGCTCTGTATATCGATTCGGAATTCATTCTTTGGAATTTTTATTGGCGAAATGCTCAAATTGTTTTAGAAAAACAAAAGCAGACGCAGCATGTGGGCGGAGTCGCTGTCGTAAGATCACAGAAGGGAAAGTTGCATGGGCTTACGAATCGACTTGGTGGGTAGGTAGGTCGTTGATTTAACGTCGCATTGGAACAAAGCAATGAGCTATGGGTGACGGTTCGCGATCAATCCCGAGAAGAAAGATCCGAAGCTAAAACCTTGTAATTTTGAATCACACAGAATCAACTTGAATCGATTGGCTATCGAAGCGCAGATTAGTGTTTTCAATCAAGCTGGATAACCACTTTAACCAATCAATAATTTGCCCCATATTAGGATTCATGCTTTTTCCGACAACCACATGGCAAATCTTTAAACCAAGAGATCGTCAAAAATAATATGAAGCCGCGATAACCAGGTAGAAGAGTAGCGGAATCGCAACTGGAGGGTTGTGAGTTTGAAACTCGATCCAATCAAAGACCGTCTTGTACAAGGGGTTGGTGTATGTTAAATCTGTCGTGGCATCAAACGTCCTCGCGTTGGCGTGGTGTGGTAGTTTGGAGAGCCGGGTGGCAGCTCAGGTGTCACCTCTTCATCTGACCGTTTTTCAAAATTGTCTTCGGATTCTTCCTTTCGGGACTAATCCCGAACGGTCGCCAACAGTCCGTCGTGTTGCTCCAATATCGACTTTATATTAACTACCAACCAACACATTTTTGAAATAAACGCATGAGAACTGAATGAAAACATGAATAAGCACACGAGAGATGAATGAAAACGCATGAATAAACACATGAAAACTGAACGTGAATAAACACATGAGGAATCAGATGTGAAATATAAGAGAATTGCTATTGAGGGGGCTTCAAAATGTGTGCCCATATGTCGACTAGTAGTCACGTGAATACTCTGAAAAATTGACTTGGTTGATCAGTTTAGTGTCTTATCGCCTCGTTTGGCGATATAACATCTTATGATAGGGTAGGTGTGTGAATCTGTATTTCTATAGTGGCGACAAAAGTGGTGAAATCGCCAAAGTCTACTACACACACTATTAGATAATCAATCAAATGAAGAATCAATGAATGGGCGTCTTCTCCTGTCCCGTGGACCAATCAGGTGATGAATGTCCGATTCCATCCAGCAGCCGAAAGTAATCTAAGGGTCACGTTACTACTAGTTTTGGTTATATAATCCAGGGCACACATAGAAAGGTTACCATTAATCTTTCTCACTCAACTTTTCTATTTCCTCTCCATGTGAGAAACGCACATTTTACTGTTTGCTTTATGATCCAACCGTCGACCACAAAACACATTTGCATCAGTGACAGAACATCTTGTACGTTCAGCAGCATTTCAGGTGTCACCCTGATATAGGCAGCAGTGATGCGACGTCGTGTATCCTGCTCGGTCTGATATATCTGTTTTTTGAAATGCTTGACGACAATAGAGCGAGCATTACGCAATTTGCTGGTGTGAAACGCTAGTCGTGAAGCCACTGAAGGGAATTGAATGCAACAAACCTATTCACGTAGTCATGTTTCCATTCAGGCTTTCATTTCGTGCAAAAGCATGCTCATTGACGCTCATTGTGGATGCTCATTGACGCTCATTGCGGATGTTCATTGATGTGAAATATAAATAGACTGAGCATTGCTATTGGGGGAGTTTCAAAAAGTGTGACCAACATGTCGACAAGTAGTCACGAGATTGCTCGGTGAAAACTTGATGGACCCATTTGGCAGCTTATCGCCTCGCTTTGTGAAATAACATCTTATGACAGGGTAGATATGTGAATGCGTATTTCAATAGAATGGTGACAAAAATGGTGAAATAGCCCAAGTCTACTACTATGTCGCTCAACCAATCAGATGACGAATCAATAGATGGGCGTCTTCTCCCATTCCGTGGACCAATCAGATGAAGAATGTTCGTTTCCATTCTACGAAAATAGCCTAGTGGTCAAGTTATTCTACTAGTTTTGGTCGCACGATCCTTGGCACTTAAAAAGGTTACCATTGCTCACTATACTTTTATATTTCCTCTATGGGGATGCTCTACAACTTTATAAATAACTTTTTCCCAGTTTCTTACAAAGTTTTTGAAATAGGAGGGCTAATTTCCGATTTTGTACACTGAGTACTAAGTACCGCTGGGCTAGTATGGTACCGCTCTCTAGTACTCTAGTTCCACTGGGCTAACTAAGAAAGTGGCCACATCTAAGTTTACTGTGTCAATTTCAGAACACAATTAATTTGCTATACCTATACATCACTTTCATAGCTGTAGCTATCTGCGTTCGCCAGTTATATGGGTTTATAAGGAATTTAGCATGAACCCTGTATGTATACAAGTAGAGAAAATTCATTCACACAGAAAAATAGTGATAAAACAGATATGGACGATCGGTTTTTTAGAATCTGAAGGAAACTATTCCGTTTGATGAAAATAAAAACATCCCTCCTCGCTCGATTTCTCTTCGAAGATATTTCTTCTTGTTTTTGTCTGCTGATGAAAAGTAAAAAAATATTCCCTGCAGCTTTTACGGTTGGAACAATCCGAACCCAGCATGGAATGTGGTTTCGAGGCACGAAACCGTATTAAAAAGAAAGCAAAGCGAAGATGAACAAAAGGCTGCAACACTCTGAATGCAACGTAAACTTTTTATATACGTCAACGGATTCGTGATGAAACTGACTGAGTCTGATGACGCGTCTCAAAAGAATGAAGCTGTCACACACAGAAAGCATGAAAACGGAACTGGAATTACTTTCTGGAAAGGCTAGGAACATTTATATCTCGTTTTTGGATCGAGAACAGCATGAACGTATAAAATTATCGCAAAACATAGAGGAAACTTATGGAAACCTTTGTATTGATTATCCACATATCAACCCTCCTGGTGGTTGTCTCTATGAGGTATCTCGTCATTAGCAAAACAGACCAGATCTTGATGAAAAAGAAAACTGACCAGATTTTGATTTCGTCACCATAAGAAATCGGCACTATATTGATATTTCGACATTAGCAAAATTGGTCAGATCTTGATGTACGAGATCTCTCGTCCAAACCAATTGGAGGGTTAACATACAGGGTTATTACACATGATTCATCAGGTTTCGAGCTTCTGTAATTTTCCAGTTACAGATCTCGCTAGTTTGTGTCAATCTCGAAATGAAAGAGAATATCTCAAATTTTAACCCTCCTGGTGATTGTCTCAACGAGATATCCCGTCATTAGCAAAACAGACCAGATCTTGATGGACGAGATATTTCGTCATTAGAAGAAAACTGATCAGATCTTGATCACGCCATCTCCCTCTCATCTCATCATCAAATCAGAATCTCAAAAATCGAAATGTATTGATAACTAGCAAAATTGGTCAAATCTTCAGACGAGATATCTCGTCGAAACCACTTGGAGGTTTAAAAGTTTCTTTATTCCGTGGTCGGGCTACGGTATTCCCGTGGCCTCTTCGCCGAATTCTATTTCATATCAACTGGATTTGGGGAACTAGAGCGTACTGAAGATTTAAACTATCGTAGAAAAAATAGAGGTAGAGTAAAACTTCGTGTAAACCTAAATATAAGTGTTAATATCTACTAGGTTATTGGATCCAGAACAAATGGTGATTTAAAGTTATTTTAGAAAAAATAGTAGCAAGAAATTTTTTTATTGGTAACTTAGCGCACACTATAAAAAAAGTCTTCAACTCGTGATTAGTCAACGGTATTTCCGTGGCCTGCGTATCGAAATTTCTATTTCATATTAACTAGGTTTTAGGAACGATAATAGCATGGAGATTTAAAGTTGTTGAAAAAAATATAGAGGCAGTAAGGGAATTCATGTAAACCTTAACAAAAGTGTTCATGTCACCTATATTTTTGGATCGAGAACAGTATGGTGATTTGAAGTTATTTTAGAAAGTCATATGAGATAGAAAGTTTGTGTAGACCTTAGAGAGCATAAATGTGCCACACTTATGCTCTTTTGATTTTATATCAACTAGGTTTGGAAAACGAGAACAGTAGAAAGGTATTGTTAAAAAATAGAGGTAGAGAGAGAGAGAAAGGAAATTTATATAAACCATAACATTTAACATAAGTGTTCTTATCAACTGTTTTTGGGTCGAGAAAAGAATGGTGATTTAAAGTTACTGCTGAGAAATAGGAGGTTATAGAAAATTTGATTTGTGTGTGCAAGATCTAAACCTGCATTAGTCCTTTGAAGTTCGGGCTGTGGTAGCCCAGTTGGAAGAGCAACTGATTAGCAATCGGATGGCTACGAGTTCGAAACTCGAATCAGCCAAAGACCGTATGTACACAGGGGGCTGGTGCACGTTAAACCTGTCATGGCCACAAGTGTGCTCACGTTGGCGTAGTGTGGAAGTTTGGAGAGTGGGGTGTCTGCTCAGGTCTTGTTCGTTTTAAAATTAGATGATAAAATATAAAAATACGGAAAACAGGTGTGAAAAAAGCAAGAATAAAATGCATAAGATTTATTTCAGTTTTTAGTCTGGTTTGCTTGTTTTCACTGAAAATCCCTCATGTGATTAAAAGCAGGTGCAAAAGGCGACACATTTACCTTTTGAAAATGGTATCGCAAAGCAGTTGTGGTTTTTACTCGTCTTCCTTGCATTTTTACAGTTATAATCAATCGCAAAAGAGAGTTCGCCTTGATACTGCCAACCAAAATCCATATTGAAGTAATGTCTAGAACACCCAGTAGATGGCAGCACGATATTATTCTTTAATAAATTAAAATCCGGAAAATCTTGATCCAATTTTTATTTCAGTTGAATGCCATTACGTTTCTGTGTGTGGAAACAACGCAGAATCGTGCGACGTTCAACGGAAAAAACACGAAGTTGAAAACTCAGGACGTTACATGAAGTGCATTGAATATCTTTTAATCTTGAAATATAACAACACGTACATTCCTTAAAAAGTGAGGACTCGTTTAAAACGGCAACATGAAATGGAAACAATGAAACCCAAAATCAACAATGAAATACCAAATTATTTTTAGCTTTTGAAGGAAATTTTAAAAGCAGGACATCAAATCACAATTAAAAAGCTTAACCAATTAAAACCTTTGCTCGATTGTCTTCAAATTCACTTTCAATCTGATAAAGGTCTCTTGTTCAAGGCCGTAGTTGCTTAAATTAAAATTTTCCTAGACCTGCCGAATTCTTGAAATCTTTACTTATTTCACTAGTGATTGTGATAAATATGGAAAAATGTACATTTTTGGGAGAATCTAGCTTAACACACACAACGATGTTTAAATTCTGTTTTACTCTCAAAATTAGAGTTTACCTGACTATTAATGTTTAATATTAACAAAACGCATTTAATATTCACTAGTAGTATTTAATACTTACGTTTCCAAAGGAAAAAGCAAATCGAAAAGACTTCTCTTAACAAAATTAGCTTTCCACCTAATTATTTCACTGATGGAAACACTTCTTGGATTAATCAAAAAAGTCTTTAAAAAGAAATTTCATGAAATTTTGCACGTGCACCATAATAACAGTTATATTTCATTCTTATACTGCATTTTTTACATTATTGTAGGTTATAATTCATTATCAGCTGCGATGGAAAAGTAAAATTTACGTCTAATTAAAAATTTTCCCGAGACAAAAATAATCAAATTACAATTATGAAAATTTCAGGACATATAATAGACATCTTGCCCTTTTAGATTGAATAGTTTTGATGTTCTTGAAGCTATCCCTCACATTGAAATATGCATTTTTTAAAATTGAAAAATCGTATTTTTCCATAATTTTCAGTTTTAAATGTTTTTTCTTTATAAAGGAGCAGAAATACATTCACCAAATTACGCCACGCTATTTGTTAGGAAAGGCTCTTCATTAAGAATAATTTTTAATATTGTCTTTCCATTTCTAGAGATACCAGAGCAATTTCAAATTTCTAGCAAATTGGCAAAATTTCTATTTTCGTCGAACCCTCAGATTCAGCAATGACGGTTATTAAATTATATTCTGACGTTTCCTAAGAGACCATTTTCTGAAGAATGCAATGACATGAAAATTTAAATTTGTGTCTATAACTTATTGGAATATAGGGTCGCAAACAGGCCACTTTTAGTGCTAGAAAATCTAAATTTGTGCGACGTTGAACTTTAAATGTCAATAATTAACAAAATATAGATTTCTGAAACCTAATATTTTACAGTTGGTCATTACTATATGTGACCTATTTAAAAACCGGTTTTCGTTAAAATCATTGATATGTCAGCCACAGACGATTTGCTCATTTTGCGTGGAATGGACCCAATAGTGATTTAGTAGTAGCAGTTCTAACTTTGGCTGCTACAGAAGATTATCTGAGATTTTAAATTGTTGCTGAATCTGATTAGTTGGAAGGGATTGAGAAGCTAAATAGTGCAAAAATCATGTAATTTAACAGACAGCAGTTTTTGGGCCACTCATTAGATATCCAGTTGTGAGTACATAGATTTGATGTTGTCGATCCTCCCTAAGGAGTAACAGCAGTCTACATATTGGGTGCTCCCTCCCAAATAACCGCCTGGCTATTGCAGTGCAGAAGTTAGTGGTCGGGCATTGGAAAAAAAATGCAAAAGCATGACCAAATAAATGTCAATTTTAGAAATGAAAGGGCGAGGAAACACTCAGCAGGCAGACGCGCCCCCAAGCGGCGTCTACATTGATATCAGCATTGTTCCCCTCTATAAATGACCCATGTTTCCGCCGAAATAATTAAGTTGCTGAACGTTGGGAAAGGTGTACTTTTATTCAATTAAAATCCAAATGGATGTTTACTGCCTTTTTGAAGGGAAAATAGTCCTGAAAAAAAAAGTTTGACAAATTCACCACTAGAGAATTAAAAAAAATATGATATCAAGTTTTTGCTTTTTCAAAGTTTATAATCAGGTGTTATGACTATTTAAAACGTTTTGGCGGTTCCAAAAGAGCTGCCGAAACTAAAGATGGTACAAAGAGTTGTTTCACAGTAACAGTTCTAACTCTGACTGCTACTGAAGAATATATGTTATCCTAAACTGTGATTGTGATTCTAAACTGGGACTGAATCTGATTGGTTGATTGTAAAGTATCTCTTACCCAATCGTAGCAACGGAATGCTCGTATTGATGTTTTAAACTCCTTTAGTATATACCTTCGTAAGCGTAATGTACGGCTCAGTTAGTAGTGTCGCGGCTTACAACGCCAGGGAACCCAGTTCGAACCTACTTTTTCTTTTCGTCCAGAACAAATGAAATATCGTTTAATTTTTTAAAATTTAATCAAACACAATACCACTCAATAAACCTACAATTTTAATTGAATGAAACATTTTCCGCCTATTAGCCGTATTTTATATTAAGCCCGTTATTTCTTTCTCTAAAGATACTTTTCCCCCTCAATAAACTATTTCAGACATTTTTTTCTCTTCCTGACAATGATGGATTGTCATTTTGAGCTATTATGCGCAGGTAACTTAGAAGCCCCTTGCTCATAACTGGTTTTTGCTGATTAAATATATCGATATTTTTATTTCATATAAATTAAATAAAATTTCATAATTAATCAAACATTAAAATCAAAATATATGCATACGAATACTTGATGAATTTGCTTCTAATTGAATGTAAATTATTGAATTTTAATTATTAAATAATTCTCATACCTATATTTTTCTTTTAAAAACATTTAAATTAATCACTCTTATTTAAAATATTGGTTAGTTGAAGAAAAAAAATTTACACCGTATGTGTAACAAGACATTACATTTGATTCCTTTCATTTGATAATCTGGAGGTACTGAAATCTTCACACACACACAAGGAGTAACTGTTTCAAAACATTAAGTAATTTTTCTAAATCTCTAGTAACATCCGAATCCATTTGTGTTTATAAAACTCAAATCTAAAATTAACTATTTTCTTTTGCCAAAGCAAATATTGTTTTCTATAATTTTTATAAATTCATATGCATAAAATATGTATAAGGGATTGTCTTCATATTAAATTGCATACAAACACACAATTTTGGTGAAAAATTCCGAATTTATATCAAAATTTAGCCTCGAATGCCATATTTCAAGTCATTTAATTTATATTTAAATTTTTAAAATTATTATGATTGCATTTCATTCACATTACTTTCACACACTTTTAAAACTCTTTCTTCCCTTTGTTAATACCTATAATTCAACTTTGAATTCTAAAGCATGGCTAAATGTAGGTAAAATTGAAGAGAGTGAAATTGTCTTACAGAATAAAAGAAATTTCACAGTGTAAAAAATCAGCATGAACATGTAGCCATGTTCTTATTCTATTCACTAGCGAAATGAAATAATCATCTTCTGCCCCCCCCCCTGATTTAGACTCATTCAATGTATAAAGTCTTTCAGAAGCATCTACTTTTACACACATTATTCATTTTTTTAGAATTAAAAACAATTTACAAGGGGTTGAAAAGAAAATTTTTATGTTTTAACAAAACCAACAAAATAGAAAAAAAAAATTTCTAGCTCATGTGTTCTTTACAAAAATACAACTTAATAAATAATCAGAGAAAGTTGAAGAACAATAATTAATTTTTCATTTAAAATAGCTAATTTTAAAAACGCTTTCTTCTAAACTTTCCTTTAAACTGTTGAGCTTATTTATGTAGCCAAATGCGCGGCAACCTGGTGTGTCATTAAGCCTCCTTTAGCATCCGGTTGAAAATCCTAATCCTCTAAAGAAACTCGAATCCGTCACAGAGCCCCACCCCACGGCCCACACTACTTCGAGGGACTCTGCTTTTATTCAGAAAGCAGTTTACTAGTAGTGTTTTTACAAATAAAAGTTGTAACTGTTATCGAAACTGTAAATTATTAGTAACTGTCATCCAAAATATTAACAGCTATCGATAACTATTATTGCGATAGCAGTAAAGTAAACGAATTTAAACAGTTAATAACAGTTAAATGTTTATGGGGATTTCTGTCTATAAGAATTATTATGTTCAGTTGCTAACTGTTTGTGTCACATGCTAATAACATAAATGTCGGAATGTCTAGGCGCCAACCTGCCCACGTTCCAAAAAGCGCGGGAAACATTTCCCAAAGACCAATCGGAGCACTTCCCGCCAGAAGGCGCGAACCCCGCAGACTGACTCCGAGCGATTTGATGTTAAGACGTGGCTTTGCACGGACGTGCCACCAGGATGTTAATCCCACTATGATTTGATGTTTAATCTGATATTTGTACATAATTGACCCCTGTAATTAACCCCCCTTTTCCCCTAGATTTTATTAAAACAATATTTAATTGTAACGATGCTCTCATCAATTCACTTCTAACATATTAATCCACAACATGGGGGCTCAGGCCTCCCGTTGCCTCTCAATCGTAAGCTAAGTAGCTGCAAGCTGTAAAGCTAAGTTGTGCAACGCCAAGTGTTAAGAAGATACGACGATCCGAATGGATAACGACGATGCCACTTTGCGATGCCTACAAATGGATACATTCTGTCTATGGTGCCTACAAGTGAACGAGATTTGACGAGCCAAAAACGACGGAGATTCTAACCAGGACTATATGTGAGTGTTTTCTGTTCACATTTTTTCGATTTCATTGCATTTACATTGAAAATGACGACTCTTGGAACAATTCCACATGTTGCTTCATCCATAAAAACGTCGAGCACGAAAAACGTGCAAATGCTGCATAAAATTCTATTTCCGAATACAGAACTTGACAGAAAATGTCGACAAAATCTTCGTAATTTTTCTGGTTTTTCTGATGATACAGACTTTGACTCTATCAAGAGTAAAATTCTGGAAGATTTCTCACTTCCACAACTGATTACAATTTGCAATATTTTGCACATTGAAATTTTAGAAGACAAATCCCTTTGCTGCGACGCGATAATTACTTCTTTAAAAGATTTTTCACTTCTAACTTCGAATGATGATTCAGGCGGCGAAAGCGAAACGGAACAAGAAAATCAAAGTTCTTTTTCCCAGCGTGAAAGTTCTGCATTCACGAATTTAAATGTGTCAGCAATTGGTCAAGGCCACGAGCAAATGCAGCGCTCATCGAAAGATACAAAACGCATTTCCGAAACCGCTTTTGATTTTGAACCAATGCGCAATCCTTTTTCCAACGATTCGCCGTCTCGCAAAAAAGAAGAAACTGTTTATCCTTTTGCGTCTGAAAATAAACAGAGTTTCAGCATTAATTTTTCTCTGAAGGATTTAGTTGAAACAATTCGACCTTTTTCATCCGAAGATAATTATCCCATTGAATTGTTTATCCAAGAACTCGAAGAACTGTTTTTATTTCATAATTTATCTAATGACATGCAAAAAATTGTTTTTACTAAGCATTGTCTATTGCACTCTGCAAAATTATATGCACAAACATTAAGAGGTATTGATACATTTGAAGCATTAAAACATTCTTTATTAGATGAATTTAAAACATGTATTTCAAGTGTTGACTTACATAATCTTTTGCGTTCCCGTAAATTAAAACCCGGAGAAAATTTATTTGCATATCTAATAGCTATTCGAGAAATTGCAAGTCGTGGTAATATTGATTGTGCTTCAACCCTTGAATATTTTATAAATGGTATACCTGATAATTCACATAACAAAATTATTTTATATGGTTGTAAGTCTTTTGGTGAATTTAAAGAGAAATTAAAAGTGTATGAGAAGTTGTTTAATGTAAGCAACCATAAAAAAGATTTTATTGATCACTCTTATCGCCCAAGGTATGATTCTAATAAAAGTCAAAATTATCAAAGATCCAAGCAATCTTCTAATGTTGCAAAGTCCACTAATCACTGTTATATATGTGGTAGTAAATTTCATATTTCTAATGAAACATAAAAGTAAAGGTTACAAATGTTTCTCCTGTAATGTATTTGGTCACCGTTCTGCAGAATGTCCCAAAAAAGCTGCTCAAACGCCAAAATTTACAAACTATTCCAGTGAACCAAAAGCTCAAGTTCATTCACTTGCTATTGAAGAACATTATCCCATAAGTCCCATGGAAATTGAAGTTACCCTTGGAACTGTCACATTTCGTAGTCTAATTGACACTGGAGCACAAGCTAGTTTAATAAACACTGATGTACACAAAGAAATTGGATCCCCACCACTTGAAAAATCCCAAATCACATTTTCTGGAATTGGTAACACCAAAGTTCACCCTCTTGGTTTTTTTCATGGTGATATCAAAATTGAAAACAGCAATTTTCCTTGCAAAATTCACGTTGTTCCAACTCATTCAATTCCCTACAAGGCAATCTTAGGAACTGACTGTATCCAACAAGCTGAATTTAAAGTGGGTAAAAATGGTATTTCTCTTATCAACGATGAACCAAATTTCCTTCTTAATGTTGTTAATGTAGTAGAAGATGTCAACTCCTTAGATCTTCAACATATAAAAAACAAAACAATCCGACAGAAGGTTGAACACTTAGTTTCAAATTACAAACCAAACAAAACCGAAAGTACCGACTTACAAATGAAAATCAGTTTGACGGATGAAACACCCATTGCACAGCGTCCACGAAGGTTGTCTATCGCTGAAAAACAAGAGGTAGACAAACAAATCGAACAATGGTTGAAGGACCAGATAATTTCTGAAAGTACATCCGACTTTAGTGCACCTATGGTTTTATGCAAAAAACCTGATGGATCAACGCGTATTTGCATTGATTACAGACTTTTGAATTCCAAAATAATCCGAGACAGACAGCCCTTACCGTTGATAGAAGACATTTTTGACAGCTTACAAAATGCTCAAATTTTTTCTACATTAGATCTCCGGAATGCTTTCCATCATGTTGACATACATCCAGATAGCCGCAAGTACACTAGTTTTGTAACTCACTCCAATCAATACGAGTTCAACAAGGTCCCATTTGGATTAAACAAAAGCCCTTTAATTTTCCAGCGATATATCCAAATTGTATTTCGTGAACTGTTAAAACAAGGAACTGTCATAATATACCTGGATGATATTGTTATTCCTGCTTCTGATGAAGAGGATGGTCTTCGTAAACTCAAACAAGTTTTCAATACCGCCTCAAAGTTTGGTCTTGAATTTAACTTCAAAAAGTGTAGTTTTCTCCAAAGAAAAATTGAATTCCTAGGTCATGTAATAGAAGATGGTACCATTCGACCCTCTGTAAACAAAACACGTGCAGTTCAAAATTTCCCTACCCCGAAAACTCAGAAACAAGTTCAAAGCTTTCTTGGTTTATCGGGATATTTCCGAAAATTTATTAAAGATTATTCACTAATTGCTAGACCCTTAAGTGACTTGTTAAGAAATTCTACTCCATTTCATTTTGGCCCCGAACAACGAAAAGCTTTTTTAATGTTGAAACAAGCTTTATCCTCCGATCCTGTATTACACCTATATCAACAAGGCTCACCTCTCCAACTGCATTGTGATGCAAGCAAACTAGGTTTTGGATCAATCCTACTACAAAAAGATTCTGATGAACACTTCCACCCCATTCAATATATGAGTATGAAAACATCACCTCAACAGGAAAAATACTCCAGTTATGAACTCGAAGTATTAGCAATTATAGAATCCCTTAAGAAGTTTCGACACTATTTAACGGGCACTAAATTCCAAATATTCACAGATTGTCAAGCGTTTCAGAAAACAATGACCAAGAAAGATTTAACCCCCAAAATTGCAAAATGGGCTTTATTCCTTCAAGGATTTGATTACGAACTATTACACAGATCAGGACAACAAATGCAACATGTAGATGCGTTAAGTCGCTACCCCGTTCTTGTGATTACACCTGACGAACTAACTCAAAAAATTAAAGAAACACAAGATAATGATGAGTTTATATCAGAAATTAAGAAAATGATAACAACAACCCCTTCAACTGAATTTTTCTTAAAAAATGGTATTTTGTTCAAAATGAACAAAGATGATGAACTCTTAGTTGTGCCACAAAGCATGCAAAAAGAAATAATTCAAAATGCACATTTAAAAGGACATTTCGCCTCACGCAAAACTGAATCAATTGTTTCACAAGACTTTTACATCCCAAATCTTACACATCAAGTGCAAGAAGTAATTTCGAATTGCATCCCTTGCATTCTATCCTCACGCAAAACCGGTAAACCGGAAGGACTGCTCAATCCCATTCCGAAAGGCGACGAACCCTTAAGCTGTTACCAATGTGATTTTCTAGGTCCCTTACCATCAACAAATAAAAATTACAAATACATTTTTGCAGTTATTGATGCATTTACAAAGTTTTTATGGCTTTATCCAACTAAATCTACTTCTGCTCAAGATGCACTTCAAAAGCTAACTCTTCAACAAACAACTTTTGGCAACCCCTCAAGAATCATAACAGATAAAGGTAGTGCTTTTAAGTCAACCGACTTTAAGAATTATTGCAACGAACAATCAATCGAACATATACAAATTACAACAGGAGTGCCACGTGGTAATGGTCAAATAGAACGAATGTTCGGTACATTAATCCCGATTTTCACAAAATTATCACTTAACGAACCCGAAAAATGGTTCAAATTTGCCCCACATATCCAGCGTATAATGAACAGTACAGCTCCCAGAAGCACAAAATTCACACCCTTTGAACTTTTGATCGGAATAAAAATGAAACAAAAAGAAGACCTACACATGAAACAAATTTTGGACGAAGAACACTTATGCTCCACAATAACAGAAAAACAAATTCTCAGAAACGAAGCTAAAACAAACATCTTCAAAATGCAAGAAGAAAGCCGACGACAGTACAATAAACACAGAAAAAAGGCCCACATTTACAAAGTTGGTGACCGTATCGCCATAAAACGTACTCAGTTTGGAACACTCCTTAAGTTACGACTCAAATTTTTCGGACCCTACGAAGTTACGGCAACACACCCTCATGATCGTTATGATGTTAAAAAAATTGGTCAACACGAAGGACCAAATGTAACTTCCACGTCAGCTGATAACATGAAACTGTGGTCAAGAAACTGATTTTGAACTTTAACTTTATTATCTTTGTCATTTTATTTGTATTATTTTTTATTTTTATGTCTCATTTTGAAAATGAAAACCTTTTCCGGAAAATTGTCAGCAAATCTATTGTGAATCTGTCAACAAGCCAACGAACTGTCACGTGAACATGTTTGCAAACCATGAGCATTTCCTGTGTAAATATTGACTGATGTCCACTCCTGTAAACGCCATCTACGATGTCCCATGGCAACGATGTATAGCTACATTAGCTATTAACCATGACCAATGGTTACGATGTTATTACGATGAAAAGCATACACGATGAGCAGACCACGATGTTCTCTTTGCTGCACCAGTGCATTTATCAGTCCATGAAAATTTCCCACAATGGAAGGCCGAAGCATTCCCAACATGCTCAATGTTGACAATCAATCTACAAATGCTGACATTGACAGATATTTTTTTTCGAACTTTTCCTCTTTTGTTTTTGCTTCTCGTTTCAGGTTTCTTCACTGCCCAGCGTGTCAGGAGGACCTGACATGTCAAGATGGACGAGTGTCGGAATGTCTAGGCGCCAACCTGCCCACGTTCCAAAAAGCGCGGGAAACATTTCCCAAAGACCAATCGGAGCACTTCCCGCCAGAAGGCGCGAACCCCGCAGACTGACTCCGAGCGATTTGATGTTAAGACGTGGCTTTGCACGGACGTGCCACCAGGATGTTAATCCCACTATGATTTGATGTTTAATCTGATATTTGTACATAATTGACCCCTGTAATTAACCCCCCTTTTCCCCTAGATTTTATTAAAACAATATTTAATTGTAACGATGCTCTCATCAATTCACTTCTAACATATTAATCCACAACATAAATGTAAATTTTTAACAGCTATTCTAATCGAAATGAAGACGATTCATATGTTTTAGAGAAAAACATATTTATTCCTCTCTTAAAACACCACATACAGGACAGTTGACATGACAAAACAGAGAAGCACGGCACAACACCACATAACAAATCTGACTCTACTCCGCAGTGCGATTGTCGCGCCACCACACGTGAACCACAATTGCAATTCGGGTGATCGTTCGCGACACAATGGCTGTAGAAAAGCCTATCACTTCAGTGATGTGTTAGAAAAGACCCGAGTTCAGAATACCGGTGGCTACGGAGTTTAAAAGGGGACAAGAAGTAAGAGGAATTGGAAAACAATGTAAAAGCATATTACCAAATTAATGTCAATTTGAGAAATGAATGGACGTGGAAGAACTCAGCCGGCAGAAGCGTCCCCAAGCGGTGTTTTCCTTGATATCTGCATTGTTCCAATGATCAAATGTTTCCGCTGAATAATTAAGTTGCAGAACGTTGGGAAAGGTGTATTTTTATCCAACTAAAATCCAAATGGATGTTTACTGCCTTTTTGAAGGGAAAATAGTCCTGAAAAAAAACGTTTGACAAATTCACCACTAGAACACACACAAAAAATATGATATTAAGTTTTTGCTTTTGTAAAAAGTTGTGTCGTCTGAATTACAGCCTTTTTAAAACGTTTTGGCAGTTCCAAAAGAGTTGCCGAAACATAATCAACATCAGAAACTATTGATATTACTAATAGGGTTATTCCATGCGAAAATTAGAAAAATCCTGTCGCCGTAGGGTGACGGATTTTCATGAAATTTGCTATAGGGGTTAAGTTTATGCATAAATAACGATATACAAAATATTTGGCTCAAAATGAAATTTTTTGAAGTTTAAGGACTTGAAACGTTGAAAGGCAGTTGTCAAATCGCTTGATGTTGCATGTTTGAAGATCTCTTTCTCAAAAACTACTTAACGTAGACAACAATATTTCATATTTTTCTAATCTATGAAGAATTATCTATTTGGAAACAACAATTTCAGACATCATATTTAAGGTAAAATTTAGTTGCGAATAATGGCAAAAATAGTCGATTTGGATAAAATTAAAATGTTTCTATGGGCTAAAGACTTCAGCCGAGTGAGATAGATGGCGCTCTTGCGCATGCCCAGAAGAACTTTGAGAAAAGGAAAGAATCGAATGAGTGGCGGGAGACGTGTGGGTTGTGTTTTTGAGAGTGATCGAGACTGAGATGTTTCGATTTTCATATACTACCTTTTCTATTTTGTGTTGTGTGTCGTGTTTGTATGTGTCTGTGAGTTCATTAAAATGGTTTAAACCAAAAAGGGAGTATTCCTTGTGATGGTAATTAAAATTTTGAGCAAGTCAGTACAATGGGCTAAAGGAAATTGAGCATCGTTCAAATTCATACCAGATACAGTGCTAAGTATGATAAAATTACTGCTGAAGTTTGGAAGTCGGCTTTTATTTCCTTCATCTTCCAAACAGCAAAGGAAAAGTATAAAATGGCGGTTTTCCACTTAAAATAGGCACACAAAATGAAATGAAAGACAGCTCTGACGAAAACTATATTTTGGGAAAATATAGTTTAATATGTCTATTACTTGTAAAAAAAATACAGGATTGTATTTTGAGTCCCAAAGGAGCAATAACAAAATTAGTGAAACGCAAAAATACGTTCTTGCCCTTCCAATCAATTGACGACTGAAAGTTTCGTCGCCAACGACTATTCGGATGTTCTGCGACGGGTTACCATATTCCATTAGTATTGCACTAACTGGAAATGTTTATTATCGCCAATCATAGCATTTCCTTTCCATTCTATGCATATTACTCGTTTAAAACGGCAACATGAAATGGAAACAATGAAACCCAAAATCAACAATGAAGTACCAAATTATTTTTAGCTTTAAAGGGAATTTTAAAAGCAGGACATCAAATCACAATTAAAAAAAGCTTAAACAATTAAAACCTTTGCTTGATTGTCTTCAAATTCACTTTCAATCTGATAAAGGTCTCTTGTTCAATGTCGTAGTTGCTTAAATTGAAATTTTCCTAGAGCTGCCGAATTCTTGAAATCTTTACTTATTTCACTAGTGATTGTGATAAATATGGAAAAATGTACATTTGGGAGAATCTAGCTTAACACACACAACGATGTTTAAATTCTGTTTTACTCTCAAAATTAGAGTTTACCTGACTAATAATGCTTAATATTTACAAAACGCATTTAATCTTCACTAGTAGTATTTAATACTTACGTTTCCAAAAGAAAAAGCAAATCGAAAAGACTTCTCTTAACAAAATTAACTTTCCACCTAATTATTTCACTGATGGAAACACTCCTTGGATTAAGCAAAAAGACTTTAAAAAGAAATTTCATGAAATTTTGCACGTGCACCATAATAACAGTTATATTTCATTCTTATACTGTATTTTTTATATTATTGGAGGTTATAATTCTTTATCAGCTGTGATGAAAAAGTAAAATTTACGTCTAATTAAATATTTTCCCGAGACAAAAATAATCAAATTACAATTATGAAAATTTCAGGACATATAATAGACATCTTGTCCTTTTAGATTGAATAGTTTTGATGTTCTTGGAGCTATCCCTCACAGTGAAATATGCATTTTTAAAAATTGAAAAATTGTATTTTTCCATAATTTTCAGTTTTAAATGTTTTTTCTTTATAAAGGAGCAGAAATACATTCACCAAATTACGCCACGCTATTTGTTAGGAAAGGCTCTTCATTAAGAATAATTTTTAATATTGTCTTTCTATTTCTAGAGATACTAGAGGAATTTGAAATTTCTAGCAAATTGGCAAAATTTCTATTTTCGTCGATCCCTCAGATTCAGCAATGACGGTTATTAAATTATATTCTGACGTTACCTAAGAAACCATTTTCTGAAGAATGCAATGACATGAAAATTTTAAATTTGTGTCTCTAACTTATTGGAATATAGGGTCGCAAACAGGCCACTTTTAGTGCTAGAAAATCTAAATTTGTGCGACGTTGAACTTTAAATGTCACTAATTAACAAAATACAGATTTCTGAAACCTAATATTTTGCAGTTGGTCAGTACTATATGTGACCTATTTAAAAACCGGTCAATTTTAGAAATGAAAGGGGGAGGAAACACTCAGCAGTCAGACGCGCCCCCAAGCGGCGTCTACATTGATATCAGCATTGTTTCCGCCGAATAATTAAGTTGCAGAACGTTGGGAAAGGTGTATTTTTATTCAATTAAAATCCAAATGGATGTTTACTGCCTTTTTGAAGGGAAAATAGTCCTGAAAAAAAAGTTTGACAAATTCACCACTAGAGAATTAAAAAAAATATGATATTAAGTTTTTGCTTTTGCAAAAAAGTTGTGTCGTCTGAATTACTTCCTATTTAAAACGTTTTGGCAGTTCCAAAAGAGCTGCCGAAACTAATAGTTATTTAGTAGTAACAGTTCTAAATTTGGCTTACAAAGCTAAAGAATTCAGTTCCCCCCCTCATTACTTTTCTGGTACTAACATCCCTAGTTTCATGTATAAAATTTTGAAACGATTTAATTCACATAATGGCGGGGCCAAGAGTTAAGCCCGTGGTAGAAGGGCAGCCGAACTAAATGATTGATAGTGAGCGCACGGATGGCCTCTACTGGACAAGACAACGGTGGCAATGGCGAAATGTGAAAGGCACATGGAGGCGTGTAGTTCATTCATGTGTAGCCTTCGGCGAACAGTAGTGGCAGATAGCGTCTTGAAAAGAAATAGAAAAACCTACATTTGAGGAAGTAAATATGTGTACTTCGGAAACATTGTCAAAGATCCACTTGTTCACGTTTTGATCTTGCTTTTACTCATGCGTGTTGACCAGCATGTTCTGCGGTCAACGTATTTAATTACTTCGAAGGGAAAACGGTATTAATATTATTTCTTACTTTTTGATCTATACAAAAACCATAATTATTTGTACTGGTAAGAACAAGCGCATATAAATATTCCTGAACGAATTTTAATATTTTTCCAAAACAAGCAATACAAAATATAGTGTGACGCATAAATTCCAAACTTCACGGGATAGTTTGAAGGTACAATAGGTAACGAGTTTCTCTCATCACATGTAACTCGTTTCGTTATCTAAATTCACATGATTTCTGTAGTGTTAAGTTGTCATTTGGGAGTCAATTTCTTTCACCAACGTTTACCAAACTCTGCGATTGGGAATTTTTTAAATTTTGTCAGGGATATTTTCTTCCAATTCAATGGATACGTTTTTCTTTTAATACGCCATTGTACGCGCAATTGAATGTAGTGCCATCTGGTGCACTGTATTTTCAATCCAGTTCGCTCTTAATCATATCTCGCTTTATTAAATCGGAGAAACGTGTAGCAATTTTTACCACATGCCTTCAGATATCGTGCTACAAGAACAACAAAATCCGGGAAGAACTCGGAATTCTTGAACTCAAAGAGTTTTTCGGCCACATCAGTAAAAAATTCTATAAACCCTCAGTTGTAATGAAAACCAAGCAAAAGCACAAATCCCCAGATATGACCATCGTCTTCCTACTAATATTCACCGACACAGAGCCATTCTTAACTATAACAAGTTAATATTGAAACTATCCAATTCTTCTCTTCCTTAAAAACACCTTTAGCGCCATGCGAATGATGGCGTAGTGGATAAAGCCACTCTCTGAAGTGCGGTTTGTGCTGCGAAGGGAGACCCCGAGTTCGAACTAGACTGACGGGAAAAGTTTTATTTTTCGCTCTTAAATTTTTAAAAATAGTAGTTATTTACCATTTTGTCCCACTTTTTCTGTAAATATTTTTCACAGATTCTACTACCTAGTATTTTTTTAATTAAATTTAAAAAAAAATTATTTGATTTTTGCAGCATTTTCGATTCTGAAACTTGTGCATTTAGTATTGTCACTGTACCTTCACGCATATAATTACCACCTTCTGTTTAGCACTCGGCATCCTCGCACCAGCTCAACTACCAAGTCCCCGATCTATCAACAAAATTTAGCATTCTGCAAACTAAATACCGTTATGCTAAATATCATACCACCTGAAGATTGAGGGCCTCTTGCCCATATGCTTCTCATGACCACGCCACCCTTCCATTCAGACATCATCGTGGAAGTGATATGTATCTCATTAGCAACTCAACTTTTCTCTATTCACAGCTAGTTTGTGGGCACGAGAACAAGTATTAAGTAGTGAGTTTCATCGCAAATGACTCTTTATTCTACGGAGTCATACATTCTACATGAGGTCTGTAGTGCTAACCTGTACAGTCGCGGAAAAGAAATGAAGCAGTCCACCCTATTTCGAGCACTATTCATAGCAGTGCAAATTTGAAGGTACCATTTGTATGGATTAACGTCCTCTATAAATTTATATAGAAAGATATCGCGTAATAGTATGCTTTCATATCAAATTTTGCATAAACAACAAAATTCCCAATGCCAACACCATGTTTCGATACCTTAGTCAGATTCTAAATCGTCAAATTAGAATAAATATGAAATTACAGGAAATTATTTTTGTTATACCTAGTAATATTTCTATGTGAAAGATGTTGTTCCTTTCAGGGATCATTTCTACAATGAAAGTTGCTATTTATAGATTAAGAATATTTGTAGCTAACAAGGAACTGTTCTTTTGATGCTTGATTAAAGAAGCCTATAAAGAAACAAAAAAGAAAGCTACATTCTAGACATAATATTCGTTTTTAAATAAGAAAATTTGAGATTTGCTGTAATTCCGACAGTCTAAATAACAGTGTTTACATGAAATAACAGTTAGCCTATGTTATCGAAATTTAATAGTTAGTCAAAACGTATAGTGAAAAATATTACCAGTTATCGAAAAATGTTTTTGCGTTTGCAGTAAAGCAAATTAATTCAAGCAGTTAATATTAACTGTTTATATCAATTTCTAAGTCAGTAACGATAGTTATGTTTAGTTGTTACTTACGTGCTACTTGCTGATAACAAAACTGTTCGAAAAATAGATAAGAATAACCGTTTTTCCAAGTTAGCAATAATAATTACCAAGGTTATCGTAAAATAAATTTAGTCAATCTGAAGAACTACCAGTAAGCTATGAAAAAACATTTTCTAATAAAACTAATGAGTAAAAACCGATTCGTGAAATAAATCAATTTTAAAATTAAAATCCCTAAAAGTTTTGAAACTATGCAATATGTAATAAAGATAAAACACACATAATTTATTCAATTTTTCTAAAATACTAATCAAGATGTGAATGTAGAGATTTTCTCTAGAACTCAGAAATTCATAAGCTGTGGGAAAGTATGCTATTTTTTGAAAACTATAGTGTAAAACTTCTATTTGTTCTAAAAATACATTATCTGACAAAAATTTCAAAGAATGAATATTGAAATTTTACGTTGAAGCAATTAAATATCACGCTTTAAAAATGAAACATTCAGTCGCAAAAGTTTCACTTACATCACTATATTTCAGATTTTTACAGGGTAACTCCGATTTTTGATAACAGATTCTGATTTTTTTGGATCGAGATAGCCGAATGATTTGACAAAATACATTTATTTTGGTCAAATCTATGTGAGTTATCAATGGTTGAAATTTAGAGCGTCTAATGTTAAATCAGTTTTCTCATGGCTTACAAAATAATCAGTTGATCAAATTAATTATTATGTTACATTATCGTTTCTGTTCGACCACCATATTTGCTAAGAAAAACCAGCCATCTCAGCATTCGTACACTAATCAGTTTTACCAAACGAAGTCAATGTCTAAAATATGACAACGTCCACATCGATCAAAAACAGAACTCTGCAAACAGATCAAAACAGAACAAGCGCATTGCTTCAAATGCAGGTGGCGATTGCTACTAGAACACGAAGTCATTTAGACTCTCTTCAAAATAGTTCATTTAAATTAGTAGCCAACCAATTGTTTAATATATCAAGAAATGCAAAAGAAATCCCCAGTAGAATACTCCGAAAGAAAGATATGCGCAACTTATCATAAATAGATTAAAAGAAAGTAATTTACTATTTATTTTTTAAAATGTTAGTCACCACTATTTTGTTTTATAAGTTTGTCTTATATATTACATCAGTTTTCTAGAGCATTAATGTGGAATCATAAACTCACCCATGTAAACGGTGAGAGTGATTGCCACATTCCGAAAGTACCAAAATTAGTTCTCTTTCCAGCTAACAAGTTTCCTTCGGGTACGGACCAGACCATCCAAGTGAAATTTCTAGGTCATTTCTGATTCTAAACCTGGCGACTTTTTTTGTTAGGAACGACCATTCTAAAGGGCAGTCATACTACTACAGCAAGTGTCCCGCCTCTTCTGAGGGGCCCCCTGTAGCCCGGTTGGAGAGTAGCGGACTAGCAACTGGAGGGTTGCAAGTTTGAAATTCGGTCCAGTCAAAGACCGTCGGGTACGTGGGACTGGTGCATGTTTAATCTGTCGTGGCCTACAATGTCCCCACGTTGGCGTGGTGCGGAAGTTTGGAGAGTGGGATGCGAGCTCAGATGTTGATCTCGTCACCTGGCCATGGTTCAAAATTACGAGAAGTTGTGCTTAGTTCTTTCCCTTCGGGGTTGATCCCGGACCGTCATCAATAACCCGTTTTGTTGTGCTCCAGTGCCTCGCTAATTCAAATACTAATCTACCTCTTATGGGGGACAACAGGAGCAACATTCACCCATTCCACAATGTCTAATAGAGCTGAACTAGAGCAATCTTGATTTCACTTAACCCTGCAAGTGGTTTAGACGAGATATAGCGTCCATAAAGATATGACCAATATCACAAGTGACGAGATATCGTCTCTAAGCCGATTTTTTAATGACTAGATCAAGATCTGGTTAATTTTCTTCTAATGACGAGATATCTCGTCTATCAAGATTTGGTAAGTTTTGCCAAGTGATTGTTTTTCTGATGAGATACCCCGTCGAAACAACGACCAGGAGGGTTAAAACACTTGGAGGCTTCGATGTGGGAGTCTGGTTAATGACAGCCTCCTTGCATTGCAACACATGCAAATTTACTATGCAGTAAGGAATCCTACTTTCAATGCGACAATAGAACTTTCGAGGCTTTCAATATATTTCCTGGCACATCTCATGTGTATATCTTCTCACTTGAGGATACCCGGTAATGAAATGGTGGACCGGCTGTAACCTAAATTTGCCCGTAGGAAACTCACTTAACTTTGACGAAATAGACTTCTAGAACAGTAAAGAAAGAAAGTCATAAGGAAGCGAACGACGAGTGAATTTTCCATGGAGCTCCTGGGTCGAAGTGGCCCTCTGTCTTCAGATTGCAGTCTTGAGTTCAGAATACGATAGGGTTAACAGAAACCTTTAGCTGTGTAACAAGGTCTTGGGCGTCGGGTTATCATGGGGATTGCAGTTGATGCTGTAAGAGAAGGCATTACAATGGCTGTAGAAAAGCCTATCACTTCAGTGATGTGTTAGAAAAGTGAAGGTTTCTCCCCTTTCAAAACCACTCTGATGGATCCTACCTTTACCCTTCAGTAGCCTTGCTTTTTACAATCTCTAGTTTCAACTGCTTGAACAGCCGAAACTGATTTTAAATGGAAAAATCTCCAATCCTTAAACACAAATTTGTGTAAATCTATATATATAATATTTCTTTTATCACTAAAGGTGACTTAATCAAAAATGATTATTTTCTCCTAAAAAAAGGCAATAAACATCCGTTTGTGTTTGAGTTGGATAAGAAATCACCTTTCCAAACGCACTTCTACTTAATTATTTCGGCGGAAAAATTGAACATTTATGGGGGGGGGGGGTTATGGGCAGATTTCAAGGTATACACCGCTTGAGGGCGCCTTTGCCGACAGAGCGCTTCCACGCCCATTCATTTCTCAAATTGACATTCATTTGGTCTTATGCTTTTGCATTATTTTTCGAATGCCCGACCACTAACCTTTTCGCCACTGTAAAAGCCAAACAGACGATTTTTTTTTTTTGGGGGGGGGGGTTACACCCAATATGTAGGCTGCTGTTGCTCCTTACAGGGACTATCAACAATTGTATACTTACTAAATGGAATGCCACCAGAGACCTAATGAGTTTGTAAAATGCACGTTTACGAACTGGAAATGCACTGTACATGTATTTTATTTTACAGAAACAAACAATATGCAATTTTCATTGCGTACAGTATAGTACATATTGTTACATGAACTTACGCTCTAGACGTACATACATATCGAAATTTTAAAATAGTCTGTCATTTTCTTTTGTTTCTTCGAGGCTCGTGCTTTCTGAGCAGCAATGTTTGGTACTTTACGTAGAAGTATAGTATGTATGAGTACAGTATGTATGTGTGTACGTACAAAAACTTTTAATATTTAATTAATTAACTTTTAATAAAACGGACTGACGGTTAACAGAAACTGACGGTTAAAAGAGTGACGGTTAATCGAAGTTTCACTGTATCGAGTTTTCAACTCGCAACCCTCCGATTGCTAACACGATCTGCCAACTGGGTTACCGCGGCCTCGGCGTGTGATTGAATTCGGATAGATTATGAGCACTGGGACTGGATATATAATTTACGGAGTGCCCGCTGCGAAGCAGCTCACCTCCTTATCGAAAAATTCAGTAGAGAAAGTTCAGAAAATGGATTACTTTGATGATTAAAAATAAGGGTGGGAGGGGATGAATATCTTAATTAATCAGCGGAGCCAAATTTAAAAGACGCCCCGACGTCTGATGAATTTGCGAGGAGATTAGCGTAATAATTGTGACATTTTATAATTATTAGGCAATGATATAATTATGAATTTTTAGTTTTAAACAAATTTAAAAAAAACTTTTAAATATTGCTGATCAAGATTTTGCCGTCCAGCTTTCTCTCTGGTGGTATCGCCTCTACTCGTTCTTAGGATTTGCAATGCTTTTAACTTTATTTTAAAACCAAATTTTACAAAATGGAAAGCAAAATTTCAAATGTGTGGACATATTTCACTGTGAAAAGGAAATTCGGATCGGGTGTGTCATGTTCTCTATAAGTTGAAAAGGTATCTCATTAAGTCAGGTATTACGATTTTAAAGACATCTCGGAAATAAGAATCCCACCATAAAACTAATGTGTTGAAAAGCGAAAGTGATTTTTTGACTTGTATTTTTTGTTTTAAACGTGTTTAGATAGATCATATAATATTAACCTGTTTTTCAAACCAATTTTACTTTCCAAGTTGTAATTCCGGTATGCGTTTTTTGTGTTTATAATCTTTTATAAAGGGAAACTCCCTATTGCATAACGTGATTCAAAATTACCTGGTGTTGTCCTCGGATCTTTCTCTTCGGGATAGATCATGAACCGTCGTTTTATTGACTTAAATGACCATTTTGTTGACTTAAAAATGACATTAAAATCTAAAAAAATTATTACTTTCGCTTGCGTATTTGTTTTGTCCTAGGCACCTCATATCTGTTTGGGAAACTACTTGAGATGATTCAGATGTGGGACATTATTAGTTGCCACTAGGGAGAGAATTCAAACGTTTCGATTTGCAAGAACGTTTTCCAATTTACGGAAAAATTCTGATTTTCTTTTCTCAATTACTGACAGTTTGGCGCAGCTTGAATCGACTTTCCCCTTGGGCCATAAAAAAATCAATCAACCGAGAACAATACGAAGACCGAGTCATTTGTATTTTTTTATATATGCATGCCTATATACGAAGTACTAACAAAGATGACGTCAACAGTATTCGGTCCCTGTCAATCGCGAAAACTGCGGGCGCCACATAGTCTACGAGGAGGAATAGGGCTTGCACATTTCGAGTAGATACATTTGAGAACAGCACAGGTTAAAGAACAGTTCTTTTAAAAAGAACGGAATATCGAAGAACTGTTCGCCGAAAAGAACAGTATTTCCCATAAATACTCTTTGTACCATCTCGAGTTTCAGCTGCTTGAACAGCCGAAACTGATTATATGACCAAATTAAATTTCTATTCATAAACACAAATTTGTGTAAATCTATATATATATATATATATATATATATATAACATTTCTTTTGTCACTAGAGGTGACTTAATCAGAAATGATTATTTTCTCCTAAAAAAGGCAATAACCATTCGTTTGTGTTTGAGGGTCAGTAGTATACCGGCCCGTATATGCGGCGGAAGTGACGTCATCCCACGTGACCAGAAGTGGGCGGGGTCATGTGACGTCACAGCGTGACGTCATCCAAAAGCGGAAGTGACGTATTGTTTGTTTACATTTGGACTTGGATTTTTTTTTGTCATCGACTTCGTGCAGGCGTTGAGTTGTTTCAAGATGGCGTCGTTTCGTTACCATGGTGATGAATCACTCGTAGTGCCATCTGGTGGAGAAATTTGAAACTCTATTATTTTTAATTTAAAAGGAATTTCTTGGATTCGAACCCGGGACCATAGGATCCGAGGTCAAGCGCGCTATCCGTTAGGCCGTAAGAGAGTTAACTTATGATGGTGAATTAATGTAGTGTTGGATTTTTCTCTCTTTTGGACTTGTATTTTTTCTTAGTATTAGGAATGCGTTATTTTTAGAAAATGGTTTGAATAATTGCATAGGGGTTTTAATAAATGCTTTTTCAAAATGACTTATGGCGCCATCTGGTGATTTTAAAAGTAATTAATCTAAGGAACGAATTGATTTCTTAATGTTTTTACTTTATTCATGATTAGTGACGTCAGTGTGTTTACGTTTGGGACTTGGATTTTTTTTCCTTCTGAGATTTCGATGTGACGTCACGATTATGTCCATCGAGCAAGTCTGAACTTGAAAAAGTCTACTCACAATTCTTTATGTTATGAGTATGGTAAATTGTTTACAGATCGTGAAGGCTAGGCATATTTCCGTCGATTGGAAAATGAATTAACGTATTAAAAAAAGACGAAATTTAGAAATTTTAGGTCAAAAATATACTGTGCCTTGTCAACTTGTAGCATACGAAGACGAAGGAATAAGCTATACTTTTAGCGGGTCTTCTATTACAGCCAAGCCTTGATCTCCTAAAGTATTGGAAATAAAGGGAGAAATGGAGCGAATAATTGGTGCAAGATTTAATTTTGAGTTGGTGAAGCGTTATAAAGATGGTAAGGACTGCATAGTTGCGCCAATAAAAACAACGAGAAGGACTTGGAACTTTATGCACCCATAGCGTCTGTTTCATTTGGACAGAAAAGGCAATTTGTGTTTTCTAGAAAGAACTACAATTCTTTAAAAATTGTTCTGGAAAATGGAAGCTTGCTTGAGATGAAGTATCAAACAAACCAATTTTGGTTTCACAGCTTGCCCCGTGCATTATGCCCTAGAATAAATTTAACGTTTCGTAAAATTCTTGTATAAAGCAGCGATAAACCACTTATGTGCCCCCGAACTAGAACTCAGTGTCGTACACTAGACGATATTTGGACAAAGTTGCAATTGATCTTTGCCTTTCAGAATAGTATTTTTATAAATGCTTACATCTCGTTTTTAAATTAATTTTTAGCGTGTCTTACCACATATACTGTATTTTGGATTATTTGGTTTTTTTATTACATGGTTTCATAAATTTTCTTTTAAAATGCAAGATCTGAAATGAAATTTTTCTTTGCTATATAGATTTATGTTTTTTTTTAAGTTAGATGTATTTACTCAAAAATTAATTATACATTAGATGCTATAACACCTATTTTATAGCAGAAATTTTGTTTTAAATAATATACACTTAAGTAAGAGTAAAATTTTTGAAACTTTACGAGACAAATACTATGAATATGTTTTCTTGTACATTTGAAGAAGTTATAATAGTATAAAAAAACCATTTATTCTATAAATCTAAATTAAAATGTTATTTTTTAATTAATCTTTCCTTGCATATTATTTTTACTTTGAATAAATCTTCATAAATTTTAGTGATTTAATTTATATTATATAGATTTACAAACCTGTTTTTGGATGAAATATAAGGATTTAATATTTTAAAAATTAATGTTTTTACTTAAAATTAATTATATATTAAATACTATTACACATATTTTTAATGTTGAAGATTTTTAGAAAACATTTTACAATTGAAACATATACATTAAATATTATGACAAACACTTAAATGCAGATCCATAAGGGAATATTGGAAATCTTTTTAATGCTTACACCTTTTCTATTCTAAATAAACTTTTGCTTGTCTTACACTGTATTTTGGATTATTTGGGTTTTTTTTTATTACATGGTCTTATAAATTTTCTTTTTAAAATGCAAGATCTGAAATGAAATTTTCGTTGATTTTAAGATTTATGTTTTACTCAAAAATTAATTGTACATTAGATGCTATAGCACATATTTTATTGCAGAATTTTTTAATATTATACACATAAGTGAGCGTAAAATTTTTGAAACTTTACAAGACCCATATTATGAACATGTTTCCTTACACATTTGAAGTAGTGAAAAATAGTATTAAAACCCTTTATCCTGTAAAATATAAATTAAATATTATTTTTAATTAATTTTTCCTTCCATATTATTGTTTACTTTAAATAAATTTTCATTCATTTTAGTGATTTTTAGAAAACGTTTAACAATTGAGAGAGAGAGAAATATATACTTTAAATATTATTACAAACATTTAAATGCAATTTGCTTTCTATTTTTTAATTTTACAATTGAGACATTTTTAAAAGTTTGGTTCTTAAAGTGCGTTTTATGCATAGTAAAAAAATTATTATAAAAACCTGTAAGAGTAAAAAGAATTTTATACATTAATTTGAAACTTTACAAGACCCATACCATGTTTCCTTGCACATTTGAAGTAGTGAAATATAGAATTAAAAACCATTTGTCCTTGAAGATCTAAATTAAAAGTTCTTTTTCTTTAATGCTTTTGCAAACCACACATTTTACTAAATATGAACTTCCTTTTATTTATTTGAAATCCTTATGCACATCGTACAATTTAAATTGCACAGCAAAATACCAATACTGTACGAAGCTATGAAGTATTTTACAAGATACTTTGTACTGTTTTCTTAATTTTAAGTGTTCTACATTGCTATATTAAATGGATAGTAAGTGGGTTTTCTGTTTTTGAAAATAATGTGTGCACATCTGTGCTGCTAAGCAAATTAACTTTTGCCCTTTTCTTGATATTAAATGCATAATCTAAATATTTACTCACACCGCTGATAGTTTTACCTATGAGTAAAATTAAATAATAGCTGAAAATTTTAAGTATTAATGTGAATTTTAAAATGAACAAAAATTATTGAAATAATGGATTAAATCTGAATTCTATGTATTCTTAAAACAATCTCTGCAAATCCAGCAGACAATTCTTAAACAGATTGAAGGAAGCTACATGGAAACAAGGTAAATTATAACACTTTTTAATAGTAAAAACATTATGATTAATATTTTTTACAAAAATAATACATTGTAGTAAAAAAAAGAACTTATTTTTACATACTTGCATTTTTTTAAGAGACACATATTTCCGACAAGCCAATTATTCAATGCCATCACCTCACAGCTATGGGGCAATGCAAATTATTTTTGTGATGACCACATTATAGTTTTTGGATATCTTTGTTGCTACTTAGAGCACATAATGCATAGAATTTGGGACACCCATATTGTTCCAAGTTGATATTCGGAATATTCAATGCATCTAGGCGTTTCTTTTCCACACAACCACCTTTGTAAGCAATTAGGTACTGAGTGGCCCTCTTGGTCTGCTCGTACAATTCTAAAAGCTTAGTCTAGACTTTCTAAGGGAGCACAATTTGCTATGTCATGGAAATGAAGTGCACATACGTAATTTTTAACATATCACAGTTGTACGATTTTGGCACTAAGTTTATGCTCAGACGATAAGTGAAAACGAATACTTGAAGCTACTTGCGATTTTTACAGCATTGTATACGTATTTACATACTAAGAAACTTTTCTTGAGTCTGAAATCCATCAAAATCCACAATTGCACAAATATTAAGCATTGCTATTGAAAAGCGTTAGCTGTTCTTGGAAAAATAATTGTAAACTGGAGGCCACGAAGAACTGGACTATATAACACCATACACTTACTAATCATACTAATCAGTAAAGTTAAAATTTATCTTTTGCGTTCCATTGTTACTCACAAAAGATAAGACTAAGTGAAGAATGTACATACTCAGAAAACATGTGTTTGTGATAATGCACGAAATAAAATTTTATGTTGTAATACAAGATTTTAACGAAAGGATATACTTAAATGTGCGTGTGATTTTTTTTACTCTACCACGTTTATGCGCTCTGAATGCAATTCAATTCTACGACTAAACTTGAGCAATTAAAAAAACATAACCAAATATAATTTATAAGATAAACGTATTTTGACTTTCTTTAAAATGAGAATTTTAAAGTATACTGAATTCTCTTAATTCTGCAGTTTTATTTTTTCTAAAATTACATCAACAAATTGAATTATTTATTTGTGGGAACACACAAGTCTTTGCCTTTGTTGAAAGGAAACTAGTATCTCTGACAAGTATCAGATTTTTAAAAATTGAGTAAAAGAACCTTTTTTCATGGGATTTAACTCAATCTGCTCCATAATTTTATACTTAAAAGTAATAGAGCATAATATAGTTAAGGAAAATGAATAACCATTATGCAAATTTGAAGCCAAAAGTTCCAAGAATGTCTATGCGTCTATCTACGTTTAGAGATTGGCCAACGCACAGACGTTGACATTAGGGACCTAGCCAAAAACGGACTGTATTATACCTGTGTCTTGGACGTGATCAGGTGCTATTGGTATGGCGAAGGGCTTGAAAAATTGGTAAAAAGAAGATGTAGTGAGATACAAACCCAAAGTTTTATCCAAAATGTTTGGTAGCCCATAGATGAAATTGTACAGGTGCTGGATGAAATCAACAATAATATCAATGGTTTTATAAAAAAAACGATGTATAGCTTTACCCCTTATACAACGACAAGGACGAACGACTGTAACATTTGCAAGGAATCGGAAAATGAATGCTACTTTACAGCCTTGCGGTCATCTGGTGACATGCATGAGATGTACGAAGAGTCTTTCAACGTGTCCTATGTGCCGAACCAATATTTTACATAAAATTAAAACGTACAATTGTCACTAAACTGTCTATTTATTAGTACATGTAGTAGATGCAATTTCAAGTGATATACTGAACATGGTGAGGAAGAAAATTCAATTGTAAAAGGGTGGTATTGAGTTGAAAATTGTTAAATTGGCACAAGTGCTTCAGTAAAAAGAGTCTTAAGGTTTTAGAGTCTCAAACTTCCTTACTAATCTTTTTACTGAAGCACTTGTGCCAATTTAACAATTTTCAACTCAATACCACCCTTTTACAATTGAATTTTCTTCCTCACCATGTTCAGTATATCACTTGAAATTGCATCTACTACATGTACTAATAAATAGACAGTTTAGTGACAAATGTACGTTTTAATTTTATGTAAAATATTGGTTCGGCACATAGGACACGTTGAAAGACTCTTCGTACATCTCATGCATGTCACCAGATGACCGCAAGGCTGTAAAGTAGCATTCATTTTCCGATTCCTTGCAAATGTTACAGTCGTTCGTCCTTGTCGTTGTATAAGGGGTAAAGCTATACATCGTTTTTTTTATAAAACCATTGATATTATTGTTGATTTCATCCAGCACCTGTACAATTTCATCTATGGGCTACCAAACATTTTGGATAAAACTTTGGGTTTGTATCTCACTACATCTTCTTTTTACCAATTTTTCAAGCCCTTCGCCATACCAATAGCACCTGATCACGTCCAAGACACAGGTATAATACAGTCCGTTTTTGGCTAGGTCCCTAATGTCAACGTCTGTGCGTTGGCCAATCTCTAAACGTAGATAGACGCATAGACATTCTTGGAACTTTTGGCTTCAAATTTGCATAATGGTTATTCATTTTCCTTAACTATATTATGCTCTATTACTTTTAAGTATAAAATTATGGAGCAGATTGAGTTAAATCCCATGAAAAAAGGTTCTTTTACTCAATTTTTAAAAATCTGATACTTGTCAGAGATACTAGTTTCCTTTCAACAAAGGCAAAGACTTGTGTGTTCCCACAAATAAATAATTCAATTTGTTGATGTAATTTTAGAAAAAATAAAACTGCAGAATTAAGAGAATTCAGTATACTTTAAAATTCTCATTTTAAAGAAAGTCAAAATACGTTTATCTTATAAATTATATTTGGTTATGTTTTTTTAATTGCTCAAGTTTAGTCGTAGAATTGAATTGCATTCAGAGCGCATAAACGTGGTAGAGTAAAAAAAATCACACGCACATTTAAGTATATCCTTTCGTTAAAATCTTGTATTACAACATAAAATTTTATTTCGTGCATTATCACAAACACATGTTTTCTGAGTATGTACATTCTTCACTTAGTCTTATCTTTTGTGAGTAACAATGGAACGCAAAAGATAAATTTTAACTTTACTGATTAGTATGATTAGTAAGTGTATGGTGTTATATAGTCCAGTTCTTCGTGGCCTCCAGTTTACAATTATTTTTCCAAGAACAGCTAACGCTTTTCAATAGCAATGCTTAATATTTGTGCAATTGTGGATTTTGATGGATTTCAGACTCAAGAAAAGTTTCTTAGTATGTAAATACGTATACAATGCTGTAAAAATCGCAAGTAGCTTCAAGTATTCGTTTTCACTTATCGTCTGAGCATAAACTTAGTGCCAAAATCGTACAACTGTGATATGTTAAAAATTACGTATGTGCACTTCATTTCCATGACATAGCAAATTGTGCTCCCTTAGAAAGTCTAGACTAAGCTTTTAGAATTGTACGAGCAGACCAAGAGGGCCACTCAGTACCTAATTGCTTACAAAGGTGGTTGTGTGGAAAAGAAACGCCTAGATGCATTGAATATTCCGAATATCAACTTGGAACAATATGGGTGTCCCAAATTCTATGCATTATGTGCTCTAAGTAGCAACAAAGATATCCAAAAACTATAATGTGGTCATCACAAAAATAATTTGCATTGCCCCATAGCTGTGAGGTGATGGCATTGAATAATTGGCTTGTCGGAAATATGTGTCTCTTAAAAAAATGCAAGTATGTAAAAATAAGTTCTTTTTTTTACTACAATGTATTATTTTTGTAAAAAATATTAATCATAATGTTTTTACTATTAAAAAGTGTTATAATTTACCTTGTTTCCATGTAGCTTCCTTCAATCTGTTTAAGAATTGTCTGCTGGATTTGCAGAGATTGTTTTAAGAATACATAGAATTCAGATTTAATCCATTATTTCAATAATTTTTGTTCATTTTAAAATTCACATTAATACTTAAAATTTTCAGCTATTATTTAATTTTACTCATAGGTAAAACTATCAGCGGTGTGAGTAAATATTTAGATTATGCATTTAATATCAAGAAAAGGGCAAAAGTTAATTTGCTTAGCAGCACAGATGTGCACACATTATTTTCAAAAACAGAAAACCCACTTACTATCCATTTAATATAGCAATGTAGAACACTTAAAATTAAGAAAACAGTACAAAGTATCTTGTAAAATACTTCATAGCTTCGTACAGTATTGGTATTTTGCTGTGCAATTTAAATTGTACGATGTGCATAAGGATTTCAAATAAATAAAAGGAAGTTCATATTTAGTAAAATGTGTGGTTTGCAAAAGCATTAAAGAAAAAGAACTTTTAATTTAGATCTTCAAGGACAAATGGTTTTTAATTCTATATTTCACTACTTCAAATGTGCAAGGAAACATGGTATGGGTCTTGTAAAGTTTCAAATTAATGTATAAAATTCTTTTTACTCTTACAGGTTTTTATAATAATTTTTTTACTATGCATAAAACGCACTTTAAGAACCAAACTTTTAAAAATGTCTCAATTGTAAAATTAAAAAATAGAAAGCAAATTGCATTTAAATGTTTGTAATAATATTTAAAGTATATATTTCTCTCTCTCTCAATTGTTAAACGTTTTCTAAAAATCACTAAAATGAATGAAAATTTATTTAAAGTAAACAATAATATGGAAGGAAAAATTAATTAAAAATAATATTTAATTTATATTTTACAGGATAAAGGGTTTTAATACTATTTTTCACTACTTCAAATGTGTAAGGAAACATGTTCATAATATGGGTCTTGTAAAGTTTCAAAAATTTTACGCTCACTTATGTGTATAATATTAAAAAATTCTGCAATAAAATATGTGCTATAGCATCTAATGTACAATTAATTTTTGAGTAAAACATAAATCTTAAAATCAACGAAAATTTCATTTCAGATCTTGCATTTTAAAAAGAAAATTTATAAGACCATGTAATAAAAAAAAACCCAAATAATCCAAAATACAGTGTAAGACAAGCAAAAGTTTATTTAGAATAGAAAAGGTGTAAGCATTAAAAAGATTTCCAATATTCCCTTATGGATCTGCATTTAAGTGTTTGTCATAATATTTAATGTATATGTTTCAATTGTAAAATGTTTTCTAAAAATCTTCAACATTAAAAATATGTGTAATAGTATTTAATATATAATTAATTTTAAGTAAAAACATTAATTTTTAAAATATTAAATCCTTATATTTCATCCAAAAACAGGTTTGTAAATCTATATAATATAAATTAAATCACTAAAATTTATGAAGATTTATTCAAAGTAAAAATAATATGCAAGGAAAGATTAATTAAAAAATAACATTTTAATTTAGATTTATAGAATAAATGGTTTTTTTATACTATTATAACTTCTTCAAATGTACAAGAAAACATATTCATAGTATTTGTCTCGTAAAGTTTCAAAAATTTTACTCTTACTTAAGTGTATATTATTTAAAACAAAATTTCTGCTATAAAATAGGTGTTATAGCATCTAATGTATAATTAATTTTTGAGTAAATACATCTAACTTAAAAAAAAACATAAATCTATATAGCAAAGAAAAATTTCATTTCAGATCTTGCATTTTAAAAGAAAATTTATGAAACCATGTAATAAAAAAACCAAATAATCCAAAATACAGTATATGTGGTAAGACACGCTAAAAATTAATTTAAAAACGAGATGTAAGCATTTATAAAAATACTATTCTGAAAGGCAAAGATCAATTGCAACTTTGTCCAAATATCGTCTAGTGTACGACACTGAGTTCTAGTTCGGGGGCACATAAGTGGTTTATCGCTGCTTTATACAAGAATTTTACGAAACGTTAAATTTATTCTAGGGCATAATGCACGGGGCAAGCTGTGAAACCAAAATTGGTTTGTTTGATACTTCATCTCAAGCAAGCTTCCATTTTCCAGAACAATTTTTAAAGAATTGTAGTTCTTTCTAGAAAACACAAATTGCCTTTTCTGTCCAAATGAAACAGACGCTATGGGTGCATAAAGTTCCAAGTCCTTCTCGTTGTTTTTATTGGCGCAACTATGCAGTCCTTACCATCTTTATAACGCTTCACCAACTCAAAATTAAATCTTGCACCAATTATTCGCTCCATTTCTCCCTTTATTTCCAATACTTTAGGAGATCAAGGCTTGGCTGTAATAGAAGACCCGCTAAAAGTATAGCTTATTCCTTCGTCTTCGTATGCTACAAGTTGACAAGGCACAGTATATTTTTGACCTAAAATTTCTAAATTTCGTCTTTTTTTAATACGTTAATTCGTTTTCCAATCGACGGAAATATGCCTAGCCTTCACGATCTGTAAACAATTTACCATACTCATAACATAAAGAATTGTGAGTAGACTTTTTCAAGTTCAGACTTGCTCGATGGACATAATCGTGACGTCACATCGAAATCTCAGAAGGAAAAAAAATCCAAGTCCCAAACGTAAACACACTGACGTCACTAATCATGAATAAAGTAAAAACATTAAGAAATCAATTCGTTCCTTAGATTAATTACTTTTAAAATCACCAGATGGCGCCATAAGTCATTTTGAAAAAGCATTTATTAAAACCCCTATGCAATTATTCAAACCATTTTCTAAAAATAACGCATTCCTAATACTAAGAAAAAATACAAGTCCAAAAGAGAGAAAAATCCAACACTACATTAATTCACCATCATAAGTTAACTCTCTTACGGCCTAACGGATAGCGCGCTTGACCTCGGATCCTATGGTCCCGGGTTCGAATCCAAGAAATTCCTTTTAAATTAAAAATAATAGAGTTTCAAATTTCTCCACCAGATGGCACTACGAGTGATTCATCACCATGGTAACGAAACGACGCCATCTTGAAACAACTCAACGCCTGCACGAAGTCGATGACAAAAAAAATCCAAATGTAAACAAACAATACGTCACTTCCGCTTTTGGATGACGTCACGCTGTGACGTCACATGACCCCGCCCACTTCTGGTCACGTGGGATGACGTCACTTCCGCCGCATATACGGGCCGGTATATTACTAGGGTCAAATATATTTGCAAACGAAATGCTGATTTAGCATTCTGTTGCAAAAACAGAATTGATCTAGATGTGCTAAGTGCTGTTAACCATACTGGTGTAGATATCTTCATGTGAAGCTCGTTAGAAGCCTTTTCCAGTTCCAAACTGCTAATCTGTTTCTACCTCAACCAACGTCGAATCATTCCCTTCGGGATTGATCCAGGACCGTCGTCAATAGTCCGGTGTAATGTTTCGTTATGAAGTTATTTCAACTTCCTACCTACCTCAACCAACGACTAAAATTGTCGTATGATAGCCAATAAACATTGGGATAATTGCAAAATTAAGTGACTTTATTTGAAGTTCGCTCTGTCTCCTATAGATGGCAGTGCAAAACTAAAACAAATAGAAATGGGCTTTCTATTAAGAGAATATCGCATTGAATATCGTGAGGCAAGGAACGAGCGGGCAAGGTGAAGTAAACATGCGTATTTGTGAGAGATGTTTAATAGATTTCCCACATTTATTTACACTCTTGGAAGCAAAGTTTAGGGTAAAGAATTTTAAAATGTTATAACTTTGCAGCATGAAATAAACTCATGCAAATTATGTACGTATATTTTTTGTTCAATAACAAAAATTTTTCCAAGCAAAATCCATTAACATTTGATTTTCACATTGAACAAGACTGATTTTGATATGAGCGTGTTGACATGTTAACATAGAAGATGAGTAATATTTCTGTCGGTGATTCTCGAAGCTTGAATTTATCTACAGCCCCTCTTTTTTATAAATCTAGCGATGTTGATAGTAAGATGTCCAAAAACCACACAGCTTTGAAACTGTCCACAGTTGTGGGATCGAGCCATCTGAAAGATAAACAGTGTTCTCCAAAGTCGGAGACCGGCTCCTACAAAAGTACAAATCATGTTACCTTCCAAAGGGCTTTTAGAGTGTTTTATTCTGGTTATGCCGTTCTTGATCGACGATAAACTCTTCCAATGTTGCCATGGCTCATTGCTGAAATTAAAAGACATGGATCCCAAAACGAGGAAGAGATTTACATTGAAGTTACCGAGCAGTCCTTAAAAGCTGCTAGCTGCTTTAATAAGACTCCTGTTTTCGAGCACAAATTGCAGTCAATATCCAAGTTTGCCCAGTCATCACAAAATGCCACCTGTTTCACTTATATGACTAGAGAAGTCGCATCGGGTCCTCGTGCATACCATGTGTTTCAAGCAGTGGATGAGAATACGGTAAGTTTCTTATTCCTCAAATATTGAGCCTGATGAGACGTATAGAAAGACGCCTCATTCCAATTGTCTTATGTTTTCTGTATGTATCTGTTTTCACTGGTTCTTATACTCCCTGTATATGTCCAAATTCCAAATGCTTACATTCATCTTGTTTTTTATCCACTATTGTATATGAGAACAAATTTACCGGGTTGAAGTGACCCAAAGCCGGAGAGAGTTCTGCGATCCTAAGCTGTCCTCTAATGTGTTGATTTGTGGTTTTGAAAACATCTACAAGTAAATTCTATAAATATATGAACTACTTTTCTACTAAAATAAAGTAATCGTTATTGTGTTGAAATAAGTATTTTATAAATAAATATTCTTTATGTAATATAATAGTTTTATGACTTAATATTCGTTTAAAATTATGAATGCAATAATTATGGACGTTGTTTCATCTGTTGACCCAACCGTTACCACAGGTATTCATCTACTTTTGTGTACGAGATCAAATTTACTAGGTTGCAGTGGCGTATAGCTAGAGAGGGTTCTGGGATTCAAAGCTATCTGAATTCAACGAACAATATATTTTTGTTTGTTGGATTCAGAATGCGTTGGATTCTCGTTTTGAAATTTCAAAAAATAAAATTCTAGAATACATGAAATACTTTTTATACTGAAATAAAATAATGGTTATTGTGTATTTTATAAATAGATACTCTTTATGTATATAATATAAAAGCTGTACGACGAAAAATTCATTTAAAATTATGAATGCAATAATTATGAACATTGTTTTATCTATTGACCCAACTGTTATCAGGTTTATTCATATACTTTTGTATACGAGAACAAATTTACGGGGTTGCTGTGGCATATACCTGGAGAGGGTTCTGGGGTCCAAAGCTGTCCCTGAATGTGTTGGTTTCTGGTTTTTCTAAAAATAAAATACTATAAATACATGAACACTACTTTTAATACTAAAATAAAAAAACGGTTGAGTTAAAATAAATATTCTGTATATGATATAGCTGTATGACGAAAAATTCATTTAAAATTATGACTGCAATAATTATGGATATTGTCTTATCTATGTCGACCCAATCGTTATCACCTGTATTCGTCTACTTTTGTATACGAGAACAAATTTTCTGGGTTGCAGTGATGTAGCCAGAGATGGTTCTGGGATCCAAAGCCGTCCCCGAATGTGTTTGTTTCTGGATTTTGAAATTTCTAAAAATAAAATACTATAAATACATGAACTTTTTTATACTAAAATGAAATAATGGTTATTGTGTTAAAATAAATATTTTATTAATAAGTATTCTGTATATAATATAGCTGTATAATGAAAAATTCATTTTTAAATACTTACAAAAAGTTAAAATAAAAGTAAAAGGAAAATAACTAAAATATACTATAAAAATTATATTTAAATTACCTAATGCTCAAACTCTTGATAATTATTAATTTCGTATTGTTATAGAAATTCCGAACCTTATTTCTTTATGAATAGGAATCTTGTGGCATAGGAAAAAGTATATTTTATCTAAAAATTATCCACAGCTCTTACAACCATGAATGGTCTCGTTTACTCTTGTTTTCTTCCTGACATTCTTTTCCGTCCTTCAGATTTAACAGAGAATCAATTTTATAATAGAACCAATAAATTATACGCTTTAAAAATCAAACATTCAGTCATACTTTTTTGTATTTGCATTACAATATTTCTGAATGTATTCATTACCGCTATAAATATCATTGTGTTGACCCTTCAGCCGAAACTGCTTCATCTTAAGAGACGAACTTTAAAGAAGGCAGAAACTCTTAAGATGATGAAGAAATGCACAATAAAAATTACGGATTCAAAAAATAAATGACAAAACGCAGC
Organism: Meta bourneti; assembly: GCA_933210815.1. Lineage (NCBI taxonomy): Eukaryota > Metazoa > Arthropoda > Arachnida > Araneae > Tetragnathidae > Meta > Meta bourneti. The sequence goes on from OW119934.1 coordinate 91,705,636, forward strand.
TTCGGATTCAGAGTGTAAAAGGGACAAGTGAGTAAATTCCTCATTAGAGCTCTCTTAAATAATTATGTTACCATGGAGAGCATATTTTGTTCATATGAAAAATGACGAATTTTTAAAATTATTATGATTGCATTTCAATCACATTACTTTCACACACTTTAAAAACTCTTTCTCTTCCCTTTGTTAATACCATAATTCATCTTTGAATTCTAAAGCATGGCTGCATGTAGGTAAAACTGAAGAGAGTGAAACTGTCTTACAGAATAAAAGAAATTTCTTAGTGTAAAAAATCAGCATGCAGTCATGTTCTTATTCTATTCACTAGCGAAATCAAATAATCATCATCTGGCCCCCTGATTTAGATTCATTCAATGTATAGTCTTTCAGAAGCACCTACTTTTACACACATTATTCATTTTTTAAGAATTAAAAACAATTTACAAGAGGTTGAAAAGAAAATTTTTATCTTTTAACAAAAGAAAAAATAGAAAACAAAATTTCTAGCTCATGTGTTCATCTTTATAAAAATACAACTTTATAAATAATCAGAGAAAGTTGAAGAACAATAATTAGTTTGTCATTTAAAATAGCGAATTTTAAATGACAAATTCTTTCTTCTGAACTTTCCTTTAAACTGTCGAGCTCATTTATTTAGCCAAATGCGCGGCAACCTGGTGTGTCATAAAGACTCCTTTAGCATCCGGTCGAAAATATGCGTTTGACTCCTCCGCAACGCAAACGCAAGGAGAAGTTGTCCAGAGTCTTGCGTCGAGAGCTCCCGTCGTAACGCGATAACCAGCTTTTTATTACGCACACTAGATGTCGCTACGTATTTTGTTTACTTTTCACGTGATAGACGTGTATCGAAGAGCGTTACGAAAATATAATCACTTTGGAAACTATTAACTCCAAACCTAACCGAAAATAGAATAAACAAGAAAATCTCGATTTCACAAAAATATTGTACCGTTTGTGAACACTCAAATAATTCAAAATTAAAACTATTTTTTCAAAAACAAATGTCTACTTTTAATTGAAACTTTAGGATAAATTTAATCAGAGCATTAAAAACCCACATGAAATTATGTTATTAGATTAATTTGTTTTGAAATCTTTAGTTTTTGAGATTATGTAAAATTCAATTAAATACGAAATTTGATATCTGATGGGGTTTCCTAGATTTTGAAATCTAAATATATATCCGATGTACTCATTTTAATCCAGCCAACCACTAACCATAATTGTAGTTATTCATGTAACCAATGTGTCACTAATAACTCATCAGAACCTTTGCAAAATACTACACATGGTCAAATTTATTTTGCCTTGCATATATAAAGAAAAAAAATTGAATATTAATTTATTTTCAAATTAAACAGAAAAAATTAAGCTTTCATGAATTGGAGTCACTGCACATTTTTTCATTTGGTTTGGTACAATAAATTCAACTTATCAGTAGCTAGGAATGATCCATTTCTGCCTTAAAGACTTTTTAAACTCGAGTGATTATTTTTCTATTGATGCAACCTAATTTTCATCTTTCAATTTTTGTTAGCAAATTCTGTTAATGTTTCAATGGATGCAATTTCATCAATGAACACACACCTTGATTGTTTGGGAAGTAGTGAATTTTTATTGTCATCGAAACATTTGTTAAAATTTTCCAATGGTATAATAATTCATTTGTTTTCAGCACAAATATTTTGTTCTACCTATTTAAATATTACATAAAATTGAGAATAGCTGTTTTCTCGTGTCAACTCATTACACTAGGAAAAATGCTATTTATGAGTGCTTTTTATATTTAGAGAAATTCATTTATATATTACACATGTATATGGTAACTATGTCCTTTTTATTTTATCATTCATTCCTTTAGATTTAGTTTGATCAAGCCATCACTACTGTCCTTTATTTTATGATTTTTGTACCTTGTATTTTTAATTATGTCTAATAAGTATTGTCCAATACTTATAAGACCGATACCAGAAATGTCATACAATTTCAAGATATAGGTATAATTAAATATACAGGATAATAGGTACAAGAATGACGACAGATGCCCACTAAAATGAATGTAGAAATTTAAATGTGTTTCATATAAACTTCTTATTAAAATATTCCATAAAAATTTATGAAACTATGTTTAATACTTGGATTGAATGCCTTTCACTGAGCAAATATTTAAAATTTATAAAATGGATAGGTGGAAAAAATACAAGTGAAAACAGATGAGAATAATTAATTTAAATAAATGTAGGTAGGCATTTCAATTAATGTCACACTGGAGCAACATTACTGGCTATTGGTGACGGTCCAGGATCAATTCCAAAGGGAAAGACCAGAGAACACCAGGTAATTTTGAACCATGGTCAGATGAAGAGGCAACACCTGAGCTGGTACCCCACTCTCCAAACCCACACTACGCTAACGTGAGGACATTTGAGGCCACGACAGATTTAATGTGCATCAGCCCCCTCTATACACGACGGTCCTTGGTTGGATTCGTACTCGCAACCCTCTGGTTGCTAATTCGTTACTCTTCCAACTGGGCCACCAAGGCCCTAAAATAAATATAATTGCAAAATGTTGCATGTAATGTTGTCCTTTTTTAAATATTTACCTGAGACATTAAGAGAAAATTAGTTATTCAATAAATTCACTTTATTTAAGTGTTTCAAAAAAAATTTCATTCTTTTTCTGCATTTGACTTTCAATTATATAAACACAACCTTATTTATGAAAGTTTTCATGTAAATTTTATCATGGAACTAGCACTGATAAAATGATGAACAATAAAATGCATACACACACAAGAAATTCTTTGCATTAAATTTATTTAATTATAAATCTATTAATGTTAGGAAGGGTGTAAAAGTATTGCACACTAGAATTATGCTCATGCAGTTTTCAAAATAATATCAGGTGACTCAGGGTGTTCTTTCGCCATTGACTAGGCAACTGATATCTTCCAGAAGTTCAGCTTCCTTATCTTCTTTAGAGAAGTCTGAAATATAAAATGAAGTAAACAAAATGCAAATTATATAATCACAGGTCATGAAATGAATCTTATGGATATTTACTTTTTGGTATTCATGGTAATTGAACATGAAATCGCACTTTAGGTTAATTATTGACTTTATGAATAACTCAAAAATGAACTTGATTATACTGGGAGTGGAGTATGTTTTACATTACGGCTTATAACACTAGCTTAAAACACTTTTAAGCAATATATTGATTTTTATCCTCGTGAACGAATAAGATCAAATCTTCCATAAATTGGAAAAACACGTTGAGAACTGAATTCATCAAAATTTAGTTTTATAACACTTTTAGCATGGAGTGCACATAGATTTTTGAATTTGAAATGGAAATTTTACAGAAGAATCATTTGTGGTTTCTCAGTCACGATATAGGACACGTTTAATAAAGGTTTCATCATAATTTAGGGACACAGGTCTTTCAATTGCCAATGAGGAGAGCCTCTCCTGATTTGTTGGTTACTCAAGGATGTTTCAAAATTTTAGAACATGATCACTTGTTGGAAGCAGAGCTTTTGAGGAGACATACACGTATACCTAGAAAAATTGCAGAAGTAGATGAAAAATTATTATACTGCATACTCGCAATATCTATTTGTCACCTATGGCAAAACATTAAATGTATTGAAGGAAGCATTACAGTAATTAATCTTGTAAGCATAGAAATGTTTTCTCACCAACTGATGTACATTAAATGCATTGCAACTTAGCATCAATGACACTAGTTTTAAATTACAAACATAACTATTATAAAGATGTTAAGAGTTTTAAATGATTATTTCAACCATAGTGTTATTACTTCTTACAAACTTATTGTTCGCGTCCTATATCTCCATGAGCTGTTGATCCCACTCTTTAATTGGCATAACTTTTCATGCTCTTGGAAAGCACTAAGAATATTGTCAACTCAGAAAGTGTAATCTCTTGATAAGATAGAATATTGCCAACGTTCCTTCACAGGAACCATTCTTTATGCACTTAGGATAGTACAGTAATTACATGAATAGAATAGAACAGCAATTCCCTGTTTACTTAGGATAGTACAGCAATTTGAATCAATATTTGTAAAATGAAAAAACCAGTACTAAATTTTGTGTTTTTGTTTGAGCCACGACAAATTTTAAACATTACCAGAAATATTTAAACAAGCCATATTTTAAGAAAATCATGAAAATAATAAGTGACCTTTTTTAAGAGAACTACTTAGTGTGGCGGCATATTCTGTCGGGATACTACATTTCCACTGAACATCTGTCCCTGAATATACTGATGGACTTTCGTCACTTAAATGAAGTTGGATATTGTTCTGCAAAAAATTACAACCAATTAGTTGACACAGGAAATAAAATTCAGAATTTTGAAATTTTTTAAGGTTACAAATATGTTCCAAAGTTAGCGCATTTGAAGTGAGCCCATAGCCTTTGGTAGTTTGCAGAGTTATCATTTTGTTGGATTCTATTACTTTTGACAAAGAAAATCCCTGTTGTCACCATTTTTACTGATACAAATCTGTCACAAGAAAAACAATAATACGTTTAACTCAAACAGTACTTTTTGGTTAAAGGGGCACCAGTCGTAATTGTGTGCCAAAGCTTCCAAATGTGGTAACTTGTTTATATTCGTTATGGTCGTATTCTTCCACCGCGGTGGGTATTTGCTGTGAATTGAAAGAATGCTTTCAGTGGCTGTGCCAGACTGTTGAGCGAAAACTTTGGTTGCAGCCATAAAAGAAAACATGGCAGAAGGAAGTATAATTTACTCTGATAGTTGGAAAGTGGATGAAATAGGAAATGTCAGATACGAACACCTGTAAGCTAATCATAAATACAACTTTATTGATCCTGGTATTAGATGGCATATGCAAACAGTTGAAAGGGAATAAACGTCAGCACGGCACCACCCTTTTAATAAAATAGTCATTCTTTTCATGAAGCTGTTTATATCATTAAGGTTGCCATTCCTATCATTCTTGTCTAGCTAAATTTCATGTCAATATTTGAAGCACAACTTAAGTCACGTAAAATAAACAAGTTACCACATTTGGCGTACACTAACAACTGGCATTCCGTTAACCATGCTTTCTCTCGGTGGGTCTAGAAGTACCAATATCACTTAGGTGAAGCCAGACGTTTTTGGTGGGAAATAAATTTTACTTCACTATGAAATCCTTCAATGACATTATCCTTGAAGAATTTGTTAATTGAATTGTTGAAAAAATACAGTAACATTTGTTGGCCAATTAATGTACTAAATAGACCTCAAGTGTCTTCTCATTTTGTATATGCATAACAGAAGATTAATGATTCAAAGATAAAATTACTTGGATTTTTCGAGACTTAACATCCATAACTGTTCATCTGCCAATAATCTTTTAGATTAGCTTGACTGATTCTCTCTCCCTTCTGTTGTTTTATGTGACTCCAGACAAATTGTTTTCAATGCTGATCAGTTGGATGTGAACACTGCATGTGTTCACATTTTCAGTAAGCACTCAGCAATTAAAGGCTGTAGTGGACTTATGCAAAAGTACTAGAGCCATGAGTTAATGCCATCACAGACAAATGCTCAGCATTTGCCAACACTGATTTTCATTGTATGCAGAAATAAAAAGGGATTTTCTCATGTGCAACGAGTGCATTAGACTGTAATGTATGCATTCAGAACTTGGTAATAAAGTGCAAAGTAGAATAAAGTGCCTATAAATGCACACCAATAATAAACGGACGAACTTTGATTTTGAAAACAAACGGCAATTCTGTCTCAGAATCGTTGAAATCAGCGGTGCACAATATGAATTCGATTGCTTTAAAAAGTTTACCAACAGTAAATACTTGTTTTCGTTTCTAATCCCTAGAGAACATTATCGTTGGACCCGAAGTAAATAAACAAATACAAAGATAGAATACAAACAATACATAGTAGATTATAATAGTGGAAGACATGTAACCACCAGTAATTCATACAGCTTTGGAAATTGCTAGCCAAGGGTTTTTGCTTGGATTTTTCACGATTGTCGAAAACACATCCGACATTTTCTCGAAGTCGAATCACAACAGTAGACATTGCATTTTGATTCGTCAAAGTAGGTCATGTGAAGCTCGCGTATGCGTCGAAAGTTGGATTTATCTCAACTCTCTTTTGAACGCAACGCAAAGGCTTGCGTAATCCCGCCCATCTGTCAATCACGTTTTTATCGTCGCTCATTGGTTCGACGCAACGCATACGCTAAACTATAAACGCGGCCCCGACACTCACTCCTGCACCGAAGCGCTCCTACCTCCGACGTTGCTATGGTGATCCGCCGCTTCAGCGAACAGCCCTGAATGATCACCACTCCTGGACCACTGCGCTTCTGCCCCGACGTTGCCATGGTGATCCGCCGCTTCAGCGAACAGCCCTGAATGGTCACCGCTCCTGGATCACTGCTCTCCTGCCCCGACGTTGCTGGTGATTCGCCGCCTCATCTACGTCCCTCGACTGCAGCATCCTTCGTCTCGATGTTGCCATGGTGATCAGCTCCACCAACGACCAGTCCGGAAGTAACTTGACTTTACTCAACGACCAGACCATGACCCGCAGTTGATGTTACAGCTGATGGTAACTCGTGGTTTCTGCTCCTCGGAATGCTTTGCCGAGCTGGTAATAGCTGCCTGTCACCCTCAGTGCCTCTACAACCGGAGGCTCCACGCACGTTCGAACCACATTATTTCGGGGTGTGCATGGTCATGAACATAATCCAGATTCCGACGACTTTACTTTCATTTCTGCAGCAAGTTATTCAACTGACACTTTCCCAATGGTGTTTTTTCTACACGATTAATTCACAGGTTTTTCTTTATATTTTTTTCGTTATTTCTTTTGTTCACGTATTATTCTTATGACATGTTACCATTGTGTTGTGCTTATGCCAGTGTAAAAAAATTAATTGGATAATTAATTTTTTTCCCCGAATCCGGTTGGAGTGTTGTGTGTCGGTTCACGAACACACCAATGCTGTGTGTCGGTTCACGAACACACCACTTCAATCTAATCGAAGTGTGTCGATTCACGAACACGCAACTTTTTTAATCTAATTGAATTCAAAGGATAGCCACGAGATCAGTGATGCCATTTCTTTTTTTTTCCCTAATTCCGTTTTTCTTCGCTTTAGTGACGCTCATTAGCTATGCCAAGAATCTTCCAGAAAAGTTAACGTCACGCCAAGTCATGTGTTTCTGTTACCTAATGACAGGCGAGTTGGTTTGAAAACAACGAATCAGGGAGTCTAGTTCTTTGATTGACAGGGTCATTCCCGTTGAGTGACAACCCCCCTAAAAAAATGATAAAAAAGCGGGGACAAGAAACTGATTTGACCTTGAAGTGGGTGACAAACGCTGTTTGAGCGTTTGTGGTTTTGCCATTTTCTTTTCGTTGGTGATGAGCGGGGATCCCCAAGAGACGTTATGTCTCTAATAAGCTAAGTAACTTTTATTTAATCTTATCGCGAGATATTACACGTGTGTAGTTCTTAGGTTAATTCCATGCTACACCGTTTAATTTTAACCTTTTAATATCCGTTCTTTTTACTTAATCCGAGTCACTTCCCCTTCGTTCCCTTTTTTAAAAATCTCGTAAGGCGTCACTGTTTTAATTATTAGTAATCAGAATGTATATCATAATATCATATTGTGTGCTTGATGTGTTTAAATATAGATTTAGATAATTTGTAATGTGTGATGAAATGTTAACTTTTTCTGAGTTAAATAAAATTGTTAATTATTGTTAACAATGGTTCATCTTCCTTGCCAATTTACGGCCTGCTCTCATGTTAAATTTTAATTAATGTTCAGATATTTAAGTACTCCGTACACACAGTAAGTCTGAGCAGGGTTAGCGATATAGTTTGGTCACATATCTTAAGAAAATTCCACTATACGATCATTCGCTACCATTGTAGTCCTATCTTTCGAACCTTTCACTTCCAAATTCAAACCAACTAAGAAAAAGGACACAACAGGTTCGGTCAAATGGCAAAATAAAAAGCAAATACGGAACCGCGCGACAACTCTTGGATTCGTATTTATGCGAGTTTATGTGGCGTCGATTTCCCCAAGAAGATTCATTTCTTGCTTTTTTGAATGCCATTAGGGATTTTTGGCCACCGAAGTTTGGCGTAATCTGCACCAACCTTCATGTTCAACGGGGTTGTGTTGCTCCCAGTGCGACGTTAATTCAAATACCTACCTACCTCATTGTCGACGGGATTGTACGTAAGTACTTACCTACTTTCCCTTGGACTATTTTCAACAAACAAAAGTCGTAACCAATTGTGTGATTTAGCGCCAATTAATATTAGAGTCAATAATAGTAGTATTGAAAGCTTTTCATTCCCTTGACATCAGTCAGAGTATTTTCTGAAAACATTTTCTGACGAACGAGAGATTTGAAAGTTCGAATTATCAAACATTGGCACACACACAGTCTTCGAATAAAGATACATTTCATCTCACTTTTCTGTGCACTATAATTTTTAAAATTTATTAATTGAAACAGGCTTTTCAAGGGTTTACTTATGAAAATAATGTCATGAAAAATTTTCATACAAACATTTCGAACGAATAATACCAGAATATTTCGATCGAACACATTTTAGTTTTCTGTTTATTTTAGTTTAGTATATATACATATAGACATGGGCATGAAGCCTCAAATCTTTAAATATAACGCTATAGTTTTAAAAAGTCTTGTTATGTCACCTCTATAACGCTAAACCAAAATAATGCAGTTATTTGTCTGAAATAAAAATGAGATTAAAATTGCAGAAATTATACAAATTCAAAAGTAAGTTATGAAGTAACCACTACTGAAATAAAAATGTGATTAAATCGTTAAATATAAGGCTGTAATTTTAAAAAGTCTTGTGATTCCGATAGCCTAAATGGATCACAATGTCAGCGAAATCAAAGCCAAATTAAACAGTAATAAACATTGTTGCTTAATATCATGTAATTTATTAACTGAGTTGCAGAAAATTTCTTGATGGTAGGAACTTTTCACTTGGAGTCGAACATGTAGGGATGGAGCTTCAGTGGTTTGCTTTTCATTGGTGGTACAAAAAGGGACAAAACAGTGACAATACAGAGAAACCAGTTTCAGAATTGAAAAAGCTGCACAAAATCAATTAAATTTTTAAAAATAATTGTGTTGTATTCAAAAAATAAAAGGATAAACAAAAGTACAGAAAAAATTGGAGGGATTAGAATATATTTACTATTTTTAAAAATATAGAAACGAAAAATGAAAATTATCCGTCGGCAGGGTTCGATCTCAGGAGGTCTCCCTCCAAAGCCGCGACTAACGGCGATTTCAGAGCGTCGCTTTACCCACTACGCCATCATTACAATACGAGGAGAGGTGTTTGTAGTGAAGAGATGGCATGCGCGATAAGTATATGTCAGATCTGTCTGCGCAGATACGTCATAGTGGAGGAGCAGCTACACGCGCAGCACAAAATATTAATTTAAAAATTTGCTAGATTAAATTTTAAAATTCGGTCTTCAAGGGACATTCAGTCACCTTTAGGACTACCTGTGTGCCGAATTCCATGGCTGTAAGTGCTATAGATTCGCCATCTCCACCACAATTAGAACTGTTGCTGCTAAACTAGTTTCTTAATGTTGATTTACGTGTTTCAGCAGCTCCTGTGGAACTACCGAAACGCTTTTAAAAGGTCGAAAAATTGAGAGTTGAATTGTATGTGAAAATTTAATATTATATGTATAATTTTTTTATTCACTAGTGGTGAATACTGAAATCCATCCCGGGACCTTATGAGTGCATCCAAAAACTACTGTGTCAATTAAAGAGAATGGTTATTGGACTATTTTGATACAATAATAGATCTAAGTCATGGGAAAGTACTGCTTGTTTACCACGAAAACCTCTCCTGACAAAGTCTTCATTGAAGGATTACATACACCCAGCATTTTGTAGGACTTTGATTTGCATATTTGCTGTGATTGGTTGCGTGCAGCGCCCTCTATCGACGAAAGATTGAACTAAATTTTTTTTTCTCTACCAAAAAAAATCCCCTTTCATGAGAATAACGTTATCGCAAACCGCATTCAAATATACCAATTCCTTCAATTTTTATGAATTTTTAAACTATTTCGGAATTTACGGGACACCCTGTATATTCCTCAATCTAATAGTTGAATTGACAAAAGAAATTTGCACATTTGTTTCATTATTAGAACTTATTAAAGTGCAAAATTTCTACTTGTGAAACCTAAAATTTGTTGCTAAATTGCAATTATGCTTTATGACGATGAATAGTGTTGAAAATTTCTTGTATTTTATATTGCATATAATTGATCAGAACGCACTCAAAGGAATTATCAGAAGCACCATCTGAATTGGTAAGAGCACTTTCAAGTAGCCCCCGTATGTTGACCAAAGTTGTGTATGCAGTAGATGGTTGGATTTTTGTCTTTACGCGGTCATTTCATGTTTTACAAACACAGTTATTCTATCGCCTTTGTAAAAACAAATAATAGTGAAAATATTATTTTATCATGAAACAGTGTTTTAAAACTTAAAAAACCTTAACAAAGCTTGAAAAAAGCAATTTTGTTTTAGCGCCTATTAATTCCGGGCCTAATATTCAGATACCCCCTTAGCGTATCTGTTATCAAGTCAAATTCCCAGTACAGGTTAGCTGTCGGAGACAATGCATTGAATGCGATACTCTAGCTTAGCATCATTGAAAGGGTATCAAAGACGATTCTACTGGTTGTCATTTGAAACCGAAAAGACAACTTCATTTTCATTAACCGTTTTTCTTCGTTCTTCCCTCAGAAAGCCAACCACGCGTTATGCAAACTGTATGGAAAAATCGTAGTTGCGATGCGACTAATCTTTATATCTCCCGCATCACCATTTGGCGATGCTTGATTTAAGAGTATGGTTAGCTATAAACCGGAGTATGGAATAGGTAATGTTAAATCTATAAGTTATAAAAAATAATGTTTATTATCTAGTGGTAGAAACAATTCGACCTGAATGTTAAATTTATGAGTTATAAAAAAATTTTATTATCTAGTGGTAGAAGCAATTCGTTTATTTTCTTAAATTACATGCATTTATCTAGGGATGGGAAATACTGTTTTAGCGAACAGTTCTTTGCTGTTCCTGCTCTTTTTAAAAGACTGCTTTAACCTCTTCTATATACTCACCATTGTTCTCAAATTTCTCACTACTCAAAATGTGCCAGCCTTCTTCCACCTCCAAGACAATGGGCCGGGGTGGCCCGTTTGGAAGAGCAAAGGATTAGCAACCGGAGGGTTATGAGTTCGAATCCAGCCAAACACCGTCGTGTACAAAGGGGACTGGTGCGCGTTAAATCTGTCGTGGCCTCAAATGTCCTCACGTTGGCGTGGTGTGGAAGTTTGGAGAGTGGGGTGCCAGCTCAAGTGTTGCCTCGTCATCCGACCGTGGTTCAAAATTACGTGGTGTTGTCCTCGGTTCTTTCCCTTTGGGATTGATCCCAGACCGTCACCAATAGCTCGTTGTGTTGCTCCAGTGTGACGTTAATTAAAATACCTACCATCCTCCAAGACAATGTGAATCCTACAGTTTTCACGATAGACAGGGCCCGAATTTTGTTGGCATGTCATCTTTTTATTACAGCAATAACATATTCGCAAAATACAAATGACTCATCTGCAAGCCTTTTTATTGATGACTTTTTCTATAGTTTTGACTCAAAGAAAACGAAAGATCAAATAATTACGGGTCTTGAATGATTCAATCTTTATGGCGCAACTAACAGGTCTGCCCAAGCTGCGCCAAATTATCAGTAATTTATTAAAGTACATCAGAATGTATCCATAAATTTGAAAAATTCCTTTTAAACGAAACATTTAAATTCTCTTTGGGTTCCAGTGGCCGCTAATAACGTCCCAAATCGGAGCCATCTAAGTATGGCTTCACAAAGAGATACGGGTGCCTAGGACAAGCCAAATTTGCTAAGTAATACATTTTTTAGGTATTAATGTCATTTTAGGTCAACAAGATCCGGGACCCGATAATAATTTGGAAGACTTCTAAATGTAGCTTTTAGATATGGGGAGTTGCCCTTTAAAAGAGAGAGAGAGAGAGATTACATACACTTAAGACACATATTCGGATTAGCATTTGGAAAGTAAAATTAGTTTATTTGTCAAAAAAAAACAGGTTATTTATTAAATAATCTATCTAAGCACGTTTAAAACATGAAAAATATGTCTAAAATCACTTTCGCTTTTCAGCAAATTAGTTTCACGATGGCCTGCTTGTTTCCGAAATGTTTTTTTTTTTAATTGTATTACGAGGTGACTCGTAGATGACTTAAATTATATCACTTTCCGACTTAGAGAGAATGACACCCGCTCCTAATCTCATCTCCTTCGAGTTGTAGGCGGCGCAGGTTCGATTCCTGTCGGGTGCATTCCCCCTGGGTGTATTTATCTCTTCTGTGTCCGTAAAACTTTCATTGTGTGTCTATGTCTATTACTTGATGTCGTTCGTCTTGTGTCTAACACACCATGGCTAAACATGGCTCTTGCTCCATAAAACCTCAACCAATCAACCGAGTCTCCATCTTTCCGACTATTATGTATGTGTGTGGGAATTCAGTGTAAACATAAACAAATTACCCAAGAAAAATACTTCCGCGGATGAATTTGTCGCCATTACGACGCTCGGTGAAACAATTGTATTCAAGGGACGTGTTGGAATTGCATTTAAATAACAAACCAAGTTACGCCCACGTGTCTACAGGGATCAACTTACTAGCGTTGTCCTAGCTCGGTATTTAACTTTATAGAGGGAGGTAGATATGTATTTTAATTAACACCGTACTGGAGCAATACAACGGGCTATTGGTGATGGTTCAGGATCTAACCCAAAGGGAAAGATGGAGGACAACACCACGTAATTTTGAACCATGGTCAGATGACGGAGTCACACCTGAACTTTCACTCCATTCACCAAACTTCTACACCTTGTCAACGTGAGGACTTTTGAGGCCACGACAGCTTTCACATGCGTCAGCCCCCTTTTGTACACGGTCTTTGGTAGAATTCGAGCTCGCAGCCCTCCTGTTGCTAATCCGTTACTCTTCCAACCGGGCTACCGAAGGCCCTCTCTACTTTCGGGTCACTGAATTGATTGTGATGCCGCGCAGTGGTTTTTGCCGAAAAAATCAACTTCTCCATTTTTCAATTTTTAAGAAATACATAATGTATCTTCAAGAAAATTTACTATGCTTTCTTTATAACACAGTACAGTACTGATAAATTTAACAAAGAGAAAATAAATCTATCGGTCATTCCATGGCAAATCGAAGCAGCTCACAACGAATCCCTTTCTCCGATTTCCTTTAAACTGGGCTGTTTTGTTTCTCGGTCACATGTGAGGAAATATGGAAAGTTTTAGCTTGCAAAAACTTTTATTGAGGGTAGTTTTATGAATTTGAAAAATCGAGCATTCTAGACTCACTAGGACACCTGTATCTCTTGAACTTCTAGTCCGATCGGGTTCAAATATGGCTTATTTAGAATGTGATATTTCTTATGATACATTTTATAACTCTGAGTGATGTTTTTTATAATTGAGTGATATATTTTTGATTTCAAGGCCATTCAAATTGGCGTCTGACTTTGAATATAATGTATTGTAAGTTTCATTAATTTTATAATGTATTGTAAGTTTCATTAATTTTATAATGTATTGTAAGTTTCATTAATTTTATAATTTTCTGATCTTATCCTCCTTATCCAATCCTTGGTGTTTTCGAATTCTCACTTTTCTAAATCAAAATATATTTTACCTAAGTTTCGAGTAATGAACCTAGGGAGAAATAATCATAAGACAAAGATATACAAACAAATAATATTTTATTTAAAATTACTATATTGTAATCCTGGCATTCTTTTCAGCAAAACATTTTTGTAAAATTCATTTTCACAAGAATTTTGGAAATATCCTGAATAATCTTATAGACCTATTTGTATAGTAGAAAAAACATTAAGCAGTAAAAAACCAATTAAAAAAAGTTAGACAGAAAAAATTAAAAAGTAAAAAAGTTAAACAGAAAAAAATTAAAAAAAGTTAAACAGAAAAAAATTAAACAGAAAAAAATTAAACAGTAAAGAAAGTTAAACAGAAAAAAGTTAAACAGAAAAAATTAAATAGTAAAGAAAAGTTAAACAGAAAAAAATTAAACAACAAAAAAGTTAAACAGAAAAAGTTAAAGAGAAAAACGTTAAACAGAAAAAAGTTAAACAGAAAAAATTAAATACTAAAGAAAAGTTAAACAGAAAAAAATTAAACAGTAAAAAAGTTGAGCAGTAAAATAAAGTTAAGCAGTAACAAAAGTTAAGCAGTAACAATAAAAAAAGCTAAGCAGTAAAATAAAGTAAAAAAGTTTTAAAAAATTAATAAAAATAAATATAAATAATTCTTTTAAAGTGTGAAATATTTTAAAATGCTTCAACAAAAGTTTTAATAAGCCCACACTAAAAGAAACACTCAAAATGAAATATTAATTCAAGCGTTCTTTCTTGCATTGCAGAGTACATTTACACATCTTTCCTAAAGCATTTAGTAACTCCTGTTTAAGGCATTTTAAAGTTCTTTAGTAAATAGGTTTAACATGTAATGAACAAAAAAATCTAATAATTAAATTATTCAATATATTTATAAGGGTGTATAAGTCTTTCCTACACGATTTTTTCCCTTAATAAGGAGTCTTACGATTTTTAGTCTCAAACTTTCTTACTAATCTTTTAGCAGAAGCACTTGTGCCAATTTAATGACTTTCAACTCAATACCACCCTTTTACAATTCTTCCACACCATGTTCAGTATATCACTTGAAATTGCATTTACTACATGTCTTAATAAATAGACTGTTTAGTAACAAATGTACGTTTCAATTTTATGTAAAATATTGGTTCGGCACATAGAACACGTTGAGAGACTCTTCGTACATCTCATGCATGTCACCAGAAGACCGCAAGGCTGTAAAGTAGCATTCATTTCCGATTCCTTGCAATTTTACAAATTCGTTCGTCTTGTCATTGTATAAGGGATAAAGCTTTACATCGGTTTTTATAAAACCATTGGTATTATTGTTGATTTCATCCAGCATCTATGGGCTACCAAACATTTTGGATAAAACTTTGTGTTTGTGCCTCACTACATCTTCTTTTTACCAATTTTCAAGCCCTTCGCCACACCAATAGCACCTGATCACGTCCAAGACACAGGTATAATACAATCCGTTTTCGGCTAGGTCCTAATGTCAACGTCTATGCGTTCGTTGGCCAATCTTAAACGTAGATAGGCGCATAGGCATGCTTGGGACTTTTGGCTTCAAATTTGCATAATGGTTATTCATTTTCCTTAAAACTATATTATGCTCTATTACTCTTAAGTGTAAAATTATGGTGCAGATTGAGTTAAATCCCATGAAAAAGGTTATCTTCGTCAATTTTTAAAAATCTGATACTTGTCAAAGATACTAGTTTCCTTTCAACAAAGGCAAAGACTTGTGTGTGCCCACAAATAAATAATTCAATTTGTTGATGTAATTTTAGAAAAAATAAAACTGCAGAATCAAGAGAATTCAGTATACTTTAAAGTTCCCATTTTAAAGAAAGTCAAAATACGTTTCTCTTATAAATTATATTTGATTATGTTTTTCTTGCTCAAGTTTAGTCGTAGAATTGAATTGCATTCAGCGCATAAACGTGGTAGAGTAAAAAATCACACGCACATTTAAGTATATCCTTTCGTTAAAATCTTCTTGTATTACAACACAAAATTTTATTTCGCGCATTATCACAAACACATGTTTTCTGAGTACATTCTTCACTTAGTCTTATCTTTTGTGAGTTACTATGGAACTCAAAAGATAAATTTTAACTTTACTGATTAGTATGATTAGTAAGTGTATGGTGTATGGTTCTTCGTGCCTCCAGTTTACAATTATTTTTCCAAGAACAGTTAACGCTTTTCAATAGCAATGCTTAATATTTATGCAATTGTGGATTTTGATGGATTTCAGACTCAAGAAGGTTTCTTAAATATGGATACATCTCTGTAAAATCGCAAGTATCTTCAAGTATTCGTTTTAACTTATCGTCTTATAAGCATAAACTTAGTGCCAAAGATCGTACAACTGTGTGATATGTTAAAAATTACGTATGTGCACTTCATTTCTGTCCCATGACATGGCAAATTGTGATCCCTTAGAAAGACTCTAAGCTTTTCGAACTGTACGAGTAGACCAAGAGGGCCACTCAGTACCTAGTTGCTTACAAAGGTGGTTATGTGGAGAAGAAACGCTTAGATGCATTGACTTCCGAACATCAGCTTGGAACAATATGGGTGTCCCAAATTCGATGCACTATGTGCTCTAAGTAGCAACAAAGATATTCAAAAACTATAATATGGTCATCACAAAAATAATTTGCATTGCCCAAAAGCTTAGGTGGCGGCATTAAATAATTGGCTTATCGGAAATATGCGTCTCTTTAAAAATGCAAGTATGTAAAAAAATAAAGTTCTTTTTTTACACTGCAATGTGTATTATTTTTGTAAAATATATGAACTATGATGTTTTTTCTATAAAAAAGTGTTTTAATTAACTTTGTTTCCATGTGGCTTGCTTGAATCTGTTTTAGAAGTGTCTCTGTTTTTTCTTGCTGAGAATGTTTTAAGAATACATAGAATTCAGATTTAATCCATTATTTCAATAATATTTTCTCATTTTAAAATTCATTAATATTTAAAATTTTCAGTTATTTAATATTACTCATGGGTAAAACTATCAGCGGTGTGAGTAAATCTTCAGATTATGCATTGACTATCAAGAAATGGCAAAAGTTAATTTGCTTTGCAGCACATAAATGTCCACATTATTTTCAAAACAGAAAACCCACATGCTATCCATTTAACGTAGCAATGAATTACATGTAAAATTAAGAGAACAATATGAAGTATCTTGTAAAAAACTTCATAACTACGTACAGCATTAGTATTTTGCTCTGCAATTTAAACTGTACGTAAACTGTACATATAAAAGGAAGTTCATATTTAGTAAAATGTGTGGTTTGCAAAAGCATTAAAAAAGAACATTTAATTTAGAACTTCCAGTACAAATGGTTTTAATAAACTATTTTTCACTACTTCAAATGTACCAGGAAACATGGTATGGGTCTTGCAAAGTTTCCTAAATTAAATGTATAAAATATTTTTACTCTTACAAGGTTTTTTTTATTGTTTCTTTACTATGCATAAAACGCACTTTAAGAATCAAACTTTTAAAATGTCTTAATTGCAAAATTAAAAATTATAAAGCAAATCTGCATTTAAATGTTTGTAATATCTGATGTATATGTTTCAATTGTAAAATGTTTTCTAAAAATCTTCATACGTTGAATAGTATTATTTGATATATAATTAATTTTTGAGTAAAAACATCTAACTTTTAAAATATGAATCCTTATATCAAAGAAAAGTTCATTAAAAACAGTTTGTAAATATATATAATAAAATTAAATCGCAAAAATTTAGGAAGATTTATTTAAATTGAACAATAATATGCAAGGAAAGATTAATTTAAAAGTAACATTTAATTTAGATTTATAGGATAAATGGTTTTAATACTATTTTTCACTACTTCAAATGTGCAAGGAAACATGTTCGTAATATGGGTCTTGTGAAGTTTCAAAAATTTTACGCTCACTTAAGTGTATAATATTAAAAATTATTCTGCAATAAAATATGTGCAATATCATTTGAGGTTCCTAGTATGTTTTTCTGTGCTGATAAAGCACAACTTAGTTCAAGTTAGACTAAATCAATGACTATAATGGTTTATACTTGGTCTTCAAATATAATAATCGTTAGTATAGCTTTTAGATCGAATTCTCTTTTACATTGTATTTGTTACTAATGAGTAACATCTTTGCACCTGTGTGGTAGTAAACTCATGCGGCCATTAACACAGTAGGAATCTTTAGGACTGGAAAACGAAACAATCTTACACAGCTTCCACTTTAGATTGAAATAATTAAGATCACCCGGTACTTGAGTGCCCCTAATCACTGCTGGGAGGGATGGGCTTGGGGACATTTGCTCTTGAAAATTTTCTTTCTATTCAAGCTTTTATCGAGATTGCATGTGTTCTTTTCCGTATCATTTATACTTACTACATTAACAATGAAAAGCACCTAATGAATCCCCATAAAAGCAACTATCACTCATATCATGAAGTCAAAAGAGAAGATGCCTCTCAAATTTTTTTATATTTTTTTTATTATATGCACCCATCATACCGTTCCCATGTTTGGTTCCGATGGGCGTATAATTGTATGGAGAAGAAAAAATGAGGAACTTAATCCCAAGAACTTAGTTGAAACAGTAAAGCATGGCGGTGGAGGTGTCCTTGTGTGGGGGTGCATGTCGGCATCAAGACTAGGTAATTTGGAATTTATTGATGGCATAATGAATCATGCTCTTTATTTAAATATTTTTAAAGACAATTTAAAATTTTCAGCCCAAAATTTGAGTATTGGAAACAACTGTTTTTTATCAAGATAACGATCCTAAGCACAGGCTCTCAAAGTTCGCCTCTGGTGTCTATAATTGTCCAAAGTTCTGAAAACACCACCTCAGTCGCCGGATTTAAACCCAATAGAACATATTTGGAGAGAACTGGAGTTTAGAGTACGAAGACACGACATCAAAACGAAAAGCGAACTAAAAACAGTAATGATTGAAGAATGGAGGAACATTGATGCAGAAATTACAAAAAAATTAGGGAACTCTAGTCCCAGACGTTTAAAAGCTGTTGTGGATGCTACTAAGTACTAATTTACCGAAATATTACAATATTTACTAATATGTAGAGATTTTTAAAGTGTACGAAGACTTTTGTGAGGTAACCTTTTCGTTACTTTTTGATTATTGATTTTCCAAAAAAAGTTTTACTTTGTTTTTAAAATATTTTATGAAATTTTGTTATATATATATATATAAGAACGATTTATAGATATAAAAAAATTCCCATTCTGAAATATTAATTTTATAATGGATAGAGCTGTATTTCATTGAAATTCGTAAGTGAACGAACACTTTTGGGAGCCACTGTATATTTAGTGATATTATGCATTAAATATACTGACTGGTCTCAATTCTTCAGTCTTAATTAGAGAAGTCACTCTTAGTATCGGCAAAATGTTCAAATTAAAAATGATCGCAAAACAAGATCCAGGGATCCACAAACACTCGGTGCTATATGAAAACATGTAATAGAAAGTATTTTAGGTAATGGTAGAATGGTAATTAATTAACGTCGCACAAGAACAACACAACAGGCTATTGACGACTGTCCGGGATCAATCCCGAAGAGAAAGATCCGAGGTTATGATATTAGTGATCTAGAATCTCTTTAAGACATCAAAACATGATATTTCTAAGAAGACGGTCCCTTATCCAATTCTTTTGATTTTGAATTTGTAGAGAACGTTATTCCCTATTGATACCTATGATTTTGTCCTATTATAAATAGCGCACGAAATAGGGTGGGGTGGTTCGGTTTTTTTTTCCGCGACTGTACATGTCTTGATCGTACATATTATTTTGTATATCTTACAAATAGAGAATGGTGATTATTTATTCATTACTTAATTTAAAATTTGTAGGAACCAATATTAGACAAAGTTTAATCTGTTTAATGACAGAAAAATATGCATGCCTTTATAACGATTGATTAGTTTATTCCTTCAATTACTGATTTAGTTTTAATCATGACTAAATATTATAATTGAAAGTCGGCCTCCATTCAGCATTCCAAATCTAGTTAAAACAGTATGTGCCTGTGTGAAGTTTCTCATCAAAATACCTACCTACCCACATTTTGAGGGGTCGTCGTGGCTCAGAGGGAATGTCCACTGCGCTAGCAACGGCGAGTTGTAGGTGGCGGAGGATCGATTCCTGTCAGGTTCGACTTCTCCCTGGGTGTATTTCTCTCTCCTGTGTCAGTAAAACTTTCCTTGTGTGTAAATGTCCACTGCTTGATACTGTTTGGCGCAGCATGGCCAACTATGGTCCTTGCACCGTAAAAACCCAATTCAACCAACCAACCAACCCACATGTTGAAGAGAAAATTACAATAAACTGAAAAAGAAAATGACATGATGAAAGCATTCGTTGATTTAAATAAAGTGTAACAAAATTCAGGCAACACGAAAAAGTCAAATTACAAACAATAATCAGTATGTTGTTTAACATAGTTTGCTTTCCATGAATGAAATCATTTCTTCAAACAATTTAAATTCGTTTTCATAACTCATTTATCAAGCATATATAATAAGTATAATTTAAGAGATTTCGTTAGATTGGACATTGCTCCAAAGAAAAACATTTCTACCGGTCAAGATGACCCACCGCTGCTGTTTTCTCCCCTTGCAAATTGAGAGTGGGTAAAATCGCCGGAGTAATTTGGATACCTCCTTGCCAGGAATTAAATCAACGTATTCATGACTTACACTTGTTGACCATTTGTTGTGACGAATTTTTCAATCATCATTAACTTTAGTCACGATAAAAATTTGATCGAGTAAAAGATTGGCTCACCCCGAGGAAGGTGGAATTAATTTTTTTTTGTAGTTTTTTTTTATCGATTTTCGGAACTGTCCCCAAGTGCTAATAACATTGCCGCAGTAATTATACGGTCAGATAGATTGCCGATTGAACGGTCACATAACCCTCTTACTTCGGAGCTCGCCAACCTCTAGTTGATGTTTGTTGTACATATTTATAGTACCCATTGGGAAAGAAACTAAAATAGTGGTGACTACTATCCACACATTTTTGAGCATTCTTCAGTTCATAGTGTGTTCAGCTTTCAAACAATGGTGCTCTGTGTTTCTGTTTGCAGCGGAATTTGCGAATAGTTGGGCAGTAATTTTTAATTCTGTCTGCTTAACAATCCATCCTATCAAAGACCAAGAGAACCCCGAATGAAGGAAACTGATTTTTTGATGAGGATTGGAACTTACAATATATCTTGTGTTTGCTAAAGATAAGTTAATTTGCTTGCATTTTAGTACTGCTATATCAATATGAAAATAATTCCATGCTCATTAGCATTATAATTCATCACTCATAATAACCACAAACATTTTAAGTTAGCATATAATTAACTTTAAGATTAACAAATAGTTTTAATTTTTAAGTATACAGTAGTTTGAGTTTTACAAAATAATGTGCATTTTAAGTATAGTTTCTTGTATGTGGCCTTATTTTTTTGCAGCTAAATTGCATTCAACATCAAAGATTCCCCATCCCCGACTTAGCTTCAATTTTCGATGAATACAGATGTCGCTAGTGCAGTTGTTAGCAAATTCTGGACCCAGCATGGGTGTTGATTTCAAGAATCGAATGATTTCCTTTTGACATGATAAGCTGATAATTTAAACTTGATAGTTTAACTAACCACTTTGCTGTTATCATTTTTTTCTACTGATATCATTAAAATATGTGATAAACTGCAAAATGTTTTGACAAAGCACACTTTTTCACATTTTTTTTAAAGCATCATAATGTTTTTTCATAAATGTATATAGACAAATAAAATAATTATATACAAATTCCTTGAACTAAAGCATGTTTTCTTAAAATAACGAATACAAAAATAGATGTAAAATTGTCTTACACTCCTAACAACAACTGAACAGCGGTAGCCCAGTTGGGAGAGCAACGAGCGACAGAAGGATTGCGAGTACGAATGTCGTTGCCTCAAATGTCCTCACGTTAGCATGGTGTAGAAATTTGGAGTGTGGGGTGCCAGCTCAGGTGTGATCTCGTCATCTGACCGCAGGACAAAATTACGTGGTGCTGTCCTCGGATCTTTCCCTTTGGGTTTGATCCCGGACTGTCGCCAATAGCCCGCTGTGTTGTCTCCAGTGCGACGTTAATTAAACACCCCTACACCATCACGTGCGATAGACGCAATGCGAATAAGGAAGTTTAAAAGAAAGGCCGATTTGCAAACAGCGCCCTCTATCACATACGTGCCAAACAGCATCCACTAGCATGCACACTCAACAGTTGGAGATAAACAACAGTTGCACATAATCAAACTTGAAGCACTCTCCCCAATTCTATCCTCCGTATAATTATAGACAGCCGATGGTATTACAGAAATACCAAAATGAGAGACGATTCTCTGAAGATTCATTGCGTTTACACAAAATTTATTTTCTATTTCCTCTTTGGAAAATCAATTGGTGCCAGGATTTTGTTAACTTGGAATGTATAAAATTGACCAAAGAATTGCCTAAAATTATCTAAAAATTATTGAAACGAAGTAAAAATTTCATTAATATTCTTTCGATTAGCAAAACATTCCTTCCCTCTACTCTAATTGCCTGGGAATAAAGTGTTTTTGAACGCATTTATAAATAAATGAATGCAATATAATCGACCTACTGACCAAAAATGACAATTAGAAAGGAAATGGTATTTGAATAACGTGAACCTACTGGATGACAGATATAAAAAGCAAACACGAAAATTAAATGATAGTCGAATCATTCGAGAGTATCTACCACTTGTGAATTAAAAAAAAAATGATAAGGATTTTTTGCCACTAGATCCTATCACTCCGAGGAGCTTGGCATTCTTTTATAGCAGTTTCGGTGGTTCCATGGAACTGCCGAAACACAGAAATCAACTTAAGTAGCTTTCCCTACATCCCGGACTTGTCACCAAGAGCCCGCTGTGTTACTCCAGAGTGTGACGTTAATTAAATACCCACCTACCGAAATTTTTGAGAAAAATAGGTATTCACATGCGTGTACTTCAAACAGTTAGGAGATGACACAAGTATAAAAATATTCTTTTGTTGCGTTTATTCTTGCATTCCGATTACAGTGATATTGTTTTCAATTAAAGGTGTAGAGTATACATTCGAGAAATTCTTTTGAAAAGAAAAACAGGAAGTAGTGGTAGTTGAGAGAGAATTTAAGTAAAGAAATATGACAAAATGACTCCGAGAAAAAAATGGATCTATTAACTCAAAATTTTCAAAAGTACCTATTTTATGATATTACGATACTGTTTTTTTGCTCATCCCTCCTATTAGAAGTTTAAAAAATAAAAAGTGAAATGCACTCAAATTTTGAATTCCTCCCATAAACATTTTATATCTTTGAGGTACCTTTTCTGAGATACTAAAACTGGTAAATGAAACTTTCTCAACATGTTTTACCAGCATAATATTATACTGGAGCAACCCTTTTGTTGTATGCATAGTATTCACATTTTTGACAAACACAAGTTTGCTTTCAGGAAGTTATTTTGCATTAATATTTTTGTTTAATGTTAAGGAATAAAACACTAAATCCTCACACTTCAGCGTATAAGTAAGCCTCTTTTAAGAGAATACAAAATTCAAACCATTACATCAGTATATTCTGAAAAAAGTATGTAAATTAACATTATTTGTATTGGACCTTCCATCTCCGCGAAAGATCGATATTTGTCATCTGTAGTGTCAATGACAGTTTATCAAGTTAATAAAAAATTAATGATGCGTCAATATGACACAAACATAATGTAACATACATAATGTAACATTAAAATTTGCGTATTTATTCTGTTGCATTTTTAAATATTAAAAGGTGTTCTCGTCAACTGACCTTTGTTCAAAATTACGAGGCGTCCTTGGATCTTTCCCTTGGGGATTGATTGCGGAGCAATGGAACGGGCTATTGGTGACGGTCCGGGATCAATCCCGAAGGGAAAGACTCGAGGACAACGCCACGTAATTTTGAACCACGGTCAGATGACAGGCCATATAAGAGTTTCCTATTCATTTATTTTTAACTAATTATCTTTCCAAACTTCCATTTCTTTGAACATCTGATATGACCTGGAGTGCCTAAAATTCAGAAATGGGAAGTTCCGTCATATTATCTCGAAAGTTAAAAACACAAACTTAAGTTTTACTTTACCCTAGAATCAAACGAGAACAGCACGAATTCTTTTCATATTTCATTTAATTTTAGTTCATATTTTAATTCGTCTTCGATTTTGATTTGATTTCAATAGTACTAAATTTGTTAATCCCTGTTGTTAACTGCACTGTATTAGAAAATTACAGGGTGTTTCATGAAGGCCCCCAACTTTGAAAATAAATAACTCGGAAACGGTGATAGGTAGAAGCATGAAACCAGTGGTATGTTTATTACAAAAACCGTAAGAATCTGATACAGAAACCTCAAAATTTTAGTTACAAATTGTGACGATAAATGGCGCTGCAGGCGGCATTACCATAACTACGCTCTGCAAAAAGCGGATAATGCAAGCCCTCGTTGCTTTCACATCAAAAGCATTCAAAATGTGCACCTTTCACACAACACACATGTCGCAAACGAATTGCCAGTGACTCTCTGTATTGTGTTCACCGGAAATCGACATACAAGCTTGAAAAATAGCCTCCTCCAGCTCTTTCGTTTGCTACCTGCAGCGCCATCTATCTAATGTAACATTAAAATTTGCGTATTTATTCTGTTGCATTTTTAAATATTAAAAGTTGAACTAATTTATCAATGAAAGACTAATTTATCAATGGTGATTAACTTTAGTCATGATTTAAAATTTAAGTAATTATTCAATTGAATAAAATGGTTGACGAATCCCAATAGTGTACATCATGTTTCTTTTCTTCATTTTTATGTTCGTTAGGGCACTTGCAAGGATCATTTGCCGCTGTAATTATGCGGTCAATTAGATAATCACTCTCACCAACCATTGATAAGGTTTGTTTTACTCTTATTTTCACTGAGTGGAAAAAAATAAAATAGAGTGATGAATGCTTTCCACATACTTTTGAGCATTCTTTAGTTCAGGGATGGATACCTGTAGCTTTAAAGCCACGTGTGGCCTTCTATGTCTTTATTGCTGCCATTTGACTTAATCCAAATTTTAGAGAATAAATCCTTTTATTTTTACTAATGCATTTGTGCTCGTCTTTTATATTTAGATTTTCTTTTTAAAACAAACGTAATCACACTCGAAAACCAATCCGAATAAATGTTAGTATTTCAATTAGACGCAGCATTCCGGACGTATTAGCGGCGAAAGTTTTATGATGCCACTTCCGGTCGTTTGAAATCCCACACCTCCAAACATCAAACTACTCTTGATGTCCCTGGAATTGCCGGAACCAGAAAATAAATGGACACGAACGAAAATTAAGTAACTTTTCTGACACTTAAAACAGCCGAACTTGGAATAAAAACGAATAGGAGTATCATCAAGCGACGAACCGTCTGCATGGTTGATGCTCATTCCTAAACCATGAAAGTGAATTTTAAAAATATTCAATACACAAAATAAATTGTTCCTGAAAAAAAGTAAAAACATAAACAGCTACTTTCAAATTATTTGGGTGCCTCTAAACAACAAAAGACCAGTCATATCAAAAGAATCAAGTATTAGAGGATTAGTCGCCAGTACCTTTTTCGTGTATTTGCATACATATAGTATTTATTAATATATTCAAATTGAAACAAACTAGTGTTTTCTAATGTCAATATGTGCTCTCCTCTGTATTAAGGGGAGACCATATCAGTAAATATAAGAGTGCTATTCATAGTGTCCCGAACCCACAAGCGGATGGATAGAGCAAGAATCCTAATGTTAGAACATAGACGAATTTTCGAAGGTTAACGAATGCGCATTAGTTGTGAGTTTGTATATGGGGGAATACTTTAGGAAAGGATATTCATGAAAATAGGGAAAATCTCGGCATGGATAAATTTATGTTTTCTTTATCGTTTTACTTTGGCGAATGATCCTTTTTAAATTGTCTTCATTTCTCTCTCTCTCTCTCTCTTTGTGTTTTTCTGCTTTATTTCATTACGAAAGGTTTTAATATAAAAGGGATTCTTGTTCCGGCTAATCTCGCGGCATGTAGTTTGTTTTTCATCACATTAAGTTTTTTATGTTAGCTTGATTTTTATAACATAGTGTTACCGTTTTGTATTCCATGTTCTGTCATATATTTAACTCTTCACTATCTTAACATATCCTTAAATTTAGTTTTTATTATCTTCACACTATATTTTGAATTTCGCTCTCTCATTATATTTGACAATTTCATCGTTTTCTTCAATTACAATTAAGGCAATTTATAATTCCATTAATTTCGTGAAACTTGTAGCAATTAAAAATAATTCGACACTTAAATTTTTGCTGAGTTAATCTAATAATTATTTTGGTTAATTAATATTGTATTTTTTAACTAAGCTTTCTTGCGCTTCTATCCCAGATAAATTTAAGGAGTTCAATACAGCCGAATACACTGGTAAGATCTTCGCATTGGTTTTGTGTAACTCCGATTAATAGCCGGGCCGCGATAGCTTAATTGAAAGATTAACAGATTAGCAATCGGAGTGCTGCGAGTTCGAATCCAACCGAAGACCGTCGTGTATATGCGGGCTGGATCACGTTAAATATGTCGTGGCCTCAAATAGCCTCACGTTGGCGTGGTGTGGAAGTTTGGAGAGTGGGGTGCCAGCTCAGGTGTCATCCGACCGTGATTCAAAATTACTCGGTGTTGTCCTCGGATCTTTCCATTCGGATTTGATCCCGGACCGTCGTCAATAGCCCGTTGTGTTGCTCCAGTGCGACGTTAATTAAAATACCTACCTACCGATTAATAGCCATTTTTGTTTATGTTAGTAGTATACGGGCCCGTATAGGCGGCGGAAGTGACGTCATACCACGTGACCGGAAGTGGGCGTGTCCGAATGACGTGACGTATTGTTTGTTTACATTTTGGACTTGGAATTTTTTTTTGTCATCGACTTCGTGCAGGCGTTGAATTGTTTCAAGATGGCGTCGTTTCGTTGCCATGGTGATGAATCACTCGTAGTGCCATCTGGTGGAGAAATTAGAAACCCTATTATTTTTAATTAAAAAGGAATTTCTTGGATTCGAACCGAGGACCATAGGATCCGAAGTCAAGTGCGTTACCACGGGGCCATTGGTCAGTTAGCAATGGGTGATGAATTAATGTAGTGTTTCTCTCTCTTTTGGACTTGTATTTTTTCTTAGTATTAGGAATGGGTTATTTTTAGAAAATGGTTTGAATAATTGCATAGGGGTTTTAATAAATGCTTTTACAAAATGACTTATGGCGCCATCTAGTGATTTTAAAAGCAATTAATCTAAGGAACGAATTGATTTCTTAATGTTTTTACTTTATTCATCACCAGTGACGTCAGTGTGTTTACGTTTGGGACTTGATTTTTTTTCCTTCTGAAATTTCGATGATGACGTCAGATTACATGTTAGAACACGAAAATGTCCAATCACATCGATTTTCATCGCAAGTAAGCGCGGAGGAATACAAGCCGGGTATTAGGAATGGGCTATTTTTAGAAAATGGTTTGAATAATTGCATGGGGGTTTTAATAAATGCTTTTACAAAATGACTTATAGCGCCAACTAGTGAGGGGTTGAACAAGTAAACGTACTTTAGTGAAAATACTATGATATATAAAATAAAATAGATTTACGCGGTTTTCTCAAATTTTAGACTGAATGACTAGTTTAGATGTTTTTACTCAAAAATTAATTATACATTAGATGCTATAACTCCTATTTTATAGCAGAAATTTTGTTTTAAATAATGTACACTTAAGTAAGAGTAAAATTTTTTAAAACTTTACAAGACAAATACTATGAATATGTTTTCTTGTACATTTGAAGAAGTTATAACAGTATAAAAAACATTTATCCTATAAATCTAAATTAAATGTTATTTTTTAATCAATCTTTCCTTGCATATTATTTTTTACTTTGAATAAATCTTCATATCATAAATATCATAAATTTTAGTGATTTCATTTATATTATATAGATTTACAAACTGTTTTTGGATGAAATATAAGGATTTTATATTTTAAAAAGTAATGTTTTTACTCAAAATTAATTATATATTAAGTACTATTACACATATTTTTAATGTTGAAGATTTTTAGAAAACATTTTACAATTGAAACATACATTAAATATTATGACAAACACTTAAATGCAGATCCATAAGGGAATATTGGAAATCTTTTTAATGCTTACACCTTTCTATTTTAAATAAATATTTGCTTGCCTTACCACATACACTGTATTTTGGATTATTTGGTTTTTTTTTATTACATGGTCTTATAAATTTTCTTTTCAAATGCAAGATCTGAAATGAAATTTTCCTTGATTTTAAGATTTATGTTTTATTCAAAAATTAATTATGCAATAGATGCTATAGCACATACGTATTTTATTACAGAATTTTTAATATTATACACTTAAGTGAGCGTAAAATTTTTGAAACTTTACAAGACCCATATTATGAACATGTTTCCTTACACATTTGAAGTAGTGAAAAATAATATTAAAACCCTTTATCCTGTAAAATCTAAATTAAATATTATTTTTAATTAATTTTTCCTTCCATATTATTGTTTACTTTAAATAAATTTTCATTCATTTTAGTGATTTTATTTATATTATAAAGATTTACAAACTGTTTTTAACGAAATTTTCTTTGATATAGGGATTTATATTTTAAAAGTTAGATGTTTTTTACACAAAAATTAATTATATATCAAATACTATTACACGTATTATAACATTGAAGATTTTTAGAAAGCGTTTAACAATTGAAATATAGACTTTAAATATTATTACAAACATTTAAATGCAATTTGCTTTTTATTTTTTAATTTTACAATTGAGACATTTTTAAAAGTTTGGTTCTTAAAGTATGCATAGTAAAAAAAATATTATAAAAAACCTGTAAGAGTAAAAAGAATTTTATACATTAATTTGAAACTTTACCCTTACCATGTTTCCCTGCACATTTGAAGTAGTGAAAAATAGAATTAAAAACCATTTGTCCTTGAAGATCTATATTAAAAGTTCTTGCACAGCAAAATACCAATACTGTACGAAGCTATGAAGTATTTTACAAGATACTTTGTACTGTTTTCTTAATTTTAAATGTTCTACATTGCTATGTTAAATGGATAGTAAGTGGGTTTTCTGTTTTGAAAATAATGTGTACACATCTGTGCTGCTAAGCAAATTAACTTTTAACCTTTCCTTGATATTTAATGCATAATCTAAATATTTACTCACACCGCTGATAGTTTTACCCATGAGTAAAATTAAATAACTGAAAATTTTAAGTATTAATGTGAATTTTAAAATGAACAAATATTATTGAAATAATGGATTAAATCTGAATTCTATGTATTCTTAAAACAATCTCTGCAAAAACCAGCATATACAATTCTTAAACAGATTGAAGGAAGCTACATGGAATCAAGGTAAATTATAACACTTTTTAATAGTAAAAACATTATGATTAATATTTTTACAAAAATAATACATTGTAGTAAAAAAAAGAACTTATTTTTACATACTTGCATTTTTTTAAGAAACACATATTTCCGACAAGCCAATTATTCAATACCATCACCTCAGCTATGGGGCAATGCAAATTATTTTTGTGATGACCACATTATAGTTTTTGGATATCTTTGTTGCTACTTAGAGCACATAATGCATCGAATTTGGGAAACCCATATTGTTCTAAGTTGATATTCGGAATATTCAATGCATCTAAGCGTTTCTTTTCCACACAACCACCTTTGTAAGCAATTAGGTACTGAGTGGCCCTCTTGGTCTGCTCGTACAATTCTAAAAGCTTAGTCTAGACTTTCTAAGGGAGCACAATTTGCTATGTCATGGAACAGAAATGAAGTGCACATACGTAATTTTTAACATATCACAGTTGTACGATCTTTGGCACTAAGTTTATGCCAGACGATAAGTTAAAACGAATACTTGAAGCTACTTGCGATTTTTTACAGCATTGTATACGTATTTACATACTAAGAAACTTTTATTGAGTCTGAAATCCATCAAAATCCACAATTGCACAAATATTAAGCATTGTTATTGAAAAGCGTTAGCTGTTCTTGGAAAAATAATTGTAAACTGGAGGCCACGAAGAACTGGACTATATAACACCATACACTTACTAATCATACTAATCAGTAAAGTTAAAATTTATCTTTTGCGTTCCATTGTTACTCACAAAAGATAAGACTAAGTGAAGAATGTACATACTCAGAAAACATGTGTTTGTGATAATGCACGAAATAAAATTTTATGTTGTAATACAAGATTTTAACGAAAGAATATACTTAAATGTGCGTGTGATTTTTTTACTCTACCACGTTTATGCGCTCTGAATGCAATTCAATTCTACGACTAAACTTGAGCAAGAAAAAAACATAACCAAATATAATTTATAAGAGAAACGTATTTTGACTTTCTTTAAAATGAGAACTTTAAAGTATACTGAATTCTCCAGTTTTATTTTTTCTAAAATTACATCAACAAATTGAATTATTTATTTGTGGGCACACACAAGTCTTTGCCTTTGTTGAAAGGAAACTAGTATCTCTGACAAGTATCAGATTTTTAAAAATTGAGTAAAAGAACCTTTTTTCATGGGATTTAACTCAATCTGCTCCATAATTTTATACTTAAGAGTAATAGAGCATAATATAGTTAAGGAAAATGAATAACCATTATGCAAATTTGAAGCCAAAGGTTCCAAGAATGTCTATGCGCCTATCTACGTTTAGAGATTGGCCAACGCACAGACGTTGACATTAGGGACCTAGCCGAAAACGGACTGTATTATACCTGTGTCTTGGACGTGATCAGGTGCTATTGGTATGGCGAAGGGCTTGAAAATTGGTAAAAAGAAGATGTAGTGAGATACAAACCCAAAGTTTTATCCAAAATGTTTGGTAGCCCATAGATGAAATTGTACAGGTGCTGGATGAAATCAACAATAGTATCAATGGTTTTATAAAAAAAAAACGATGTATAGCTTTACCCCTTATACAACGACAAGGACGAACGACTTTGTAAAATTTGCAAGGAATCGGAAAATTAATGCTACTTTACAGCCTTGCGGTCATCTGGTGACATGCATGAATCCTTATATTTCATCCAAAAACAGTTTGTAAATCTATATAATATAAATGAAATCACTAAAATTTATGATATTTATGATATGAAGATTTATTCAAAGTAAAAAATAATATGCAAGGAAAGATTGATTAAAAAATAACATTTAATTTAGATTTATAGGATAAATGTTTTTTATACTGTTATAACTTCTTCAAATGTACAAGAAAACATATTCATAGTATTTGTCTTGTAAAGTTTTAAAAAATTTTACTCTTACTTAAGTGTACATTATTTAAAACAAAATTTCTGCTATAAAATAGGAGTTATAGCATCTAATGTATAATTAATTTTTGAGTAAAAACATCTAAACTAGTCATTCAGTCTAAAATTTGAGAAAACCGCGTAAATCTATTTTATTTTATATATCATAGTATTTTCACTAAAGTACGTTTACTTGTTCAACCCCTCACTAGTTGGCGCTATAAGTCATTTTGTAAAAGCATTTATTAAAACCCCCATGCAATTATTCAAACCATTTTCTAAAAATAGCCCATTCCTAATACCCGGCTTGTATTCCTCCGCGCTTACTTGCGATGAAAATCGATGTGATTGGACATTTTCGTGTTCTAACATGTAATCTGACGTCATCATCGAAATTTCAGAAGGAAAAAAAATCAAGTCCCAAACGTAAACACACTGACGTCACTGGTGATGAATAAAGTAAAAACATTAAGAAATCAATTCGTTCCTTAGATTAATTGCTTTTAAAATCACTAGATGGCGCCATAAGTCATTTTGTAAAAGCATTTATTAAAACCCCTATGCAATTATTCAAACCATTTTCTAAAAATAACCCATTCCTAATACTAAGAAAAAATACAAGTCCAAAAGAGAGAGAAACACTACATTAATTCATCACCCATTGCTAACTGACCAATGGCCCCGTGGTAACGCACTTGACTTCGGATCCTATGGTCCTCGGTTCGAATCCAAGAAATTCCTTTTTAATTAAAAATAATAGGGTTTCTAATTTCTCCACCAGATGGCACTACGAGAGATTCATCACCATGGCAACGAAACGACGCCATCTTGAAACAATTCAACGCCTGCACGCAGTCGATGACAAAAAAAAATTCCAAGTCCAAAATGTAAACAAACAATACGTCACGTCATCCGGACACGCCCACTTCCGGTCACGTGGTATGACGTCACTTCCGCCGCCTATATGGGCCCGTATACTACTTATGTTAACTGCAATTTCTCTGTTTTGGTCTCAGATTTTGAAAAAAAACTATTAAAATTTGGTATCTCCTACGGGAACAGCATGCAGCGGAGTACTTTCAAAATTACGGCATCCTGCCACCAAAAAAAGTGTGCGTTAATGGGCACGATATGGAAATTTTTTGAAAACGTTGAATGACTGGGGTTTATGGGTCGGTTCACGAACACACCAATGCTGTGTGTCGGTTCACGAACACACCACTTCAATCTAATCGAAGTGTGTCGATTCACGAACACGCAACTTTTTTAATCTAATTGAATTCAAAGGATAGCCACGAGATCAGTGATGCCATTTCTTTTTTTTTTCCCTAATTCCGTTTTTCTTCGCTTTAGTGACGCTCATTAGCTATGCCAAGAATCTTCCAGAAAAGTTAACGTCACGCCAAGTCATGTGTTTCTGTTACCTAATGACAGGCGAGTTGGTTTGAAAACAACGAATCAGGGAGTCTAGTTCTTTGATTGACAGGGTCATTCCCGTTGAGTGACAACCCCCCTAAAAAAATGATAAAAAAGCGGGAACAAGAAACCCTCGCTTTCTTCTTCCGTGATTCGACCTTGGAGTGGGTGACAAACGCGTGGCGTTTGTGGTTTTGCCATTTTCTTTTCGTTGGTGATAAGCGGGGATCCCCAAGAGACGTTATGTCTCTGAGGCCGCGTTTATAGTTTAGCGTATGCGTTGCGTCGAACCAATGAGCGACGATAAAAACGTGATTGACAGATGGGCGGGATTACGCAAGCCTTTGCGTTGCGTTCAAAAGAGAGTTGAGATAAATCCAACTTTCGACGCATACGCGAGCTTCACATGACCTACTTTGACGAATCAAAATGCAATGTCTACTGTTGTGATTCGACTTCGAGAAAATGTCGGATGTGTTTTCGACAATCGTGAAAAATCCAAGCAAAAACCCTTGGCTAGCAATTTCCAAAGCTGTATGAATTACTGGTGGTTACATGTCTTCCACTATTATAATCTACTATGTATTGTTTGTATTCTATCTTTGTATTTGTTTATTTACTTCGGGTCCAACGATAATGTTCTCTAGGGATTAGAAACGAAAACAAGTATTTACTGTTGGTAAACTTTTTAAAGCAATCGAATTCATATTGTGCACCGCTGATTTCAACGATTCTGAGACAGAATTGCCGTTTGTTTTCAAAATCAAAGTTCGTCTGTTTATTATTGGTGTGCATTTATAGGCACTTTATTCTACTTTGCACTTTATTACCAAGTTCTGAATGCATACATTACAGTCTAATGCACTCGTTGCACATGAGAAAATCCCTTTTTATTTCTGCATACAATGAAAATCAGTGTTGGCAAATGCTGAGCATTTGTCTGTGATGGCATTAACTCATGGCTCTAGTACTTTTGCATAAGTCCACTACAGCCTTTAATTGCTGAGTGCTTACTGAAAATGTGAACACATGCAGTGTTCACATCCAACTGATCAGCATTGAAAACAATTTGTCTGGAGTCACATAAAACAACAGAAGGGAGAGAGAATCAGTCAAGCTAATCTAAAAGATTATTGGCAGATGAACAGTTATGGATGTTAAGTCTCGAAAAATCCAAGTAATTTTATCTTTGAATCATTAATCTTCTGTTATGCATATACAAAATGAGAAGACACTTGAGGTCTATTTAGTACATTAATTGGCCAACAAATGTTACTGTATTTTTTCAACAATTCAATTAACAAATTCTTCAAGGATAATGTCATTGAAGGATTTCATAGTGAAGTAAAATTTATTTCCCACCAAAAACGTCTGGCTTCACCTAAGTGATATTGGTACTTCTAGACCCACCGAGAGAAAGCATGGTTAACGGAATGCCAGTTGTTAGTGTACGCCAAATGTGGTAACTTGTTTATTTTACGTGACTTAAGTTGTGCTTCAAATATTGGCATGAAATTTAGCTAGACAAGAATGATAGGAATGGCAACCTTAATGATATAAACAGCTTCATGAAAAGAATGACTATTTTATTAAAAGGGTGGTGCCGTGCTGACGTTTATTCCCTTTCAACTGTTTGCATATGCCATCTAATACCAGGATCAATAAAGTTGTATTTATGATTAGCTTACAGGTGTTCGTATCTGACATTTCCTATTTCATCCACTTTCCAACTATCAGAGTAAATTATACTTCCTTCTGCCATGTTTTCTTTTATGGCTGCAACCAAAGTTTTCGCTCAACAGTCTGGCACAGCCACTGAAAGCATTCTTTCAATTCACAGCAAATACCCACCGCGGTGGAAGAATACGACCATAACGAATATAAACAAGTTACCACATTTGGAAGCTTTGGCACACAATTACGACTGGTGCCCCTTTAACCAAAAAGTACTGTTTGAGTTAAACGTATTATTGTTTTTCTTGTGACAGATTTGTATCAGTAAAAATGGTGACAACAGGAATTTTCTTTGTCAAAAGTAATAGAATCCAACAAAATGATAACTCTGCAAACTACCAAAGGCTATGGGCTCACTTCAAATGCGCTAACTTTGGAACATATTTGTAACCTTAAAAAATTTCAAAATTCTGAATTTTATTTCCTGTGTCAACTAATTGGTTGTAATTTTTTGCAGAACAATATCCAACTTCATTTAAGTGACGAAAGTCCATCAGTATATTCAGGGACAGATGTTCAGTGGAAATGTAGTATCCCGACAGAATATGCCGCCACACTAAGTAGTTCTCTTAAAAAAGGTCACTTATTATTTTCATGATTTTCTTAAAATATGGCTTGTTTAAATATTTCTGGTAATGTTTAAAATTCGTCGTGGCTCAAACAAAAACACAAAATTTAGTACTGGTTTTTTCATTTTACAAATATTGATTCAAATTGCTGTACTATCCTAAGTAAACAGGGAATTGCTGTTCTATTCTATTCAAGTAATTACTGTACTATCCTAAGTGCATAAAGAATGGTTCCTGTGAAGGAACGTTGGCAATATTCTATCTTATCAAGAGATTACACTTTCTGAGTTGACAATATTCTTAGTGCTTTCCAAGAGCATGAAAAGTTATGCCAATTAAAGAGTGGGATCAACAGCTCATGGAGATATAGGACGCGAACAATAAGTTTGTAAGAAGTAATAACACTATGGTTGAAATAATCATTTAAAACTCTTAACATCTCTATAATAGTTATGTTTGCAATTTAAAACTAGTGTCATTGATGCTAAGTTGCAATGCATTTAATGTACATCAGTTGGTGAGAAAACATTTCTATGCTTACAAGATTAATTACTGTAATGCTTCCTTCAATACATTTAATGTTTTGCCATAGGTGACAAATAGATATTGCGAGTATGCAGTATAATAATTTTTCATCGACTTCTGCAATTTTTCTAGGTATACGTGTATGTCTCCTCAAAAGCTCTGCTTCCAACAAGTGATCATGTTCTAAAATTTTGAAACATCCTTGAGTAACCAACAAATCAGGAGAGGCTCTCCTCATTGGCAATTGAAAGACCTGTGTCCCTAAATTATGATGAAATCTTTATTAAACTTGTCCTATATCCTGACTGAGAAACCACAAATGATTCTTCTGTAAAATTTCCATTTCAAATTCAAAAATCGATGTGCACTCCATGCTAAAAGTGTTATAAAACTAAATTTTGATGAATTCAGTTCTCAACGTGTTTTTCCAATTTATGGAAGATTTGATCTTATTCGTTCACGAGGATAAAAATCAATATATTGCTTAAAAGTGTTTTAAGCTAGTGTTATAAGCCGTAATGTAAAACATACTCCACTCCCAGTATAATCAAGTTCATTTTTGAGTTATTCATAAAGTCAATAATTAACCTAAAGTGCGATTTCATGTTCAATTACCATGAATACCAAAAAGTAAATATCCATAAGATTCATTTCATGACCTGTGATTATATAATTTGCATTTTGTTTACTTCATTTTATATTTCAGACTTCTCTAAAGAAGATAAGGAAGCTGAACTTCTGGAAGATATCAGTTGCCTAGTCAATGGCGAAAGAATACCCTGAGTCACCTGATATTATTTTGAAAACTGCATGAGCATAATTCTAGTGTGCAATACTTTTGCACCCTTCCTAACATTAATAGATTTATAATTAAATAAATTTAATGCAAAGAATTTCTTGTGTGTGTATGCATTTTATTGTTCATCATTTTATCAGTACTAGTTTCATGATAAAATTTACATGAAAACTTTCATAAATAAGGTTGTGTTTATATAATTGAAAGTCAAATGCAGAAAAAGAATGAAATTTTTTGAAACACTTAAATAAAGTGAATTTATTGAATAACTAATTTTCTCTTAATGTCTCAGGTAAATATTTAAAAAAGGACAACATTACATGCAACATTTTGCAATTATATTTATTTTAGGGCCTTGGTGGCCCAGTTGGAAGAGTAACGAATTAGCAACCAGAGGGTTGCGAGTACGAATCAAACCAAGGACCGTCGTGTATAGAGGGGGCTGATGCACATTAAATCTGTCGTGGCCTCAAATGTCCTCACGTTAGCGTGGTGTGGGTTTGGAGAGTGGGGTACCAGCTCAGGTGTTGCCTCGTCATCTGACCATGGTTCAAAATTACCTGGTGTTCTCTGGTCTTTCCCTTTGGAATTGATCCTGGACCGTCACCAATAGCCAGTAATGTTGCTCCAGTGTGACATTAATTGAAATGCCTACCTACATTTATTTAAATTAATTATTCTCATCTGTTTTCACTTGTATTTTTTCCACCTATCCATTTTATAAATTTTAAATATTTGCTCAGTGAAAGGCATTCAATCCAAGTATTAAACATAGTTTCATAAATTTTTATGGAATATTTTAATAAGAAGTTTATATGAAACACATTTAAATTTCTACATTCATTTTAGTGGGCATCTGTCGTCATTCTTGTACCTATTATCCTGTATATTTAATTATACCTATATCTTGAAATTGTATGACATTTCTGGTATCGGTCTTATAAGTATTGGACAATACTTATAAGACATAATTAAAAATACAAGGTACAAAAATCATAAAATAAAGGACAGTAGTGATGGCTTGATCAAACTAAATCTAAAGGAATGAATGATAAAATAAAAAGGACATAGTTACCATATACATGTGTAATATATAAATGAATTTCTCTAAATATAAAAAGCACTCATAAATAGCATTTTTCCTAGTGTAATGAGTTGACACGAGAAAACAGCTATTCTCGATTTTATGTAATATTTAAATAGGTAGAACAAAATATTTGTGCTGAAAACAAATGAATTATTATACCATTGGAAAATTTTAACAAATGTTTCGATGACAATAAAAATTCACTACTTCCCAAACAATCAAGGTGTGTGTTCATTGATGAAATTGCATCCATTGAAACATTAACAGAATTTGCTAACAAAAATTGAAAGATGAAAATTAGGTTGCATCAATAGAAAAATAATCACTCGAGTTTAAAAAGTCTTTAAGGCAGAAATGGATCATTCCTAGCTACTGATAAGTTGAATTTATTGTACCAAACCAAATGAAAAAATGTGCAGTGACTCCAATTCATGAAAGTTTAATTTTTTCTGTTTAATTTGAAAATAAATTAATATTCAATTTTTTTTCTTTATATATGCAAGGCAAAATAAATTTGACCATGTGTAGTATTTTGCAAAGGTTCTGATGAGTTTTTAGTGACACATTGGTTATATGAATAACTACAATTATGGTTAGTGGTTGGCTGGATTAAAATGAGTACATCGGATATATATTTAGATTTCAAAATCTAGGAAACCCCATCAGATATCAAATTTTGTATTTAATTGAATTTTACATAATCTCAAAAACTAAAGATTTCAAAACAAATTAATCTAATAACAGAATTTCATGTGGGTTTTTAATGCTCTGATTAAATTTATCCTAAAATTTCAATTAAAAGTAGACATTTGTTTTTGAAAAAATAGTTTTAATTTTGAATTATTTGAGTGTTCACAAACGGTACAATATTTTTGTGAAATCGAGATTTTCTTGTTTATTCTATTTTCGGTTAGGTTTGGAGTTAATAGTTTCCAAAGCGATTATATTTTCGTAATGCTCTTCGATACACGTCTATCACGTGAAAAGTAAACAAAATACGTAGCGACATCTAGTGTGCGTAATAAAAAGCTGGTTATCGCGTGACGGGAGCTCTCGACGCAAGACTCTGGACAACTTCCCCTTGCGTTTGCGTTGAGGCGGAGTCAAACGCATACGCAATACGCTAAACTATAAACCTAGCCTTATCCTCTAAACAAACCCGAATCCGTCACAGAGCCCCACCCACAGCCCACACTCCATCGAGGGAATCACCGATAAACCAGCTGTCACCCCTACCAAATCACCGATACTCAGTCACAGTTTTCACTGATACCGAATCACAAATCCCGGTCGCAGTCGCAGTAAAAATATCGATATCAGGCAAGGTATCAGCTAAGCGATATCAGCTCAATCACTGCTACCGAATCACCGATACTCTCAATCACTGTTCCTAAATCACTGCTACCAAATCAATGTTAGTATGATATTCCAGTAACAGGTAAGAACTGTTATTCAAAAGTATCTGTAATTGAGTGGCAGTTCTGTGATTCGCTAAACATCCCTAATATGATCGTTCCAGAGTAATTTTGGGTCAAGGACAAGGCCTAAATAACGGTACCTGCGAACCCATCCGAAATTTCGTATGTTGTGGTGGTGGTTATAATGCTTCCGGCATGATTGGCATGTATCTAACATGGGGTTGCTCAAAGTTTGCGCTACGAACTCTTAATCCAACTAGCTCTTCAATCAGCACTTCCGTTTACGTTTTAGGAGTGATAGAACTGTATGATGATTTCGGGTACAACTTTATATTAAGATGTTTCGGGGAAACGTTTTTGTCGCACTTTTTATGTCGCCAAGGAAGAAATTTTTAGAAAAAAAGTTTTTCTTAACGGAAAATAATAAACGTGACACACCGTTTTTGTTAGAGGAAAATAATTAACAGAGAATTAGAAAACTTGGAAAGGCCTGTTTCTTAGTCCTAGCTTACATTTATTTGCCCACTGAAGCTGTAGAACTAAGCATATTTTTTAAAATTTTCTTATGCAAATTTCAAAACCTCTTTGCAACTATAGTCAATTAATCAATACAATTTGTGTGACTTTATTCTAAGCTGCTTTGATGTTTCTGATCTGTCCATTTTCTGCTCATCAGTGAAAAAAAACCTTTCAGTAAGAGCATTTGATCCTTGGGTACTTAAAACAAAGTCTAAGATCTTATTTAGGTTTGGCACATCAATTTCTTAAATCATTTTGTTCTCGGAATGGGGTGGATTTCTACTGATTTCACTTGTCTCAATTTCCCTATGAAACTAGGGTCGTGGTAGCCCGGTTAGAAGAGTAAAGGGTTAGCGATCGGAGGGTTGCGAGTTTGAATCCAACCAAAGACCGTCGTGTACAGAGGGGGGCTGGTGGACGTGAAATCTGTCGTGACCTCAAATGTCCTCACCTTGGCGTGGTGTGGTGTGAAAGTTTGGAGAGTGGGGTGCCGGCTCAGGTGTTGTCCTCTTCATCTGACCGCGGTTCAAAATTACGTGGTATTGTCCTTGATCTTTCCCTTCTACATTGATCCCGTACCGATAGCCCATTGTGTTGTTAAATTAAAATACTTACCTGCATACATATTAAGAACGAAAGGTACAGCCTTGATATAAGATATTTTTGTGGCAACGCTTTTGGCGTGTTTGTTGGCGCACTTTTTGTAGCAAGTGGGGGGAGTATTTCAATTAACGTCACACTGGAGCAACACAATGGGCTATTGGTGACGGTCCAAGTAAAACAGTTTCATATCCTCGTCAATGTACAATTTGTTTAAAGTCATACGCTTCTAAAGAATCATTTTGCAATCATAAAAAAAGAAACAGGTGTCAACAACCCGTAGAAAATTCTAAATCAAATGAACCACCTGAGTCTATTACTTCACTTCTTCAATGCTCTCAGGATTGTAAGTTAACTATAAACAAATGTGATAAATGCTTGAAAACATTTTCAAGGAAATTCAACCTTAAACGTCACTTAGTAGCATGTTATCAAAGGCAAAATGAAATTGTAAGCATTTGGAAATGGCAGGTTTGTGGAAGATTCTTAAACAATGAACAAGATTTTACTATGCATGAACAGTTTTGTTACTTAAGTAAAGAGAGAGAGGTGTATTATTGCGTTTTACCAGAGTGCGGTAGGCCATTTAGACACCTTGGACGCTTAAATAGACATGTAATTAAAGTACATGATTCAAATAATCTAAAAGTTCTATCCTTTGATTCTATCAATAGCTTTCAAAATTGGTTAGAGTTGGAAGGAAGTTCTACTTTTACATCCTTTAAGAAAATATCAGGAAGTAAATTGTGTGGTTCCAAAATTTTCCATTATTCTTGTCAGTTTAATGTGCCATTTTCTAAGCTTCATGTTTCCAGAAAAACTTATCGCAGAAATTTGAAAGGTACAATACCTCAATTAAACTGTCTAGTTAGAATTTGTGCCTGTGAGCAGAAGGACTTAGTTACTGTTTAGTATAGTCCTGTGATCACAATCATTCTCTTAAATTTGAAAATTGTAAATATCAGCCTTTGAAACAAAGTGTTCGAGATCTAATTAAATCGCAATTGTTACTTTCTATTCCTGTACGAAAAATTCAATTTCTTTTAAGGGATGGTTTTGGAAACCGTGACTGCAGAGAATTTTTTAATGTGAAAGAAGTGTTCCTTTCGCGTAAATCAATCAAGGCCTATTCTCGTTACATGTGTAGTGCACTGCAGCCTAAGAGTGATGCGATTTCTGTTGCTGCTCTTGTCGAGGAGCTTATTATTGAGGATTACGACCCAGTGTTAATTTTTAAACCTCAAGGTTCCAATACCCAATATGGTCCTCCTGATTTAGATTTTCTACCCAATAGTGATACCTCTTTTGCTTTATGTTTTCAAACAAAAGAACAAAGAGACATGATGGTTAAGTCTTGCTCTAGAGCATTATGCATTGATTCGACACACAAAACTAATCAATACAATTTTTACTTAATTAATTTAATAGTCTCTGATGAATTTGGCCATGGTTATCCTGTTGCCCATTTTATCACCAATTGCTTAAATTCTGATACGATGATTTGTCTTTTTAAGAGTCTCAAGTGTCGCGTTCCTGATTTAAATGTGAATTGTGTTATGACTGATGACGACAAGACTACATTTAGTGCATTTGAAAGAGTGTTTGGGCAAAATATTAAGCATTTACTATGTAAGTGGCATGTACTACGATCATGGAATAGGCAACTGAATTCATGTGTACCTGACAAAGAACAGCGAAATGCTTTAAAATTAAAATTACGATGTTTGTTAAATGAAAAAGACCTTACTCGGTTTCATAATCTTTGTAATGAGCTTCTTAAATATTCTGAAAATTGTGTGGATTTTGTAAAATATTTCAAGGATAATTATTCTAATCTATGTGAATTATGGGCCTCTTCTTACAGGAGATATTTTCATGCTTCAATAAGAAACAAATAATCACTGAATCTTTCCATAACCAATTAAAAACTGTTTATTTTGGGCGTAAATTTAATAGAATACTGGACACTTTGTAAAGGTACTCTTTGATATTGAGAAAGATTACTTCTTGACTTACAAATATAGAATTTTGAGTTGTGTTCCACCTAAGGAAAATGAAAGACCTAAAAGTTAGGCACGATAAGGGTATTAAAATCCCAGATAAAGATGTCCTCAATCTTTTTGATAATACTTGGTCTGTACAATCGCAATCCACAAAACATAAGAACTATATAGTAAAACTAGTTAACATTAATTATCCAATGGTCGATCATTGCTATTTCAAATGTGTAGAACGAAGCTGCTCATCTTTGTGCAATCATTTATACAATTGTAATTGCCCTGATATGTTTAATTTGTGCAAACACATGCATAAAGTTCATTTACTTTCTAAACCCAAGTCTAATCTTAATATTGATGAATTTACTAGTGATTTATCTGAGGTGGAAAGAAATTCAATGGAGCCATTTAATTCGAAATTGATCCCAATATAATTCCATACTCGATCCAAAGTCAACAAAGTAGAAGCTTGTAAAAGGTTGTGGGATACATTATCACAGGACTTAAATGGTTCATGCTTGATAATGTTTACACAACTTTGCAGACGCTTGTTGCAGGATGCCGTGGTGTTTTAAATTCCAAGACTCAGAAAAAGGATATTCCTCATTCCAAAGTGGCTCCTAATCAAAGTTTTGAACGTCAAATTTTCTATAAAACCAGTAGAAAACACAATAGTACAATATTGCCTAAACGAAAAGGTACTAAAAGGCCTCTATTCTCTGAAGATATTGACGATCCTTTTCTAAACATGCCCCCTTGTAAACTAGCCAGAATATCTTGTAATGAGCCCTTAACTGATTTAGATAATGGAACCAATAAGGCATTAAGTATAAATGTTGGGATATACAAATTGGATCAACCTGCTTTAAAATCACTTGATCCTTTTCGTAGTGATGATGAAGAAAGGACTATAAAATTAAAATGTAAAGATTTTGTCAAAGGGTGGGTGTTTGATTTAATTATTGATGCCTTCATTCTCGTATTATGTATGATTAACAACAGTTTTCTTTTAATCGATTCTGCTTTAACAAATTTAATTGTCAATGGCATTCCAATAGGTGATGAATTACATATTGAAAACACATTGATCAGTTCTTCCAAATTCTTATTTTTACCAGTTTGTGTAAATGATCATTGGTGTTTAATATTTGTAAATAAATAAAGAAGAATTATAGATTTTTATGATCCATTGTTTAATGATAATATTAACCAGTAAACCCAAATTTTGGACTATGAAAGATTATTTATGTAAACTATATTTAAACAATGTTTGGACTATTAACTCTCCTTTGCATGCATTACAACAAGATTCGATTAGTTGCGGTGTGTTTGTTTCTATGCACACCAATTAATTCATGAATCTAGTGTAAATAAGCAATTTGATACTAACAAATTTAGAAAATACATTCATGCTGTTTTGTTAGGTACAGTTACCCCTTCAGAAGACTTTTTTAAAACATTAACTGCAAATGATTTACCAGCTGAAAATTTGTGTAAATTTTCTAAATTTGAAACACTAGAAAAAAATAATGTTATAACATGTGAGTTAAAAGTTAATAATGTAGAGATTAAAACATACATGCTAAAGTCTTTGGATCTCTTCATCACTACTGAAGAAGAAACTCTTAAAATCAGCTTCTATTCATTTTCGTAAAGGTTGGTTGTATGGCTCCATA
Organism: Meta bourneti; assembly: GCA_933210815.1. NCBI lineage: Eukaryota > Metazoa > Arthropoda > Arachnida > Araneae > Tetragnathidae > Meta > Meta bourneti. The sequence continues at coordinate 91,749,369 of OW119934.1, forward strand.
ATTGATGCATTTGTTTATAATTTAGTAAGATATTCAAACATTTTTGGATCAGTCGATACAATTTATTCCTCTTTGGTTATGAGTGGAGACACAATACTGGGTACCTGTATTAATGAAATCGTCAAACATAAGATTTTATTTATGTATTATGGACGAGTTGCTTCGTCCTTTGGTTTTAATGGATTGGAGGCGGAGGTCTCATCATTTTAAACAATTTAATTGGGATATAAGCATTTACATGTGAAACTATATACAGATGAAAATTAAAATTATTGGGTGATTGCAAATTGGCCAGTTCCTGAGCTACATCTTAACCGTCTTCATCTTTCCCTGACTTTGCTCCTTCTCTAGCGTAGGTCTTTGCGCCTTGGGTGTTGGCTGGATCATAATTGGTTGATTTCATCCAATGGCTGGCTGCAACGTTGCTGCTGGGGGTCTCGATGATGCAAAGAAAGCTGCGTCGTATGCGTCTTTTCCTCTCAATTTTAACCTTTTCGTCTTGTCACATCGTATTCGTCTTTGGGAAGAAGAGATCCCATGAGAGTTGAAGTTTGTTGAAAATGGAAACGATGAAAGTAGAAATGGAAACAGCATTAATTAAGAATACAAAATGAATAATGATGAAAATTGAAATTCAAATGAAGAAGTAAGTAAAAATGTCAATTCAGTTCAGTTGCTTGACCAAAATTTGATGAGGTCAGCAGAAGTGGATGTTGTGTTTGGTCCTTCGTGGGAACCGATTTTTCGTACGTCGTACCGATCGTTTGGTAGAACATGTGTAATTTCATACGGGCCTTAAAATTTAGGTCTTAGTTTCAGGCCTGTCCCAAATTGGGTTCTTTGTATCGCAACACGTCTCCAATTTTATACGCTGTGGGTTGTTTTCTGCGTTTATTGTAGTGCTTCTTGTTAGTTTCTTGTACTTTCAAAATGTTTTTCTTGGCTGTGTTACGTAGTTCGTTTTTGTCGTCAATAGTAGTTTGTAAGTATTCTTGTTCTAGAATTTGTTTGATTTTATGATCAGTTTTATTCTTCATTTTTATGCCAATAAATAACTCGAATGGAGTGTATTGAGTCGTTGTTGAAGTGGTACTGCTTATAATGCGTTGAACGTGTGGAACATGTGTGCACCATTTAGTTGGATCATCGATAATGAGCTTGGAAAGAACAGGGATTAACGTTTGGTGCATACGTTCAATTTGACCATTTCCGCGGGGAACACCAGTGGTTATGTGTTTTAGTTCAATGTTTTCGTCACGGCAATACGTTTCAAAGTCATTTGAAGTAAAAGCACTTCCTCTATCGGTGATAATACGTGAAGGGTTGCCGAAATTGGTTTGTTGCACAGTTAATTTTTCGATGGCTGTTTTAGCTGATGTCGTCTTAACTGGATAGATCCAAAGAAATTTTGTAAAGGCGTCTACTACGGTGAAAAGGTATTGATATTGTTTGTTGGTGGACGGGAGAGGTCCAAGAAAATCTATATGGTACGTGTCCAAAGGAACGTTACCTTTGGGGATGGGATGAGGAAATCCTTCAGATTTTCCCTTCTTTCTTGAGGAAAGAATACACGGTATGCAGTTGGAAATTACATTTTCAACTATTTTCCTTAAATTAGGAATACAAAAATCTTTTTTAACGAGTGTCTCTGTTTTGTTGATAGCGAAGTGTCCTTGTGAGTGCGTGTTTTGCACTATCTCATGTTGCATAGACTGTGGTAGCACAATGTAATCATTCATTGGTGTGTGTGGCAAGACTTTCTTGATGCTTGAAATGAACGCGTCTTGATTTTGTGCATCAGCGATCTTTGGTGTGATGGAGTCTTGTGAAAGGATCATGTCTGGATAACGACTTAGTGCGTCGACATGTTTCATTTGTGTAGCGGGTCGGTGAACGAAATGGCGATTTTTGGTGTTAAGCCTTTCTTGTGCATCGTTTTTTTGGAATGCAGCACAGTCAGTGATGATTTTGAACTTTGTTCCAAGGAGATAAGTCCTAAACTTCTTAAGCGCTTCTATGACTTTATGACTTCAAGGACTCATAGCTTGAATATTTGGCTTGTGGTGTAGTTTTTTTACTCATATAGTGGATGGGATAAAAGTTTCCGTCATCAGATTGCTGTAAGAGAACACCTCCAAATCCATGTGAGCTAGCATCAGTGTGTAATTCTAGTGTAGAATCGCGGTTGTAAATGTGTAGAACTGGGTTTTGCGAAAGTTTGTGTTTGAGAGTCTGGAACGGTTCTTTTTGTTGTGAACCAAAGTGAAAAGGAGTGGATTTTCTTAACAAATCACTCAATGGTTTGGCGATTATCGAATAATTTTGGATGAATTTCCTGAAATAACCGGTTAGGCCTAGAAAACTTTGCACTTGTTTTTCGGTCTGAGGAGCAGGAAAATTTTGGACAGCTTGAGTCATAGAAGGTGTAGGTTGAATTGTCCCTTTCTCAAGGACGTGTCCTAAAAATTCAATTTTTCGTTGCAAGAAGTTACACTTTTTAGATTGAGCTTAAGGCCATATTCAGAGGCAACTGTCAAAACACGTTTGAGTTTGGCGATACCTTCAGCTTCGTCTTTCGATGGAATGATGATGTCGTCAAGATAAATGACGAGTGTGCTGTCATTTAATAAATCTCGGAAAACAGTGTTAATAAAGCGTTGGAAAATTCCAAGACTTGAACTTAAACCAAATGGACATTTTAAAAATTCAAACTGTCCATCTGAAGTGACAAAGGATGTGTATTTAGAAAGAAATAAAAGAAGATATAAAAGAAAGAAATTATATATTTAAAAATTTCTGATTACTTTTAAACCCCTTTCACCAATAATTCGATTATAAAAAGCATATTTACAACATTAATTTTTCATGACCTCTATTTGCAACATTAATTTTGAATTTTAATATAAAAATGAAGAAAAACTAGATATTTAAAAATCTATTACAGCAAAAGCATACTTACAGCAATATTTTCCAAGTCCTATGTCGCAACATTAATTTTGAATTTTTATATAAAATAGAGAAAAACTAGATATTTAAAAATTTATTATAGCAAAAGCATACTTACAGCAATATTTTCAAAGTCCATTTATACTTTAATATAAAAGAAAGAAATTATATATTTAAAAATTTCTGATTACTTTTAAACACCCATTCACCAAGAATTACGATTATAAAAAGCATATTTACAACATTAATTTTTCATGACCTCTATTTGCAACATTAATTTTGAATTTTAATATAAAAATGAAGAAAAACTAGATATTTAAAAATCTATTACAGCAAAAGCATACTTACAGCAATATTTTCCAAGTCCTATGTCGCAACATTAATTTTGAATTTTTATATAAAATAGAGAAAAACTAGATATTTAAAAATTTATTATAGCAAAAGCATACTTACAGCAATATTTTCAAAGTCCATTTATACTTTAATATAAAAGAAAGAAATTATATATTTAAAAATTTCTGATTACTTTTAAACACCCATTCACCAAGAATTACGATTATAAAAAGCATATTTACAACATTAATTTTTCATGACCTCTATTTGCAACATTAATTTTGAATTTTAATATAAAAATGAAGAAAAACTAGATATTTAAAAATCTATTACAGCAAAAGCATACTTACAGCAATATTTTCCAAGTCCTATGTCGCAACATTAATTTTGAATTTTTATATAAAATAGAGAAAAACTAGATATTTAAAAATTTATTATAGCAAAAGCATACTTACAGCAATATTTTCAAAGTCCATTTATACTTTAATATAAAAGAAAGAAATTATATATTTAAAAATTTCTGATTACTTTTAAACACCCATTCACCAAGAATTACGATTATAAAAAGCATATTTACAACATTAATTTTTCATGACCTCTATTTGCAACATTAATTTTGAATTTTAATATAAAAATGAAGAAAAACTAGATATTTAAAAATCTATTACAGCAAAAGCATACTTACAGCAATATTTTCCAAGTCCTATGTCGCAACATTAATTTTGAATTTTTATATAAAATAGAGAAAAACTAGATATTTAAAAATTTATTATAGCAAAAGCATACTTACAGCAATATTTTCAAAGTCCATTTATACTTTAATATAAAAGAAAGAAATTATATATTTAAAAATTTCTGATTACTTTTAAACACCCATTCACCAAGAATTACGATTATAAAAAGCATATTTACAACATTAATTTTTCATGACCTCTATTTGCAACATTAATTTTGAATTTTAATATAAAAATGAAGAAAAACTAGATATTTAAAAATCTATTACAGCAAAAGCATACTTACAGCAATATTTTCAAAGTCCTCTGTCACCCCCAACAATAATTTTTAGATAAAATACTTTAATACAAAATATGTAAATTTTAATGTAACTTTAATATAAAATAAAAAACTAGATATTTAAAAATTGTTAAATATTTTCATGAACCCATTCACCAAAAGTTACGATTATCAAAAGCATAGTTACAGAATTAATTTACAGCAAAATTAATGTTAGTGTCGCAACTAACATTAATTTTGAATTTTAATATAAAATAAAGAAAAACTAGATATTGATGAATATTTCCATCCACCAAGAATTGTGATTATCAAAACCATAGAACAATAATTCTTCCACTTACAGCGTTAATTTTTGTAAGTCCACTATGCCACCACTAGCATTACCTTTGAACTGTTATACTAACAGTAATTAAATCGATATTTAAAAATTACTGACTACTGTCATTCACCCATCCATCAAGAGTTATTATCAAAAGTATACTTACATTAACTTACAGGTCCTTTTTGCGACCAATCACAAAAGTTACGATTATCAAAAACACATAATTTTCACTTTCAAGTTCTCTGCGCCACCACGAACAAATAATTATGCTGACAATGAGCATCAATTTATCACAAAAGTTACAACGAAAGTTTTGAGTGACACCACTAACAAAATCACTTCAACTTTTCCTACACTACCAATCTTAACTTATCTACTAAACTTTAATATTAGTTTGAAACATAAAATGAAGGAATGTTTTTTTTTAAGTTTTCCTTTTCTGTGTAGTCAATATGCAAAAGAAATGAAAAATACATAAGTGATACACTGACTACGAGCATCCCTTCATCTAAAAACTGATGACAATTATCAAAACACACAATATTCATTTTCAAGTCTTCTGTACCACTACAAACACAAAAAATAAACTACTCCCATATGGCTAATATTAACTTAACCTAAACCATAATATTATCTTGTATAAAAAAGAGGTAAATTTACTGCCGTACTGTGTAAATGGGATTCCGAACTACTACGAACCATCATGACCGGGATTCGAACCCAGAGTTCTAACCACTCGGTCGCCAAGCCGGCTTCTTACCAATTTATAAATTTGTAAAAATAACACAATTTCATGAAAAGTCTTTTCATAATTGAACAAAATACCGTCCTTAAAATGAATTTTGATAATATTACGTCTGCCTTGCAATTTTCACAAAAGAATGTTTCCTTTGATAGTCTTACAAACATCTCTCTCAAAACCTGAATTCTTATAGAGAATAGGAAACAAAATGTTTAATATAAACTTAGATTAATTTCAGTGGAAAGATATGAATCAAAGATTTAAAACAGTGTTGAATCTCTTATTATCGAGCTTTAAAATGAATATTCTAGTCACATATTGAATTTTTCTACTGCTTCAGTACTGTGTTTTTCACTATTGCATACCAATTTTTATTTAGTTTCTAACTATACACAGATAATAGAGTTTGAAGTTTTAATTTTAAAGCTTTAAATACATAAAATCATTTAGCTCTATTTAAACAGCATGTTTGTAGTGTTTTCAACACATTTAAGAGGCTCAAACAAATTTAAGGAACTAGTGGTACATACAAGTTGTTTTTATATAAAGAAGAAAAATAAAAGGCGCAAAAGGACACTTAGAAAAATGCATTTTCAAAAACGATAACTACATAATCTTTATTCAAAATTGAAAGAAAATTGCTTCCCCTAGAAATCTAAATGGGTAAATAATCGACTATATCTCAAATTATTTCACTTACCACATGTTATGCGACAACGTATGAGAAACAATGTCATAGTTTCAAATTCCCTTGATAAATTTCACTTAAAAATTTCATAAATTTTTATGTCTAAAAAATCTCAGATAACATTCTCACTTCCCAGATTCTTGAGGAGCATTTGAAAACAAAAAGCGTTAAATAAATCTAAATGCTTTTCTTTTTTCAAATGTGTCTCGAGAACCGTTTAAATAAATAGTTTGTAGTGTTTTCAACACTTAAAAACCAGATGTATTTAAGGAATAAGTGCTGCAAATAAAACCTTTTTATATAAGAGTAGCCGTAATAACCGTAAGATATCACCGTATAATAATATTATAACCGTAAGATATATAACACTCATTTCAATTCATTTTATAAAAGTATTTCTTTATACTATATATTCAATATTAAGACAAACTAAACTGATCCTTGGGGATCAAATTTGAGAAATAATTGTAAGAATAATATGAATGAAAGATTTAGGTAATTCGAAAAATTGTGTATTTTTAGTTATACTTGAATTAATAAAGATGAGATCGTACAGAAAAATTTAATGCAAGCACGAGGGGAATTTTTTGACCATTTAAGTTCCATCTATCGGCTAATGAAAAGTATAGGTACATATGAAACTGGAATTAGCGGCAAACTCTTTTTCCCTCAAACTCAAAAACCAAACAATTGAGTTACCTAACTCTAGTGACAGGTTACATCTCATACCATTTCCTCCACAAGGTACGACATGCGCCTATGATGGTACGATGCCATAACTGTAAGTTTATTAGATATATTTCTTTCCAGTGCACAACACAATTTCAAAAATTTCTAAGAAAACCTAAAATCTAAGAAAGCGAAAAATTGTGTATTTTCAGTTATACTTAAATTAATAAAGCTGAGATCGTACAGAAAAATTTAATGCAAGCACGAGGGGAATTTTTTGACCATTTAAGTTCCATCTATCGGCTAATGAAAAGTATAGGTACATATGAAACTGGAATTAGCGGCAAACTCTTTTTCCCTCAATCTCAAAAACCAAACAATTGAGTTACCTAACTCTAGTGACAGGTTACATCTCAAACCATCTCCTCCACTAGGTACGACATGCGCCTATGATGGTACGATGCCATAACTGTAAGTTTATTAGATATATTTCTTTCCAGTGCACAACACAATTTCAAAAATTTCTAAGAAAACCTAAAATCTAAGAAAGCGAAAAATTGTGTATTTTCAGTTATACTTAAATTAATAAAGCTGAGATCGTACAGAAAAATTTAATGCAAGCACGAGGGGAATTTTTTGACCATTTAAGTTCCATCTATCGGCTAATGAAAAGTATAGGTACATATGAAACTGGAATTAGCGGCAAACTCTTTTTCCCTCAAACTCAAAAACCAAACAATTGAGTTACCTAACTCTAGTGACAGGTTACATCTCATACCATTTCCTCCACAAGGTACGACATGCGCCTATGATGGTACGATGCCATAACTGTAAGTTTATTAGATATATTTCTTTCCAGTGCACAACACAATTTCAAAAATTTCTAAGAAAACCTAAAATCTAAGAAAGCGAAAAATTGTGTATTTTCAGTTATACTTAAATTAATAAAGCTGAGATCGTACAGAAAAATTTAATGCAAGCACGAGGGGAATTTTTTGACCATTTAAGTTCCATCTATCGGCTAATGAAAAGTATAGGTACATATGAAACTGGAATTAGCGGCAAACTCTTTTTCCCTCAATCTCAAAAACCAAACAATTGAGTTACCTAACTCTAGTGACAGGTTACATCTCAAACCATCTCCTCCACTAGGTACGACATGCGCCTATGATGGCACGATGTTATAACTGTAAGTTTATTAGATATATTTCTTTCCAGTGCACAACATATTTTCAAAAATGTCTAAGAAAACTTAAAATCTAAGAGATGGGCAAGGCTCTTACCTTCCAGGAGCTTGAGAGGAATCTTCCCAACCGCACGCTTGGCTGCCACTGGGTCGTCTGGCCGCCCTTAAGTAGGGTCTGGAGTGAAAGTATTCGCCCGAAAGTGTTTGTTATTCCAAAGAGCGGCCTGAAATCGGTCGATGTTGATGTAACCGACGTGGCCTAATTTAGGACCAAGTGGCCTTCCGATGCTTTCACGAGAAGTATCAAAGGTCACAAAGTTCAAGCTGCAACTCAAGGTTACAGATAGAAGTTCGACGAACCATTGGGAGGTTCTTTATTTCCAGCCACCAAAAATGGGAGGGATCAAACTCGCAAAAAAGTGTTGTGGTTACACCGCTCGGGCAAAACAAAGTAAGGCTTTGTGATTGCGACATCTGCAAGTTAAATTAAAGGCGCGTTTTATTGAAAGTTTTGATTCCTACATTGCTGTATGCATCGTAATAAACAGTCTTCCTTTGCTTTATTTTTCTTTGTAAAGGTGGGAGTTGCAGGCTGTATGCATATTCATGGTTATCGTTTCTTGTTTTGTATCTGCTGGACTTTGCATTCTATTCCGGTATCTCTCAATTACTGTTCTATCTTTGAATTTGGGGTCAATGTGCTGAAGCTCTCCCTCTCTCTATTTGAGGGTTTGATAAACATAGTGATGTAGGTACAAAAAGCATAATATTCGAGCTCTTGGTTTGGTTCCAATAAATAACTCAGTTTCATGCAATTTTTTAATTTTTTTGCAATCTTGACGTCACATTGGCTTTGAATTGTATGAAGTACCTTAATATTTGCGTTAGTTTTCATTAAATATTATTATGTTATTTGAGTTACATATTAATGGGTTGTGGGTGGGTGTGACTTAATGTAATAATTTATATAATTTGAGTGTTTTTTATGAGTGGAAGCTATTTGAGGGGTGAGTTGATTTAATAATTTATATAATTTGAATTATATATTAATAAATTAAAGAAAGCTATTTGAGGGTTTTGGAAATATTATGGTGTAAGTCCAAAAGGCACATTTTGAGATATTCGAGCTTTTGCGTTGGCTCTAATAAAAAACTCAGTTTTCAAGCAAGTTTTCAATTTATTTTTGAAATTTTGATGTCAGATTGTCTTTAAGTTATATGTAGTACCTTAATATTTACTTTAGTTTTTATTAAATATTATTATTGTTATTTATTTATTACAATGACATATTTTTAATGTGGAGGTTTTTGAATTGAGACGAAAATGTAAATGAAATGCAATTCAGAATTAATAATTGCTTCAGTTTTATTAAAAACTATTACTAAATGAACTACTGCCAGCGGTTGGTAGGGAGTCGGTAGTTTTTAGCTGAATTTGCGTGCACTGGAGCAACACAACGGGCTATACTGTCAGTGAAACTGGACTAGATTAGAAGACTCCGGATACTGTACTAATGAGAGATAGAGCTTGTGTAGGGAACAACTCTCTAAAACAAAATGTATTCCCTTTCAATAAAAGTTGTAGGGCCGTTCACGTCAACTTGACGCATAATGATTCTATCAAACGAAAGAACAAGGAGTCTAAAAGATCCACAACCATCCTCCGAGATTGCTATTTCAAATCTAACTTTATTACACAGCACATACATGAACATCAACAAATGCAACATAGAAACAGAAAGCACATAAAAATAACAAACAAGTAAAAAAGCAACGCTCGCACTCGCGAAAGTACGAACTGAAACCAGCAGAGGGGGAGGAGTCAAGAAGTGAGAACTGAAACTACACTTAAAGGAATGAGTCATCCCGCGGCCCATTTCCAACATACTCCCCTCTTTTGAGTCGCTGAAAGGTGACTCAAAATATAACATTCAGATTTAACCTCTCAGGTGCTTTTGAGATTCGACCATATCTGGTGACCTTAGGCACCACAGGTACTTCTACAGGTGGCTCGACCTGTACAACATCCTTAACAGGGACTTCTGTCTGAGCTATTGCATCATTCTCAGAATCACACTTCTTACCCTGTAAAACAGAATCTAAAACATTAGATTGCAACTCTAAGGGAAAAACTCTCTGAACTGGTCTAGTCCAGACCCCAGTCTGAGTTCTTAATTTAACAGTTCGCACCTTTCCATCTTTACCAGGTATCAGTTGGATAACCTTAGCAAGTGGCCAGTTCAAACGTTTTTTAAAATCGTCACCTATGAGTACAATTTCACCCACACTCACGGTAGAACACTGTTGTTTTTGGTTCTGCACTTGAATCAATTGGCCTAAATATTCCTGTCGAAAACGTTTTCTCAACTCCTTCAATATATTTTGCCGGTATTTCACTCTCTTACGACAGTGCTTAGCATCGACAAGATCTACATCTGTAACCCTAGACTCGGGTTCTTCAAGGAGAAACATGGCGGGAGTGAGGGGCTTAAAATCAGTTGCATCCTCAGACAAGTAGGTGAGAGGACGGGCATTCATTACAGATTCACAGTCACATAACACAGTTTGAAGCTCCTCATATGTCAATACGGCTTTCCCCAAGGTTCGTTTAAGAAGCTCTTTCAGAGTCCTGACAAGGCGTTCCCACCAACCTCCCCACCAGGCAGCTGTGGGAGGATTGAACCTCCAAATGATTCGATGTAATTCGGCTTCATTTAATACTTTGTCCCAGTCAATTTCAGCAAGGCAATTGAATGCACCTTTAAAATTAGTGCCGTTATCCGAGTAGATAATTCGCGGGCGTCCTCTTCTCGCCACAAAGCGGCGAAAGGCAAGTAGAAATGAATCCGTACTTAGAGAGGTAACCAATTCGAGGTGTACTGCGCGGTAAATGGCACAAGTAAATAAAACTACCCATGACTTATCTCCATGTTTGAGGTATAAGGGACCAGCTAAATCGATTCCAACCACTTCAAAACTCGTGGAATCTTTCACACGATCTGCAGGAAGAGACACTGGGTCTGTTTCAACTGCTTTAGCACTGTAACGTCTGCATCTCAAGCAATTTTTAACGATACGTCGGACAGTTCTCCTTCCTCTCACGATCCAGAACTTCTCGCGCAGAGCGCATAACAGTATCTGAGTCCCTGCATGACAATTTATGTTGTGAAAATGTTCAATTAAACGCTCTGTGTAAGGACATTTGTCGGGGAGAAGTACTGGAGAAAGAAAGGAAGGCTTATCAATCCTTTGCGTGATGCGTGTTTTCACTCTAAGTATGCCTTCATCATCTGTAAAAGTGTTACAAACGGGTAAGTTATTGGTTTCAAGAAAACATGTTAACTGAGCTTCTCTTATTAAAAACTTCTCAGCTCTCTCTAATTCTCTTAATGACAACCTTCCGATTTCTCGCTCACCGTTTTCACACCGTGTATTGTTCACAAAACGCAGAACCCAGGCTACCAGTCGAATAACGGATTCAAACTTAGAAAACTTCTCATACCAAAGAGGACTATTTATTTCCAAGTTCAAATTACTTAGTCTAACTTTTCGCCTCTCCGAGTTTACCTCACTCTCACAAAAAATGTCACTTAACGGCCAGTTTTCAGCAGCCTCGTACAACCAGAGTGGTCCTCTCCACCACTGAGATTTAATCAACTGATGAGGACTGCAGCCCCGGGAAACAAGATCAGCTGGATTTCTGTCCCCTGGCACATGCCGCCACTGATCAGGGGATGTGAGTTTATTAATCTCTTTTACACGATTTGATACAAACACTGACCACTCTCCGTGTTCTCTTATCCACCAAAGAGCCGTCATGGAATCACTCCAGAATGTAATCTTCATATCTGGCAGATCAAATGCCAGTCTAATGGAGAGGGCCAGTCTAGCTCCTATACAGCAGGCCATGAGCTCCAATTTGGGAATAGACATGTCCTTCAAAGGAGCAACTCTACATTTAGCTCTGACAAGCTGCACATTAACTTCTTGAGATACTACCGATCGTAAAAAGACACAAGCTCCGTATGCCTTTTTGCTTGCGTCGACAAAAACATGTAATTCGGAAGTTTGGTTACTTTTCAAATATCTGGGAACTTGAAACTCATTAAGGATACACATTTCACTTAAAAAACTGTAAAACTCATTCAGTAACTTGGAGGGCAAAGGGCTATCCCAAGCTAACTTCATTTTCCAAGCCTCCTGCAGTAGTAGTTTGGGTGGCAAAGTAGCAGGAGACAACAAACCAAGAGGATCAAAAAACTGTTGCACCAATGATAAGACACTTCGTTTGGTTTGCTCTAGCTCAATGTCGGTTTTCTTAGGAATATTGCACTTCAAGGAATCCTGATCTAAATTCCAAATCATTCCCAAAAGAGAAGTTTCTCCAGAAGAATTGGAAAGGTAAGGATTAGCAACATTCCCTTCCCACATTCGTAAATTGAAACATGCACTTTTCATTAATTTTTGGGTAAGAGGCACAAACTGTTCCAATTCTTTTACATTATTGACACCCGTGACACAATTATCCACATAAAAATAATGACACAGTTTATGAACTATCTCTGAATACTCTTCAGAGGCATTTTCAAGTAAATGATGTAATGATGCCATTAATAAGTACGGGCTAGTTTTAACACCAAAAACCAAACGACAGTGTCTATAAATTATTGCATCTTCAGTCTCAGAGGGAAAGAAAAAACGCAAAAAATCGCGGTTCTCAGGAGCTATACTTAACTGGAGAAAAGCTTTCTCAATATCAGCAGATAAGCCAATCGGATACAGCCTAAACCGATCAATTATATCCGGAATTAGCTCAATTAAATTTGATCCTTTGATCAAACAATCATTTAGCGAGGGTTTCTTACCCTCATTTGCACTAGCATCAAAGACCGGCCTAATTTTGGTGAATTGGCTAGACTCTTTAATTATCGGCCTGTGAGGCAAATAGTGTCCAAAGTTATCTATCTCATTGGCAGGAACCTTTTCGATTATTTGCATTTCTTCCCACTTTTTAAAAACATTAATATAATCTTTTAAATAATTTTCTCTTGATGCACGTTTACACATATTTTTATATCTCAATAAGGCCAAATTCTTATTACTTGGTAAATCACTTTCACATGTGAATGGTAAAGACAACTCGTACCTTCCATTGGGAAGAATAGTTAAATTGTCCTGAAATTGCTTAAGAGTATCAGAAAAAACAAGTTTCTTTCTAGCATTCTCCCATGGATCGGTAATTCCAATGACATCTAGATCCCACATACGATTTACATCACAGTTCATAGCATGCATAGTTATTACATCAGAAACATTGAAACAAGAAACACTTTTTAAAGTACCCGAACCCGATACAACATCACACCTATCAGGCACATTTTCTTCTTTTCCGATTAAAGTATTACCCAGTTTTGTACATAGCAGAATTAATCCCGACTTTAAATTTTTGTTATTACCAGTCATTATCTGACCAGCAACATCAGCTCCGAGAAGCAAATCAATATCATATTCTTCAGAGCTCAAGTCAGGAACAAACAAATTATTGTCCTGTAATTCCTTTAAAGTCATAACAGTTTTAGCTTTAGGCACAGTACCACAAATCTTATCTTGAGACAAAACATCTAATTTGATAGAAAAACTATTCTTTAAATCACAAATATTCACCTCATAGATATGATGTACTTTGGGTTCTGATTTGCTCCCCCCAAATAGACCATGCACAATATTCAACTTTCCTTTAGATTGTAATTTCAGATTATTGATAACTCTTTTACTTAAATATGACAATTGTGAGCCCGTATCAATAATAGCTCTTACACACATCTCCTTTCTTACACTCTTAATCTTAACAATTAATGACATTAATAGTACAGTATCGACAGTGCAACTATTTGATAAATAACTAGTCGATTCAAGATTACTTTTACTTTCATCTACACTTTTGTTTTCACTAGTGTTAGCTTCACGGTCTGGACACATCAAAATAAAATGGTTTCGATTACACTGTATACATTTGTTTTTAAACCTACAATTTCTAACAGAATGTCCAAGTTTTAGACAAGAAAAGCAAGCATGACTCTTGGTTACTATTTTCCTTCTGTCATCAAAAGTCAGCTTTCTAGCAACGAAACAATTTTCACTTGGATGTCTTTTCTGACAGAATATACAAACATTTCTCTTACCTGAACTGTCCTGATATGTGCTTACCAAAGCTGCAGCAGAAGGAATGTCCTGTGCACTTTCTCTGACTTGCGGTTTCAGTTTCCTAACAAAGTTCGTCTCAAAACCACTGCGAGCAAGTCCTACCATTTCTTCTCCTATGACTTCTTGCTTCAAGAAACTCATCAAGTTCGGCAATGTCCGCTCATCTGCATTATTTTCCACCTTGTTGCGGCTTCTTTCCCAAGCAATCAAAGTGTCCTCTGGAAGGCAACTCTCCACAAGCGGTGTCAAAAAGTCTCCATACTTCTGAGACGTCCGTCCTAGGGATTCCAGGGCTCTCAGCTTTCCTTCAAGCTCGTCATATAGTGACGGTAAATCTGTTTTGACACGTCCGGTTGCGGCGTTACGCATAACCATGGTTAGTAACTCGCGGACGTAAATCTGCACCAACAGGTCTTCTCTTCCGAACCTTTCTTTTAACTGTTCCACAGCTTTCGAGTAATTAGCAGCAGTTGCTGGGAAGCTTTCAACCAATCGAGCCGCACGAGAATTGGGTACGACTGATTGCAGAAGATACTGGAATTTATCCTCGTCCGGAAGACTCTCATCCAAATGAATCTTTTCAAACATTGACCAAAAGGACAAAAAATCCTTGGCATCACCATTAAAACGTTTCAGTTCGATTTTGGGCAACTTAAACTTTCGTTTTCCCATATCCTTTTGCGCTGAGGAATCGAAACACTTAGCATCTAGCTCAGTCAATAAAGCACAGTATTTATCTCGATAAACATCAGCACCTTCGAGATCATCCACGAAGATCTTTTCAGAATCCTCTTCTAAAATTCGATCCGACAAGGATTCTTGACAAGCTTCTAAGCGGGCAAACTTATCATCCAATTGATTCTTTAAAATCAAAAGTTGTTTCACATCACGCGTTTCCTTTAAAAGTTCCTGTTCAACTTTATTTGCACAAGAAGTGAACGAAACGCGTAATCCTTTCCTTTTAATTTTCAATTGCTCCATGCTTTCGATTTCATCAAAGAGAGAACCACTATTCGCCCCACGTTGGGCGCCAGTAATATGTAGGGAACAACTCTCTAAAACAAAATGTATTCCCTTTCAATAAAAGTTGTAGGGCCGTTCACGTCAACTTGACGCATAATGATTCTATCAAACGAAAGAACAAGGAGTCTAAAAGATCCACAACCATCCTCCGAGATTGCTATTTCAAATCTAACTTTATTACACAGCACATACATGAACATCAACAAATGCAACATAGAAACAGAAAGCACATAAAAATAACAAACAAGTAAAAAAGCAACGCTCGCACTCGCGAAAGTACGAACTGAAACCAGCAGAGGGGGAGGAGTCAAGAAGTGAGAACTGAAACTACACTTAAAGGAATGAGTCATCCCGCGGCCCATTTCCAACAGCTTGTATAATATACGGGAAAATCTTCCTATTTTGTGTAAGGGAGAATCCTTTGAAGCTCCTAACGTGGTTTTCAGTGCTAAGAGAGCACAACTTAGATGATCAATAAGCCCTGGAAAGTTAGATAAAAGAAACATAATGGAGGGTAGACCTTGTGGACATACAGCTATAATGAAAACTGCCTAATGAATCCCAACACAAGTAACTATCACTAATTAAACCACTTTGAAGTCAGAGAGGACACAAAATATTTTTAGAAAACATTTTTATAAGAAAAATTAGAAATGCCGCCTTTAGCTACACCACTGATTAAGTTATAAGTTGTATTAAGTTAATATATAGCCCTATTTTTTTATCAATTTTAACTTTAGTTTTCATTAAGTTGTAAGTTAAATAATATTATTAAGTTTCAGTCAAATTATTTGAACTTATTCGGTGGTTCCGATTATGCGACACTTTCATTGAGAGAAACTTGGTAACAATCCTAATAACCCGTCATCATTATCCAAACGTATATAAAATCGAATGGTATTTCTTTACTTGTAGCAGCAATGTCGAACAGAAAAATATGCTGTTCAAATTCATGACTAACTTAAAAAAAAAACATTGTCGATTTTCTTATTGATTTTTGGATTTAACGTTCCAAGCATCAAGCCCGAACACAGTTCCGAATATTTAGTTCGAATATTTGGGCGTGCCGCTTGGAGGAAAGTTAATTTCGATTACAGCCCTCAAAAATTCGCACACGTCCAGCGGCTGACCAAGAATATTCAGACATATCGCTCAGAAATATTTCGGATCTGCTTCCCACCACACAGAAATCACTCCGAACTGTACTCGGGCTCTCCGCTTGGAGGGTTAATGTTAATTCCATTATTTTGAAGTTTAAATAGTGGGTTGATGCAAAAGTTCGTCCCGTTTTCTTTTTGACAAAAATTGAAGAAAAATTTTATTTATACTAAAAATTGCATTTCATTAATACTATGTGCCATTCTGACCTTTCATGATAGTATGTGCCATTCTGACCTTTCATGATAGTATGTGCCACCATGACCTTTCTCCATCTCTCCGGTATCTGCATAATCCCGCGCTCATAGAAGTTTTGAGGTTTCTGGCTAAAGAACTGATACAGTTGACTAAACTTTCTGAACCATTTACGGCACGTGGAGTCGTCAACGGCACCCTCACCATACATAACACATATCTTATGCGTCTGTGAAGCATTCTTGACTTTTTGGAAATAAAATAAGCATATGTGGAAAATGCTCCTTATTTTCTGCCATTTTTAACGCTTAACAGAATTTAAAAAACAAAACAAAGTAACACAATTTTTCCCCAAGTACTCGCTGAAATTCTTTCTTTCAAACAACATCAAAACTGTACACGTGTGAAATAGATAACACTTCGGTTTTGCTATGCAATGCCATCTGACGTCGAAAACGGTACGAAATTTTGCATCAACCCAATATTAAACGAAATGCAAGTTTCGTTCAAGTTTACCCCTTCAAGTGGTTTCGACGAGATATCTTGTCAATCAAGATCTGACCAATTTTGCTAATGACGAGATATCGCATTATCAAGATATTGCCGATTTTTTACGATCAAAATCTGGTCAGTTTTTTCCAATGACGAGGTATCGTCCATCAAGATCTGGTCCGTTTTGCTAATGATGAAATACCTAGTCGAGACAACCACCAAGAGGGTTAAGTACTTTGTCAAATTGCGTTGATATTATCTTGATCTGGTGTGTCTTGTACTACAGCGAGAACAACACCTATATCTCCGAGTGTATGATTTTCCTTATACTGTTATAATTGTATCATCGTATAGACGGTCCATGTAATGGTACCCCCAACCTTCCTCTTTTTTTTCAGAAATATTCTTAAAAAATCTAATCAACAAGGATGTTTGTGTACTTGGAATAAATACAGAGAATTTTTTAAATTCTGAATTTATTTGAAATTCTGAAATCATTTAAAAACTAGAAATTTTAAAATTGAAAAGAATGAAGTTTAATGTCGAATCGATGAAGTTTCAAATAAACATCTTATCCCAAACAATCGATGTCCGTGTTTTAGTTACACGTAAGTATGGCTCAAATATCAACATTTTGGTCGCTTTCTCAATTGTTTATGTCACTGTTTATCGTTTTTCAACTTGAAAGTTTATGAAGAAGTAAGAAGTTACAGCTGTGCGACTAGATTTTTTTTGTTTATATTTAGATTCAACACGTTATTTAATGGCGTTAACAGTGCAATAGCAAACATTTTATGATTGATTGCTATTTTCATGACAGAACAAAACAAACATAACATTTGACAATTATTAAGTGAGCTGGTGATTGGCAGATTTAAAACATATCTAGGAAAGGAATTCCTAATTCGCTGTCAGTAGTTACAGAACTTAATTTTTCCTCTCCGGTTACACCACGTAGCGTTGCAGCATCACAATGGTTTCTGGTTTTACCAACAAATGGGATTCCAAACTGACTGTCAGTAATTGCACAACTCTTTTTAATGTAACACATGCCAATAATATATGACTAAAATGTAAAATGATTTAATTTTCCTACTCCAGTTACACAATGTTGTTGAATCAACACAATGGCTCTTTTTTTTAACTTGCGAATGGGATTCCTAACTGACTGTAAGTAATTGCAGAACACTTTTGAACGTTACACATTAGTCAATATACATGACTATAAAATGTAAAATGATTCATTTTCCCCCTGCAGTCACACAACGTTGTTGAATCAACACAATGGCTCTTCTTTTGAACCTGTGACTGGGATTCTTAACTGACGGTCAGTAATTTCAGAACTCTTTTGAATGTTACACATTAGTGAATATTAGATGACTAGAAAATGCAAAATGATTCAATTTTCCCCTCCAGTTACACAACACTGTTGCATCAACACAATAGATCTTTTTAACTAATGAATGGGATTCCTAACTGACTGTAAATAATTGCAGAGCTAGGTAGAGCTTTCAGTTCTACCCGAATTCTTCCGTCCTTGACAAATTATTTCGCCCTCGTCGAACCTTGTGCCGAAGATGAGTTATTCGATACTCATGCTCCAAACAGGCTCTGAGCTCTTTGTTTCTGATTTCGAGGGGTTCGACTGGTTTCACTTTTCAGGGCCGTTGAGTGTCGTTGTGGTGAAATTTCCAGTGATTTATAACGGATGATCGTTCTTTCCCACCTTTGCGCATTTTGTAACAAGTTGTTGAATTTGTCCCCCCCCCCCCGTGCACAAAGAAAGTGGAGCAGGATCTCAGCCTTTTGACGTCATCCGCACCCTTGAGAATTGGATCAAAATTTTGGGGCACATTAACATCTCTTTGTTAGAATTTCGGTTTTTCAAGTTTCGGGGGGTTTTTTAATCGAAGGGGGAAATCGGCAATGGGAACAGGTCATATTAACATTTTAGATGAAGATAATTTGCTCGGTACTTCCCTCAAAAAAGATTTAAGGTCTTGTTTCTGATTTCGAGGGGACCAACTGGTTTCACTTTTCAAGGTCCTTGACTGCCGTGATAAGTTGTTGGTCGTTTGTATTGGATGCTCGTTTTTTCGTATCTTAGGGCTTTTTGTAACAACTTAATGATTTTGTCCCCAGTTTGAACAAAGGAGTGAGCGCAGATTGTCAACCTTTCCACGTCCTCAACATCCTTGAGATTGGGATTGGAATGTTGGGTCACTCTGACACGCCTAGGCTAGAATTTTTTTGGAGTTTTTTTCAAATTTTTTTCACTTTGAATCAAAGGGGAGGAATTTGTTACGAGAATCCATATTTTGTTATGATTGGCTCGTCTCTAGCGTTCCAAACAAGCTTCGAGATCTTTGTTTCTGATTTTGAGAAGCCCAACTGGTTTCACTTTTTAGGGTCCTGATAAATTCTTGTTGATTTATATTGATGCTCGCTTCTTTTTCATTTTTGTTCTTTTTGTAACAACTGGAGGAATTTGCCCTCAGCGGGTCGAACAAAGAAGCTAGAACCGATAAACAAGCTTATGACGTCATTGGTACCCTTGAGAAAGAGATTGGAATGTTGAGGCACATTTGGGGAGGACCACACCTTTGTTAACTTTTTCAAATTTCTTACTGAGCGAAAGAGAGCTTATGGGACAGAAACATCTCTCAAATTTTACACTTTAAAACAACCTAATCCGTTATGCATATTTTATTTTAATACCTGTATAATGATATATAAATATTGAAATATTATTCTATTTCATATGATGATTGATATATGAATTCTGATATATTATGGTATGATATATGAATTCTGATACAATATATTATAATATATGAATTTTGATACATTATATCATGATAAATGAATGATATTTTAATTCTGATATATCTTATGAAACATGAATGACATATGAATTCAGATATATTATATCATAATATATGTATGATATATTATATCATGATATCTGAATGATATACTGTATCATGATGTTTGAATGGGATATTATATATGAATGATAGATTATTTCATGGTGATTCTGATATATTCTATCATAATATATGAATAACATGAATTTGATGTATTATATCATGATATATGTATGACATGAATTCTGATACATTATATTATGATATGTGAATGATATATTATATCATTATGTTTTCTATGATTTATGAATTCTGATATATTACATTGTGAAAAATGAATGATACATGAATTCTGATACGTTTTATTATAAAAAATGAATGATATATGAATTATGATATATTATAATATGAAAAGTGAATGATTTATGAGTACCGATATATTTTACTATGATATATGAATTTTGAAATAAATTTTGATACATTTTATCAGGATATATGCTATATTAAAATTCGCGTACATATCAAAGATTTATGAATTCTGATATTATAATCTATGAATTCGTACATATCAATGATATATGAATTCGATCATATCAGTGATATATGAATTCATACAAATCAATGATTTACGAATTCTGATCTTATGATATATATATATATATATATATATATATATATATGAATTTCAATCCAATAAATAATTAACAGGAATTAAGTACATTAATACAGTTTTATACCTTGGGAAGCACAATGTACGAGTCTACTAGACAGTTAAAGAGGGAAGGTAGGTAGTTAATTAACGTCGCATTGGAGCAACACAGCGGGCTACTAGCGACGGTCCGGGCTCAATCCCGAAGGGGAAAGATCCAAGGACAAAGCCACGTAATTTTGAACCACGGTCAGGTGACGAGAACAACACCTGAGCTGGCACCCCACTCTCCAAACTTCCACACCACGCCGACGTGAAATAAATTAAAGGTTGGATATTGCACTTTTAGTTATGTATAGTTGCTTGGAGTAGAATGTTAAATCATTGACATTGATTCCTTGCTTAGTGAGTTGTGTCCTTGTTTCACTCCTATGGGTTAGTAGGAATAGAGGATTTCCACTGGAGTTGAGGTGAAGGGAGAGTCTTCTGTCTTGCCTTAACGAAGGTAGGAAAAGACAGCGACTGGGGTGGAGAACCGAACTGGATTGTAGTGAAGAAGGGCGAGTTTCATCAATGACAGCTCCGGAAGAAAAACTAGGTTCACCCCGATGCCCGTTCACTTCCAAATGAAAGGGCCGTTGTAGCCTGGTTGGAAGAGTAAAAACCTTCGTGTACAAAGGGGCTGGTGCACGTTAAATCTGGCCTCAAATGTCCTTACGTTGGCATGGTGTGGAAGTTTGAAGAGTGAGATGCCAGCTCATGTGTGACCTCGTCATCTGACCGTGGTTCAAAGTTACGTAGTGTTGTTCTTGCACCTTTCCCCTTCGGGATTGATCCCGGACCTTCGCCAATAGCCTGTTGTGTTGCTCCAGTGAGACGTTAATTAACTACCTACCTGAATAATTAATTTTGGTCAAACTAGAATCACACTAACATCTTACTATTACCTTAGCTTTGTTTGTATGCAAGTTTATATACACAGTTTGTAGTGATTATACTCTTGAACGCCTGCAAATGAAAATTTGGTCGAAGTATATTCAATCTAATTGATCGAGATTTGACTCTTTGAGGCACACGATTTTAAAGAAAAAAACATAAGCTGCACAGAATTGTTTATTCACTTATTCAGCTTCAAAATTAGTACAAGACATCAAATAACATGTTTTTTTATTATAAAACGATTTATTTACTCATAATAAATTTTTACGAAAGAAAAACATTTACCATTATGAAAGACAAAAATTCACTGCACCACACAATTCGCCAACCTTAATCACAACAGTGTCAACCACTTACTAATGCGTTTTGACATGTGTAAATTTTTGTTTTCAGTTATTTACGCATTAAGTGTTAGTTCATAGCATTTTCAACACAATGAAAAACTTTAAATAGAATATCAAACTGTGACTATGAGTAATTTCAACTTTTTGAGGTGGGTTAAAAAATATCCCACCATGCATAAAAACCTAAGCAAAAGGGGGGACAGTTTTTAACCCACCTAACCCAAAAGAATTAATATAAAGTTTGTTGTGTTCGTTGAATGTACATTAAAAATTTAACTGTGCTGTCTGTATTTTATGTATTTATTAATGTCAACAGCATCTAATAGTTACATGTTCAATGTTTCCTACCAACAACTTCTATAGGCAATTTCGAATGCCATGTATCGGTTACATTTTATTTTAACATTGCTAACCGTTGCCACCTGCTCGCAAAGATGTTGGAAAGATATTTTTCTAATAAGATTTATTTCAAAGTTAGTGCAATGTGTTTACTGTGAAGCATCTTACGATTGTTTTGTGAGATAATTCACAGTAAACATTGCACTTCTAATTAACTCTCCAGGTAGTTTCGACGAGATATCTCGTCATCAAGATGTTGCCGATTTTTTATGATGACGAGAACAAGATCTGGTTAGTTTTCATATTACGAGCTATCTCGTCCATCGAGATCTGCTAAAGGTTTTCTAATGACGAGATACCTCGTCGAGACAACCACAGGAGGGTTAACACACAGTAAAATTAACCTTTCTCTCACAAAAACAATACCTTCTATGTGGAGATTTTGTTCATATTGTGACTTTGGCACTCGCATACAAATATTACTCGGTAAATTCACACCTTTGAATGAATACCCCCTTTATCCAGAATATACTTTAAAATATTTTATGTCCAATGATATAAAGCTCTTATGCTGATTGTCTATTTTTTTTCTGGTGATATCTTCTACTTATAAATTATACACACAATTTTCTATTTTACGAATAAGAACATTGCTGAATCATTAACATTACTTAAAAGGGTAATGTTAAGAAAAAAACACAATAAACCCGTTTTACTTTCCTATGCAGGAAACTCATAGTTTCAGATGTGGTCAGTGCGTCCAGTTACCTAGTAACATGCCACAACTAGTCGAATCCATCGGAATCAGGGCATACTCACAGGCCAGAATACATTGTGCAAGTAGAATACAGTTTCGACATTCATACTACATAGAGTAGAAAAGGAAAGTAATTGCTTCGAGACTTCCTTTTGCGATCCTCTTTTCGTCGTCCCAAAATCTGATAACTGATCAGATAGCTTCGAGCATTACAGTGCATATTACTACTATTTGCTAGTGGGTTTAAATAGTGTTTAATAATGTTGCTTTATGTCCATTCGTACGTGCAACTAATTTTATTGAAAGCAGATAATTTTAAAAATATTGTTTTGAGTCCCACTTCTCAAACTTTAGTACTACAAGTTTTATTTTTCTGTTGATTAAATGCAAGTCGGTATTTTAATTGTTCTTTTTCTTTTATATTGTTCTTTTTCAGTTTTTTAATTGTTCTCTCACTTTCTCTTATAGTGTTCTTTCTCCTCGTTTAAGTGTTTTGTTACTGTTTCTAATTGTTCTTTTTCAGTTTTTATACTGTTCTTTTTCAGTTTTATATTGTTCTTTTTCAGTTTTTCAATTCTTTTTCTCAGGTTTTTAATTGGCTTTTTCAGCTTTTATATTATTCTTTTTCAGCTTTTATATTGTTCTTTTTCAGCTTTTATATTGTTCTTTTTCACTCGTTTAAGTGTTTTGTTACTTGAAAGGCTTCTGAACTATAATTGTTCTGTTTGATTACCTCCATCCTGAATAACAACGCACTTAAGAGTGAATATAGAATTCCGTGGCGATTTAAGGCTGAAACTTACTAATTTTGAACCCAACATTGCTAATCTTGTCAAGAGTCACGAAGCACATCCTTCACATTTACGACGTTAGTAAACTGTATACTAAGCTAATAAAAGTCTTATTTCTCATATATAAGGAAGGGCCGCGGTGGCCCGGTTGGAAGAGTAACGAACTAGCAACCGAAGGGTTGCGAGTTCGAATCCAGCCAAACACCGTCGTGTACAAAGGGGGCTGGTGCACGTTAAATCTGTCGTGGCCTCAAATGTCCTCACGTTGGCGTGGTGTGGAAGTTTGGAGAGTGGGGTGCCAGCTCAGGTGTTGCCTCGTCATCTGACCGTGGTTCAAAATTACGTGGTGTTGTCCTCGGATCTTTCCCTTTGGGATTGATCCCGGACCGTCACCAATAGCCCATTGTGTTGCTCCAGTGTGACGTTAATTGAAATACCCAAATACCCATATATAAGGAAAATTGTATTATTGTTATTTTGTTATCTAAATTAAATTTTATATTTTGTATATTATTTATCCCTTCTATTAAATATGTAATGTTAAAAAGGAGGTCAAAAACAAAAACGCATCCCCCATTGACGTTAAGACAATAATAATATATACTATATTATACATACAATAAACACTGAAACTATAAAATAAACTATCTAAAAACTCACATAAGTCTTTTTTGCTAATCCTGTTTTAATTACGTAACAGTAAAATAGAAGGGGTCGATAAAAGTAAAAAAACTCTTGAAGGGGTCGACGGTCAAAGGAGTTTCTCGACCCCTGCTCCAGTACAACGTTAGTTCAACTACCCCCTAAATCTTCAGTATTATGAATAACTTAAATGTTTAAATATATAGTGGATTTGTTTTAAAAAAGGATGCGACTAAGTGAAAGCTGTTATAAGTGGTCAGAAAGCTTGAACCCAATCCAAGACCAAGTTTTCATAATTTTAAACTTTAATATCTATAAATTATTAATTTAATATTTTTTAATTTGATATTTAGATATAAAATGTAAACCATGTCCGTAATTGATTTTTAAATTCTAAGTTATTGTTTCCTTAAATTCATAGAATTACGAATTTCATTTGCACCACTTAAAAGACCCTTCAGGATCATGAGCTTCGTCATCCATCTATCGAATTAGGATTTTTTCCAAGAAATCGTGAGTGGGAGGAGTATATAACAAAGATGCTTGTTAAGGTTCAACTTTGTAATGTGTATGTTTTAAGTCAAAGTGTACTTTTATACTAGATGTTCTTAAATTTTAAAAATGCTATTTTTTATAATAGGTCATTGGTTTGTGCTTAAAATCATTTCAGTGTGAAAAAATCAGATTAGGCTAATCATTAGTTATCTAATTTAGAAATGATTAGCTTATTGGCATAGTTTTTTAACAGTGATATCTCAAATTCTAATTTGTTCAAAAAGACAATTCTTGTTAGAAATTATTCCTAATATTATTTTCATGTTTTGACCCTCAATCAGGTTGCCAGAGAAAATAGTTTTTGGATTTTTTCACCAAGGAATTATTAAAAAAATCAAGATTTTTTCTGGAATTTAACATTTAAAATCAATTAAAATATTCTTAACTAATAACTCGAACTGAAGGTCAAAACATTCACTGTATTATATAGATCATAATGATACGAAAATAATTATAATAGATCTATTTTCTTTGTTGAGTTATCACCGTTTAAACGAAACATTGTAAAAACTTAGTTCAGAAATTGAGTTTAAAGTTTTGGAAACATGTTTGTACAATCTGGGAAAAAGAACCCCTTTTCATTCGAGAAATTTTAACAATAGAGCAAATTCAAAGATGGCATTTGACAGGGAATAACATCTATTATCAATTCATAAGTATAAAATTTGCATAAGGGGCCGTCTTCATATTAAATGAACCCCAACTTCGGAATTTCCAATTGCAGCCCTCCATTTTGACACAAAATTTTGAATTTAAATTAAAATATAACTACATAGACACCAAGTTCCATGTCATTTGGTCGAACCTTTTCGGATTCATGAGTACAGAAAGTTTGGAGCACCTAATGTTAAATCAGTTTCCCAAACTTTTATTGATATCTTCCGAAACAATATTCCAATAACGCTGATATTTTGTACCATGTTGCAATTACGGAACCCAAACCATATATACCCGATTTTTTATTTTTAAATGTTTTTTTGTTACATTATTTATTAAAATAATATTCGAAAAAATTATGAGTAGGATTCGTAATATATTTTGACAGAAATCGATCCAGGAAGACTTTTAATATGACCGTACAAAATTTCAGCCATTTCCTCGGGTTAGTTTTTGTTGTACATTTAAGTTTTGGTCAATACGGTGATTTTAGGGGCTTCCAAATGTTGAAAAAAATTATATCAAACCCGAGGAACGTGTAAACATTTTTGAAAAATGTTTGGAAATAGCATTTATGTAATCTACCGAACATTGCTTTCTTGTAGTCATGTGTTGTACATTTGAACAATGATCAATCTGATAGTAATGATGGACAAAATTGTGATTTTATGCTAACAGTACTAACGGTTATTGCTAACTTACGATAACAGATATTATTTGCTGTCAATATTAATATTTATAATATTAGTATGTGGCACAAGCCGTTAGCAAATGAACATGATAATTGTTATTGACAGAGATCGACATAAACAATTAATTTTAACAGTTATTAACTGTTTAAATTAGTATGCTTTACTGCTATCGCGATAACAGTTATCGATAGCTGTTAATATTATGGATAACAGTTGCTAACACTTAAGTTTCGATAACAGTTACTGTTATTTTGTGAAAGCACTGCTATCCAAATTTCTGTCTGAATAGCAGCAAATCTCTAAATTTTCTGTGTTTCGAAAAGGAATATTATGAGAAGAACGAACCTTTCTTCTAAGGTTCTTTGAAAGCTTCATCCAGTCAAGCATCAAATGAACAGTTCCTAATTAACTACAAATAATCATGATCTACGAATACCGAGATTCAATGTGGAGATGATCCCTGAAATGAACAACGGTTTTAACATTGAATATCTCGGGATATAAGGATATTAAAGTCATGAAATTTCATATTTAGTCTAATTTGACTATGTAGAATCCGATTAAGGCATCAAACATCATGTTGCAATTGGAAATTTGTTGTTTATGCATAATTTGGTATGAAGACGGCTCCTTATACAACTCTTTTGAATTTTTGTAAAGGACGTTATTCCCTATCGAATGTTACCTATGATTTTGCTCTACTGTAAATAGCGCTCGAAATAAGGTGGGGTGGTTCGTTTTTTCTGCTTCTGTAGTGACAATACCTAACGAAAAAAATACCTTCGATTTGTAGGCGGCGCAGGTTCGATTACTGTCAGGTGCATTCCTCCTTGGGTGTATTTTTCTTTTCTGTGTCAGTAAAACTTTCATTGTGTGTGGGTGTCCATTACTTGGTATTGTATGTCTTGTGTCTGGCGAAGCATGGCCAAATATGGCCCTTGCGCCATAAAACTCCAAAATCAACCAACCAACCTAACGAAAAACCCTTGTAGCTAGAAAAATATTTTGAATATTTACAAGATCTTAGTATCATTTGAAAGCTAAGGAGTAGGCAAATATTTTGAAGCAATTCAAAAAGTATCCATATTCTGGTCGATTTTCGTGATTTCTAGTGAAAACATACACCTTAAAATACTCTTAACGATCCTTTCATATTGCTCAACATTCTAAGTCTGTACTTTCACACTAAAAAACTCGTCAACAAACTGGAAGTATGTAAAAGAACCGAGCAGAGTCCAGCAAAAACAATAAACAGTACGCACCCTAGTGATACATTCAAGAAACATAGGATAGTCTGAATTAGGATGGGTGAAATAATATCTAGCGCGTGTGATCTTTGCACCTCACGCGTCCGGTCTGAATTCAGCTTAACAGGGCTCTCCTAAGAGGGTTGACTTACTTGACATACACACGGCATCACAACCCTGAGGTTCCTTAGTGATTTATCCTCCCTTCAGTTTTACCCTCGCCTGCCCTTCTACTTTTTGCCTTTTCCCCCTTCATTGTAATTTTAAACTTTTAACATTGGTTTCTTTGTTATGTGTTTGGCGCAGCTTCATCAATATGTCCCTCGACCATTAAAATTCAATAAACCAACCAACTCTAGCAATGACCACCATACTGCTATTGAAATTTTGCTTATATGTCTACAAAAATAAAATAAACAGTGAATGATATTAAATGTGCATAGGGTTTGATAAAAAGGAATGCAGAGTGAAAGTTTCTACCACCACTTAAAACAAGATTTTGATCAGAACTTCTGTTATATATTCTGTATTTGTCATCAAGATTCAGTACTATATTTCATGCTTTGAATTTTATTGTCACCATACTTAAAATGATTGAAAGAAACGAATAGAATGGTGACATGGGTTAAGTAGGTATGTTTCTTCGTTGGGTATACAGCAGTATAAACTTGGTGAAATTATTGGGGAAAGTTCAAGCATAACTACACAATTAGTTCCATTAATTTTAACTTTTGCCAGTGTAATTTTAGGGTTTAATTTATTCAGTAATTATTCATTCAGATCCCCATGCACTTACACTGTAATTTCGACGGATGGGAGTATATTCGAATACAAAAGTACTCGTGTATTTGATGCTTAAAAGTATTCATCGTACTTGATTCTTTCTCGTATTCTAATACAGAAGTATTCATCCAAAGTATTCGGTACCAAAGTCTCGAATACCCAAAATACTAAAGTATTCAAATACCAAAGTATTCATTCTAAGTATTCAAATACCAAAGTATTCAACATAAATATTCGTATATCAAAGTATTTATCCTAAGTGTTCGAATACCAAAGTATTCATGCCAAGTATTCGAATATCTAAGCATTCATCCAACTTTTTTTGTATAAAAAAGTCTTATATCGGTAGTAGGCTTATCCTTATTATCGATTAGACATTTTTGAATTTGTATTCGAATACTTATTCGATATTTGAAGGTACTCGAATAACAAGAATTCGATTCTAAAAAGTACTCGATTTTCCCATCTAGTAATTTTAAACATCTATGGTTCGCGTAAACATCGCGTTACCGTAAATACGGGTTAATTTGGCCTGGGATATTACTTTGTCCCAAAACGACAAAATGACTGAACCATGAGTGCTACAGGCTGATTAATTCAGGTTCGCAGAGTAACTGGTGATTACTCCAGGCCGCAGTACTAGTTAGGCAAGCCCACCTTCAATAGAGTTATAATATTCGCCACTAGTTTGCAGCAGTACTGTTTTCATAACACTGTTAAATACACGTGTTTTGTTGATGTCAAACTTCCATTTGTGCAAGGAATCCAGTACATGTTTAAGTTTAGATAGGTACCAAATTGTAAAGCCAATATCATCCTGATTAAGAATATATACTATCAAGGTTTTTTGGTTACATGCATAGATTAAAAAATAGTGCTGGTAATTCCAAAAACACATAGTGGAAAGAACGTTGCAACTCTGCCCAAAGACTTGTTTCCTAGGCTATTAAAGAAGACTTTGGATTCACTGGAAGAAAACACTTCATCCAACATAAGATCTGGGTACAGAAAGTCAGGAATTTACCCACTTAACAAAGAAGAGATATTAAAACGCTTCCCATCCAAAAATACAGCAATTGACTTAGAACTGGTTGGAGAATCATTTCTTTCTCACCTAGAAAAGAAAAGGAGTGAAGTTGTGAAACACCGAAACTTCATTAAAAAAAACTAAATGTGCCAGCTGGCCATAGCACCACTGAACAAGACTTGATCCAACCACAAGAAGTGGAATCCACTAAAGAAAAGAAAAAGCAGAAAAAACATCAGGACTTATGATCTGAAGAAAAGAATGTGACGCTTATAGTATTGCTTCATCTGGGGGCACAGTGATTTGGTGTTCAGTTCGGATGAGGAAGTGTCTGTAAACATTTTTTTAACAAAGAAGTACCAGAGTAAACTAAGAAGTGTGTTTTTGTATTGATATGTGAAAGTACTTTTCCCTCAAAACCAGTGGGTTACATTGCTTCGAGTATGTTTTACAGTGTTTTAAGATAGGAATACTTGATGTGGGACAAAGTTACCTTACTTATGGTCTACCTTAGCCCAAAATAAAAATAATAAATTTCATGAAAGTATTATAAAAAGTGGATTTGTTATATCACTGTCATTTAGAGAAAGGTTTGAAGTATCTAAAAATTACCTTAAAAGATCGGTATCTATTATTTGTTATTTTCTAGAATAAGATTAAACAAAAAGTTTTATAAAAGTGTGACAAAGTAACCCGTATTTATGGTAAATAAAAACACCGATATTTCAAACATGTGTGACATCTAGTGAATCGTTAAGGTACTAAATGAGAGCATAGATTGAATGATTTTGTAATGGTATGTAACACACTTTTTCTCCGACGTGTTTTTTCACTTGTCAACTGTCAGTACAAGTTACCTATTGCCACCTACCTATTGTAAAACGTATTCTCAATTGTAGTCCTTTATCTATTGATTAAAGAAAATATTCGATGGAATATGATTCTTCACGATGGTGGGCAAAATTTTTTCAAAATTGCATTTGGAATAGGATATAAATGCCTATATTTTTAAAATTTATTTAGTCTTTAGCACTTTACCGAGCATTAAATAATGACGAAATGGGTTAAAAATGGGTAAAAAATACCCTTTTTATGGTCTACCTTAGCCCAAAATAAAAATAATAAATTTCATGAAAGTATTATAAAAAGTGGATTTGTTATATCACTGTCATTTAGAGAAAGGTTTGAAGTATCTAAAAATTACCTTAAAAGATCGGTATCTATTATTTGTTATTTTCTAGAATAAGATTACCCTTTTTAGATAAAAAATACCCTTTTTACCCTCTGCGAGTAGTGCAGTGTTGCTTTTAACCCACAACACACACTTAATGACTAAATAACCACACTTTAGAAAGAATCCATTGATTCTTTAAACCTTCAGAAAGATTCTATTGTAATTTCCTCAAAATAGAATCCTTTGGAACGATTCTATAGGCCTTTTCTTAGTTGGTAATTGAATTTACATCGCATAGGATTAGCACAACGAGTTATTGGCGAACCTCTTAGAATAAGAATCTTTCGGAAAGATTATACTGCTCATTTTCTTAGAATAGAATATCTTGGAAAGATTATATTACTTATTTCCTTAAAATATAATAATTTGGAATGTGTGGCTATGGGTCATTTCATTAGAATAGAATCCTTTGGAAAGATTATATTGTTCCGTTCCTTATCGAATCCTTTGGAAATATTATATTGGTCGATAGGGTCAAAATTGGTTAGAAGTCATGCAAAGAAGACTACAGATTCTAAGGTTGAATTATGCGTGTAAGCACCATAGAAGGTTAAGTCGTTTTTTTAATTGCAATTTGTAATGCCTAATAAAAAAAAACATATTTTAGGGAATGAAAAACATGTAACACACTTTATCCACGTTGATCATTCCTTTCATACTCACAGAAAAATAATTAAGATAGAAATAATTACATCAAACGTCAGGGAGCTATATTGCTCAACATTTAGATATTTCCTCACGTGCCCCGCGTTCAATTTATGCACTTGGAATCTATTTTGCAGCTGCAAACACTTGAGTAGCTAACATCAGCCCTCCACTGTAAGTGAGTATGGTATTTTAATTAACGTCGCACTGAGCAACACACAACAGGCTATTGGCGATCCAAGGACAGCACCACGTATTTTTGAACTTCGGTCATATCACGAGGTCACACCTCAGCAGGCACCCCACTCTACAAACTTCCGTTCCACGGTAACGTGAGGATATTTGAAGCCGCGTTAAATTTAACGAGCGCGTTTGGAGAGGGGGGTGCCAACGCAGATGCTGGCCCCGTCATCTGATCGTGATTCAAAATTAGGAGTAGTTGTCCTTGGATCCTTCCCTACGGGGTTTATCCCGAACCATCGACAAAACCCCGTTGCGTTGCTCAAGTGCGATTTTGATTAACCTACCTATCTACATTTTACGAGCGCATTATCAGCACCTCTTACCCTCTTCGACTATGACGACACGATCGCACGGTTTCCTCGTCGCGATCGGCGTAATTTCTCAACCCCAAGCTATTTTAAACAAAAAAAAATGAACCGCGTCTTACTTCCTACAAACGTGTAGCTATCATTTAACGCACCAGAAAAGTTTTTATAAAATAGATTTGGAAATGGTGACTTGTCAAAATCAGAATCGTCGATTTGGCTGAAAAAATCGACCGAGTATTTTTGTTATGCAAATATAAAAGGGCGTAACATACCGCTTTCTGGTTCATCGGGGCCGCGGTAGCCCCGTTGGAAGAGTAACGAATTAGCAACCGGAGGGAGCAACCGGAGTCCAGTATTCTCATAATTTCATGGGAAAGTACAGGCATTGTATCTAGAGATGGAAGTATTCGAATGCGATAGTACTCGTGTACTCAATACTTAAAAATTTTCGTTGTACTCGATTCTGATTGATAAAATTGATTGTTAACAATATAAATATAAATGCTTTATCCATTGTTGTTTAAATTTTATGTAATTTTTTAGCTTAAGACAGGATTGGACTTACGTTATTGCGGTTCTACATCAAAAACCTGTTTTAGGACTTACATAGCACTTTAAAAAGGTGTTTCAAGTAAACTACATGAGCAATCATAGTAACAATGTCTTTAATACTATCAAAAACATAGAGAAAGTACAAAAATATTTAGTATTGTATAAAATATATAATACTATATAAAAAAATATTTAATTTTGTACAGATTGAGTGTTGTAAATGGCTTAAAAGCTACAGATTAAGCAAAAACATTACTCTCGAGCGGTGGTCTTCCTCAGGAAAGTTTCCTTCCTGCTCTCCATGTGGAAGGTTTCCAAAGGGTCTATACTCTTCAGGGACCCACTGCATTAAGTTCATGAAGTCTCTGTACTTCTCATTACTTATCTTGTTTTTGGTTACTCTCAATTTTGGGATCGTCGCTGGCATAACAACCCTTTGTTCTCTCTGATTTCTTTTAAATTCAACGGTTTTAAAGGTATCATCTGCGAAACTGGTCTTATAGTACAACTTGCTGTCTCCTTTGCGAAGCTGTAACCACACTGCATTGGATATCAAAAATGGTTCTTTGTGTTTTTCTTCCTTGAAACAAATGGAGCTTCTTTGCTCTTCAAGTAGAGACAATCAAGAAAGTCTTCAAGGCACATCCTTCTCACAACAGAGGGGTTCTTTTTTGAACAAGATTTTGAACAACATACAATTGGCCCAATCATTTGTGGTAAAAATAGTGTGGTTTTTAGTTGCTTTTTCACTCTCTATCACACTATGCTTGCCATCTACTTCCATGTGGCCAGCAGGTAGGGACTTATGGTTGACTTCTTTTAGAGTAGGAGTTTCTAAAGAACTCAGTTCGAGACCCACATTACTTTTTTATCCACAACAATTGAAATATCTATTAATTTTTTTGTAATTATTCTAACCAACTATACTTAATATATGTGGCGTTTAAACAAAATTAAAAACTATCTTTAACAGCCGATTTTTTTTAAATTTTATGCCTGTAATTCATTTACCTATAAAGACAACTCTTTTCCCAATAAACTACTGCTGATATCCTTTATTTTCCTGACTTCAGGTTTGACATTTGTATTCTCCGTGCTACGCTAGCTCCTGAAACTGGAATTAGCTTCTAAATTGTGTGAATTATCCTGTCAAACCTTCCAATTTCCTAATTTTATCTCATTTCCTAATTATTGTCAAATTGTTTTCTTTTTACCCAGTAACTTTTGAATTTTTCAACACTTTCTGCCCCAAAATTTAATTCATGGTTTATACAACTTTCCTAAAATACTAGTCAAGATGTGGATGTAGAGTAGAAAGTATGTTATTTATTTAAAAACCAAAGTGTCAAATTTCTGTTTTAAAAATACATTGACAAGAAATGGCTATAGAAACTTTGTGATTAAAGCAATCAAATTACGCGCTTTAAAAAATAAAACATTCAGTCACAAAAACTGCACTTACATCGCGATATTCCAGAATAGATTCATTATGGTGACTCTTCGTCCTAAAATTGATTCTTTTTTAAGACTCAAGCGAATGCAGAAATTCCTAAAACGATATCCTTGGTAACCACGGGAAGGTTTGGACGTGCTAGATATGTGTCGAGAGAACTAGTTTGATTCCTTTTAAAATTCAAATAGCTTGCAATAAATATTGGTTTCGGATTAATTCTCATTTCTATTCAACATTCACATGTCACTTCTAAATTGAAAACTTTATATAACTTTGTTTATTCCCTATACTCATCATTACAGAGAAAGGTCACTAGATGGCGTTCGAAACAGTTGAAATAAATTCAAGTCGTGAGAATTAATGGAATATAATTCCGTCTTTTATTTAAAATTCAGTATAAAGCCCCAGAGGAAAAGAAAAAGCAAATCCTGAAGATAAGAAATGAACTCTTTCCAGGAGTTTTAATTGTTTTTACTATATACTAAATAGTTGAGATTTTTTTAAATTCCTATTGAATAGATTATTGGAACTCCATCAACAAAGATGTGTTCTGCAATAATGCACAACCACATCTTGTTAAGGGAAATAAAGATGATTAGGCAATTTTTTTAAAATTATTACCATCTGCATATTTCAATATTTTCTCATAAAACTATACATCTTATTGTACAACATATTTGTAAATAGATAGGGTTAGGAGGGGGGAAAGGGTATGAAGTGCACTTTCAGATGCTTTATTAATTTTTTAGTTCTTATTCAACAGTCCAAACTGTTTTTTGAATTTTTCTATACATTGAAAATTCTGGAAATACTATAGGCGAGTAATTTTAAAAAACCGGCGACAAAAATATCTGAGGAAGCATTTGACGTTTTAATATGTACTAAACACATTTTACCCCACCCAGGGAAATACGGTTATAATAGGATAAAATAGGTGT
This sequence comes from Meta bourneti, assembly GCA_933210815.1. Lineage (NCBI taxonomy): Eukaryota > Metazoa > Arthropoda > Arachnida > Araneae > Tetragnathidae > Meta > Meta bourneti. The sequence goes on from OW119934.1 coordinate 91,784,002, forward strand.
AGAATTTTCTCTTAATAAAAATTCTTATTCCAATTCAAGTTTCGATTTCATAGAGGAAGAAAGAGATATCACTTACCTCAATGTTTGTTGTTTCGATTCTTCCAAAAGGTCCGGGACGGTGAATGAACTTGAGGGTTTCATCCTAAAATGCTTATTCTAATCGAAATGAAGACGATTCATATGTTTTAGAGAAAAACATATATTTATTCTTCTCTTAAAACACCACATACAGGACGGTTGACATGACAAAACAGAAAAACACGGCACAACACCACATAACGAATCTGACTCTACTATGCAATGCGATTGTAGCGCCACCACACGTGAATCACAATTGCAATTCGGGTGATCGTTCGAGACAATAGGTGTGTTGCGTTAATTTTTAAGTATTAATTGTGTGAGGATGTGCAAACGGCTGATGATCGACTTAACCACACGTGCAGATGTCCGCTGAAATCCGGTGACTGGTAGAAACTATTTTCCTGACTCAGCGAGAGTGAGTTAGAATTGAACTAGTAATTGAAGGCTTCCACGCGCAGGTGGAGCGAGCGCAGTTTTGAACTAGTAACTGAAGGCTTCCACGCGCAGGTGGAGCGAGCGCAGTTTTTTACAGAATTAATGCAAGTGGCAGCGTGTAGGCTGTTCCATCAATTTGATATAACGGTTGCTGTACATAGTTTTTAGGTAGAGAAATAAATTGTGTTAGTCCTAATCTCCGTATCACTTCGTAACACCCTAGCGATCGGTCCAAGGTATAAGTTCAGGCGATCAGCTCGGATCTCCACACGACCTATCCCGATAATAAGATGGTGGCAGCGGTAAAAATGATGTACCCGGAGTGGTAAAGATCGATGTACCGATAGCGGTAAAGATTGATGAACCGGGAACAGTAAAGATTGGCCAGAGACGAGAAATTCCGAGGAACCCTGTTGAAGCAGACGAACCGGGAACAGTAAAGATTGGACCAGAGACGAGAAATCCTGAGGAAACGGACGGCGAGGCTACGCGAAATCCTGGGGAAGCAGACGAACCGGGTGAGTGTTGTTTACCCTTTCTTTTAAGAGAAATAATCAGGGATCCATTGCTAAATAAATGTTAGGTGAAGCATATTTGTTTGTTAAATGATGAGGTGTAGTTGAAGCACGGCAGTGCGGGAAATACATCCGTATTTCAAATTTTAGAATTGCGCGACAGCGCAGGTGACACGTCAGTGTTCTTAGCCAAAAGTGCTGATTATAGTTTCTCTTGAAGAATTGTGATACACCAGGAGTGGCAGAAGGTATTTTTAAAGCACGACAGTGCTGGAATTTCAGAGTTACGAATTGAGCGTTAACTCAGGTGACACGTCAGTGTTATTGTTCACATGTCATCGTTATCAGTTTAGGATGAACCATTATTTTTCTCTTTAAACAATTGTGATATATGCTAGGGGTAGTCAATCAGTAGCTGAAAAGGGTTTTTATTTTAATGGTCTTTTAGTTAATACCAGTTAGAAAGGAAAATATATTGGTGAATATGGCTTTTTTGGGAAAATATAAGAAATGCGATCTATTTACTTTAGCATTGGAGTTAGGGGAAATTCCTGATCCAAATATTAAAGTTATAGGACTGAAAGATCTCATAACAGGAAGTAAGTCATACGAAGTCGAATTCGTGATGGAGATGCTTGAAACGATAGTGAGTTCACGAAAGGAGATGGAAGAGAAGGAGAGGGAAGAGAAGGAGAGAGAAGAGAAGGAGAGAGAAGAGAAGAAGGAGAGAGAAGAGAAGAAGGAGAGAGAAGAGAAGAAGGAGAGAGAAGAGAAGGAGAGAGAAGAGGAAAAGGAGAGAAAGAAACAACAAAGAGAATTTGAGCTAGAAAAGTTAAGGATAGAAGCAGGAATAAGGATAAGCAATGATTCCATAGAAGGAAGAAGTAGTCCTACCGATATACATGTCGACATGACGAAATACATGCCCAAATTCCAAATGAAAGAGGGTGATATCCTTTTATACCTCTCCCTGTTCGAAAGTCAAGCTAGGCGGAGGAAAATTGATGAAAGAAATTGGGTATCATGTCTTTTGACCCTAATGCCTTTGGAGATAATAGAATTGATTGCGAGGGTTTCGGAAGAGGGATTAGAAGATTATGAACACATTAAAGACCTCTTGTTAAAGAAGTTTAAGATGAATCCAGAGGGATTTCGCCAGAAGTTCATTCAACATCAAAAAAGTCCTGATAAAACTTGGCAAGATTTTACTTATGAAGTAACCAATTATTTTCAAGGATGGATCGAAGGACTTGGTATCTCCGATTTTGAGAGTCTGAAGGAATTGATGATAGCCGATCAAGTCAAGAAAAGAGTGCCACAGGAAGCCAGGGACCATTTTATCGATGAATGGGGGAAAATATCAAAACCTTCATTGCTGGCTGAAAAGATAGACGAATACGAATGTGTTCGTAGAACATACAAGAGACAGCCAAGTACCACCATGAAGACAAATTCGGGATACAAGACCCAGTATGATGCAAGAGGTTACGGTGGATACCACATATCTCAGCTGGACACCAAACGAACCTATCACAGAACTCAACCAGAACCGGCGAAACATAATTCCAGGCTTGTTTGTTTCTCATGCGGAATGGAGGGACACATGAAGAGGTTCTGTCCAAAGTCGGATAAAGGAAGATCAGATCACGATAATAGAAGGAAAGCGAACGTGAATAGGATCACAACTGAAGAAAGCGGTGTGGGGGATGAGAAAAGGACACTGAATACTGGCGGAACGGCGGTGGTAGCTAAAGTTGTATCCTTTAAGGAAAGATCCTGGCGAGACAATCTTTGCCCCTTGGAAAGAATCTTAATTAGTGTTGACGGGAGGGAGGCAAAAGCCCTAATTGATTCTGGGACTGAAATTACCGTCATACGGAAAGATATTGTACAAAATCTGTCGCTGGAAGAGAAATCGTCCATCTCTATTAAAGGAATCTTCGGTCCAGCGGAGAAATGCCCGTTAATGAACGTTCCCATAGGACTGATCATAGGAGGTAGGGGTGATGTGCTTCACCAAGAAGTCCTCTGCGCAGTTGCTCCCTCATTGGTGGAAGATGTGCTGTTGCCACCAGATATCCGAGACATGCTTAGAGGAAAGCAGGAATTAATTTCCACCGATATTGGTAGTGGAAACATCTTGGAACCACCTACAAAAGAGGGGAACACAGAAGGGAATTCCGTTGAAGTGAATAAGGACACAGAAGTGTTAGTGGTAGAAAGCACCGACGGAGACCAGGAAGAAGGGATATCGAAGACGGAAAGCTTCCGTAAAGAGCAAGAGGAGTGTAGAGAGCTGGAAGAGACCAGAAAACAGGCTAAGCAAGGTAGTGGAGGATTTTTCTTTAACGATGGTTTGGTCTTTCATAAAGACAAGATTCTTGGAGAGAATGTATGTCAATTGGTTCTTCCTAAACGTAGAAGAAAAGAGGTTCTTAGATTAGCCCACTGCTCAGTGTTTGGGGGACACATGGGAGCGAGGAAGACAATAGAAAGAATTAGATATTCGTTCTATTGGAACGGGCTATCAAGAGACGTGAGACAGTTTTGTTTAGCATGTGAAGGTTGTCAGTTGACGAGAAGGGTCAAACACAAAGATAGGGCCCCAATAACTCCCGTTGCGCGGCCAGAATTGCCCTTCCAAGTGGTCAATGTGGACATCATAGGACCGATAGATCCTCCAAGTTCTAAAGGACACAAATTTATCTTGTGTATGGTAGACCAACATACAAGGTGGGCTGAGGCGATCCCTTTGACGAGTCTTACAGCCAAAGCAACGTGTGAAGCTTTATTATCTATTTTTATGAGGACTGGAGTGCCAAACGTAATTGCCTCGGACAATGGTACAAATTTCAACGCTGAATTGACTCAGGAATTTGAAAAAAGAATGGGTTCAACTCCACGGTTCTCCACACCATTATATCCACAATCAAACGGGTTAGTGGAAAGATTTAACCAAACTTTAAAGAGTGTAGCGTCTTCACACTATGTGGTGGGAAATCGTATAAATGAGTACTAATGGTTGTACTGCTTTCTGGATTATTTAATAACAAAGAAATATCTCCAGTTACATGAAATATGTACAGTACAGAAAACAAATTTGCCCGCAACGGGACTTAAAGGCGGTACCCTTTCTGGGACCTCTGAGAGACACTCACAACACCGTTGAAGTTCTAGCGTCGTCTGCCTTCATCCTCCCCGGACTCGGGTCGGCAAAAGGCGGTGGGGGGACGTCCTCTCGTTCCCCATTGGTCAAAGTTCTCCTCCTGGTGGATTTTCCTTTTTTTTTCTCATGAGTTCCAGAATGTTCGGGCGCCCCCGAGACGAACTGTCCCCGAATTCCTTCAAAACCCTGGGAGCGTCGGCAGAGATGAAGGGGCTTCGGTTCCCATTCACCTTTTGTGCCCCGGCACCGAACCATGGCTGCTGGGCTGATCGGCGCCTCCATAGTCTGAAAGGGGAGAGGAACACCTCCGGGAAAAGGAGTGTAAGATGCTTCGTCACAAGAGTATGTTACATCACACCATTAAGGAAGAACCACGGACCTGGCACACCAAAATACCGTTCATTTTATGGGCATACAGAGAGGTCCCGAACAGTACAACGGGTGTAGCACCTTTTCAATTGCTCTTTGGTCGGAAGCCAGAAGGTCCTTTGTCGATTCTAAAGAATACCTGGACGGGAAGACACGAGGGTTTGCAGCTGGATACAACCCCAATACATGTCTATCTGGAGAAGTTGAAAACCCGACTGGAGGAGGCCGCAGAGAAAGCCAAGATAACATCTAATATACAACAAGGGAAAATGGCCCATTATTATAATTTAAGGTCTACAAGAAAGACTTTCAAGCCGGGAGATAAAGTCATCGTGCTCTTGCCAGATTCTACAAACAAATTATTGGCCAGATGGCAAGGTCCCGGAATCATTGAAGAGAAAAAGAATGAACATTCTTTCATTATAAAGATGCCAGACAATAGGACGAGGCACGTTCACCAGAACAAGATAAGGGAATTTGTGGTCGGTTCCAACGCGGTAAATGTCATTTTTGAAGGTGAGGAAGAATTTGGTAACATAGAAAACGCTCCAATTGTCGAAGCAAGAGACGAGTTCACCCAAGAAGTGAAAATGATCACGACACCGTACTTAAATCCTAAACAGGAGGAAGAATTGAAAAGACTCTTGTGTAAGTTCGAAACACTTTTTTGCCGACCAACACAACCCGTGGGAGTAAGTCAGCACAAGATTGAATTGCTGCCTGACTCCATCCGGAGAAAACCACATAGTTATTGCATACCAATAGCATACCGTTCAGAAGTGGATAGGCAAGTCCAAGAACTTTTAGAATTGGGTCTTTTGGAGCCGTCCAATGCAGACATTACGTATCCCATTGTATGTGTCGCGAAGAAGGATGCCTCGATTAGAATGTGCATTGACTATAGGGCGCTTAATCTGATAACAAAAGTGCCCAGTTATCCTATGAAGGACATGCAGGAGTTGATCTTCACTGCGGGGATGGCCGAATGGTTAACTTGCTTGGATTTGGAAAGGGGATATTATCAAATAAAAATGGAGGACGAGAGCAAAGTTTTGACAGCATTTTCCACCCACAACGGGGTGTATCAATGGAAAGTGATGCCATTTGGATTGTCAGGAGCTTCGGGAACTTTCCAACGCATTATGAATCAAGTGTTGCACAAACATTCCGCTTATGCGCAAGCTTATATAGACGACATTGTTATATTCTCTAAAACGTGGGAAGAACATTTAGAACACTTGAAAAAAATCTTATCTGATCTGGAATATCTCGGATTTTTGGTGAAACTTAAATGCATATTTGCATCCAAAGAGATAAAATACTTAGGACATAAGATAGGAGGGGGAAAGCACTCTCCTGACAATGACAAAATATTAGCCATCAAACAGTTGAGAAGACCCGTATCAAAAAAGGAAGTCAGATCCATTCTAGGACTGATGGGATTTTATAGGACTTACATTCCTGGTTATGCAGAGATAGCATCCCCTTTAACGGAGTTGACAAAAGGGAAAAAATCGGGAAAGGTATTTTGGGGGAAACGCGAGGAAGAATCATTCCTCCGGTTGAAAAATGCGTTATGTGAGGTCACTGCGTTAAGCACCCCCAATGCCGTCGAACCCTTCCAGGTCCACACAGACGCGTCCCACTACGCTATTGGATGTTGTTTGACCCAGAAGGACGAGCATAGAAACTATAGGCCAATTGCTTTTGTTAGTCAAAAATTGAATAACACCCAAAAGAATTGGTCTACCATTGAGAAAGAGGCCTATGCCGTGTTATTTGGACTGAAAAAATTTGATAAGTGGTTGCAGGGTAACACTGTGGAGATCATAACTGATCACAATCCGCTAAAATATCTGGTCGAGACAACTCCTAAGAGCCCCAAGTTAACTAGGTGGGCACTTGCCCTTCAAAGGTGGAATTACAAGTTGACCCATCGCCCTGGGATTTATCATCAGGGAGCTGATGCTCTCTCCCGCTTGGAAAGAGAGGTCGATCAATAAAGGCTTGGTAGCATATTTGGATGAGATTGTTATTTTTTTTATAACTAAATATGGAGAGTTAAGATGTATATTAAATATAGTGTAAATAATGGTCAATTTTATATGTATGGTGTTAGTCGAATGTTATTTTTGCAATACTTTAGGTTAGGTTTTGTAGATTGGATCAATTTAGAATGAAAAGGTATTGGAGTTCGGGAGTATCAATATTTGATTGTTTGTGGTGTAAATAGATATAGCATTTGGATGTTAAGATCTAATATTAGCTTGAAAAGTGGTTGCAAAGTATAAATGTTCTTATGCATAATTTTTTTTTGGATCCCTTGATTTCTCTTGGGTTGAGAGGGTAACCACTCCTGATCTGACCGGTTGCCACAAATGTTCGGACTATATTATTAGTAAAACAGATTTTTTTGGAAAAAAAATCTGTTTTCCTCTTGGCGGCGGCGTGTGAGGATGTGCAAACGGCTGATGATCGACTTAACCACACGTGCAGATGTCCGCTGAAATCCGGTGACTGGTAGAAACTATTTTCCTGACTCAGCGAGAGTGAGTTAGAATTGAACTAGTAATTGAAGGCTTCCACGCGCAGGTGGAGCGAGCGCAGTTTTGAACTAGTAACTGAAGGCTTCCACGCGCAGGTGGAGAGAGCGCAGTTTTTTACAGAATTAATGCAAGTGGCAGCGTGTAGGCTGTTCCATCAATTTGATATAACGGTTGCTGTACATAGTTTTTAGGTAGAGAAATAAATTGTGTTAGTCCTAATCTCCGTATCACTTCGTAACACCCTAGCGATCGGTCCAAGGTATAAGTTCAGGCGATCAGCTCGGATCTCCACACGACCTATCCCGACAAATTGTTTATTGTCTGTAATTTTTTTTGGTGTATATATTATGTTGTGTACTGCCTTTGCGTCAACTTTTGAGCGCTTGGTAGTTTTTCTCACGGGTTCGCCGTGAAAGGAGTGCATAGAAGGAATGTGAGTTCCCGTTGAGGGAAAAGCGCTGATTAGTTCCGGCGTATTTGATGTCTGACCCATTGGCGGTATTTCGTTGGGGTGGATTGTCCACTAGTGAGGTGAGAGGGGGATTTGATGGACGACCACTTGGAGCAGGTGGACTTATCTTTTACTGTGTTTACCTTTGAAAAGGGTTGATTGATTGATTTGGCGGTTCGTCAGAAATCGAAAGACGATAAGTAGTCGTACACGCCAACGATCACACATCACTTTTTTTCTGCGGAGAAGACGATCGGGAATTGAAGAAGAAGCGGTGAAGAGCGGATTGACATAAGGAATTTCCCTGCGATCTCGTGGTTCACATGAGTGAGAATCATCTCGATAACCACGCTCTCCCATGGATAGTGCTTGCTACAAGATTTGAGGTGTTGCAGAAGTCCGATGTCTAACAAACAGTATTTCGTTTCGATGGAAGTGTTCTAATATCTTCACAAAATGTTGTGAGCAGGCCGGACACAGAGTGAAGAAATACATCCAAGTATCAAGGTTTTTAAAGGCATTCTAATTTATTGACATTGATATAAATACAGGGTGTCCCATAAATTCCGAAATAGTTTAAAAATTCATAAAAATTGAAGGAATTGGTATATTTGAATGCGGTTTGCGATAACGTTATTCTCATGAAAGGGAAATTTTTTTTGGTAGAGAAAAAAAATTAGTTCAATCTTTTGTCAATAGAGGGCGCTGCACGCAACCAATCACAGAATTCCGTGGAAAACGACGTTTATTTCCATGCAGGCAAATGTTTACAAGCACATCACAGCACTAGAGTACTACTTGTTCGATTAAACTGAGGTAAAACAACTTAACCAATAGTGCTTTATCTACCAATGTCAACATCACAATGAAATCACAGGAATACGTATCAATCACAGGAAAATTCAGAAATGAGCTTTAAATCATACACCCAGCATTTTGTAGGACTCTGATTTGCATATTTCCTGTGATTGGTTGCGTGCAGCGCCCTCTATTGACAAAAGATTGAACTAATTTTTATCTCTACCAAAAAAAATCCCCCTTCATGAGAATAACGTTATCGCAAACCGCATTCAAATATACCAATTCCTTCAATTTTTATGAATTTTTAAACTATTTCGGAATTTATGGGACACCCTGTATATACAAGGTATGTACAAGTCTTGAGACACAAAAACGAACAGCCAAGCTCTACGCATTTTACATTGCGTTCTGAGATCGTATTGAAGTTCTTGTAATGATTACGCAAGCAATCGTATGCGGCGGAAAGAGAAATTATGGCGCCTAGCTTCAACCGCATAATGAACAAATCGTTTGAAAGCGGAACTATACGGCGCCTATCTTTAAGCGTTATTTATAGCTTATATTTTCAACACCCGGCGTGCCGAAACCCACACCATTTTTTCCTGTTCCTCGGGTTGTGCCATTGGTCCCCATCTCCTTTCTCATGAACTTTTGTATTGTGTTGCATTATTGTTTATAAAAATTGATTTTTCTGTGTCTTGTCGGGGCCTCTTTTTCTTGAATTGTTAATTTGCGTTTTATTTATCCTTAAATTTTTACGTAATAAATTTTCTTGTTTAAATTTAAGAGATCTTTGTTCAGGTACTTTATTGTTCCTATGGAGGCAATTCATTGTTCAGAATAAATTATCCACTGTGCGATCCAAATATATTTTTAACGTAACAGGTGTAAAGTCGTTGGTATTTGCATACATCTTTTTGTCCTAATTTTACTGTTTGATACATTAGTATTTTGCAACAATCCGTCGAATGTTCTGGTTTCACACAAAGTCTGGGGCCATCAATAAAACTCCGGTGAACAGCACAGTGTTGCAAATGCAGATGATGCTGTCTACTAACTCACGGATTCAATCCATACTTTTAAAAAATGGTTTGGAGAGTACATTGAGGAACTTTTTGCAGAAATGAAAATTTTGAACGTTTCTATGGCCCTTATTTTTTAGTTTGACACAGTTGTATTTTACAACATTCCGTGGAATGTCCGGGTTTCACTCTTAAGTCTGCGGCCAAGAATAAAACTCTGCCGAACAGCACATTCTTGCAAATGAAGGTGTCGCTTGCTTCAAGCACACGGAGTCATTCCATATACTCTTCAGAAAAGTTCCTTTCAATTACTTTTAAATTGGTTTCATTTGTAAAGCAGACATTAAAGAATCCGAACACCTTTTTTATTTGCATTCCCGTATTCGTACAATAATTCCAAAAGTACCATTAGACTGAATAATGTATAATATAAATGAATGTGGATTATGTTAGCATAAGAGTCCGTTTTAATATAAAGTTGTTTACCAGCTCAATTTTTAAAGGGTAACTGCGATTTTTGATAACAGATTCTGATTTTTGAATCGAGATAGCCAGGATTCACACAAAATACATTTATTTTGGTCAAATCTATGAGTTATTAATGGTTGAAATTTAGAGCTTCTAATGTTAAATCAAAGTTTCAGCTTTTTTCTTATAGCTTAAAAAATAATCAGTTGATCAAATTAATTATTATGTTACATTATCGTTTCTGTTCGACCACCATATTTGCTAAGAAAACCAACCATCTCAGCATTCGTACAATAATCAGTTTTACCAAACGAAGTCAATGTCTAAAATATGACAACGTCCACATCGATCAAAAACAGAACTCTGTCGAACAAGCGCATTGCTTCAAATGCAGGTGGCGATTACTACTAGAACACGAAGTCATTTAAACTCTCTTCAAAATAGTTCATTTAAATTAGTAGCCAACCAATTGTTTAATATATCAAGAAATGCAAAAGAAATCCCCAGTAGAATACTCCGAAAGAAAGATATGCGCAACTTATCATAAATAGATTAAAAGAAAGTAATTTACTATTTATTTTTTAAAATGTTAGTCACCACTATTTTGTTTTATAAGTTTGTCTTATATAATAAATCAGTTTTCTAGAGTATTAATGTGGAATCATAAACTTACCCATGTATACGGTAAGAATGATAGCCACATTCAGAAAGTACCAAAATTAGTTCTCTTTCCAGCTGGACAAGTTTCCTTCGGATACGGACCAGACCATCCAAGTGAAATTTCTAGGTCATTTCTGATTCTAAACCTGGCGACTTTTTTTGTTAGGAACGACCATTCTAAAGGGCAGTCATACTGCTACAGCAAGTGTCCCGCCTCTTCTGAGGGGCCCCCTGTAGCCCGGTTGGAGAGTAGCGGACTAGCAACTGGAGGGTTGCAAGTTTGAAATTCGGTCCAGTCAAAGACCGTCGTGTACGTGGGGCTAGTGCATGTTTAATCTGTCGTTTCCTACAATGTCCCACGTTGGCGTGGTACGGAAGTTTGGAGAGTGGGATGCGAGCTCAGATGTTGATCTCATCACCTGGCTATGGTTAAAAATTACGAGAAGTTGTCCTTAGATCTTTCCCTTCGGGGTTGATCCCGGACCGTCATCAATAACCCGTTTTGTTGCTCCAGTGCCACGCTAATTCAAATACCAATCTACCTCTTCTGGGGGACAACAGGAGCAACATTCACCCATTCCACATGTCTAATAGAGCTGAACTAGAGCAATCTTGATTTCACTTAACCCAACAAGTGGTTTAGACGAGATATAGCGTCTATAAAGATCTGACCACCATTACTAGTGACAAGATATCGTCTCTAAACGATTTTTTGATAATGACTAGATCAAGATCTGGTTAGTTTTCTTCTAATGACGAGATATACTCGTCAATCAAGATTTGGTAAGTTTTGCCAAGTGATTGATTTTCTGATGAGATACCCTGTCGAAACAACCACCAGGAGGGTTAAAACACTTGGAGGCTTCGATGTGGGAGTCTGGTTAATGACAGCCTCCTTGCATTGCAACACATGCAAATTTACTATGCCAGTAAGGAATCCTACTTTCAATGCGACAATAGATCTTTCCAGGCTTTCAATATATTTCCTGGCACATCTCATGTGTATATCTTCTCACTTGAGGATACCCGGTAATGAAATGGTGGACTGGCTGTAACCTAAATTTGCCCGTAGGAAACTCACTTAACTTTGACGAAATAGACTTCTAGAACAATAAAGAAAGAAAGCCATCAGGAAAAAAACGACGAGTGAATTTTCCATGGAGCTCCTGGGTCGAAGTGGCTCTCTGTCTTCAGATTGCAAAGTCTTAGTTCAGAATACGATAGGGTTTACAGAAACCTTTAGCTGTGTAACAAGGTCTTTCGGCGGCGGGTTATCATGGGGATTGCAGTTGATACAGTAAGAGAAGGCATTACAATGGCTGTAGAAAAGCCTATCACTTCAGTGATGTGTTAGAAAAGACCCGAGTGCAGAATACCAGTGGCTACGGAGTTTAAAAGGGGACAAGAAGTAAGGGGAATTGGAAAACAATGTAAAAGCATATTACCAAATTAATGTGAATTTGAGAAATGAATGGACGTGGAAGAACTCAGCCGGCAGAAGCGTCCCCAAGCGGTGTTTTCCTTGATATCTGCATTGTTCCAATGATCAAATGTTTCCGCTGAATAATTAAGTTGCAGAACGTTGGGAAAGGTGTATTTTTATCCAACTAAAATCCAAATGGATGTTTACTGCCTTTTTGAAGGGAAAATAGTCCTGAAAAAAAACGTTTGACAAATTCACCACTAGAACACACACAAAAAATATGATATTAAGTTTTTGCTTTTGTAAAAAAGTTGTGTCGTCTGAATTACAGCCTATTTAAAACGTTTTGGCAGTTCCAAAAGAGTTGCCGAAACATAATCAACATCAGAAACTATTGATATTACTAATAGGGTTATTCCATGTGAAAGGAGCAAAAATTAGAAAAATCCTGTCGCCGTAGGGTGACGGATTTTCATGAAATTTGCTATAGGGGTTAAGTTTATGCATAAATAACGATATACAGAATATTTGGCTCAAAATGAAATTTTTTTGAAGTTTAAGGACTTGAAACGTTGAAAGGCAGTTGTCAAATCGCTTGATGTTGCATGTTTGAAGATCTCTTTCTCAAAAACTACTTAACGTAGACAACAATATTTCATATTTTTCTAATCTATGAAGAATTATCTATTTGGAAACAACAATTTCAGACATCATATTTAAGGTAAAATTTAGTTGCGAATAATGGGAAAAATAGTCGATTTGGATAAAATTAAAATGTTTCTATGGGCTAAAGGAAATTGAGCATCGTTCAAATTCATACCAGATACAGTGCTAGGTAAGATAAAATTACTGCTGAAGTTTGGATGTCGGCTTTTATTTCCTTCATCTTCCAAACAGCAAAGGAAAAGTATAAAATGGCGGTTTTCCACTTAAAATAGGCACACAAAATGAAATGAAAGACAGCTCTGACGAAAACTATATTTTGGGAAAATATAGTTTAATATGTCTATTACTTGTAAAAAAATACAGGATTGTATTTTGAGTCCCAAAGGAGCAATAACAAAATTAGTGAAACGCAAAAATACGTTCTTGCCCTTCCAATCAATTGATGACTGAAAGTTTCGTCGCCAACGACTATTCGGATGTTCTGCGACGGGTTACCATATTCCATTAGTATTGCACTAACTGGAAATGTTTATTATCGCCAATCATAGCATTTCCTTTCCATTCTATGCATATTACTCGTTTAAAACAGCAACATGAAATGGAAAAAATGAAACCCAAAATCAACAATGAAGTACTAAATTATATTTAGCTTTTGAAGGAAATTTTAAAAGCAGGACATCAAATCACAATTAAAAAAGCTTAAACAATTAAAACCTTTGCTTGATTGTCTTCAAATTCACTTTCAATCTGATAAAGGTCTCTTGTTCAATGTCGTAGTTGCTTAAATTGAAATTTTCCTAGAGCTGCCGAATTCTTGAAATCTTTACTTATTTCACTAGTGATTGTGATAAATATGGAAAAATGTACATTTGGGAGAATCTAGCTTAACACACACAACGATGTTTAAATTCTGTTTTACTCTCAAAATTAGAGTTTACCTGACTAATTATGCTTAATATTTACAAAACGCATTTAATATTCACTAGTAGTATTTAATACTTACGTTTCCAAAAGAAAAAGCAAATCGAAAAGACTTCTCTTAACAAAATTAACTTTCCACCTAATTATTTCACTGATGGAAACACTCCTTGGATTAAGCAAAAAGACTTTAAAAAGAAATTTCATGAAATTTTGCACGTGCACCATAATAACAGTTATATTTCATTCTTATACTGTATTTTTTATATTATTGGAGGTTATAATTCTTTATCATCTGCGATGAAAAAGTAAAATTTACGTCTAATTAAATATTTTCCCGAGACAAAAATAATCAAATTGAAATTATGAAAATTTCAGGACATATAATAGACATCTTGCTCTTTTCGATTGAATAGTTTTGATGTTCTTGGAGCTATCCCTTACAGTTAAATATATGCATTTTAAAAAATTGAAGAATTGTATTTTTTCATAATTTTCAGTTTTAAATGTTTTTTCTTGATAAAGGAGCAGAAATACATTCACCAAATTACGCCACGCTATTTGTTAGGAAAGGTTCTTCATTAAGAATAATTTTTAATATTGTCTTTCCATTTCTAGAGATACCAGAGCAATTTCAAATTTCTAGCAAATTGGCAAAATTTCTATTTTCGTCGAACCTTCAGATTCAGCAATGACGGTTATTAAATTATATTCTGACGTTTCCTAAGAGACCATTTTCTGAAGAATGCAATGACATGAAAATTTTAAATTTGTGTCTCTAACTTATTGGAATATAGGGTCGCAAACAGGCCACTTTTAGTGCTAGAAAATCTAAATTTGTGCGACGTTGAACTTTAAATGTTAAATGTCACTAATTAACAAAATACAGATTTCTGAAACCTAATATTTTGCAGTTGGTCAGTACTATATGTGACCTATTTAAAAACCGGTTTTCCTTAAAATCATTGATATGTCAGCCACAGACGATTTACTCATTTTGCGTGGAATGGACCCAATAGTGATTTAGTAGTAGCAATTCTAACTTTGGCTGCTACAGAAGAATATCTGAGATTTTAAATTGTTGCTGAATCTGATTAGTTGGAAGGGATTGAGAAGCTAAATAGTGCAAAAATCATGTAATTTAACAGACAGTAGTTTTTGGTGCCACTCATTAGATATCCAGTTGTAAGTACATAGATTTGATGTTGTCGATCGTCCCTAAGGAGTAACAGCAGCCTACATATTGGGTGCTCCCTCCCAAATAACCGCCTGGCTATTGCAGTGCAGAAGTTAGTGGTCGGGCATTGCACAAAAAATGCAAAAGCATGACCAAATGAATGTTTCAATTTTAGGAATGAATCAATTTTAGAAATGAAAGGGCGAGGAAACACTCAGCAAGCAGACGCGCCCCCAAGCGGCGTCTACATTGATATCAGCATTGTTATAATAAGTGACCCTCGATAAGTGACCAATGTTTCTGCCGAAATAATTAAGTTGCAGAACGTTGAGAAAGGTGTATTTTTATTCAACTAAAATCCAAATGAATTTTTACTGCCTTTTTGAAGGGAAAATAGTCATGAAAAAAAAACGTTTGACAAATTCACCACTAGAACACACACAAAAAATTTGATATTAAGTTTTTGCTTTTGCAAAGTTGTCTTTGGTGTTGAAGCCCATTTAAAACGTTTCGGCAGTTCCAAAAGAGTTGCCGAAACTAATAGTTATTTAGTAGTAACAGTTCTAAATTTGGTTCTAAATTACTTTTATCCACAACTGAAATATAATTCATTTTTTAAAATTATTCTAACCAACAACACTTAATATACATGGCGTTTAAACAAAATTAAAAACTCTCTTTCCCAGCCGATTTTTTTCAAAATTTTATGCCTGTAATTCATTTACCTATAAAGAGAACTACTTCTCAATAAACTACTGCTGATATCCTTTATTTTCCTGACTTCAGGTTTGTATTCTCCGTGCTACGCTAGCTCCTGAAACTGGAATTAGCTCCTAAATTGCATGAATTATTCTGTTATTGTGAAACTGTTTTCTTTTTACCCAGTAACTTTTGAATTTTTGTACACTTTCTGCCCCAAAATTTAATTCATGATATATACAACTTCCCTAAAATATTAATCAAGATGTGGATGTAGAGTAGAAAGTATATCATTTATTTAAAAACCAAAGTGTCAAATTTGCTTGTTTTAAAAATACATTAACAAGAAATAGCTATTGAAACTTTGTGATTAAAGCAATCAAATTACGCGCTTTAAAAAATAAAACATTCAGTCACAAAAATTGCACTTACATCACGATATTTCAGAATAGATTCATTATGGTGAATATTCGTCTTAAAATTGATTCTTTTTTAAGACTCAAGCGAATGCAGAAATTCGTAAAACGATAAAGAAATGCAGTAAACATTGCATATCCAGGAAATAAAAGGCAAACGCAGCTGCGGATTTAGATTGTGATATTGCTCTTTGCCCAGTACCCCGATTAGCTTCTTTTGCACTATTTTATGTATTTCTGATCTTACTTAAAAATGTTTTGTATGGAAATAGAGTGTTGATTGTTTAGTTAAAGGAAATATTACCATATATTACGAAAATTTTGTAAACATGAAAAATGACATTTTTAAAATTATGATTGCATTTCAATCACATTACCTTCACCCACTTTCAAAATTCCTCCTTTTGTCAACAATCATAATTCATCCTGCGAATTTGAAGCAACAGCGAAACGTGGGCAAAAGTGAAGAAATTGTCTTACAGAATAAAAGGATTTCTTAATGTAAAAAAATCTGCTTACATCCATTTTCTGGTTCTATTCAGTAGTAAATCCAAATAATCATCTTTTGGCCTTGATTTAGTCTAATTCAATTCATAAAATCCTTCAGCAGTACCTATTTTAACCTTATCCCATTTGTACGAACATAATTCTTTATTTTATAATTGAAAACAATTTAGAAGTGGAAAAAAATAAAATAAATTTAACTAAATTAAAAAAAGAGCGGAAAAACAAATTTAATAGTTCATGTGTTTATAATATAAGAAAATGGATAACGAGGAAAAGTTGAATATCAAAAATTAATTTGTCATTTAAAATATCAAATTCTAAAAACGTTTACTTCTGACCTTATCATTGAACTGTAATTTCTTATTTATTTAGTCAGCGCTATAAGCTTTTTGGAAAAAAGATTAGCACCATAACAAGCGGCACCCTGTTGTTTCATAGAGCCCCTTTAATAATGCACAACACCCTTGTTAAATAATTCCCTCTAAACAACCAGAAATAAGTTCCGTCTCAAATCCCCCACAGGTACAGTCGCTGGAAGAAAAGAACTAACCCACCTCACTTGAAGAAATAATTAGCGCAAAATCAGATATCATCAATAGGAAATAACGTCCTCTACAAATTCAAATAAAAAATTGGCATATGGGGCCGTCTTCATATCAAATTTTGCATAAACAATAAAATTCCCAATCGCAACACCATGTTTTTATTCATTAAAAGGATTCTACATTGTCAAATTTGTCTAAATATGAAATTTCATGACTAAATATGAAATTTCAATTTACTATATCAGGAGATATTAAAGCCGTT
Source organism: Meta bourneti (assembly GCA_933210815.1). Lineage (NCBI taxonomy): Eukaryota > Metazoa > Arthropoda > Arachnida > Araneae > Tetragnathidae > Meta > Meta bourneti. The sequence goes on from OW119934.1 coordinate 91,801,129, forward strand.
GTCCATTTCAGGGAACATCTCTGCATCTGAAAGTCGCTTTTCGTAGATCACGATTATTTGTTACTAATTAGGAATTGTTCATTTGCTTCTTGACTGAAAAAAAGCCTGCAAAGAACCTTAGAAGAAAGGTTCGTTCTTAACATAATATTCCTCTTCGAAATACTGAAATTTCATCTATTTGCTGTTATTCAGAAAGCAGTTTAATAGTGTTTTTACAAATAAAAGTTGTAACTGTTATCGAAACTGTAAATTGTTAGTAACTGTTATCCAAAATATTAACAGCTATCGATAACTATTATTGCGATAGCAGTGAAATAAACTAATTTAAACAGTTAATAACAGTTAAGTGTTTATGGGGATTTCTGTCTATAAGAATTATTATGTTCAGTTGCTAACTGTTTGTGTCACATGCTAATAACATAAATGTAAATTTTTAACAGCTAATAATATCTGTTATCGCAACTTAGCTACAACCGTTAAGACAGCGTAAAATCACAGTTTTGTCTGTATTAGATTGATCATTGTTCAGGTGGATCCCACATGACTGCAAGAAAGCAACCGACGATATTTCCAAAAACGATATTTCCAAAAACGATATTTCCAAACGCTTTCAAAAGTAGTTGCTTATTCCTCTCAGGTTTGTCATAATTTTTTTCAACTTTTGGATTCCCCCTAAAATCAACGTAGTGACGAAAATATCAGTGTAGCTTTAAAACTACCCGGTGGAAATGGATGAAATTTTGTTATGTCATATAAAAGGCTTTCTGGTACAAAATATCAGCGCTATAGGAATATTATTTAAGGAGATATACATAAATGTCTGGGAAACTAATTTAACATTAGGAGCTCCATACTTTCTGTACTCATATTTTCGAAACGGTTTGCCCCAATGATATGAAACTTGGTGTCTAGTTATATTTTAATATAGAATCAAAATTTTGTGTCAAAATAGGGGGTTGCTATAGGAAATTATCAAGGTGCTGCTCAATTTAATATAAACACAGCATCTTATGCAAATTTTATGCACATGAATTTATAGAAGACGTTATTCCCGGTCGAATGCCATCTTTGAATTTTCTCTATTGTGAAAATTGCTTCGGGGGTTCTTTTTTCCCTCGATTGTACATATCACTCCATCGAATTACCCATTAGGGCTACCAAATCACTGGTACTTTGGTCTTAGTTTTCACTGCAACCGAATCACCAATACCAGCCGCAGTCACCGATCACAATCACCGATATAGGTTAATTATATCACTTAGCCCTCAATCACCGCCTCCGAATCATATGTATTCTCAATAACTGTTCCAGTAGTCACTGCTACCAAATGAATGTTATTTTGATAATTCAGAAACAGGTAAGAACTGTGAGTCAAAAGTATCGGTGATTGAGTAGCAGTTCTGTGATTCGCTTAACATCCCTAGTTTCATGTATAGAATTTTGAAACGATTTAGTTCACATAATGGCGGGGCGAAGAGTTAAGCCCGTGGTAGGAGGGCAGCCAAACTAAATGATTGATAGTAAGCGCACGGATGGCCTCTACTGGACAAGACAACGTTGGCAATGGCGAAATGTGAAAGGCACATGGAGGCGTGCAGTTCATTCATGTGTAGCCTTCGGCGAACAGTAGTGGCAGATAGCGTCTTGTAAAGAAATAGAAAAACCTACATTTGAGGAAGTAAATATGTGTACTTCGGAAACATATTGTCAAAGATCCACTTCCCAGGTAGCACAACAACATCGGCCAACATTCCACCAATATCGGCCAATATTTTGAATGTCGAATATCGGAATTACGATATCTGTCGATATTGTTAGATGTTGTTTAATTTTATATAATGAGGAAGACAGTAAATAACATTTTTTATAATATCATAATCATGTATTAATAATGTAAAGAATGATACTGGAATGTTTTAGCCATTTTTTCAAAAATTTAAATATTTTTGATATTGCATTGATATTTGGCGACATTGTGAAAACGATGTCAATGAAAGGATATTGAGCTGATATTGGCCGATATTTATTTTTGAACTGAAGCCATGTTTGGTCACGTGGTCGTTCTGTGTATGTTTGGTTGCCGCATTACATTACGTTACGAATACGCTACTCTATGCAGTGATAAAAGGTTTTTCCCATTTATATGTTCTTTTGTAGAAAAATGCCAGATAATTAAAAAACATTTTGAATTTAATTTCCTTGATGAATTGCCCACTAATACTTATTGTACTTTTCAAACAACATTTGTTCTGTTGTAGTGTAAGATCTTTTCTGCCAAATGCAATCAATTGCAAAAGTATTTTTTTGAATTTAATATTCTTAGACTGATAGAAGCCAGTTGAAGGGTTAAATAATTAAGAATTTTAAGCTTTTCAATTTTAAGTTATCTGAATTTACTAATCGTTTAAAATTCTGAACCGATCACTTTAAAAATATTGATTTATCTCATATTGTAGATTCACAGGCATTTTCTCAAACCACTAAAGATGTGGCTTCTAAAAATAAAGATATCACTCAGACTGCCCTATGTAATTTTTTATTAACATCTGTTTTTGTTAAATTCTGTTTGTATGTGGTAATTATATGTGAAATCCCTCTTTGCTGTACTTTTCTATTTAATTCTATTTGAAAGACCAGGATTGTTACTTCAGTAGGGTTAACTTATTCTAAAATGCAGACACCCCATCACACTGGTAATACCAATCCTCATTCTTGACTCAAACATCTAACACAAAAAAGATTACATTTGTTTGAAAGCTGTACCTTTGTAAACTTTTCATTGATTATATGTGACTAGTCTGCTTATTAGAACACATAAAATATTAAATTTAATGTATTATTGTTAAAGCTCGATCACACACATATCTCATGCTTAAAATGCAGCGGCTAGACTAGCTACAATAGTTTGTTGCTTGAAATCTCTCGATTTTAAGCGGAAAGGTGTGAAAAAATTGGATGTCGTCTTTAGAGTTGTGTGCAATTCATCAATTGCACACAACTCTGTTCATATATTAAGTGAATAATTATTCACCAAAAGAGGCACTAACAACCCAAAGTTGGCCACCCCTGGGTGTAAATGATCTAGAAAATAAGGAAAGAAAGTTTTAAGGAAATAAACCTTTTGAGCTTTACCATTTAAAACTTTTTAAACAAGGAATGTCAGCAAATTATTAATTATGCAGTAAAACTTTTTAAACAAGAACTTTTAAGCAAGTTTTACTGTACTCACTTTTTATAAATTTAGTTCTCTTTAAATACTGTTTTTAGGATTCTTATACATATGTAAAGTGTTTGAGTGTATTTGATCTTTCATTATTCCCTCATATTTTAAAATTAAAAAAGCATTTTTATTTTGCAGTTCAGCACATGTTTAAGTACATAGAAGGGCTGAACTCTAAAATGAATGAGTTAAATGAGAAAATTGACTGTCTAATGGAGCGAACTACAATGAAATCTAGAAAATACTACATTAGATTTTCTTCCATCTGGGATGGAGCTACCCATCACCACTGAGGAAGAACTAAAAGATTTTAATTAAAAACTGAAAGAGAACTATCAGCAGTCATGGTAAATGTTGCCTGTATTTTAAAAATAATTATCATTACAAAGGCTTTACGAATTAAGCACTTATTGAATGTAAATTTTTCAGGTTCGTTATCTCCATGGAGTGGGTAATGGCAAAACAGCCTGCTCTTTTGTACTGAGTCTGACCAAAAAGATTTTGGCCCAAGACCTTGCTATGCAGTTCAGCGGGTATGGACGAAAAGGAAAATCTTTTTAGCCTTCAACGAAATAATGACTGTTATCTTAGGTAAGCTTAAATATACTGTAAATTGGTAAATATTACATTGAGCATGATAAAATAAATTTTAAAAATTGTATAGTAATAAAACTTGTCTCTTAGAAAGTAATGTATTTCTTGTTACTTATTGATATTTAAATGTATAAATTAAAATCATGTGTACTACTTTGTTGGGTTAAATTTGAGTCAAATGAATGTCGATTTTGCTTACATCAATTTCTGTCTAACAAGATTGTGTATATGTGTAAGATTTTTTAAAGGTTGGAAAAGAGATTTTTGATAAAAAATTTTGAAGATTTGCTTTATAGATGTTGATGTTTTAATGTATTCAAACCTCTAAACTTAAGTTTCTTAACCAAAGCTAAATATCTTTTTCCCCTCCTAGCGGCAGCTGCTATGAAGTATAAAGATATGGACAAGGAAAAATTGTCAGAGATGTTTGGCGAAGCAAACCTTAGCTGGTGTGGTAGAATGGAATGGGCGAAGAATTCACCTGTCTTTAAAATAAAATAAATTATTTGAATTGTGATTTTTGAATTTTTTTAAGTAATGGAAAATTCTATTTGAATGAAATTATCTGTCATCAATAACCCTTCCTATTAACTTTGTAAGAGTTGCTGGTTTATCTTTCTGCCAATAAACAGTATGTGTCCCTTTTTCTGTCTTTTGTTATTAAACATTTCCTACAATATTAATTTTTTAGCAGTGGTTTCAAGAAGTAATTCATTTTGAGAAGAATTCAAAATTATATATATATAAATCTGAATCAGAATTGTGTCAGTTCTTAGAATTACACCTGTTTTTATACCAAGTAACTGTTTATCAAGTCGTATTGTAATACAATTTCACTGGTTTGAGCTAGATTATACTATTGGCAAAAATTAAAATTGTTATAGCCCTATATTTCTATGAGAGAAATTAATTAATGAAACAAGAACTTAAATTATGCACATGTGGCTTTTATGCAACTTTCCAAATAAAAACATCGGTCTTAGTTGAAAAAATGGAAGAAATTAAAATATTAGCTGCTATCTGCAGCTTAGCTAACATTTGTGACTGGAATATTTTTCTAAAACTAACAATTTTCTGAATTGAAAATCTTATACAATAAAACATGTAAAAACTGGAACCTGTACGTGTACTATGCATTCTTTTTTATTTTCAAGCTACCGAGGAGTACATTTAAAGGGTGAAAATGGATTTTAAATGGTTAAATTTTATTTGATAATGGACACATTTTTAGGTTTGAAGAAGCCAAGTAAGCCACAATTTCTAAAAGCATTGCTTTAGAAATTGTTTCCTTGAATGTCATGAAATATAAAAGGGTAATACGTTAAAAGCAGTGAAGGGGAAAGTTATTACTTTCTAGGGAAGGACAAATTCAATTTTCCTCTTGCAGAGAAAAAGGTTTTTGCAAAAGTAAAGCATTTTGAATTCAAAGAACTGTTTTATTAGATAGTTTATTTTCTGAATTCACTTGCATTTTAAGAGATCTGTCATTTTGCAGAATTTGTTAATTTTCACGTAAAAATGATGTATAGCCATTTTATGCTAGGAAAGAAGTCTAACCTCATTAATGTGAACACACTTATCAAACTTAATTTCGCTGAATTCTACACCGATAACATGAATTACTGATATTGTTAAGAATATAACCTTCCCCTCTAAGAGTTCATGTTAACGAGGTTCAACTGTAATTTCATTCAACGTTGGTCCATATCCTATTTACTGCATGTGATTATCCAAATTTTTTTTACTCTATTTTATGAATAAGTTTAGTAATGTCAATAATCATTAAAAAATATTTATGTAATATACAATACAATAGTTACAAAAATTGTAATAAACATATTTTTAATAATTTAAAATATTAAAACTAATATGTTCTTCAATTCTATAAATTATTGTACTTACTATATAAATATTTTTAATGATTAATATTTTTAAAATTCTCTATTTCTTAAAAATTTCAGATGGCTGTAATCTTATGTGTCCTCCAAATAAACAATCACATGAGCCGTAAGAAGGATATTGATTAATATTGAATGACAATATATATCAATATTAGGAAGCAGATATTGAGTAATGTTGAAAAAGAACATCGAGCAATATCGTAAAACTGATATTGAGCAACGTCAGAAGAAAATATTTATCAATGTCGTAAAATCGATATTGAGCAATATCGCCAGGGGGGGGTCATTTTTACATTGGCCAATATCGACAGCAATATTGGCCAATATTTTTTTTCGACATTGGCCGACATATATGTGCTACCTGGGTTGTTCACGTCTTGATCTTGCTTTTACTCATGCGTGTTGACCAGCATGTTCTGCGGTCAACGTATTTAATTACTTCGAAGGGAAAACGGTATTAATATTATTTCTTACTTTTTGATCTATACAAAAACCATAATTATTAGTACTGGTAAGAATAAGCGCATGTAAATATTCCTGAACGAATTTTAATATTTTTCCAAAACAAGCAATACAAAATATAGTGTGACGCATAAATTCCAAACTTCACGGGATAGTTTGAAGGTACAATAGGTAACGAGTTTCTCTCATCACATGTAACTCGTTTCGTTATCTAAATTCACATGATTTCTGTAGTGTTAAGTTGTCATTTGGGAGTCAATTTCTTTCACCAACGTTTACCAAACTCTGCGATTGGAAATTTTTTAAATTTTGTCAGGGATATTTTCTTCCAATTCAATGGATACGTTTTTCTTTTAATACTCCATTGTACGCGCCATTGAATGTAGTGCCATCTGGTGTGCACTGTATTTACAATCCAGTTCGCTCTTAATCATATCTCGCTTTATTAAATCGGAGAAACGTGTAGCAATTTTTACCTCATGCCTTTAGACATCGTGCTACAAGAACAACAAAATCCGGGAAGAACTCGGAATTCTTGAACTCAAAGAGTTTTTCGGCCACATCAGTAAAAAATTCTATAAACCCTCAGTTGTAATGAAAACCAAGCAAAAGCACAAATTCCCAGATATGACCATCGTCTTCCTACTAATTTTCACCGACACAGAGCCATTCTTAACTATAACAAGTTAATAATGAAACTATCCAATTCTTCTCTTCCTTAAAAACACCTTTTGCGCCATGCGAATGATGGCGTAGTGGATAAAGCCACGCTCTACAGTGCGGTTTCTGCTGCGGCGGGAGACCCCGAGTTAGAGCTAGACTGACGGAAAAGTTTTATTTTTCGCTCTTAAATTTTTAAAAATAGTAGTTATTTACCATTTTGTCCCACTTTTTCTGTAAATATTTTTCACGGATTCTACTACCTTGTATTTTTTTATATGTATACTTACAAAATGGAATGCCACCCGAGACCTAATGAATTTGTAAAATGCACGTTTACGAACTGGAAATGCACTGTACATGTATTTTATTTTACAGAAACAAACAATATGCAATTTTCATTGCGTACAGTATAGTACATATTGTTACATGAACTTACGCTCTAGACGTACATACATATCGAAATTTTAAAATAGTCTGTCATTTTCTTTTGTTTCTTCGAGGCTCGTGCTTTCTGAGCAGCAATGTTTGGTACTTTACGTAGAAGTATAGTATGTATGAGTACAGTATGTATGTGTGTACGTACAAAAACTTTTAATATTTAATTAATTAACTTTTAATAAAACGGACTGACGGTTAACAGAAACTGACGGTTAAAAGAGTGACGGTTAATCGAAGTTTCACTGTATCGAGTTTTCAACTCGCAACCCTCCGATTGCTAACACGATCTGCCAACTGGGTTACTGCGGCCTCGGCGTGTGATTGAATTCGGATAGATTATGAGCACTGGGACTGGACATATAATTTACGGAGTGCCCGCTGCGAAGCAGCTCACCTCCTTATCGAAAAATTCAGAAGAGAAAGTTCAGAAAATGGATTACTTTGATGATTAAAAATAAGGGTGGGAGGGGATGAATATCTTAATTAATCAGCGGAGCCAAATTTAAAAGACGCCCCGACGTCTGATGAATTTGCGAGGAGATTAGCGTAATAATTGTGAAATTTTATAATTATTAGGCAATGATATAATTATGAATTTTTAGTTTTAAACAAATTTAAAAAAAACTTTTAAATATTGCTGATCAAGATTTTGCCGTCCAGCTTTCTCTCTGGTGGTATCGCCTCTACTCGTTCTTAGGATTTGCAATGCTTTTAACTTTATTTTAAAACCAAATTTTACAAAATGGAAAGCAAAATTTCAAATGTGTGGACATATTTCACTGTGAAAAGGAAATTCGGATCGGGTGTGTCATGTTCTCTATAAGTTGAAAAGGTATCTCATTAAGTCAGGTATTACGATTTTAAAGACATCTCGGAAATAAGAATCCCACCATAAAACTAATGTGTTGAAAAGCGAAAGTGATTTTTTGACTTGTATTTTTTGTTTTAAACGTGTTTAGATAGATCATATAATATTAACCTGTTTTTCAAACCAATTTTACTTTCCAAGTTGTAATTCCGGTATGCGTTTTTTGTGTTTATAATCTTTTATAAAGGGCAACTCCCTATTGCATAACGTGATTCAAAATTACCTGGTGTTGTCCTCGGATCTTTCTCTTCGGGATAGATCATGAACCGTCGTTTTATTGACTTAAATGACCATTTTGTTGACTTAAAAATGACATTAAAATCTAAAAAAATTATTACTTTCGCTTGCGTATTTGTTTTGTCCTAGGCACCTCATATCTGTTTGGGAAACTACCCGAGATGATTCAGATATGGGACATTATTAGTTGCCACTAGGGAGAGAATTTAAACGTTTCGATTTGCAAGAACGTTTCCCAATTTACGGAAATATTCTGATTTTCTTTTCTCAATTACTGACAGTTTGGCGCAGCTTGAATCGACTTTCCCCTTGCGCCATAAAAAAAATCAATCAACCGATAACAATACGAAGACCGAGTCATCTGTATTTTTTATATATGCATGCCTATATACAAAGTACTAACAAAGATGACATCAACAAAATTCGGTCCCTGTCAATCGCAAAAACTGCGGGCGCCACATAGTCTACGAGGAGGAATATGGCTTTTTTTTTCAGACCCACCGCCTTCCAGCTCGCCTAAGAACTGTTTCTTGGGAAGCGGGGGTTGACATTCACCGTGACCACGAAAGAAGGCAGCAGGCCAACCAAACCCCCGGGGAGAGAGCAACGCCGACGTGCGGCCCCGGCAACCAGAGCACCACCACTTATTGAACAAAAATTTAAAATTTACAAACTAAGCCAACAGGGCAGACAACAGAGCGAAAACATATAACACATAATAAATATCAAATAATAAGACGACCGGTGACAAACCACCGGTTTACAGGGACGATAATGACCACACAGATTGAAACATATGAAAACACAAATTATAATGGAATAATATAATACAAAAATGAACAAAGCGACATAGGATATTAAAATATTGAATTATGAATCTGAATATAAATACGTGAGGGTGAAAATGTTATATGATTCTTAAAATAATAAAATTCAATATATCAGCATAGGGGAATTAAAAATCAGGATGCCACAAAGAAGAGCTCAAACTGAGGGCGGCGGGCAGTTAGTCACCTCTCCAGCTGCCAGCATACATGTTTTAAGTTTAGTCATGGATGCCGAGTTTTTTAATACACTGGAGAGCCATATGGGTTTATTCAACACCGATGGCTCCCCCAGGTGATAATTTGATGTGTTAATGCAGCTGAAGAGATAATGGTTTGCATCGCCCACCAACCCACAGATGCAGAGGTCAGTGCAGCTAATATGGAATCTTTTTAAATAACTCTTGAACGGGCCATGACCCGTTAAAAACCATACGACATATCGGTTTGTGACGAGGGAGGTAGTACTGATCTCCGGCATGATGTTGTGTGTCGGTTCACAAACACACCACTTCAATCTAATCGAAGTGTGTCGATTCACGAACACGCAACTTCTATTTTAATCTAATTGAATTCGAGATGATAGCCACGAGATCAGTGATGCCATTTCTTTTTTTACCTTCATTCCCCAATTCCGTTTTTTCTTCGCTTCAGTGACGCTCATTAGCTATGCCAAGAATCTCCCAGAAAAGTTAACGTCACGCCAAGTCATGTGTTTCTGTTAACTAATGACAAGCGAGCTGGTTTGAAAACAGCGAATCAGGAAGTCTAGTTCTTTGATTGACAGGATCATTCCCGTTGAGTGACAACCCCCTAAAAAACTGATAAAAAAGCGGGGACAAGAAACCCTCGCTCTCTTCTCCCTTTTTTTCCGTCGGTCCAGTGATCTTGTAGTGGGGTGAGAGTTGTCTTGGCCATTTTTTTCTTTTGGATGATGAGCGGGGATCCCCAAGAGACGATATGTCTCTAATAAGCTAAGTAACCTTTAATTAATCCTATCTCGAGATCTTTACACGTGTGTAGTCCTTAGGTCATTTCAATGCTACACCGTTTAATTTTAACTTTTAATGCCCGTTTTTGTTGCTTAATCCGAATCACTTCCCACAATATTGCGCAAGGGCCATATTTGGTCATGCTGCGCCAGACACAAGACATACAACATCAAGTAATAGACACTGTAATTGAGTAGCAGTTCTGTGATTCGCTTAACATCCCGAATAAGATCGTTCCAGAGTAATTTTGGGTCGAGGACAAGGCCTCAATAACGGTACCTGTGAACCCATCCGAAATTTCGTATGTTGTGGTGGTGGTTATAATGCTTCCGGCATGATTGACATGTATCTAACATGGGGTTGCTCAAAGTTTGCGCTACGAACTCTTAATCCAACTGGCTCTTCAATCAGCACTTCCGTTTACGCTTTTGGAGTGATAGATTTGTATGATGATTTCGGGTACAACTTTATATTAAGATGTTTCGGGGAAACGTTTTTGTCGTACTTTTTATGTCGCCAAAGAAGAAATTTTTAGAAAAAATGTTTTTCTTAACGGAAAATAATAAACGTGACACACCGTTTTTGTTAGAGGAAAATAATTAACGGAGAATTAGAAAACTTGGAAAAGCCTGTTCCTTAGTCCTAGCTTACATTTATTTGCCCACTGAAGCTGTAGAACTAAGCATATTTTTTAAAATTTTCTTATGCAAATTTCAAAACCTCTTTGCAACTATAGCCAATTAATCAATACAATTTGTGTGACTTTATTCTAAGCTGCTTTGATGTTTCTGATCTGTCCATTTTCTGCTCATCAGTGAAAAAAAACCTTTCAGTAAGAGCATTTGATCCTTGGGTACTTAAAACAAAGTCTAAGATCTTATTTAGGTTTGGCACATCAATTTCTTAAATCATTTTGTTCTCGGAATGGGGTGGATTTCTACTGAATTCACTTGAAATTTCCCTATGAAACTAGGGTCGTGGTAGCCCGGTTAGAAGAGTAAAGGGTTAGCGATCGGAGGGTTGCGAGTTTGAATCCAACCAAAGACCGTCGTGTACAAAGGGGGCTGGTGGACGTGAAATCTGTCGTGACCTCAAATGTCCTCACCTTGGCGTGGTGTGGTGTGAAAGTTTGGAGAGTGGGGTGCCGGCTCAGGTGTTGTCCTCTTCATCTGACCGCGGTTCAAAATTACGTGGTATTGTCCTTGATCTTTCCCTTCTACATTGATCCCGTACCGATAGCCCATTGTGTTGTTAAATTAAAATACTTTCCTGCATACCTATTAAGAACGAAAGGTACAGCCTTGATATAAGATATTTTTGTGGTAACGCTTTTGGCGTGTTGTCGCACTTTTCGTAGCAAGTTATGGGGTCTTACAGAAATCTGGGATTCGTTATCAGCGAGCACCCGGTGAACTTGCTAGGTCCGCGCGTTTATTGGTCCGTTACACTTTGTCCCATCATGCCCTTCGTCCATCTACCCATGACTCATCTCAGTTTTATCACGGCTAACTTGAGGGGAGAACATTTGGCTTGAATTCTTGAGTTGAGCTTGTTGAAAACTGTTCTAGTGCCATTTTTTTCCAATCGTAATCTTTGGACATCTTTTTGCCATCTGATCGCATTGCGTTGTCAAGTTTCTTGCTGCATATTCTTTTTCTTGGATAATATTTGATCATTTGTATTTTTATAAAAGATTACATTTTTGTGCCTTTGTTATTTTCAAACTTTTTATTCCTTTGATATCTGTTAATCATGAGACTTCTTATAATTGGCGATTCTATGGTTAAGTATTTGAATGAATATTTAACTAGCGAATTGTCTGTTCATGAAGTGGATCTCCTTTCCTTTCCAGGTGCCAAGATAGAAAGGTTGGCTGGTCAACTTGGTGGATTAGGTAATTACGATTGGATGTCGTTTCATGTTGGAACTAACAACCTTAACGGTGATGTTTCTGAAATTCTTCAGAAGTACACCGAGCTTGTTCAGGAAGGTTGTTCTTTGTCATCTCATCTGATGTCCTTAAATGCTAAGACCAAAATTATCAATGCGTAACTGGAAAAGGCTTGCCTGAGCCGAGAGGCGTTTTATTTTTGTCAGTCTCTCGGTTCATGGGAAGGCCTTTGGGGCAGAGATGGATTGCATCTCAACAGGAAAAGGAAACCACTACTTGGCAAGAATGTTTGTGAAAACATTAAAAGGGCTGATCGCTATGGATGCTGCAATCTGTAAGAAGGTAAGTTCCTTGTCAGTTGTTAACTTGCCTGTTCATTGTAACTCTTCACCTCTCTCTCTTAAACCTCTTTTGTTTTCTTCTGTTTCTAATGAAATTTCTGTGAAACCTGTCCATTCTCCTTGTTACTCTCCATCTGCTTATTCTAAACCCTTGTATTTTATTGTTGTTTCTAATAAAATCTCTGTGAAACCTATCCTTCCTGATGGCTCTTGTTACTCTTCATCTGCTCTTTGTTAAGCCTATTTCGTCTTCTGTTTCTAATAAAAACTCTGAAACCCATCCTTAAAAGTTGTTGCTCCTTCTGTTAAACCTCCTTTGTCTCCTGCTGTTGTTTATAAAACTTCTGTGAGACCTGTCCTTCATTCCAATTTTTGCTCTTCATCTGCTGTATCTAAACCTGTACTTTCTAACAATTATTGTTACTCGTTAACTGCTGTTTCTGATAAGCCTCTTCTGTTTCTACTGCTGTTAGTAATTCAAACAATTGTATTGTAGTATCTCCTTGTACTGATTCTTGTATTTCTAAACTCTCCTTCCGAGTCTATTTCTACTGCTTTCTCTCCTACAAAAATTCAGTCATGCATAATAAGCAATTTTGTTGCACATTGTAGTACTGGAGGGGGTGAGGTTGAGAGTACAGTGTATCCAAGACAATGTGTATCATGTGAAAAATTCTATAAGTCAAAAGATTCTTTCCGTAAACACCTTAAAAAGTGTACTCTTTTAAGTCCAAGTAAAACAGTTTCATATCCTCGTCAGTGTACAATTTGTTTAAAGTCATACGCTTCTAAAGAATCATTTTGCAATCATAAAAAAAGAAACGGGTGTCTATAAACAAATGTGATAAATGCTTGAAAACATTTTCAAGGAAATTCAACCTTAAACGTCACTTAGTAGCATGTTCTCAAAGGCAAAATGAAATTGTAAGCATTTGGAAATGTCAGGTTTGTGGAAGATTCTTAAACAATGAACAAGATTTTACTATGCATGAACAATTTTGTTACTTAAGTAAAGAGAGAGATGTGTATTATTGCGTTTTTCCAGAGTGCGGTAGGCCATTTAGACACCTTGGACGCTTAAATAGACATATAATTGAAGTACACGATTCAAATAATCTAAAAGTTCTATCCTTTGATTCTATCAATAGCTTTCAAAATTGGTTAGAGTTGGAAGGTAGTTCTACTTTTACATCCTTTAAGAAAATATCAGGAAGTAAATTGTGTGGTTCCAAAATTTTCCATTATTATGCTTGTCAGTTTAATATTCTATTTTCTAAGCTTCATGTTTCCAGAAAAACTTATTGCAGAAATTTGAAAGGTACAATACCTCAATTAAACTGTCTAGTTAGAATTTGTGCCTGTGAGCAGAAGGACTTAGTTACTGTTTAGTACAGTCCTGATCACAATCATTCTCTTAAATTTGAAAATTGTAAATATCAGCCTTTGAAACAAAGTGTTCGAGATCTAATTAAATCGCAATTGTTACTTTCTATTCCTGTACGAAAAATTCAATTTCTTTTAAGGGATGGTTTTGGAAACCGTGACTGCAGAGAATTTTTTAATGTGAAAGAAGTGTTCCTTTCGCGTAAATCAATCAAGGCCTATTCTCGTTACATGTGTAGTGCACCTGCAGCCTAAGAGTGATGCGATTTCTGTTGCTGCTCTTGTCGAGGAGCTTATTATTGAGGATTACGACCCAGTGTTAATTTTTAAACCTCAAGGTTCCAATACCCAATATGGTCCTCCTGATTTAGATTTTCTACCCAATAGTGATACCTCTTTTGCTTTATGTTTTCAAACAAAAGAACAAAGAGACATGATGGTTAAGTCTTGCTCTAGAGCATTATGCATTGATTCGACACACAAAACTAATCAATACAATTTTTACTTAATTAATTTAATAGTCTCTGATGAATTTGGCCATGGTTATCCTGTTGCCCATTTTATCACCAATTGCTTAAATTCTGATACGATGATTTGTCTTTTTAAGAGTCTCAAGTGTCGCGTTCCTGATTTAAATGTGTATTGTGTTATGACTGATGACGACAAGACTACATTTAGTGCATTTGAAAGAGTGTTTGGGCAAAATATTAAGCATTTACTATGTAAGTGGCATGTACTACGATCATGGAATAGGCAACTGAATTCATGTGTACCTGACAAAGAACAGCGAAATGCTTTAAAATTAAAATTACGATGTTTGTTAAATGAAAAAGACCTTACTCGATTTCATAATCTTTGTAATGAGCTTCTTAAATATTCTGAAAATTGTGTGGATTTTGTAAAATATTTCAAGGATAATTATTCTAATCGATGTGAATTATGGGCCTCTTCTTACAGGAGATATTTTCATGCTTCAATAAGAAACAAATAATCACTGAATCTTCCCATAACCAATTAAAAACTGTTTATTTTGGGCGTAAATTTAATAGAATACTGGACACCTTGGTAAAGGTACTCTTTGATATTGAGAAAGATTACTTCTTGACTTACAAATATAGAATTTTGAGTTGTGTTCCACCTAAGGAAAATGAAAGACCTAAAAGTTAGGCACGATAAGGGTATTAAAATCCCAGATAAAGATGTCCTCAATCTTTTTGATAATACTTGGTCTGTACAATCGCAATCCACAAAACATAAGAACTATATAGTAAAACTAGTTAACATTAATTATCCAATGGTCGATCATTGCTATTTCAAATGTGTAGAACGAAGCTGCTCATCTTTGTGCAATCATTTATACAATTGTAATTGCCCTGATATGTTTAATTTGTGCAAACACATGCATAAAGTTCATTTACTTTCTAAACCCAAGTCTAATCTTAATATTGATGAATTTACTAGTGATTTATCTGAGGTGGAAAGAAATTCAATGGAGCCATTTAATTCGAAATTGATCCCAATATAATTCCATACTCGATCCAAAGTCAACAAAGTAGAAGCTTGTAAAAGGTTGTGGGATACATTATCACAGGACTTAAATGGTTCATGCTTGATAATGTTTACACAACTTTGCAGACGCTTGTTGCAGGATGCCGTGGTGTTTTAAATTCCAAGACTCAGAAAAAGGATATTCCTCATTCCAAAGTGGCTCCTAATCAAAGTTTTGAACGTCAAATTTTCTATAAAACCAGTAGAAAACACAATAGTACAATATTGCCTAAACGAAAAGGTACTAAAAGGCCTCTATTCTCTGAAGATATTGACGATCCTTTTCTAAACATGCCCCCTTGTAAAGTAGCCAGAATATCTTGTAATGAGCCCTTAACTGATTTAGATAATGGAACCAATAAGGCATTAAGTATAAATGTTGGGATATACAAATTGGATCAACCTGCTTTAAAATCACTTGATCCTTTTCGTAGTGATGATGAAGAAAGGACTATAAAATTAAAATGTAAAGATTTTGTCAAAGGGTGGGTGTTTGATTTAATTATTGATGCCTTCATTCTTGTATTATGTATGATTAACAACAGTTTTCTTTTAATCGATTCTGCTCTAACAAATTTAATTGTCAATGGCATTCCAATAGGTGATGAATTACATATTGAAAACACATTGATCAGTTCTTCCAAATTCTTATTTTTACCAGTTTGTGTAAATGATCATTGGTGTTTAATATTTGTAAATAAATAAAGAAGAATTATAGATTTTTATGATCCATTGTTTAATGATAATATTAACCAGTATACCCAAATTTTGGACTATGTGAAAGATTATTTATGTAAACAATTATATATTATTTTTTTTTAATTATATATTATGTATTATTTTTTAAACAATGTTTGGACTATTAACTCTCCTTTGCATGCATTACAACAAGATTCGATTAATTGCGGTGTGTTTGTTTCTATGCACACCAATTAATTCATGGATCTAGTGTAAATAAGCAATTTGATACTAACAAATTTAGAAAATACATTCATGCTGCTTTGTTAGGTACAGTTACCCCTTCAGAAGACTTTTTTAAAACATTAACTGCAAATGATTTACCAGCTGAAAATTTGTGTAAATTTTCTAAATTTGAAACACTAGATAAAAAATAATGTTATAACATGTGAGTTAAAAGTTAATAATGTAGAGATTAAAACATACATGCTAAAGTCTTTGGATCTCTTCATCACTACTGAAGAAGAAACTTTTAAAATCAGCTTCTATTCATTTTCGTAAAGGTTGGTTGTATTGCTCCATAATTGATGCATTTGTGTATAATTTAGTAAGATATTCAAACATTTTTGGATCAGTCGATACAATTTATTCCTCTTTGGTTATGTGTGGAGACACAGTACTGGGTACCTGTATTAATGAAATCGTCAAACGTAAGATTTTATTTATGCCTACTAATGTTAATAAACACTGGCTTTTAATTATTGTAGATATTGAAAACTATACATTGGAATTTTATGATCCTTTAAACCACCCTGTAAGTAAAACTTCAACACATTTAATGATGAAATGGTGTTTGGCATTGAGTAATTTATTTTGCAATTCAATTAAGTGGACACTTAAATTTCCTGCCCACATTGAACAGACAGACAATATGAATTGTTGTGTCTTTGGAAGCAAAATTTGACATATTTGGGTTTAGAAAATTTATTTAGGATACTATCATTAATATTTAAAGGTGTTTTTAATTAGCTGTCAACATATTCTTACATTTTTTTTCTGTAGACGGGTTTTTAACCATGAACAAATTCTTCAGCAACTGGTAATTTCAGTTTACAAACATTTTAATGAACCTTAATAGATAATTCACATACTTTTAACCTTATTTTGTGTGCAATTTTATGGGTGATGCAGGTGGTTAGGTAGGAGAAATAAATCTTTTGCATGATGGTTTAAATTGTCAAATATTGATTCAGTGCATTTCATGTTTGCATGTAAGGAAAAACATAACTAAAAAAAGGCATTTTACTCTTAATCTAACCCACCATTGCTTTTGCATGAACTTTATTGTATTTTACAGTAGAATTTCTGCTTTGAAATTCAAACTGTATAGAAATATTTTAATCAAGTTATCGAATATTCTCAAAATTCATTTCGTTTTATGCTAGTGTGCAAATTTGTTATTTCTTGTTTTTTTTTTCAGTGCTTATAGAAAATATTTCGATACTAGTTACCTTTTTCAAAATAGTATATACCTCTTAACTTATGACTAAAATTGACTTTCTTAAAACATGACATTAATATATGAACTTTCTTTTATATTTAGGTCATTCACAGTAGTAGAATCCAAAGAAAGTTATTGTGAATTGTATGGGAAAGCAGTAAAATATAAAACTAAATAATGTTTCTTTTTGATGACCAATTCACCTGACATCAATAATAAGCATCTTTTAGTTCAGTAGAATCAGTGCACTTATGTCCATGGGAAGACATCTACTTAACTGAGCATGACATCTTGAAATATTTAAAAAGCATATTTTTGTTGGAATGGTCTAGATTTGTTCTTTCAATATCTACATGTTAGAATATTGTTAATTTTAGATTTACTAGGTTATTGAAATTCATAAATGTGCATAATAGTTTCTCTTACCAGTATATTATTGGCGTGGTGTGGAAGTTTGGAGAGTGGGGTGCCAGCTCAGGTGTTGCCTCGTTATCTGACCGTGGTTCAAAATTACGTGGTGTTGTCCTCGGATCTTTCCCTTTGGGATTGATCCCGGACCGTCACCAATAGCCCATTGTGTTGCTCCAGTGTGACGTTAATTGAAATACCCCCCCCCCACCCTTACCAGTATTCATATATTTTTTTAATAAATACATGTGTTTGATGTACTTGTTTATAACCTCTAAGTATTACAGTGTATTTCTTTGTAATCCTGATATTACGAAAGTAAATTGTGTAGCGAGTCTGATGGATCATCCATTAAGGTATGCGCATAGGGTATTTTCGCAGAAAAGCCACAAAACGGAAAGATTGTGAATTACTATGTGGCACACTATGAAAGAACATTTTTTAATGATTATTTTCTTCTATTTCATACTAGGGATTCAATTAATAAGATCTTTCAAATATTTTTGCATTATAATACATAAACATTCGTTTCAGATAAGTCTTATGCAGTCATATTTAACTACCCAATAAATATAGCTACCATATATACTACACAATAAACACAGCCAAAGTAACAATAGTCGGGAATTTCACGTGTATAATCAGCATGGAAATAAGATGGTTAAAACATTCAAACAGATGAAAGACAATAAATAAAAATAATGGGAATGCGTTTTCAACATAAATGGTAGGTATTAGTGAAAATGCCTTAAAGTATAAGAATAATTTTAAAAATATACGATCAATGAAAACTTTAAACGGAATTTAAAACAAATTCTATGTATCAATAAAATGTGGAAGGGGAAACCCCATCCACAGGATTACTGGGATTTGTCATTTTTGTTTCCTTAGCATTCTTTTTATGAATACATATTTTGTTGAAGAAATAATCTGAAGAGAATAATATTCATGGATGTATCGATAAAAGCTCAGACCCAGAACCCCTAAATAACATTGCGTAGCAAATTTCGGGGACCAATCAGAAATCGTAAAGAAAAATTTCCTACTGAAATTGATCTAAGTACAAGACTGCCACTATTCGTTTCTCGTATATAATAATACTGGACTTTCTTTGCAAGTTTGCATTGCCGTGTGTAAATGCTTGTTTCGAAACCCGAATTACATGATTCTTTTGAAGTAATAAGCCTAGTTTAAATTGTAAAATGAAAATACACTTACTTTTAAGGGAATAAGAGATGGGTTTTGATGTTAAGAAATCTCAGATTGAAGGTGCTTATCACAACAAATCTAAATTTTTGGTGATCAGAATGGGATGTGTCAGTAAAAACCAAAAAAATAATTTAACGATGTTCAAAGACGAACTGGAAATGTTACAATCTACTGCCCTCGGACATGAGACTCAAAAGTCATTCTTAGAGTCAAAATATAAATTTCCAAACAATTTTTCTTTCTACAGTATTTATAAGCTGGAATTGAGCTCAAGAGAATTAACGAAATGTTTCAGATTATTTAGGATAGTAAATTTGAATATAGATTTCTGACAAAAAATACAATTAAGTTAAAACTATGCCAACTAAGCAGTAAGCCTTTTATAAAGCTTTGACAAGTACAGTAAAGAAGTCTTGTCTTCTGTACAATTCGAAAAAAAAATTTCAGTGACTTTCGTAGACGCTAGAAAAATTAAGTTTGGGAGAAATCTAGTTTGTGCAAAGGAAAAAAATTGCTTTAATATTTGACACAAGCCAAAAAAATTTTTATGAATCAATATTTTTCTCAAACAATTAGAAAAACTCATTGAACTTTCCTGCATAAAATTTTCTTTTATGCAAAAGGTTTTAAGTTATTTATACAACTATTTATGAAATCAAAAACCTTACATTTTTGGTATTGAGTGCCTTTATGCTCGACAACAGAAAACCATATTTTTAAAGGACATTTGCTCTGATAACTCGCCTGGGAAAACAAATTTTCTTACACAAGTCAAAACTCGAACTATGAAATATTTTTATAGTTCGATTATTAATGATAGTAATTCAGTCTTCCAAGCAAGATGCAATTTATGAAGCCATAAATGGGTATCAACATCAAAAGTAAAACAATTTCAATATTTACCGACAACGTAGCAAATTTAAAAGCATTAACACTTTTGCCAACAACATTATGGTGTAAACGAAATTTTTAAAAATGTCTTCGAAAACACAGCACCCAAACATTCAAATACACATCAATTGGGTCAAAGCACACCCTGGCATCATTCGAAATGAAGCGGTTGACTAAATGGGCAAATTAGCAACTAAAAGCACAGCGCTCTCAAAAACATCCCTCAAATGGCCACAGAGACACCTCGTTTAAACACTCAATCGGTAAATTATCTAATAGCAATCAGAACGGGAAAACTCGGATAAAGGTGCATTATCTTTGCTGCAACAGATAATATCTGAAACCTTGTAAAACTTGTCTTCCTTATATGTACCCTTCACAATTTTACATTTCATTCTCACTCCTAGGAAAATTGTCACACCCATAATTCAGTTAATTAAACCTCAGAAACTATCCAAACTTGCATATGATTTCTTTATGTACCTCATTCATTAGATTAATTAAAATATGTAACACTTGTATTGGTCACTTCTTTCTACAGGTAAATATTAATCGTGAACAGAGTACAGCGTAACCCAAAGGACCATTTTTGGTAATAGAAATCCAAACACTCGTTTCGATCAGTCCTAGCATACCTATAAGTCCGTCTGCGGCGTCGACACACTTTGAACCAAATTTTAATGGGCTTTTATACGGAATTGCATCACAACAAAACAATGAGTAATAGATTCAAATGTGCTCTTTTCAATTGTGTTAATTATTATTGTAATGGAGGTGTGGTCAATTTTTAAGCATAATTTTCAAAGGCTCAAAAGTACGTGATTTTGGATTAACTTAAAGGACAAGTAACACACATAAACAGTGCCTGTGCCATGTTTATGGTTTATTACGATTTTCAATCTGTGCCGTGGCCTGCTGGTGAATGGCATTGGTGTGTCTTACGAATGGTGAATAAAGGCTTGAATTGTTTTTTTTATTTCATTTCAATGGTTTAGTTTTGAACTTTTGACAAGTGTTCACAAATAATCCGCTTAAATAATTTTGAGAATTATTTTTATTACAAAGTATCAAATACATTGTTTGAAATAGATGTTTTAAAAGTCACTTTGTAGCAAAAAGAGTAGGTAATTACTACCATTTTTTTACCCCAGTCTGTCCTCGTCGGTTATATCGGTTATCAAACATATCTACCCCCTGATCTTACTGTAAAGTGACACGATTCCAATAAATATCAACATCACGTAACTATCCTTATTAAACCAGTCTGGCAGTCATAAATGGCTGAGGTGATAATTTAAGAACAGTTCGATAAATAAAATAAGGATGAATTAGCTTTTTCCAGGTTTGGGGGCTTCCTCCCGTGGGTGGGTCCATGAATTAAGGGTATTGCATTAAACAGGGTATTACTTTTTTCTGGTCTGGCTGCTATAAGCCCCTATATATAGGGCCTAAGCACTCTTATCCGCAGATGCGCGAATGAATTAAAATGGATATATTTGCTTATTTCGAGACAAGGGGGCTTAAGCCTCCACCCCGTAGATGAGCCCATGAAATGTATATATTTGCATATTTCAAGTCTAAGGCGCTTAAGCCCCCGTAAGCGCGTACATAAATTAAAAACGATTTAGTTATTTTTTCGGGTCTAGGGGTTAAGCCCCTTAGCCCCCCTCGTAGGTGCGCCCGTGAATTAAAAAAAATTTCGGGAAGTCCCACGATCCGAAAATGTTTCAAGATGCAAATATATGTTGGCGACAAAAGCCCTCCAAACATATATGATTCATCGGGTCTGGGGTGGGGCTTAACCCCCTCCCCGTTGGTCCGCCTATGGTGGGGCTACTCAAATTTGTTTCAATTTTTCTAATTAATTTTAACTTATTTATATACGGTAGGTATGTGTAAATCGAATTAAGGGGACCAGTACCTCAAAATTGGTCAACACATGTATTTTTGTTTGTTTTAGTCTTAAATTATACTTTACACATATCCAAAAATATTTCAGCAAAGCTGACTGCGATAATTTTAAGATATATATTTTTCTGTTTTACTAAATTAGAAAAATATACACTACTGTTTAAATATCTAAGAATTTGCTCATTCTCTTTCCTCTAAATCCTCTAGACGCCCAGTTTAATTCCAAAACTTATCAACTAAATCTTAGTGTGTGAAACATCAATTTAGGAGGTATTTTCCCATATATTCTGGTCGTATATCGAAGATTGGTAAACGATGATCCTTTGGATATTCCGTCAATGTGAAATACACATTGCGAAACTACAAATAGTATTTAGAGCAAGTTTCCAAAAGACAAATTTGCCTTTTCCAAGTCTTTCGGTTCCGTTTTTGTAAGTTTGAGCTTATTTTTGGATTGTCCAAAAGATTTCGAATAGGAAATCACGTTAGCACGTAACAAGGAATATGTCAACCACAAACCGAGCATAATTGGTTAGAATAAAAATGCCCCCTTTAAACTCAAATGCCATCTTAATATCAGAATGTTAAAAAGCTAATTAAACTTGATATTAAAAACAAAAACTGGCAAATGGAGGAAAATTATGACTTACGAAGCCGGAACTCATTTTTTATTCATTTTTAATACTTTTGTTGTCGAGATTTAACTTTACACTAAAAAAAAATTATCGCACTCTCATTGTGCATCTACAACCTCTAAAGTTTATACCTGGAAAATATTAAAACACGTATTTTTGTCACAAAACTTCACAAAAAAAAGCTTTTTAACTAAAATTTGATTACAAAGAGATTAGAAAAGATCGAAAATAGATTTTTCACAAAAATCAACTTCCTACCAATAAATTATGTTTGAAAAAGTGGCAGGAGATAAAACTAATTGAAAATCACAGAACTAAAAAATGTTCATCTAAAATACTGCAATATAAGGACATATTTTTCTTTAAATATGCACATTTTTTATGGTCTTTGGAACTAGAATTTATCCCAAGATGGAATTTAAGTGGAGTATAATTGATTGACCAGGAGCCTTAAAAAATATTTTTAATAGCTCATAGTCATCAGAATGTAGGTAGGTAGATAGTTTAATTAACGTCGCACTGGAGCAATATAACGGGCTATTGGCGACGGTACAGGATCGAACCCGAAGGGAAAGGGGCTGCGGTAGACCACGTGGAAGGGTAACAAATTTGCAACCGGAGAGTTGCAAGTTCGAAACTCGGTCCAACCAAAGATCGTCGTGTACACGGGGGCTGGCCGTGGTTCAAAATGACGAGGTGTTGTCCTCAGATCTTTCCCTTTGGGATTGATCTCGGACCGTCGACAATAGCCCGTTGTGTTGTTTCAAAGCGACGTTAATCAACTACCTACCTACCCGAAGGGAAAGATCAGAGGACAACACACCTCATCACTTTGATCCCAGATGACGAGGTCAACACCTGAGCTGTCACCCCACTCTCCAAACTCCCACACCACGCCAACGTGAGGGCATTTGAGATCCCGTCAGATTTAATATGCATCAGCCCCCACGTACACGACGGTGTGATTGGATTGAGTGTCGAACTCGCGATCCTCCGGTTGCTAATCCGCTACTCTACTATGGCCCCTCAAAATATAGAAATAGAAAGATATTTACAGGAATTAAAAATTCTAACTAGATTTTTAAAAATAAGTTAGTAATGTTGGCATAAAAATGAAGTGTTCAGCGAAGAAAATTAAAGAATGCGAAAAATTTCCATCAGTGATCTCGTCTGACTCTAAGTAGCAGGGTATGAAAAACCATGATTTAAAAAAAAACATAAAAATCGATTTGATATAAATCAGATTTTTTTTATTTAAATAGGATTTTTATGATTTTAATTAATCCCTTGTCCGTACAAGTTTAAACTTGTTGGACACAAGACACGCAAGCCATAGTTCTAGATAGTTTTGATTGATGTTAAATATTAATATTTATGATGATAACATTAATGTACTATTAAGGATATAAAGCAGGATACATTTTGCAAGATTAAAATGCGATATAGGAATTAGCACAGTTATTCACTTGATAGAGTAAATACAATTGCACAACAAATGCCATGCATATGCAATGTTTTCCCATCTGATTCTCGAGCGGTTTGGATTAGCTTGATTGAAACATAACTGATGTCATGAAACTTTTTGAATCTAGATCTATAAAGTTGCCGGAATTCCACTAACACCATATAAATTTTTGTATAAAATTAATCAATAATCAGACAAATTTCAGAATTTTGCATTATATATTTTTCATAAAAGAAAAAAATATATGGAATTTCTTTAGTTATTTTTAAATAAAGTAATTAATTGATTCAAGACTTGTTTTTGAGAAAAAATCATATCGCCAATACAAAATAAAATAAAAGGAACTTGCAATCAAATTCATGAAAAAATTCCCACTTCGCATTAATTCTTTTGCTTGCAAAAAGTACTTATTTGTGAAAAAATGCTATTTGTAATTAAATAGACAAAACATAATAAAAATACATCAATTGCAATCAAATTTGCCTATTTTTCACATTTTCTCAGCATTGATAAGTATTTCAGTTGTATTCCACGCATACAAAAAGGTTTTATGCATAATAATAAAAACTTAAGCTTTCCTCTTTGAACAGCATAGAATAAGTGTAATGGCATTCCTCCAGATCATGCCAATCGAGTGGAATTTTGAGCTTTCAATAAAAAAATCATCACATTCATTAAAATAGCTTTCCGCTTCAATCCATAATCTAGTTTAACATATTCATTGAATTATCAGATTAGTAATTTAACTTTTACATTCCAAAGATCAATTCCATAAATATAGAATAGTAATGCTAGCAGGTAAAGAATTCCTTGGGATCAATGCATAAAATTTCTCAATTAAAAATTGTAATTCTTTTGTGATACTGCAGAAAATTGTTAATTATGACTGTCTATTTTTGGAAACCGAATACTTTAACTTATTTGATATATTTTTTAACTTAATTGAATAAAATAACTTGCATCTTGTTCATAGTTATTTTATTTTCAAATCCATAAACTTATACACAGAAAGGAAAATGAAATTTAATATTTTTTTAAAATAAAAATAACCTAATTTAAATCAAGCTTATTTAAATCGGCCTACTACCCTGTTAAGTAGTGTACAGAAATATAGTAGGTAAAACAATCCACACAACAGTTAGCTTGCTCTTGCAAAACAGGAACAGAAAAACTTCCAAAAACGATCGGATTACTCGATATTCTCGCTTGGACCTCTTCGGTTCACCGGCTCTGCTTTTTTGGTGCCTTAAAAAAATCAGAATAATTCTAAAGCAATAAACCGCGCCAAGCTGTTACACACGACTTTGTTTACAACTGAAGATTCCAATAACCTCCCAAGGAGCTCTTGATTCACCTCTCGATTACTCAGCATTTTCGAGTTCCAGATTTGTAGCGGACTCGCAAGTTATGGCAGGTAAAGATAACCCAGCTTTATCGCTATTATTCCTGCTTTTATGTCAACCTCGGAGAGCTGGAAGTTTAAATTTTCATTTCGAATATTCTAGAATACTTTTTATTTCCGTTAAATTGTTCTTTGACTTCGTTGGTTCCTTTTCTTTCCAATTCTTTTCAGTTTCATGTAAATTTGAAGAATTAAAACGTTCAGTTTGACTTTAGTCACGGCCCAGTGTAGTTGCATTAGGTTGTATCGTTCCTTGCTATTTTCCATTTTTTAAATCGTTATTTTTTTAATCGGATTATTGTGCGACGTTCCTACGAATTTTTCTGCAAAAAATTAACTTTCAGACGGTTACACTCGGATTAGTAGAAGTGTTCACGATAAAAAAAGCTAATTATTTTCCGACATGAAAACGATGCTTTTCCTAAGTTTTCTGTTTCCGTTAATTATTTTCCTCCCACAAAAACGGTGTCACGTTTATTTTCCGTTAAGAAAAACGTTTTTTTTCTAAGAATTTCTACCTTGGCGACATAAAAAGTGCGCCAAAAAATTTCCCCAAAATATCTTTATATAAAGCTGTTCCCGAAATCATCATACAAATCTGTTGAATTCCTACAGCGCATATCTCTTTCAAATTCTTCCAAAAACTACCTCAGGTGCCAAACGAGGCATTAAGGGTAATACCAGCATATGACCCTTCGGTCAAAAGCTCGCAGAAAAGACCAAGAGCCTTTCTGCAGCAAAATCTTCAGACCTTCCCACACAGACCCAAACGTCAATGTGAAGTTTTTCGTTTGGACCCTGAGGCTTTCGACTTCAGTTCCATTAATCCCCCCCTACCCTGCAAATCAATTGCAATATCCAATTTGAATGGACCGCGACAGTTGTCACTCGTAATGTCGAGCATTAAGACTCGACTGGACGCTTAAATATATCACAAAAACATCAACTAGTTTTTATTTTAATTCCTTTCACCATGTTCTTTAAACAAAATATTTTAATCATGTCTTAAATTCTCTTTTTAGTTAGACTTCATAAGCACATTGATAGATGAACCGCCTGCAAGCTGCACGGACCATCAAATGCTCGCCCCTATCGACAGCGGACGGCAGTAGGAAGGATAAACCGACCGACCTGTCAATCCGCTGTTAGGAGCGCCCCTTATATTTGAAAAGCTGATCATCTTTCTGCCGCACAGCTTTTGATTTTAATAAACTAATCTTTATGTATTTCTATTATTATGCACACATTATGATAGGGAGATAAGCTGTTTACAGCTGGTGCTCCGTAAGTGATATGTCCAGTCCAGTCCAGTCATACAAATCTGTAGACCTACCCGCATGGACCCAAACGTCGCTGTGGTGTGTTTAGTTTTGACCCTGATGTCTTTGACTTCAATTCCAATAATTCCATCCCCCCGCAAATTAATTTGCAATATCCCTTTTCTGGATCGTGATTAAATCACTTGTAGAGTTGGGCTCTTAGGAGACTCGACTAGACCACTAATTATATCACAAAAACTCAAGTTAATCTAAATTCTTCGGAGCAAAATTTTTAATTGATGTCGTTAATCTGATTTCAGTTTAAGAAACCTATTAAATGGTGTTGTGGTCTTCACACCGAACCTAATAGTTCACCGAAAGCTAAGATCCTCTGTACGCGGTCAGTACTTGGGAGGGTGAGCGACTGAGCTGTTGGTCCGTGCGCACAGGCGCATCTAACTTTTGAAAAGCTGACTATTTTAATTTTTAGGTTTCTCCAGCTTTTTATTAATCTTTTTAAATAATAAAATCTTTCCTTGGCGATTGATCCCGGAATTAGCTTTTCTCAATCGCTCTTGGATTTAACCTGATGAATATTTCAATATGTGGGACCTGTGTGACTGAAACACAAAATATTCAAAAAATAATTGCGAAATGTTCGACAAAGGCCCAAAAGAGGGCGCTGCGACCCAACAGAAACGAAGTGGAAGTGAAAACGTAGTGAGAGGTGTCGGAGATTGAAAAGGGAAACCATCTATGCTCGAAGAGAAGAGTTTGAACAAAAGCCATGGAATTGAAGAACCTGGTCTTGATGCCTATTAAATTGATAAAAAAACAGAGACCATTCCTTGTCTAAGTTCGAAAACCGATGTTTAGTCCCCACGGCGTTGCTTCATTATCCGATAACACTTTGTAAGATACCGATATCCAAAGACACAGGAAAGCATCGTTGGTAAAAACTGAAATCCAGGTTTTATCGAGATTCGCACCATGAACCTACTGGGTTTCAGATATGGAAAAGCAAACAAGAAAATGAAATGATAGTGTGGAATCACACGTAACCATATCTACCACTAGTGAATGAAAAGAAAAACGTATATATTTTCTTGCCACCAACTGCTCAATTGCCAATTTTTTTCTTGTTCTAGAAGACAGTTTCGGAGATTTTATTGAATTTCTGAAACTTAAAAATCAACATAGCTTCCCTACAAGCGCTACAATTAGAAATGGTATAAAGAGTGATTTCACAGTAACAGTTCTAACTGTGACTGCTACTGAAGAATATCTGTGATTCTAAACTGTGACTGAATCTGATTGGTTGCTTGTAAAGTATCTCTTAGTCACTTGTAGCAACGGAATGCTCGTATTGATGTTTTAAAATCCCTTAGTAAATGGCGTCGTAAGTGTAGTAGCCGAGTTAGTAGCGTCGCAGCTTATAACGCCAAGGAACCCAGTTCGAGCCTCGGTTTTTCTTTTCATCCAGAACAAATGAAATATCGTTTAATTTTTAAAATTTAATCAAACACAATACCACTCAATAAACCTACAATTTAAATTGAATAAAACATTTTCCGCCGATGAGCCGTTTTTTATATTAAGCCCGTTTTTTCTTTCTCTAAAGATCTAAAAACTATTCCCATGGTTAGATCATACTGAGCAAAGACAGAATCTGTTACAGCTAGTTGATGTATATTTCGGAATGAAAGCTTTTGAATGATATGCGATCCCTTTCTCATTACCTTTGGTTTAATAGGCATGTTTTATACAAAATTTGTAATCATTTAATGTGTGAGTGTTCTTTAAGACATAAGATTTCGCTTAAAGAAAATCGAAAAAGAATTTGATAACAATTGAATTACAAATTCACATCGTCTAGAAGCTATATAAAGTAATTCTGCCTCACTCCGAAACGTTAACATTTTCAAGTATAAAATTAGTGGAATATGTTCATTCATAAAAAAGAAATCTAAAACAAATTAACGACATTAATTAAAACAGTTAAATTACAATAACTTTTCGGAAGCACACAATTTTTTAAAAAATTGTTCTTTACTACAATTATACAATTGATAATAGTCTGTACATTCGTTATATTGATATAATATACCATTTCATCAGGGAAATGTTACGTAAAAGTATGTTTCAATTAAACTTCATACTTATTAAGCCAGAAACACATGGATATTTAAACAAACCCTTGTGAAAAGCTATTGAATTTTATAAAAAATTTTATAAAATGTAGTCTATACAATTATGGTCCGTTTTTCTATAAGTTCTATAAAGTATAACCTCTATAGAAAGTATAGAAATCTTAACATGAATGTACACAATGCAAACATGAATGTTTTATACTGTAGAATATTTGACTACTTTTTACAGTGAAATGAATGCTCAAAACATAATAAAGTACATCTCAAGTCTTAAAGTTGAAAAATATCACATTGTTATAAATTAGAAGTTTGACATTTAGAAGACAACTAAAATAGTACATCATTGAACAAGAGTAGTCCATTTAATACACTAATCCATTTTTATTATATATTATTTTATTATTATGTATTGTGTTAATTTTTCCTCCATTTAATGATTTTATAACTCATTTCTAGGAATTGCCCATTCTGTTTTCAAATCAGCAAGCATGCATTATGAACCACAAAGTAATATCCAAGAACAAATATAAATAAAATTTATAAAAGCAATTGCACAAAAATCTTTATTTCACAGCAAAAACTCCATTTCATTGGTTATTTTAAATGTAAATGAAGGCAAATGATCAAAATCTTTTATTTACCAACCATAGGATATTCTGTTGAGTAACATTAAAACCCCAAGCTGATTCAACAGTTTTTCGTTTGACAAAACAAATATAAAATATGCATAATGAATCAAAATAGGAACAGATACATGTATTGTTATTTACAAAGGTTTATATCCTGAGCTATACTATCACTTGCAATTACTGAGATTCAGCAGGTAAGAAAATTTGCATAACAGTCAAAGATGTAACAGATCATAAATAATATTGTAAATGTAAATAGAGGTACATTACCTAAAATCTTTGTTTACTAACCAAAAAGTAAATTCTATTGGGTAGCATTAAAAAACTGCTCACTCAACAAAATCCACCATTTGATGAAAAAAATCCAAAACATGCATAAAGATCACAATAGGAAAGAAATTAATTGCAATTTTTAATGTAATTGGATGCAAATATTGTACTTATTGAAGATGGCTCGTATAAAACAAGTGTTATGTTATAATCAAAGGTGGCCCCTTTCTTGATGAATAATGTGTCGAGGTTTTGCTCCTATATATGAACATAACTTGGAGATTTCCTACCTTTCTCCAACAAAGGCAGAAGGAGATAGCGAGCAGAGGGCCACACAGGATTGTTGTAGAAAAGGGGAAGCAACCCAGAGTCCATGTTGATATACGTCCTGACCAGATGGCAATAGTTTTCAAGTGATATCTGAGAATCGAGTTCCAGTCATTTCTCACCTGACTAAGACTGGCCTCTTATCAAAGTTTGGCAGATTCCAAGGTTATGCTCATCATATATCTTTTGTATGGACAAAATCGACTTCACCACACTACTGTTAAGTCCTATCTACCTAAAAAGAATCAATAGAAAATTATATTACCTGTGTAGTCTTTAATGAAAGAAAAGCTGATACAATCATTACAAATAGAAACACAGAAGACACAATTTCACGTAAATTCACTTCTTTCAACTAGAAAAGGAGTTATCAGATTCAATTGTTAGTGAGGTAAAACAGAATTAGGGATGCAAATTCCGGGAGGGGCCTTAATTCTTTGCACCCGTAATATTTTAATGTCTTGGGCCGAACCCGATTTTAAGGGTACATTTTACAAATATGTAGATTATACAGTATGCAAATATACTGGACATGACTTGACGAAAATTTCAAAATTCTATAGAACTGTTTTAATATCTTAAAGCCCTTTTATTACATTTTTGAGTAAACAGTTGTATTTGTTAAGAGTGCAACTTTCATGCAGCCTTAACTTATAATTTATGCACTAAATAACTTATAATCTATGCACGATATTTGTCTACATATTTGCAAAAGTACTATAATTCTCCAAACATTCTATACATTTGTTCCAGTGTACTATAGTGGAATTTTCGTGGATGCTTGATCATTTGGATTCCCCAAAATATCATTTTCCTCAACATAGGTCTTTATAAGCATTTTGGAAAAGTCTATCAAATTTCTTTTGAGGTTCTTTCTACTGAAACACTGTTATTTCTTCTCCTGATTGTTCCTATTGCTTTCCATTTTTAAGCCGATCTATATTCTGCAGTGATGCGAAAATTCTTCCGCATTGTCTCAACATGGATTTATTTTTCGAACATTGATTCACTTTTGGCACTGATTAGAGCTTAAGTGGTGTGGAATAGTGACCACTACTTTTCTATATTTCCCACGTACTCCCCATTAGAGCTAACTTTTTAATCTCCAGACTCCCATATTAACGTTCGATTTCTACTGCATATTTCATTCATTATCAAGATTGTGAAATTTTTCTTCTAATTCCTGCCAGATAGCATTCTGATATAAACTGACATGAATATAGAGTTGAGACTTAGAGGAACTCATCCATAAATATTGAAATATTATCAATAAGAAAGTTTAGTGCAAACAGAAAGTATTAGAACTAAGTTTGGGCAAAATATTCAATAATTTAAGAAAAAAGTAATATGTGACCAACCTTAACTAGATCCTAGGCTTTGTTTCAAACACTTCAGCAGCAGCCATATTCACAAGTCTCGGGTTAATTCATGGATCAGTAAATCCACAGGTCAGTTAAACGAGGGATTATCAACGAACACAAATTATTCACAAAGCAAGAATTAAGTGATCCACTGACTAAAGCGATAAGCTTGCTGTGATTGGCTATAGTTTGCTCTCTCGATCACATGACGTTTACATTTCTTAAGATGCCATTATCTAAAACCATTCCATACCGGCCAAGTACTTCGTCGGCAGAATTAAATTCCGATTACTTTTATACTTACCAGTATTAATGTATTATGCAGAGTGAAGTAACTTGCATTGTCATTTTCTTATATGCATAATAAATCAACAAAAGCATTTTTGTTCTGTGGTAAATTTGCACCTACTGTTTTAAACGCAACTGTAGATTTATGAATCAACTATTCCGAACTATCTATAGCGATTCCAAAAGCTGATCACATGATGACAGATTTATCGCACGAATAAATTTTATGTATTCTGTACCAATCTCAGCTATCATACCTAATATCTGAGAATCCTTATGTCAGAATTCTGTACTTTAGCACAGAATGAAGTGTGTCGTCCACTTAGTTTTGTTGATGGACGGCATCACTTAATTCGTAAACAGCTAGTACTGCGCATGTGTTAACCTGCAACCGAGTGTTATGCCTCCAATTGCGGAGGATTAAAATTTAGCACCGAGACAGCAATTTAAAACTTGGGTCAGGCATTGTGAATAGTTTCTTCTATTGTTGGGAGTAAGTATTTTAATTAACGTCACACTGGACCAAGAAAACAGGTTATTGGCGATGTTCCGGGATCAATCCCAAAGGGAAAGATCCAAGGACACCATACAATTTTGAATCACTGTCAGATGACGAAGAAACACCTGAGCTGTTCTATTTTCGGAGGACTATTGTTGATCCGCGACATGTGAATACAGTCACAGATCTTTCTCTTGGGAATTGATCCTGGACTGTTAAAAAATGGCCTGTTCTGTTGCTCCAGTGAGACGTTAAAGACTAGGCTCGTATGCCGTAATTGTGAAAGAATTTTTCACATCAGAGCAATAAATGGGCTGATCACAAATCAAACCAGCTTAGAACTAATTAATTCTCAGATAATGATAGTAATTGATTATAGTTGTAGAGTTTGAAATGTGTTGATAAAGGTGAAAAGAGTTGATAAAGGTGATTGATGGTAAGTCACAAGTGGAAATTGTAAGTTACCACTCAATTGAGTGCAAATGTCACTTAGATATGAGTTGTTAATGGTACATCATGTTGGTTCATTAATAGGGCATCTTAGATGGTCGAACACTGAATAATTGGTTCAAGCCTCTGCCAAGAGTCATGTGTTTCGAAGATTGAGATTGTGTGCTTAGTATATGAAAATAATAATTGGCAGGCATCTTCAGTCAAGTGGTTACTGGTGGCAATCCACATAAAGGGCATGTGGAGGGTGACCCAAAGGACTGGGAAAATGGGTTCAGGCATCAGAACCATGAGGAGACATGTAGGTTCACGGAAGTCAAAAACTTGAAGGTCAGATATAAGACAGATGCCTATCCAGAAATTTCATCAAGCCCTGCGAGCATCAGCCACACCAAGCTATAAAGGTAGGATGGAAGCAATAGGGTTAAGGCTCTATCCACCCCCACTGGTTACCCGTGTATTCTGCGAAACTTGCCAGACTGAAGTTGACAAGTGATGCCTCTATTTCGTTTTCACGACCAAGTGAAAAACGAATCCTGCAACATACTGACGAGATTAGACTAAAAGAGGTCAGTCAGCTACATCAAATGAATGATCAGGGCATTCCTCACGGCAAGGCCGAAAGCTCAGACGCAAGAGAATATTAAAAAATAGAAAATGTAAGTGACTGTACAAGACTCCAATCTTATCCCATATAAAATAATTCTTTAAAAAAGGGAACCATGGATACCAACTCCAATATAGACTCCAATCTTATCCCATATAAAATAATTGGTTAAAAAAGGGAACCATGGATACCTTTGAAAAATTACCTTATAACTAACAGTATCCACAAATAAGTCGTAACTAAATAATTGAATAACATGTCATCGACAGGTACTGCTATAAATTTGTTTTTAGGTGTTATACTTTGTATATGTAAAACAAAACTGAATGATTACATATAGGATATAATTATAAGAGAACAATTGAAACTGACAAAAAAGGAGTAATTAAAGTTAAGACCGGATTGCATGCAAATTAAAAGAAAAGTCAATGAAAAAGAATCTAAGAGGATTTTACGTTAGGT
This sequence comes from Meta bourneti, assembly GCA_933210815.1. Classification (NCBI taxonomy): domain Eukaryota; kingdom Metazoa; phylum Arthropoda; class Arachnida; order Araneae; family Tetragnathidae; genus Meta; species Meta bourneti. The sequence goes on from OW119934.1 coordinate 91,834,893, forward strand.
TAGGAAGGTAAAATAGCATGATGACAATAAATTTTAGGTTTGTTTCACAAAAATTATTGAGCCAAAGGATATTTCAACAGATTTTATGAATAACTGTCTTGTGCACATGAATGAGACCCCATAACAGTAGATAATGTCCTGTAGGGTATTTGCTCCATGATCAGATCACTTATGGGAACTTCTATTAAAAAGCAAATCATGAAAACATGTAAAATTTTCTCCTAATAAGCGTAATCAGATACATGGAAAAAATTACATGTGTATATAACATATCACCTACAGGAAATGATTTTTACACTCTATCGAATAGCTAAGGAGAGTACATGGTACCAAATTGGGTATAAGATTATTTCAAACAATAGGTTGGTTGGTTTGAGGGTTTTATGGTACAAGGGCAATAATTGGCCATGCTACACAAGACATAAAACATCAAGTAATAGACACACACACAATGAGAGTTTTACTGACACAAAGAGAAATACACCCAGGGAGGAATGCACCTGACAGGAATCGAACCTGCCCCGCCTACAACTCGAAGGTTGCTAGAGCAGTGGACGTACCCACTGTGACACGACGCCCCCTTTAAGCATTAGTAATCCAAAACACTGATATGTATGATTCCTTAATATGATTGTTTGAATTTTATGTATACAAATTTATGTTATACAATTTTTAATGTGTTAATTGTTACAGGACAACCCTAATTAAAATAAATTAGGGTTGGCAGAGGCTAAACAAAACCACTTGCCTTGTTTAAATAAACATGAATAAAATTTATTAAATCAAACTCACCCTAAACTGAAGCATTTGTTCTGAATGGTTCTGTAGACCTTACTTCACCTGAAAATGAATGAAAATATTTAATAACGAATGTGTAGAAGAGAAGGTTGGTTGTGGTATTATGGCTCATGGTCCAAAAAAGGACAACCTGAGCCAACACAAAAAAATGCAAACCATTCATACTCAATAAAATTTAAAATTAGTCTAACTATCAATAAAAAGTATGTTTAAAATAATGTTTACAGTACAGATCATATCATTTAATTTAGATGATATAAACAGTGTAGTATAGAAGAAGCAATGCAAGTAGATCACCATTTGTAAAACACATCATTAAGACTAAAGATATAACTGGAGAAAATTGTGATAAGATGGGTTATCTCCATTTTAGGCGACTGTTAAAATTCAAATATGAAAAGTAATTCAAAATTGATGAACCATAACAAAAGTAAAATGCTGCAGCAATGTAAGGCAAAGAATGAAGTATGTGGAGGATGGTTGGTTGGGTTTTATGGCGCAATGACCATTAACGGACCAGCTGCGACAAGGACAAGATCAAATAATAAAATTATGAAGACATAAAAATTGGAGATAACAAGTTGAGCACCACATATGAAATTTAAAAAATATTTGTTGGTGAACACGAAACAAATAAAACAGTAGATTATAAATCTGAATATTAATTCCTGAGGATTTAAACACATGCTGGTCCATAGCAAGAAAGGTGTAAAACTTCTAAAGGAGAGATGAATGGATAAAAAAAAACATGATGTACAATGCATAAAAGGAAAAATGATGCATAGCATGTCATGATGGAAAAAATTGAGATTTAAAAAACCAACGGCACTAAAAAAGGGGAAAAGTTCAGTATGTGGATGATTTCTAATCAAATCTTGCAGGCTGAAAACTGAAATTTTAGACAATTTCAAATGTAGATGTTTAAATATTGGATTTGAAATTAAACGGTAAACAGAAAGAGGAGTTGAGGACCAGTTACAATTAGGAAAAAAGGTTTTTATATTTCATTAATGAATGTCGCACTGGAGCAACACAACTGGCTATTAGCGACAGTCCGGGATCAATCCCAAAGGGTAAGATCCAAGGACAACACCACGTAATTTTAAAACATTTGACGACGAGAAAAGAAAAACGAGTTGGGCATGAGTCACAATTCGGGGCAAGCGCAGCAAGTAAAAGAAGATGAGTGAATTGTGTGTCCAATGTAGAGTGACATTGATCCTTCGAAATTGGGGCAGATGACATTAGATGGTTTAATAGAAGGTCAATTAGTATGGGGATACAAGGAATCTTGCCAGTGAGTAAATAAATCATCTGATGAACATTTTGGTGTGAGAAAGGTACAGCTTCTTGCAAAGGGAAGGAATCACAGCTCTGTAAGGTTGCTCGTTACCTTTAATATGCACTTGTGACTGAGGACCCAACAAAACAAAATATCAAATCCCTTGCTATTCAATGTTCTATAGATAGAAACGATATCTGATACGAATGGGTGTCCAGGAACATCACAAAATAATCTCGTACACTTAGGCTGTCAGTGTGTATGCAATATTTACGGTGGAAACTAGAATAAATTGAAGGTAGTAATAGTAAATTGCCATCCCCTCAGCCGTATAAACGGAGCAGGAGTCATGAAGGCTGTAACTTAATGTGGCATTATCCAAAACAATAACACAGCCAACATCTCCCACTCCTTTGGATTCCTAAGTAAATACTGGATTAAAAGAATACTCAGTGGTGTGAAGAAGATAGTTGCTGGGAGTTAGGTATTTAATTAACATCACACTGGACAAACACAACGGGCTACATTTGACGATACGGGATGAAACACGGAGGGTTAGATTCGAGGACAACACCACATACTTTTGGACCACGGTCAGATGATGTTGCTTCAAGACAGATGGAGTTGTGTCAGATTTTTTTTGTAAAAAACAAAAGGGTTGATAAAGGTGATTGATGATAAGTCACAGGTGGAAATTGTAAGTTGCCACTCAGTTGAGTGCAAATGTCACTTAGATATGAGTTGTTAATGGTACATCATGTTGGTTCATTAATAGGGCATCTTAGATGGTCGAACACTGAATAATTGGTTCAAGCCTCTGCCAAGAGTCATGTGTTTCGAAGAATGAGATAGTGTGCTTAGTATATGAAAATAATAATTGGCAGGCATCTTCAGTCAAGTGGTTACTGGTGGCAATCCACATAAAGGGCATGTGGAGGGTGACCCAAAGGACTCGGAAAATGGTTCAGGCATCAGAACCATGAGGAGACATGTAGGTTCACGGAAGTCAAAAACTTGAAATTCAGATATAAGACAGATGCCTATGCAGAAATTTCATCAAGCCCTGCAAGCATCAGCCACACCAGGCTATAAAGGTAGGATGGAAGCAATAGGGTTAAGGCTCTATCCACGCCCACTGGTTACCCGTGTATTCTGCGAAACTTGCCAGCCTGAAGTTGACAAGTGATGCCTCTATTTCGTTTTCACGACCAAGTGAAAAACGAATCCTGCAACATACTGACGAGATTAGACTAAAAGAGGTCACTCAGCTACATCAAATGAATGATCAGGGCATTCCTCACGGCAAGGCCGAAAGTTCAGACGCAGGAGAATATTAAAAAATAGAAAATGTAAGTGACTGTACAAGACTCCAAACTTATCCCATACAAAATAATTGTTTAAAAAAGGGAACCATGGATACCTTTGAAAAATTCCCTTATAACTAACAGTATCCACAAATAAGTTGTAACTAAATGTTTGAATAACATGTCATCGACAGGTACTGCTATAAATTTGTTTTTAGGTGTTATACTTTGTATATGTAAAACAAAACTGAATGATTACATATAGGATATAATTATAAGAGAAGAATTGAAACTGACAAAAAAGGAGTAATTAAAGTTAAGACCGGATTGCATGCAAATTAAAAGAAAAGTCAATGAAAAAGAATCTAAGAGGATTTTACGTTAGGTTAGGAAGGTAAAATAGCATGATGACAATAAATTTTAGGTTTGTTTCACAAAAATTATTGAGCCAAAGGATATTTCAACAGATTTTATGAATAACTGTCTTGTGCACATGAATGAGACCCCATAACAGTAGATAATGTCCTGTAGGGTATTTGCTCCATGATCAGATCACTTATGGGAACTTCTATTAAAAAGCAAATCATGAAAACATGTAAAATTTTCTCCTAATAAGCGTAATCAGATACATGGAAAAAATTACATGTGTATATAACATAGCACCTACAGGAAATGATTTTTACACTCTATCGAATAGCTAAGGAGAGTACATGGTACCAAATTGGGTATAAGATTATTTCAAACAATAGGTTGGTTGGTTTGAGGGTTTTATGGTACAAGGGCAATAATTGGCCATGCTACACAAGACATAAAACATCAAGTAATAGACACACACACAATGAGAGTTTTACTGACACAAAGAGAAATACACCCAGGGAGGAATGCACCTGACAGGAATCGAACCTGCCCCGCCTACAACTCGAAGGTTGCTAGAGCAGTGGACGTACCCACTGTGACACGACGCCCCCTTTAAGCATTAGTAATCCAAAACACTGATAGGTATGATTCCTTAATATGATTGTTTGAATTTTATGTATACAAATTTATGTTATACAATTTTTAATGTGTTAATTGTTACAGGACAACACTAATTAAAATAAATTAGGGTTGGCAGAGGCTAAACAAAACCACTTGCCTTGTTTAAATAAACATGAATAAAATTTATTAAATCAAACTCACCCTAAACTGAAGCATTTGTTCTGAATGGTTCTGTAGACCTTACTTCACCTGAAAATGAATGAAAATATTTAATAACGAATGTGTAGAAGAGAAGGTTGGTTGTGGTATTATGGCTCATGGTCCAAAAAAGGACAACCTGAGCCAACACAAAAAAATGCAAACCATTCATACTCAATAAAATTTAAAATTAGTCTAACTATCAATAAAAAGTATGTTTAAAATAATGTTTACAGTACAGATCATATCATTTAATTTAGATGATATAAACAGTGTAGTATAGAAGAAGCAATGCAAGTAGATCACCATTTGTAAAACACATCATTAAGACTAAAGATATAACTGGAGAAAATTGTGATAAGATGGGTTATCTCCATTTTAGGCGACTGTTAAAATTCAAATATGAAAAGTAATTCAAAATTGATGAACCATAACAAAAGTAAAATGCTGCAGCAATGTAAGGCAAAGAATGAAGTATGTGGAGGATGGTTGGTTGGGTTTTATGGCGCAATGACCATTAACGGACCAGCTGCGACAAGGACAAGATCAAATAATAAAATTATGAAGACATAAAAATTGGAGATAACAAGTTGAGCACCACATATGAAATTTAAAAAATATTTGTTGGTGAACACGAAACAAATAAAACAGTAGATTATAAATCGGAATATTAATTCCTGAGGATTTAAACACATGCTGGTCCATAGCAAGAAAGGTGTAAAACTTCTAAAGGAGAGATGAATGGATAAAAAAAAACATGATGTACAATGCATAAAAGGAAAAATGATGCATAGCACGTCATGATGGAAAAAATTGAGATTTAAAAAACCAACGGCACTAAAAAAGGGGAAAAGTTCAGTATGTGGATGATTTCTAATCAAATCTTGCAGGCTGAAAACTGAAATTTTAGACAATTTCAAATGTAGATGTTTAAATATTGGATTTGAAATTAAACGGTAAACAGAAAGAGGAGTTGAGGACCAGTTACAATTAGGAAAAAAGGTTTTTATATTTCATTAATGAATGTCGCACTGGAGCAACACAACTGGCTATTAGCGACAGTCCGGGATCAATCCCAAAGGGTAAGATCCAAGGACAACACCACGTAATTTTAAAACATTTGACAACGAGAAAAGAAAAACGAGTTGGGCATGAGTCACAATTCGGGGCAAGCGCAGCAAGTAAAAGAAGATGAGTGAATTGTGTGTCCAATGTAGAGTGACATTGATCCTTCGAAATTGGGGCAGATGACATTAGATGGTTTAATAGAAGGTCAATTAGTATGGGGATACAAGGAATCTTGCCAGTGAGTAAATAAATCATCTGATGAACATTTTGGTGTGAGAAAGGTACAGCTTCTTGCAAAGGGAAGGAATCACAGCTCTGTAAGGTTGCTCGTTACCTTTAATATGTACTTGTGACTGAGGACCCAACAAAACAAAATATCAAATCCCTTGCTATTCAATGTTCTATAGATAGAAACGATATCTGATACGAATGGGTGTCCAGGAACATCACAAAATAATCTCGTACACTTAGGCTGTCAGTGTGTATGCAATATTTACGGTGGAAACTAGAATAAATTGAAGGTAGTAATAGTAAATTGCCATCCCCTCAGCCGTATAAACGGAGCAGGAGTCATGAAGGCTGTAACTTAATGTGGCATTATCCAAAACAATAACACAGCCAACATCTCCCACTCCTTTGGATTCCTAAGTAAATACTGGATTAAAAGAATACTCAGTGGTGTGAAGAAGATAGTTGCTGGGAGTTAGGTATTTAATTAACATCACACTGGACAAACACAACGGGCTACATTTGACGATACGGGATGAAACACGGAGGGTTAGATTCGAGGACAACACCACATACTTTTGGACCACGGTCAGATGATGTTGCTTCAAGACAGATGGAGTTGTGTCAGATTTTTTTTGTAAAAAACAAAAGGGTTGATAAAGGTGATTGATGGTAAGTCACAGGTGGAAATTGTAAGTTGCCACTCAGTTGAGTGCAAATGTCACTTAGATATGAGTTGTTAATGGTACATCATGTTGGTTCATTAATAGGGCATCTTAGATGGTCGAACACTGAATAATTGGTTCAAGCCTCTGCCAAGAGTCATGTGTTTCGAAGAATGAGATAGTGTGCTTAGTATATGAAAATAATAATTGGCAGGCATCTTCAGTCAAGTGGTTACTGGTGGCAATCCACATAAAGGGCATGTGGAGGGTGACCCAAAGGACTCGGAAAATGGTTCAGGCATCAGAACCATGAGGAGACATGTAGGTTCACGGAAGTCAAAAACTTGAAATTCAGATATAAGACAGATGCCTATGCAGAAATTTCATCAAGCCCTGCAAGCATCAGCCACACCAGGCTATAAAGGTAGGATGGAAGCAATAGGGTTAAGGCTCTATCCACGCCCACTGGTTACCCGTGTATTCTGCGAAACTTGCCAGCCTGAAGTTGACAAGTGATGCCTCTATTTCGTTTTCACGACCAAGTGAAAAACGAATCCTGCAACATACTGACGAGATTAGACTAAAAGAGGTCACTCAGCTACATCAAATGAATGATCAGGGCATTCCTCACGGCAAGGCCGAAAGTTCAGACGCAGGAGAATATTAAAAAATAGAAAATGTAAGTGACTGTACAAGACTCCAAATTTATCCCATATAAAATAATTGTTTAAAAAAGGGAACCATGGATACCTTTGAAAAATTCCCTTATAACTAACAGTATCCACAAATAAGTTGTAACTAAATGTTTGAATAACATGTCATCGACAGGTACTGCTATAAATTTGTTTTTAGGTGTTATACTTTGTATATGTAAAACAAAACTGAATGATTACATATAGGATATAATTATAAGAGAACAATTGAAACTGACAAAAAAGGAGTAATTAAAGTTAAGACCGGATTGCATGCAAATTAAAAGAAAAGTCAATGAAAAAGAATCTAAGAGGATTTTACGTTAGGTTAGGAAGGTAAAATAGCATGATGACAATAAATTTTAGGTTTGTTTCACAAAAATTATTGAGCCAAAGGATATTTCAACAGATTTTATGAATAACTGTCTTGTGCACATGAATGAGACCCCATAACAGTAGATAATGTCCTGTAGGGTATTTGCTCCATGATCAGATCACTTATGGGAACTTCTATTAAAAAGCAAATCATGAAAACATGTAAAATTTTCTCCTAATAAGCGTAATCAGATACATGGAAAAAATTACATGTGTATATAACATAGCACCTACAGGAAATGATTTTTACACTCTATCGAATAGCTAAGGAGAGTACATGGTACCAAATTGGGTATAAGATTATTTCAAACAATAGGTTGGTTGGTTTGAGGGTTTTATGGTACAAGGGCAATAATTGGCCATGCTACACAAGACATAAAACATCAAGTAATAGACACACACACAATGAGAGTTTTACTGACACAAAGAGAAATACACCCAGGGAGGAATGCACCTGACAGGAATCGAACCTGCCCCGCCTACAACTCGAAGGTTGCTAGAGCAGTGGACGTACCCACTGTGACACGACGCCCCCTTTAAGCATTAGTAATCCAAAACACTGATATGTATGATTCCTTAATATGATTGTTTGAATTTTATGTATACAAATTTATGTTATACAATTTTTAATGTGTTAATTGTTACAGGACAACACTAATTAAAATAAATTAGGGTTGGCAGAGGCTAAACAAAACCACTTGCCTTGTTTAAATAAACATGAATAAAATTTATTAAATCAAACTCACCCTAAACTGAAGCATTTGTTCTGAATGGTTCTGTAGACCTTACTTCACCTGAAAATGAATGAAAATATTTAATAACGAATGTGTAGAAGAGAAGGTTGGTTGTGGTATTATGGCTCATGGTCCAAAAAAGGACAACCTGAGCCAACACAAAAAAATGCAAACCATTCATACTCAATAAAATTTAAAATTAGTCTAACTATCAATAAAAAGTATGTTTAAAATAATGTTTACAGTACAGATCATATCATTTAATTTAGATGATATAAACAGTGTAGTATAGAAGAAGCAATGCAAGTAGATCACCATTTGTAAAACACATCATTAAGACTAAAGATATAACTGGAGAAAATTGTGATAAGATGGGTTATCTCCATTTTAGGCGACTGTTAAAATTCAAATATGAAAAGTAATTCAAAATTGATGAACCATAACAAAAGTAAAATGCTGCAGCAATGTAAGGCAAAGAATGAAGTATGTGGAGGATGGTTGGTTGGGTTTTATGGCGCAATGACCATTAACGGACCAGCTGCGACAAGGACAAGATCAAATAATAAAATTATGAAGACATAAAAATTGGAGATAACAAGTTGAGCACCACATATGAAATTTAAAAAATATTTGTTGGTGAACACGAAACAAATAAAACAGTAGATTATAAATCGGAATATTAATTCCTGAGGATTTAAACACATGCTGGTCCATAGCAAGAAAGGTGTAAAACTTCTAAAGGAGAGATGAATGGATAAAAAAAAACATGATGTACAATGCATAAAAGGAAAAATGATGCATAGCACGTCATGATGGAAAAAATTGAGATTTAAAAAACCAACGGCACTAAAAAAGGGGAAAAGTTCAGTATGTGGATGATTTCTAATCAAATCTTGCAGGCTGAAAACTGAAATTTTAGACAATTTCAAATGTAGATGTTTAAATATTGGATTTGAAATTAAACGGTAAACAGAAAGAGGAGTTGAGGACCAGTTACAATTAGGAAAAAAGGTTTTTATATTTCATTAATGAATGTCGCACTGGAGCAACACAACTGGCTATTAGCGACAGTCCGGGATCAATCCCAAAGGGTAAGATCCAAGGACAACACCACGTAATTTTAAAACATTTGACAACGAGAAAAGAAAAACGAGTTGGGCATGAGTCACAATTCGGGGCAAGCGCAGCAAGTAAAAGAAGATGAGTGAATTGTGTGTCCAATGTAGAGTGACATTGATCCTTCGAAATTGGGGCAGATGACATTAGATGGTTTAATAGAAGGTCAATTAGTATGGGGATACAAGGAATCTTGCCAGTGAGTAAATAAATCATCTGATGAACATTTTGGTGTGAGAAAGGTACAGCTTCTTGCAAAGGGAAGGAATCACAGCTCTGTAAGGTTGCTCGTTACCTTTAATATGTACTTGTGACTGAGGACCCAACAAAACAAAATATCAAATCCCTTGCTATTCAATGTTCTATAGATAGAAACGATATCTGATACGAATGGGTGTCCAGGAACATCACAAAATAATCTCGTACACTTAGGCTGTCAGTGTGTATGCAATATTTACGGTGGAAACTAGAATAAATTGAAGGTAGTAATAGTAAATTGCCATCCCCTCAGCCGTATAAACGGAGCAGGAGTCATGAAGGCTGTAACTTAATGTGGCATTATCCAAAACAATAACACAGCCAACATCTCCCACTCCTTTGGATTCCTAAGTAAATACTGGATTAAAAGAATACTCAGTGGTGTGAAGAAGATAGTTGCTGGGAGTTAGGTATTTAATTAACATCACACTGGACAAACACAACGGGCTACATTTGACGATACGGGATGAAACACGGAGGGTTAGATTCGAGGACAACACCACATACTTTTGGACCACGGTCAGATGATGTTGCTTCAAGACAGATGGAGTTGTGTCAGATTTTTTTTGTAAAAAACAAAAGGGTTGATAAAGGTGATTGATGGTAAGTCACAGGTGGAAATTGTAAGTTGCCACTCAGTTGAGTGCAAATGTCACTTAGATATGAGTTGTTAATGGTACATCATGTTGGTTCATTAATAGGGCATCTTAGATGGTCGAACACTGAATAATTGGTTCAAGCCTCTGCCAAGAGTCATGTGTTTCGAAGAATGAGATAGTGTGCTTAGTATATGAAAATAATAATTGGCAGGCATCTTCAGTCAAGTGGTTACTGGTGGCAATCCACATAAAGGGCATGTGGAGGGTGACCCAAAGGACTCGGAAAATGGTTCAGGCATCAGAACCATGAGGAGACATGTAGGTTCACGGAAGTCAAAAACTTGAAATTCAGATATAAGACAGATGCCTATGCAGAAATTTCATCAAGCCCTGCAAGCATCAGCCACACCAGGCTATAAAGGTAGGATGGAAGCAATAGGGTTAAGGCTCTATCCACGCCCACTGGTTACCCGTGTATTCTGCGAAACTTGCCAGCCTGAAGTTGACAAGTGATGCCTCTATTTCGTTTTCACGACCAAGTGAAAAACGAATCCTGCAACATACTGACGAGATTAGACTAAAAGAGGTCACTCAGCTACATCAAATGAATGATCAGGGCATTCCTCACGGCAAGGCCGAAAGTTCAGACGCAGGAGAATATTAAAAAATAGAAAATGTAAGTGACTGTACAAGACTCCAAACTTATCCCATATAAAATAATTGTTTAAAAAAGGGAACCATGGATACCTTTGAAAAATTCCCTTATAACTAACAGTATCCACAAATAAGTTGTAACTAAATGTTTGAATAACATGTCATCGACAGGTACTGCTATAAATTTGTTTTTAGGTGTTATACTTTGTATATGTAAAACAAAACTGAATGATTACATATAGGATATAATTATAAGAGAACAATTGAAACTGACAAAAAAGGAGTAATTAAAGTTAAGACCGGATTGCATGCAAATTAAAAGAAAAGTCAATGAAAAAGAATCTAAGAGGATTTTACGTTAGGTTAGGAAGGTAAAATAGCATGATGACAATAAATTTTAGGTTTGTTTCACAAAAATTATTGAGCCAAAGGATATTTCAACAGATTTTATGAATAACTGTCTTGTGCACATGAATGAGACCCCATAACAGTAGATAATGTCCTGTAGGGTATTTGCTCCATGATCAGATCACTTATGGGAACTTCTATTAAAAAGCAAATCATGAAAACATGTAAAATTTTCTCCTAATAAGCGTAATCAGATACATGGAAAAAATTACATGTGTATATAACATAGCACCTACAGGAAATGATTTTTACACTCTATCGAATAGCTAAGGAGAGTACATGGTACCAAATTGGGTATAAGATTATTTCAAACAATAGGTTGGTTGGTTTGAGGGTTTTATGGTACAAGGGCAATAATTGGCCATGCTACACAAGACATAAAACATCAAGTAATAGACACACACACAATGAGAGTTTTACTGACACAAAGAGAAATACACCCAGGGAGGAATGCACCTGACAGGAATCGAACCTGCCCCGCCTACAACTCGAAGGTTGCTAGAGCAGTGGACGTACCCACTGTGACACGACGCCCCCTTTAAGCATTAGTAATCCAAAACACTGATAGGTATGATTCCTTAATATGATTGTTTGAATTTTATGTATACAAATTTATGTTATACAATTTTTAATGTGTTAATTGTTACAGGACAACACTAATTAAAATAAATTAGGGTTGGCAGAGGCTAAACAAAACCACTTGCCTTGTTTAAATAAACATGAATAAAATTTATTAAATCAAACTCACCCTAAACTGAAGCATTTGTTCTGAATGGTTCTGTAGACCTTACTTCACCTGAAAATGAATGAAAATATTTAATAACGAATGTGTAGAAGAGAAGGTTGGTTGTGGTATTATGGCTCATGGTCCAAAAAAGGACAACCTGAGCCAACACAAAAAAATGCAAACCATTCATACTCAATAAAATTTAAAATTAGTCTAACTATCAATAAAAAGTATGTTTAAAATAATGTTTACAGTACAGATCATATCATTTAATTTAGATGATATAAACAGTGTAGTATAGAAGAAGCAATGCAAGTAGATCACCATTTGTAAAACACATCATTAAGACTAAAGATATAACTGGAGAAAATTGTGATAAGATGGGTTATCTCCATTTTAGGCGACTGTTAAAATTCAAATATGAAAAGTAATTCAAAATTGATGAACCATAACAAAAGTAAAATGCTGCAGCAATGTAAGGCAAAGAATGAAGTATGTGGAGGATGGTTGGTTGGGTTTTATGGCGCAATGACCATTAACGGACCAGCTGCGACAAGGACAAGATCAAATAATAAAATTATGAAGACATAAAAATTGGAGATAACAAGTTGAGCACCACATATGAAATTTAAAAAATATTTGTTGGTGAACACGAAACAAATAAAACAGTAGATTATAAATCGGAATATTAATTCCTGAGGATTTAAACACATGCTGGTCCATAGCAAGAAAGTTGTAAAACTTCTAAAGGAGAGATGAATGGATAAAAAAAAACATGATGTACAATGCATAAAAGGAAAAATGATGCATAGCATGTCATGATGGAAAAAATTGAGATTTAAAAAACCAACGGCACTAAAAAAGGGGAAAAGTTCAGTATGTGGATGATTTCTAATCAAATCTTGCAGGCTGAAAACTGAAATTTTAGACAATTTCAAATGTAGATGTTTAAATATTGGATTTGAAATTAAACGGTAAACAGAAAGAGGAGTTGAGGACCAGTTACAATTAAGAAAAAAGGTTTTTATATTTCATTAATGAATGTCGCACTGGAGCAACACAACTGGCTATTAGCGACAGTCCGGGATCAATCCCAAAGGGTAAGATCCAAGGACAACACCACGTAATTTTAAAACATTTGACGACGAGAAAAGAAAAACGAGTTGGGCATGAGTCACAATTCGGGGCAAGCGCAGCAAGTAAAAGAAGATGAGTGAATTGTGTGTCCAATGTAGAGTGACATTGATCCTTCGAAATTGGGGCAGATGACATTAGATGGTTTAATAGAAGGTCAATTAGTATGGGGATACAAGGAATCTTGCCAGTGAGTAAATAAATCATCTGATGAACATTTTGGTGTGAGAAAGGTACAGCTTCTTGCAAAGGGAAGGAATCACAGCTCTGTAAGGTTGCTCGTTACCTTTAATATGTACTTGTGACTGAGGACCCAACAAAACAAAATATCAAATCCCTTGCTATTCAATGTTCTATAGATAGAAACGATATCTGATACGAATGGGTGTCCAGGAACATCACAAAATAATCTCGTACACTTAGGCTGTCAGTGTGTATGCAATATTTACGGTGGAAACTAGAATAAATTGAAGGTAGTAATAGTAAATTGCCATCCCCTCAGCCGTATAAACGGAGCAGGAGTCATGAAGGCTGTAACTTAATGTGGCATTATCCAAAACAATAACACAGCCAACATCTCCCACTCCTTTGGATTCCTAAGTAAATACTGGATTAAAAGAATACTCAGTGGTGTGAAGAAGATAGTTGCTGGGAGTTAGGTATTTAATTAACATCACACTGGACAAACACAACGGGCTACAGGTGACGATACGGGATGAAACACGGAGGGTTAGATTCGAGGACAACACCACATACTTTTGGACCACGGTCAGATGATGTTGCTTCAAGACAGATGGAGTTGTGTCAGATTTTTTTTGTAAAAAACAAAAGGGTTGATAAAGGTGATTGATGGTAAGTCACAGGTGGAAATTGTAAGTTGCCACTCAGTTGAGTGCAAATGTCACTTAGATATGAGTTGTTAATGGTACATCATGTTGGTTCATTAATAGGGCATCTTAGATGGTCGAACACTGAATAATTGGTTCAAGCCTCTGCCAAGAGTCATGTGTTTCGAAGAATGAGATAGTGTGCTTAGTGTATGAAAATAATAATTGGCAGGCATCTTCAGTCAAGTGGTTACTGGTGGCAATCCACATAAAGGGCTTGTGGAGGGTGACCCAAAGGACTCGGAAAATGGTTCAGGCATCAGAACCATGAGGAGACATGTAGGTTCACGGAAGTCAAAAACTTGAAATTCAGATATAAGACAGATGCCTATGCAGAAATTTCATCAAGCCCTGCAAGCATCAGCCACACCAGGCTATAAAGGTAGGATGGAAGCAATAGGGTTAAGGCTCTATCCACCCCCACTGGTTACCCGTGTATTCTGCGAAACTTGCCAGCCTGAAGTTGACAAGTGATGCCTCTATTTCGTTTTCACGACCAAGTGAAAAACGAATCCTGCAACATACTGACGAGATTAGACTAAAAGAGGTCACTCAGCTACATCAAATGAATGATCAGGGCATTCCTCACGGCAAGGCCGAAAGTTCAGACGCAGGAGAATATTAAAAAATAGAAAATGTAAGTGACTGTACAAGACTCCAAACTTATCCCATATAAAATAATTGTTTAAAAAAGGGAACCATGGATACCTTTGAAAAATTCCCTTATAACTAACAGTATACACAAATAAGTTGTAACTAAATGTTTGAATAACATGTCATCGACAGGTACTGCTATAAATTTGTTTTTAGGTGTTATACTTTGTATATGTAAAACAAAACTGAATGATTACATATAGGATATAATTATAAGAGAACAATTGAAACTGACAAAAAAGGAGTAATTAAAGTTAAGACCGGATTGCATGCAAATTAAAAGAAAAGTCAATGAAAAAGAATCTAAAAGGATTTTACGTTAGGTTAGGAAGGTAAAATAGCATGATGACAATAAATTTTAGGTTTGTTTCACAAAAATTATTGAGCCAAAGGATATTTCAACAGATTTTATGAATAACTGTCTTGTGCACATGAATGAGACCCCATAACAGTAGATAATGTCCTGTAGGGTATTTGCTCCATGATCAGATCACTTATGGGAATTTCTATTAAAAAGCAAATCATGAAAACATGTAAAATTTTCTCCTAATAAGCGTAATCAGATACATGGAAAAAATTACATGTGTATATAACATAGCACCTACAGGAAATGATTTTTACACTCTATCGAATAGCTAAGGAGAGTACATGGTACCAAATTGGGTATAAGATTATTTCAAACAATAGGTTGGTTGGTTTGAGGGTTTTATGGTACAAGGGCAATAATTGGCCATGCTACACAAGACATAAAACATCAAGTAATAGACACACACACAATGAGAGTTTTACTGACACAAGGAGAAATACACCCAGGGAGGAATGCACCTGACAGGAATCGAACCTGCCCCGCCTACAACTCGAAGGTTGCTAGAGCAGTGGACGTACCCACTGTGACACGACGCCCCCTTTAAGCATTAGTAATCCAAAACACTGATATGTATGATTCCTTAATATGATTGTTTGAATTTTATGTATACAAATTTATGTTATACAATTTTTAATGTGTTAATTGTTACAGGACAACACTAATTAAAATAAATTAGGGTTGGCAGAGGCTAAACAAAACCACTTGCCTTGTTTAAATAAACATGAATAAAATTTATTAAATCAAACTCACCCCAAACTGAAGCATTTGTTCTGAATGGTTCTGTAGACCTTACTTCACCTGAAAATGAATGAAAATATTTAATAACGAATGTGTAGAAGAGAAGGTTGGTTGTGGTATTATGGCTCATGGTCCAAAAAAGGACAACCTGAGCCAACACAAAAAAATGCAAACCATTCATACTCAATAAAATTTAAAATTAGTCTAACTATCAATAAAAAGTATGTTTAAAATAATGTTTACAGTACAGATCATATCATTTAATTTAGATGATATAAACAGTGTAGTATAGAAGAAGCAATGCAAGTAGGTCACCATTTGTAAAACACATCATTAAGACTAAAGATATAACTGGAGAAAATTGTGATAAGATGGGTTATCTCCATTTTAGGCGAATGTTAAAATTCAAATATGAAAAGTAATTCAAAATTGATGAACCATAACAAAAGTAAAATGCTGCAGCAATGTAAGGCAAAGAATGAAGTATGTGGAGGATGGTTGGTTGGGTTTTATGGCGCAATGACCATTAACGGACCAGCTGCGACAAGGACAAGATCAAATAATAAAATTATGAAGACATAAAAATTGGAGATAACAAGTTGAGCACCACATATGAAATTTAAAAAATATTTGTTGGTGAACACGAAACAAATAAAACAGTAGATTATAAATCGGAATATTAATTCCTGAGGATTTAAACACATGCTGGTCCATAGCAAGAAAGGTGTAAAACTTCTAAAGGAGAGATGAATGGATAAAAAAAAACATGATGTACAATGCATAAAAGGAAAAATGATGCATAGCATGTCATGATGGAAAAAATTGAGATTTAAAAAACCAACGGCACTAAAAAAGGGGAAAAGTTCAGTATGTGGATGATTTCTAATCAAATCTTGCAGGCTGAAAACTGAAATTTTAGACAATTTCAAATGTAGATGTTTAAATATTGGATTTGAAATTAAACGGTAAACAGAAAGAGGAGTTGAGGACCAGTTACAATTAGGAAAAAAGGTTTTTATATTTCATTAATGAATGTCGCACTGGAGCAACACAACTGGCTATTAGCGACAGTCCGGGATCAATCCCAAAGGGAAAGATCCAAGGACAACACCACGTAATTTTAAAACATTTGACGACGAGAAAAGAAAAACGAGTTGGGCATGAGTCACAATTCGGGGCAAGCGCAGCAAGTAAAAGAAGATGAGTGAATTGTGTGTCCAATGTAGAGTGACATTGATCCTTTGAAATTGGGGCAGATGACATTAGATGGTTTAATAGAAGGTCAATTAGTATGGGGATACAAGGAATCTTGCCAGTGAGTAAATAAATCATCTGATGAACATTTTGGTGTGAGAAAGGTACAGCTTCTTGCAAAGGGAAGGAATCACAGCTCTGTAAGGTTGCTCGTTACCTTTAATATGTACTTGTGACTGAGGACCCAACAAAACAAAATATCAAATCCCTTGCTATTCAATGTTCTATAGATAGAAACGATATCTGATACGAATGGGTGTCCAGGAACATCACAAAATAATCTCGTACACTTAGGCTGTCAGTGTGTATGCAATATTTACGGTGGAAACTAGAATAAATTGAAGGTAGTAATAGTAAATTGCCATCCCCTCAGCCGTATAAACGGAGCAGGAGTCATGAAGGCTGTAACTTAATGTGGCATTATCCAAAACAATAACACAGCCAGCATCTCCCACTCCTTTGGATTCCTAAGTAAATACTGGATTAAAAGAATACTCAGTGGTGTGAAGAAAATAGTTGCTGGGATTTAATCTTATCCCATATAAAATAATTGTTTAAAAAAGGGAACCATGGATAACTTTGAAAAATTACCTTATAACTAACAGTATCCACAAATAAGTTGTAACTAAATGTTTGAATAACATGTCATCGACATGTACTGCTATAAATTTGTTTTTAGGTGTTATACTTTGTATATGTAAAACAAAACTGAATGATTACATATAGGATATAATTATAAGAGAACAATTGAAACTGACAAAAAAGGAGTAATTAAAGTTAAGACCGGATTGCATGCAAATTAAAAGAAAAGTCAATGAAAAAGAATCTAAAAGGATTTTACGTTAGGTTAGGAAGGTAAAATAGCATGATGACAATAAATTTTAGGTTTGTTTCACAAAAATTATTGAGCCAAAGGATATTTCAACAGATTTTATGAATAACTGTCTTGTGCACATGAATGAGACCCCATAACAGTAGATAATGTCCTGTAGGGTATTTGCTCCATGATCAGATCACTTATGGGAACTTCTATTAAAAAGCAAATCATGAAAACATGTAAAATTTTCTCCTAATAAGCGTAATCAGATACATGGAAAAAATTACATGTGTATATAACATAGCACCTACAGGAAATGATTTTTACACTCTATCGAATAGCTAAGGAGAGTACATGGTACCAAATTGGGTATAAGATTATTTCAAACAATAGGTTGGTTGGTTTGAGGGTTTTATGGTACAAGGGCAATAATTGGCCATGCTACACAAGACATAAAACATCAAGTAATAGACACACACACAATGAGAGTTTTACTGACACAAAGAGAAATACACCCAGGGAGGAATGCACCTGACAGGAATCGAACCTGCCCCGCCTACAACTCGAAGGTTGCTAGAGCAGTGGACGTACCCACTGTGACACGACGCCCCCTTTAAGCATTAGTAATCCAAAACACTGATAGGTATGATTCCTTAATATGATTGTTTGAATTTTATGTATACAAATTTATGTTATACAATTTTTAATGTGTTAATTGTTACAGGACAACACTAATTAAAATAAATTAGGGTTGGCAGAGGCTAAACAAAACCACTTGCCTTGTTTAAATAAACATGAATAAAATTTATTAAATCAAACTCACCCCAAACTGAAGCATTTGTTCTGAATGGTTCTGTAGACCTTACTTCACCTGAAAATGAATGAAAATATTTAATAACGAATGTGTAGAAGAGAAGGTTGGTTGTGGTATTATGGCTCATGGTCCAAAAAAGGACAACCTGAGCCAACACAAAAAAATGCAAACCATTCATACTCAATAAAATTTAAAATTAGTCTAACTATCAATAAAAAGTATGTTTAAAATAATGTTTACAGTACAGATCATATCATTTAATTTAGATGATATAAACAGTGTAGTATAGAAGAAGCAATGCAAGTAGATCACCATTTGTAAAACACATCATTAAGACTAAAGATATAACTGGAGAAAATTGTGATAAGATGGGTTATCTCCATTTTAGGCGACTGTTAAAATTCAAATATGAAAAGTAATTCAAAATTGATGAACCATAACAAAAGTAAAATGCTGCAGCAATGTAAGGCAAAGAATGAAGTATGTGGAGGATGGTTGGTTGGGTTTTATGGCGCAATGACCATTAACGGACCAGCTGCGACAAGGACAAGATCAAATAATAAAATTATGAAGACATAAAAATTGGAGATAACAAGTTGAGCACCACATATGAAATTTAAAAAATATTTGTTGGTGAACACGAAACAAATAAAACAGTAGATTATAAATCGGAATATTAATTCCTGAGGATTTAAACACATGCTGGTCCATAGCAAGAAAGGTGTAAAACTTCTAAAGGAGAGATGAATGGATAAAAAAAAACATGATGTACAATGCATAAAAGGAAAAATGATGCATAGCATGTCATGATGGAAAAAATTGAGATTTAAAAAACCAACGGCACTAAAAAAGGGGAAAAGTTCAGTATGTGGATGATTTCTAATCAAATCTTGCAGGCTGAAAACTGAAATTTTAGACAATTTCAAATGTAGATGTTTAAATATTGGATTTCAAATTAAACGGTAAACAGAAAGAGGAGTTGAGGACCAGTTACAATTAGGAAAAAAGGTTTTTATATTTCATTAATGAATGTCGCACTGGAGCAACACAACTGGCTATTAGCGACAGTCCGGGATCAATCCCAAAGGGTAAGATCCAAGGACAACACCACGTAATTTTAAAACATTTGACGACGAGAAAAGAAAAACGAGTTGGGCATGAGTCACAATTCGGGGCAAGCGCAGCAAGTAAAAGAAGATGAGTGAATTGTGTGTCCAATGTAGAGTGACATTGATCCTTCGAAATTGGGGCAGATGACATTAGATGGTTTAATAGAAAGTCAATTAGTATGGGGATACAAGGAATCTTGCCAGTGAGTAAATAAATCATCTGATGAACATTTTGGTGTGAGAAAGGTACAGCTTCTTGCAAAGGGAAGGAATCACAGCTCTGTAAGGTTGCTCGTTACCTTTAATATGTACTTGTGACTGAGGACCCAACAAAACAAAATATCAAATCCCTTGCTATTCAATGTTCTATAGATAGAAACGATATCTGATACGAATGGGTGTCCAGGAACATCACAAAATAATCTCGTACACTTAGGCTGTCAGTGTGTATGCAATATTTACGGTGGAAACTAGAATAAATTGAAGGTAGTAATAGTAAATTGCCATCCCCTCAGCCGTATAAACGGAGCAGGAGTCATGAAGGCTGTAACTTAATGTGGCATTATCCAAAACAATAACACAGCCAACATCTCCCACTCCTTTGGATTCCTAAGTAAATACTGGATTAAAAGAATACTCAGTGGTGTGAAGAAAATAGTTGCTGGGATTTAATCTTATCCCATATAAAATAATTGTTTAAAAAAGGGAACCATGGATAACTTTGAAAAATTACCTTATAACTAACAGTATCCACAAATAAGTTGTAACTAAATGTTTGAATAACATGTCATCGACATGTACTGCTATAAATTTGTTTTTAGGTGTTATACTTTGTATATGTAAAACAAAACTGAATGATTACATATAGGATATAATTATAAGAGAACAACTGAAACTGACAAAAAAGGAGTAATTAAAGTTAAGACCGGATTGCATGCAAATTAAAAGAAAAGTCAATGAAAAAGAATCTAAAAGGATTTTACGTTAGGTTAGGAAGGTAAAATAGCATGATGACAATAAATTTTAGGTTTGTTTCACAAAAATTATTGAGCCAAAGGATATTTCAACAGATTTTATGAATAACTGTCTTGTGCACATGAATGAGACCCCATAACAGTAGATAATGTCCTGTAGGGTATTTGCTCCATGATCAGATCACTTATGGGAACTTCTATTAAAAAGCAAATCATGAAAACATGTAAAATTTTCTCCTAATAAGCGTAATCAGATACATGGAAAAAATTACATGTGTATATAACATAGCACCTACAGGAAATGATTTTTACACTCTATCGAATAGCTAAGGAGAGTACATGGTACCAAATTGGGTATAAGATTATTTCAAACAATAGGTTGGTTGGTTTGAGGGTTTTATGGTACAAGGGCAATAATTGGCCATGCTACACAAGACATAAAACATCAAGTAATAGACACACACACAATGATAGTTTTACTGACACAAAGAGAAATACACCCAGGGAGGAATGCACCTGACAGGAATCGAACCTGCCCCGCCTACAACTCGAAGGTTGCTAGAGCAGTGGACGTACCCACTGTGACACGACGCCCCCTTTAAGCATTAGTAATCCAAAACACTGATAGGTATGATTCCTTAATATGATTGTTTGAATTTTATGTATACAAATTTATGTTATACAATTTTTAATGTGTTAATTGTTACAGGACAACACTAATTAAAATAAATTAGGGTTGGCAGAGGCTAAACAAAACCACTTGCCTTGTTTAAATAAACATGAATAAAATTTATTAAATCAAACTCACCCCAAACTGAAGCATTTGTTCTGAATGGTTCTGTAGACCTTACTTCACCTGAAAATGAATGAAAATATTTAATAACGAATGTGTAGAAGAGAAGGTTGGTTGTGGTATTATGGCTCATGGTCCAAAAAAGGACAACCTGAGCCAACACAAAAAAATGCAAACCATTCATACTCAATAAAATTTAAAATTAGTCTAACTATCAATAAAAAGTATGTTTAAAATAATGTTTACAGTACAGATCATATCATTTAATTTAGATGATATAAACAGTGTAGTATAGAAGAAGCAATGCAAGTAGATCACCATTTGTAAAACACATCATTAAGACTAAAGATATAACTGGAGAAAATTGTGATAAGATGGGTTATCTCCATTTTAGGCGACTGTTAAAATTCAAATATGAAAAGTAATTCAAAATTGATGAACCATAACAAAAGTAAAATGCTGCAGCAATGTAAGGCAAAGAATGAAGTATGTGGAGGATGGTTGGTTGGGTTTTATGGCGCAATGACCATTAACGGACCAGCTGCGACAAGGACAAGATCAAATAATAAAATTATGAAGACATAAAAATTGGAGATAACAAGTTGAGCACCACATATGAAATTTAAAAAATATTTGTTGGTGAACACGAAACAAATAAAACAGTAGATTATAAATCGGAATATTAATTCCTGAGGATTTAAACACATGCTGGTCCATAGCAAGAAAGGTGTAAAACTTCTAAAGGAGAGATGAATGGATAAAAAAAAACATGATGTACAATGCATAAAAGGAAAAATGATGCATAGCATGTCATGATGGAAAAAATTGAGATTTAAAAAACCAACGGCACTAAAAAAGGGGAAAAGTTCAGTATGTGGATGATTTCTAATCAAATCTTGCAGGCTGAAAACTGAAATTTTAGACAATTTCAAATGTAGATGTTTAAATATTGGATTTGAAATTAAACGGTAAACAGAAAGAGGAGTTGAGGACCAGTTACAATTAGGAAAAAAGGTTTTTATATTTCATTAATGAATGTCGCACTGGAGCAACACAACTGGCTATTAGCGACAGTCCGGGATCAATCCCAAAGGGTAAGATCCAAGGACAACACCACGTAATTTTAAAACATTTGACGACGAGAAAAGAAAAACGAGTTGGGCATGAGTCACAATTCGGGGCAAGCGCAGCAAGTAAAAGAAGATGAGTGAATTGTGTGTCCAATGTAGAGTGACATTGATCCTTCGAAATTGGGGCAGATGACATTAGATGGTTTAATAGAAGGTCAATTAGTATGGGGATACAAGGAATCTTGCCAGTGAGTAAATAAATCATCTGATGAACATTTTGGTGTGAGAAAGGTACAGCTTCTTGCAAAGGGAAGGAATCACAGCTCTGTAAGGTTGCTCGTTACCTTTAATATGTACTTGTGACTGAGGACCCAACAAAACAAAATATCAAATCCCTTGCTATTCAATGTTCTATAGATAGAAACGATATCTGATACGAATGGGTGTCCAGGAACATCACAAAATAATCTCGTACACTTAGGCTGTCAGTGTGTATGCAATATTTACGGTGGAAACTAGAATAAATTGAAGGTAGTAATAGTAAATTGCCATCCCCTCAGCCGTATAAACGGAGCAGGAGTCATGAAGGCTGTAACTTAATGTGGCATTATCCAAAACAATAACACAGCCAACATCTCCCACTCCTTTGGATTCCTAAGTAAATACTGGATTAAAAGAATACTCAGTGGTGTGAAGAAGATAGTTGCTGGGAGTTAGGTATTTAATTAACATCACACTGGACAAACACAACGGGCTACAGGTGACGATACGGGATGAAACACGGAGGGTTAGATTCGAGGACAACACCACATACTTTTGGACCACGGTCAGATGATGTTGCTTCAAGACAGATGGAGTTGTGTCAGATTTTTTTTGTAAAAAACAAAAGGGTTGATAAAGGTGATTGATGGTAAGTCACAGGTGGAAATTGTAAGTTGCCACTCAGTTGAGTGCAAATGTCACTTAGATATGAGTTGTTAATGGTACATCATGTTGGTTCATTAATAGGGCATCTTAGATGGTCGAACACTGAATAATTGGTTCAAGCCTCTGCCAAGAGTCATGTGTTTCGAAGAATGAGATAGTGTGCTTAGTGTATGAAAATAATAATTGGCAGGCATCTTCAGTCAAGTGGTTACTGGTGGCAATCCACATAAAGGGCTTGTGGAGGGTGACCCAAAGGACTCGGAAAATGGTTCAGGCATCAGAACCATGAGGAGACATGTAGGTTCACGGAAGTCAAAAACTTGAAATTCAGATATAAGACAGATGCCTATGCAGAAATTTCATCAAGCCCTGCAAGCATCAGCCACACCAGGCTATAAAGGTAGGATGGAAGCAATAGGGTTAAGGCTCTATCCACCCCCACTGGTTACCCGTGTATTCTGCGAAACTTGCCAGCCTGAAGTTGACAAGTGATGCCTCTATTTCGTTTTCACGACCAAGTGAAAAACGAATCCTGCAACATACTGACGAGATTAGACTAAAAGAGGTCACTCAGCTACATCAAATGAATGATCAGGGCATTCCTCACGGCAAGGCCGAAAGTTCAGACGCAGGAGAATATTAAAAAATAGAAAATGTAAGTGACTGTACAAGACTCCAAACTTATCCCATATAAAATAATTGTTTAAAAAAGGGAACCATGGATACCTTTGAAAAATTCCCTTATAACTAACAGTATACACAAATAAGTTGTAACTAAATGTTTGAATAACATGTCATCGACAGGTACTGCTATAAATTTGTTTTTAGGTGTTATACTTTGTATATGTAAAACAAAACTGAATGATTACATATAGGATATAATTATAAGAGAACAATTGAAACTGACAAAAAAGGAGTAATTAAAGTTAAGACCGGATTGCATGCAAATTAAAAGAAAAGTCAATGAAAAAGAATCTAAAAGGATTTTACGTTAGGTTAGGAAGGTAAAATAGCATGATGACAATAAATTTTAGGTTTGTTTCACAAAAATTATTGAGCCAAAGGATATTTCAACAGATTTTATGAATAACTGTCTTGTGCACATGAATGAGACCCCATAACAGTAGATAATGTCCTGTAGGGTATTTGCTCCATGATCAGATCACTTATGGGAATTTCTATTAAAAAGCAAATCATGAAAACATGTAAAATTTTCTCCTAATAAGCGTAATCAGATACATGGAAAAAATTACATGTGTATATAACATAGCACCTACAGGAAATGATTTTTACACTCTATCGAATAGCTAAGGAGAGTACATGGTACCAAATTGGGTATAAGATTATTTCAAACAATAGGTTGGTTGGTTTGAGGGTTTTATGGTACAAGGGCAATAATTGGCCATGCTACACAAGACATAAAACATCAAGTAATAGACACACACACAATGAGAGTTTTACTGACACAAGGAGAAATACACCCAGGGAGGAATGCACCTGACAGGAATCGAACCTGCCCCGCCTACAACTCGAAGGTTGCTAGAGCAGTGGACGTACCCACTGTGACACGACGCCCCCTTTAAGCATTAGTAATCCAAAACACTGATATGTATGATTCCTTAATATGATTGTTTGAATTTTATGTATACAAATTTATGTTATACAATTTTTAATGTGTTAATTGTTACAGGACAACACTAATTAAAATAAATTAGGGTTGGCAGAGGCTAAACAAAACCACTTGCCTTGTTTAAATAAACATGAATAAAATTTATTAAATCAAACTCACCCCAAACTGAAGCATTTGTTCTGAATGGTTCTGTAGACCTTACTTCACCTGAAAATGAATGAAAATATTTAATAACGAATGTGTAGAAGAGAAGGTTGGTTGTGGTATTATGGCTCATGGTCCAAAAAAGGACAACCTGAGCCAACACAAAAAAATGCAAACCATTCATACTCAATAAAATTTAAAATTAGTCTAACTATCAATAAAAAGTATGTTTAAAATAATGTTTACAGTACAGATCATATCATTTAATTTAGATGATATAAACAGTGTAGTATAGAAGAAGCAATGCAAGTAGGTCACCATTTGTAAAACACATCATTAAGACTAAAGATATAACTGGAGAAAATTGTGATAAGATGGGTTATCTCCATTTTAGGCGAATGTTAAAATTCAAATATGAAAAGTAATTCAAAATTGATGAACCATAACAAAAGTAAAATGCTGCAGCAATGTAAGGCAAAGAATGAAGTATGTGGAGGATGGTTGGTTGGGTTTTATGGCGCAATGACCATTAACGGACCAGCTGCGACAAGGACAAGATCAAATAATAAAATTATGAAGACATAAAAATTGGAGATAACAAGTTGAGCACCACATATGAAATTTAAAAAATATTTGTTGGTGAACACGAAACAAATAAAACAGTAGATTATAAATCGGAATATTAATTCCTGAGGATTTAAACACATGCTGGTCCATAGCAAGAAAGGTGTAAAACTTCTAAAGGAGAGATGAATGGATAAAAAAAAACATGATGTACAATGCATAAAAGGAAAAATGATGCATAGCATGTCATGATGGAAAAAATTGAGATTTAAAAAACCAACGGCACTAAAAAAGGGGAAAAGTTCAGTATGTGGATGATTTCTAATCAAATCTTGCAGGCTGAAAACTGAAATTTTAGACAATTTCAAATGTAGATGTTTAAATATTGGATTTGAAATTAAACGGTAAACAGAAAGAGGAGTTGAGGACCAGTTACAATTAGGAAAAAAGGTTTTTATATTTCATTAATGAATGTCGCACTGGAGCAACACAACTGGCTATTAGCGACAGTCCGGGATCAATCCCAAAGGGAAAGATCCAAGGACAACACCACGTAATTTTAAAACATTTGACGACGAGAAAAGAAAAACGAGTTGGGCATGAGTCACAATTCGGGGCAAGCGCAGCAAGTAAAAGAAGATGAGTGAATTGTGTGTCCAATGTAGAGTGACATTGATCCTTCGAAATTGGGGCAGATGACATTAGATGGTTTAATAGAAGGTCAATTAGTATGGGGATACAAGGAATCTTGCCAGTGAGTAAATAAATCATCTGATGAACATTTTGGTGTGAGAAAGGTACAGCTTCTTGCAAAGGGAAGGAATCACAGCTCTGTAAGGTTGCTCGTTACCTTTAATATGTACTTGTGACTGAGGACCCAACAAAACAAAATATCAAATCCCTTGCTATTCAATGTTCTATAGATAGAAACGATATCTGATACGAATGGGTGTCCAGGAACATCACAAAATAATCTCGTACACTTAGGCTGTCAGTGTGTATGCAATATTTACGGTGGAAACTAGAATAAATTGAAGGTAGTAATAGTAAATTGCCATCCCCTCAGCCGTATAAACGGAGCAGGAGTCATGAAGGCTGTAACTTAATGTGGCATTATCCAAAACAATAACACAGCCAGCATCTCCCACTCCTTTGGATTCCTAAGTAAATACTGGATTAAAAGAATACTCAGTGGTGTGAAGAAAATAGTTGCTGGGATTTAATCTTATCCCATATAAAATAATTGTTTAAAAAAGGGAACCATGGATAACTTTGAAAAATTACCTTATAACTAACAGTATCCACAAATAAGTTGTAACTAAATGTTTGAATAACATGTCATCGACATGTACTGCTATAAATTTGTTTTTAGGTGTTATACTTTGTATATGTAAAACAAAACTGAATGATTACATATAGGATATAATTATAAGAGAACAATTGAAACTGACAAAAAAGGAGTAATTAAAGTTAAGACCGGATTGCATGCAAATTAAAAGAAAAGTCAATGAAAAAGAATCTAAAAGGATTTTACGTTAGGTTAGGAAGGTAAAATAGCATGATGACAATAAATTTTAGGTTTGTTTCACAAAAATTATTGAGCCAAAGGATATTTCAACAGATTTTATGAATAACTGTCTTGTGCACATGAATGAGACCCCATAACAGTAGATAATGTCCTGTAGGGTATTTGCTCCATGATCAGATCACTTATGGGAACTTCTATTAAAAAGCAAATCATGAAAACATGTAAAATTTTCTCCTAATAAGCGTAATCAGATACATGGAAAAAATTACATGTGTATATAACATAGCACCTACAGGAAATGATTTTTACACTCTATCGAATAGCTAAGGAGAGTACATGGTACCAAATTGGGTATAAGATTATTTCAAACAATAGGTTGGTTGGTTTGAGGGTTTTATGGTACAAGGGCAATAATTGGCCATGCTACACAAGACATAAAACATCAAGTAATAGACACACACACAATGAGAGTTTTACTGACACAAAGAGAAATACACCCAGGGAGGAATGCACCTGACAGGAATCGAACCTGCCCCGCCTACAACTCGAAGGTTGCTAGAGCAGTGGACGTACCCACTGTGACACGACGCCCCCTTTAAGCATTAGTAATCCAAAACACTGATAGGTATGATTCCTTAATATGATTGTTTGAATTTTATGTATACAAATTTATGTTATACAATTTTTAATGTGTTAATTGTTACAGGACAACACTAATTAAAATAAATTAGGGTTGGCAGAGGCTAAACAAAACCACTTGCCTTGTTTAAATAAACATGAATAAAATTTATTAAATCAAACTCACCCCAAACTGAAGCATTTGTTCTGAATGGTTCTGTAGACCTTACTTCACCTGAAAATGAATGAAAATATTTAATAACGAATGTGTAGAAGAGAAGGTTGGTTGTGGTATTATGGCTCATGGTCCAAAAAAGGACAACCTGAGCCAACACAAAAAAATGCAAACCATTCATACTCAATAAAATTTAAAATTAGTCTAACTATCAATAAAAAGTATGTTTAAAATAATGTTTACAGTACAGATCATATCATTTAATTTAGATGATATAAACAGTGTAGTATAGAAGAAGCAATGCAAGTAGATCACCATTTGTAAAACACATCATTAAGACTAAAGATATAACTGGAGAAAATTGTGATAAGATGGGTTATCTCCATTTTAGGCGACTGTTAAAATTCAAATATGAAAAGTAATTCAAAATTGATGAACCATAACAAAAGTAAAATGCTGCAGCAATGTAAGGCAAAGAATGAAGTATGTGGAGGATGGTTGGTTGGGTTTTATGGCGCAATGACCATTAACGGACCAGCTGCGACAAGGACAAGATCAAATAATAAAATTATGAAGACATAAAAATTGGAGATAACAAGTTGAGCACCACATATGAAATTTAAAAAATATTTGTTGGTGAACACGAAACAAATAAAACAGTAGATTATAAATCGGAATATTAATTCCTGAGGATTTAAACACATGCTGGTCCATAGCAAGAAAGGTGTAAAACTTCTAAAGGAGAGATGAATGGATAAAAAAAAACATGATGTACAATGCATAAAAGGAAAAATGATGCATAGCATGTCATGATGGAAAAAATTGAGATTTAAAAAACCAACGGCACTAAAAAAGGGGAAAAGTTCAGTATGTGGATGATTTCTAATCAAATCTTGCAGGCTGAAAACTGAAATTTTAGACAATTTCAAATGTAGATGTTTAAATATTGGATTTCAAATTAAACGGTAAACAGAAAGAGGAGTTGAGGACCAGTTACAATTAGGAAAAAAGGTTTTTATATTTCATTAATGAATGTCGCACTGGAGCAACACAACTGGCTATTAGCGACAGTCCGGGATCAATCCCAAAGGGTAAGATCCAAGGACAACACCACGTAATTTTAAAACATTTGACGACGAGAAAAGAAAACCGAGTTGGGCATGAGTCACAATTCGGGGCAAGCGCAGCAAGTAAAAGAAGATGAGTGAATTGTGTGTCCAATGTAGAGTGACATTGATCCTTCGAAATTGGGGCAGATGACATTAGATGGTTTAATAGAAGGTCAATTAGTATGGGGATACAAGGAATCTTGCCAGTGAGTAAATAAATCATCTGATGAACATTTTGGTGTGAGAAAGGTACAGCTTCTTGCAAAGGGAAGGAATCACAGCTCTGTAAGGTTGCTCGTTACCTTTAATATGTACTTGTGACTGAGGACCCAACAAAACAAAATATCAAATCCCTTGCTATTCAATGTTCTATAGATAGAAACGATATCTGATACGAATGGGTGTCCAGGAACATCACAAAATAATCTCGTACACTTAGGCTGTCAGTGTGTATGCAATATTTACGGTGGAAACTAGAATAAATTGAAGGTAGTAATAGTAAATTGCCATCCCCTCAGCCGTATAAACGGAGCAGGAGTCATGAAGGCTGTAACTTAATGTGGCATTATCCAAAACAATAACACAGCCAACATCTCCCACTCCTTTGGATTCCTAAGTAAATACTGGATTAAAAGAATACTCAGTGGTGTGAAGAAGATAGTTGCTGGGAGTTAGGTATTTAATTAACATCACACTGGACAAACACAACGGGCTACAGGTGACGATACGGGATGAAACACGGAGGGTTAGATTCGAGGACAACACCACATACTTTTGGACCACGGTCAGATGATGTTGCTTCAAGACAGATGGAGTTGTGTCAGATTTTTTTTGTAAAAAACAAAAGGGTTGATAAAGGTGATTGATGGTAAGTCACAGGTGGAAATTGTAAGTTGCCACTCAGTTGAGTGCAAATGTCACTTAGATATGAGTTGTTAATGGTACATCATGTTGGTTCATTAATAGGGCATCTTAGATGGTCGAACACTGAATAATTGGTTCAAGCCTCTGCCAAGAGTCATGTGTTTCGAAGAATGAGATAGTGTGCTTAGTATATGAAAATAATAATTGGCAGGCATCTTCAGTCAAGTGGTTACTGGTGGCAATCCACATAAAGGGCATGTGGAGGGTGACCCAAAGGACTCGGAAAATGGTTCAGGCATCAGAACCATGAGGAGACATGTAGGTTCACGGAAGTCAAAAACTTGAAATTCAGATATAAGACAAATGCCTATGCAGAAATTTCATCAAGCCCTGCAAGCATCAGCCACACCAGGCTATAAAGGTAGGATGGAAGCAATAGGGTTAAGGCTCTATCCACGCCCACTGGTTACCCGTGTATTCTGCGAAACTTGCCAGCCTGAAGTTGACAAGTGATGCCTCTATTTCGTTTTCACGACCAAGTGAAAAACGAATCCTGCAACATACTGACGAGATTAGACTAAAAGAGGTCACTCAGCTACATCAAATGAATGATCAGGGCATTCCTCACGGCAAGGCCGAAAGTTCAGACGCAGGAGAATATTAAAAAATAGAAAATGTAAGTGACTGTACAAGACTCCAAATTTATCCCATATAAAATAATTGTTTAAAAAAGGGAACCATGGATACCTTTGAAAAATTCCCTTATAACTAACAGTATCCACAAATAAGTTGTAACTAAATGTTTGAATAACATGTCATCGACAGGTACTGCTATAAATTTGTTTTTAGGTGTTATACTTTGTATATGTAAAACAAAACTGAATGATTACATATAGGATATAATTATAAGAGAACAATTGAAACTGACAAAAAAGGAGTAATTAAAGTTAAGACCGGATTGCATGCAAATTAAAAGAAAAGTCAATGAAAAAGAATCTAAGAGGATTTTACGTTAGGTTAGGAAGGTAAAATAGCATGATGACAATAAATTTTAGGTTTGTTTCACAAAAATTATTGAGCCAAAGGATATTTCAACAGATTTTATGAATAACTGTCTTGTGCACATGAATGAGACCCCATAACAGTAGATAATGTCCTGTAGGGTATTTGCTCCATGATCAGATCACTTATGGGAACTTCTATTAAAAAGCAAATCATGAAAACATGTAAAATTTTCTCCTAATAAGCGTAATCAGATACATGGAAAAAATTACATGTGTATATAACATATCACCTACAGGAAATGATTTTTACACTCTATCGAATAGCTAAGGAGAGTACATGGTACCAAATTGGGTATAAGATTATTTCAAACAATAGGTTGGTTGGTTTGAGGGTTTTATGGTACAAGGGCAATAATTGGCCATGCTACACAAGACATAAAACATCAAGTAATAGACACACACACAATGAGAGTTTTACTGACACAAAGAGAAATACACCCAGGGAGGAATGCACCTGACAGGAATCGAACCTGCCCCGCCTACAACTCGAAGGTTGCTAGAGCAGTGGACGTACCCACTGTGACACGACGCCCCCTTTAAGCATTAGTAATCCAAAACACTGATAGGTATGATTCCTTAATATGATTGTTTGAATTTTATGTATACAAATTTATGTTATACAATTTTTAATGTGTTAATTGTTACAGGACAACACTAATTAAAATAAATTAGGGTTGGCAGAGGCTAAACAAAACCACTTGCCTTGTTTAAATAAACATGAATAAAATTTATTAAATCAAACTCACCCTAAACTGAAGCATTTGTTCTGAATGGTTCTGTAGACCTTACTTCACCTGAAAATGAATGAAAATATTTAATAACGAATGTGTAGAAGAGAAGGTTGGTTGTGGTATTATGGCTCATGGTCCAAAAAAGGACAACCTGAGCCAACACAAAAAAATGCAAACCATTCATACTCAATAAAATTTAAAATTAGTCTAACTATCAATAAAAAGTATGTTTAAAATAATGTTTACAGTACAGATCATATCATTTAATTTAGATGATATAAACAGTGTAGTATAGAAGAAGCAATGCAAGTAGATCACCATTTGTAAAACACATCATTAAGACTAAAGATATAACTGGAGAAAATTGTGATAAGATGGGTTATCTCCATTTTAGGCGACTGTTAAAATTCAAATATGAAAAGTAATTCAAAATTGATGAACCATAACAAAAGTAAAATGCTGCAGCAATGTAAGGCAAAGAATGAAGTATGTGGAGGATGGTTGGTTGGGTTTTATGGCGCAATGACCATTAACGGACCAGCTGCGACAAGGACAAGATCAAATAATAAAATTATGAAGACATAAAAATTGGAGATAACAAGTTGAGCACCACATATGAAATTTAAAAAATATTTGTTGGTGAACACGAAACAAATAAAACAGTAGATTATAAATCGGAATATTAATTCCTGAGGATTTAAACACATGCTGGTCCATAGCAAGAAAGTTGTAAAACTTCTAAAGGAGAGATGAATGGATAAAAAAAAACATGATGTACAATGCATAAAAGGAAAAATGATGCATAGCATGTCATGATGGAAAAAATTGAGATTTAAAAAACCAACGGCACTAAAAAAGGGGAAAAGTTCAGTATGTGGATGATTTCTAATCAAATCTTGCAGGCTGAAAACTGAAATTTTAGACAATTTCAAATGTAGATATTTAAATATTGGATTTGAAATTAAACGGTAAACAGAAAGAGGAGTTGAGGACCAGTTACAATTAGGAAAAAAGGTTTTTATATTTCATTAATGAATGTCGCACTGGAGCAACACAACTGGCTATTAGCGACAGTCCGGGATCAATCCCAAAGGGTAAGATCCAAGGACAACACCACGTAATTTTAAAACATTTGACAACGAGAAAAGAAAAACGAGTTGGGCATGAGTCACAATTCGGGGCAAGCGCAGCAAGTAAAAGAAGATGAGTGAATTGTGTGTCCAATGTAGAGTGACATTGATCCTTCGAAATTGGGGCAGATGACATTAGATGGTTTAATAGAAGGTCAATTAGTATGGGGATACAAGGAATCTTGCCAGTGAGTAAATAAATCATCTGATGAACATTTTGGTGTGAGAAAGGTACAGCTTCTTGCAAAGGGAAGGAATCACAGCTCTGTAAGGTTGCTCGTTACCTTTAATATGTACTTGTGACTGAGGACCCAACAAAACAAAATATCAAATCCCTTGCTATTCAATGTTCTATAGATAGAAACGATATCTGATACGAATGGGTGTCCAGGAACATCACAAAATAATCTCGTACACTTAGGCTGTCAGTGTGTATGCAATATTTACGGTGGAAACTAGAATAAATTGAAGGTAGTAATAGTAAATTGCCATCCCCTCAGCCGTATAAACGGAGCAGGAGTCATGAAGGCTGTAACTTAATGTGGCATTATCCAAAACAATAACACAGCCAACATCTCCCACTCCTTTGGATTCCTAAGTAAATACTGGATTAAAAGAATACTCAGTGGTGTGAAGAAGATAGTTGCTGGGAGTTAGGTATTTAATTAACATCACACTGGACAAACACAACGGGCTACATTTGACGATACGGGATGAAACACGGAGGGTTAGATTCGAGGACAACACCACATACTTTTGGACCACGGTCAGATGATGTTGCTTCAAGACAGATGGAGTTGTGTCAGATTTTTTTTGTAAAAAACAAAAGGGTTGATAAAGGTGATTGATGGTAAGTCACAGGTGGAAATTGTAAGTTGCCACTCAGTTGAGTGCAAATGTCACTTAGATATGAGTTGTTAATGGTACATCATGTTGGTTCATTAATAGGGCATCTTAGATGGTCGAACACTGAATAATTGGTTCAAGCCTCTGCCAAGAGTCATGTGTTTCGAAGAATGAGATAGTGTGCTTAGTATATGAAAATAATAATTGGCAGGCATCTTCAGTCAAGTGGTTACTGGTGGCAATCCACATAAAGGGCATGTGGAGGGTGACCCAAAGGACTCGGAAAATGGTTCAGGCATCAGAACCATGAGGAGACATGTAGGTTCACGGAAGTCAAAAACTTGAAATTCAGATATAAGACAGATGCCTATGCAGAAATTTCATCAAGCCCTGCAAGCATCAGCCACACCAGGCTATAAAGGTAGGATGGAAGCAATAGGGTTAAGGCTCTATCCACCCCCACTGGTTACCCGTGTATTCTGCGAAACTTGCCAGCCTGAAGTTGACAAGTGATGCCTCTATTTCGTTTTCACGACCAAGTGAAAAACGAATCCTGCAACATACTGACGAGATTAGACTAAAAGAGGTCACTCAGCTACATCAAATGAATGATCAGGGCATTCCTCACGGCAAGGCCGAAAGTTCAGACGCAGGAGAATATTAAAAAATAGAAAATGTAAGTGACTGTACAAGACTCCAAACTTATCCCATATAAAATAATTGTTTAAAAAAGGGAACCATGGATACCTTTGAAAAATTCCCTTATAACTAACAGTATCCACAAATAAGTTGTAACTAAATGTTTGAATAACATGTCATCGACAGGTACTGCTATAAATTTGTTTTTAGGTGTTATACTTTGTATATGTAAAACAAAACTGAATGATTACATATAGGATATAATTATAAGAGAACAATTGAAACTGACAAAAAAGGAGTAATTAAAGTTAAGACCGGATTGCATGCAAATTAAAAGAAAAGTCAATGAAAAAGAATCTAAAAGGATTTTACGTTAGGTTAGGAAGGTAAAATAGCATGATGACAATAAATTTTAGGTTTGTTTCACAAAAATTATTGAGCCAAAGGATATTTCAACAGATTTTATGAATAACTGTCTTGTGCACATGAATGAGACCCCATAACAGTAGATAATGTCCTGTAGGGTATTTGCTCCATGATCAGATCACTTATGGGAACTTCTATTAAAAAGCAAATCATGAAAACATGTAAAATTTTCTCCTAATAAGCGTAATCAGATACATGGAAAAAATTACATGTGTATATAACATAGCACCTACAGGAAATGATTTTTACACTCTATCGAATAGCTAAGGAGAGTACATGGTACCAAATTGGGTATAAGATTATTTCAAACAATAGGTTGGTTGGTTTGAGGGTTTTATGGTACAAGGGCAATAATTGGCCATGCTACACAAGACATAAAACATCA
Source organism: Meta bourneti (assembly GCA_933210815.1). Lineage (NCBI taxonomy): Eukaryota > Metazoa > Arthropoda > Arachnida > Araneae > Tetragnathidae > Meta > Meta bourneti. The sequence goes on from OW119934.1 coordinate 91,870,368, forward strand.
AGTAATAGACACACACACAATGAGAGTTTTACTGACACAAAGAGAAATACACCCAGGGAGGAATGCACCTGACAGGAATCGAACCTGCCCCGCCTACAACTCGAAGGTTGCTAGAGCAGTGGACGTACCCACTGTGACACGACGCCCCCTTTAAGCATTAGTAATCCAAAACACTGATAGGTATGATTCCTTAATATGATTGTTTGAATTTTATGTATACAAATTTATGTTATACAATTTTTAATGTGTTAATTGTTACAGGACAACACTAATTAAAATAAATTAGGGTTGGCAGAGGCTAAACAAAACCACTTGCCTTGTTTAAATAAACATGAATAAAATTTATTAAATCAAACTCACCCTAAACTGAAGCATTTGTTCTGAATGGTTCTGTAGACCTTACTTCACCTGAAAATGAATGAAAATATTTAATAACGAATGTGTAGAAGAGAAGGTTGGTTGTGGTATTATGGCTCATGGTCCAAAAAAGGACAACCTGAGCCAACACAAAAAAATGCAAACCATTCATACTCAATAAAATTTAAAATTAGTCTAACTATCAATAAAAAGTATGTTTAAAATAATGTTTACAGTACAGATCATATCATTTAATTTAGATGATATAAACAGTGTAGTATAGAAGAAGCAATGCAAGTAGATCACCATTTGTAAAACACATCATTAAGACTAAAGATATAACTGGAGAAAATTGTGATAAGATGGGTTATCTCCATTTTAGGCGACTGTTAAAATTCAAATATGAAAAGTAATTCAAAATTGATGAACCATAACAAAAGTAAAATGCTGCAGCAATGTAAGGCAAAGAATGAAGTGTGTGGAGGATGGTTGGTTGGGTTTTATGGCGCAATGACCATTAACGGACCAGCTGCGACAAGGACAAGATCAAATAATAAAATTATGAAGACATAAAAATTGGAGATAACAAGTTGAGCACCACATATGAAATTTAAAAAATATTTGTTGGTGAACACGAAACAAATAAAACAGTAGATTATAAATCGGAATATTAATTCCTGAGGATTTAAACACATGCTGGTCCATAGCAAGAAAGGTGTAAAACTTCTAAAGGAGAGATGAATGGATAAAAAAAAACATGATGTACAATGCATAAAAGGAAAAATGATGCATAGCATGTCATGATGGAAAAAATTGAGATTTAAAAAACCAACGGCACTAAAAAAGGGGAAAAGTTCAGTATGTGGATGATTTCTAATCAAATCTTGCAGGCTGAAAACTGAAATTTTAGACAATTTCAAATGTAGATGTTTAAATATTGGATTTGAAATTAAACGGTAAACAGAAAGAGGAGTTGAGGACCAGTTACAATTAGGAAAAAAGGTTTTTATATTTCATTAATGAATGTCGCACTGGAGCAACACAACTGGCTATTAGCGACAGTCCGGGATCAATCCCAAAGGGTAAGATCCAAGGACAACACCACGTAATTTTAAAACATTTGACGACGAGAAAAGAAAAACGAGTTGGGCATGAGTCACAATTCGGGGCAAGCGCAGCAAGTAAAAGAAGATGAGTGAATTGTGTGTCCAATGTAGAGTGACATTGATCCTTCGAAATTGGGGCAGATGACATTAGATGGTTTAATAGAAGGTCAATTAGTATGGGGATACAAGGAATCTTGCCAGTGAGTAAATAAATCATCTGATGAACATTTTGGTGTGAGAAAGGTACAGCTTCTTGCAAAGGGAAGGAATCACAGCTCTGTAAGGTTGCTCGTTACCTTTAATATGTACTTGTGACTGAGGACCCAACAAAACAAAATATCAAATCCCTTGCTATTCAATGTTCTATAGATAGAAACGATATCTGATACGAATGGGTGTCCAGGAACATCACAAAATAATCTCGTACACTTAGGCTGTCAGTGTGTATGCAATATTTACGGTGGAAACTAGAATAAATTGAAGGTAGTAATAGTAAATTGCCATCCCCTCAGCCGTATAAACGGAGCAGGAGTCATGAAGGCTGTAACTTAATGTGGCATTATCCAAAACAATAACACAGCCAACATCTCCCACTCCTTTGGATTCCTAAGTAAATACTGGATTAAAAGAATACTCAGTGGTGTGAAGAAGATAGTTGCTGGGAGTTAGGTATTTAATTAACATCACACTGGACAAACACAACGGGCTACAGGTGACGATACGGGATGAAACACGGAGGGTTAGATTCGAGGACAACACCACATACTTTTGGACCACGGTCAGATGATGTTGCTTCAAGACAGATGGAGTTGTGTCAGATTTTTTTTGTAAAAAACAAAAGGGTTGATAAAGGTGATTGATGGTAAGTCACAGGTGGAAATTGTAAGTTGCCACTCAGTTGAGTGCAAATGTCACTTAGATATGAGTTGTTAATGGTACATCATGTTGGTTCATTAATAGGGCATCTTAGATGGTCGAACACTGAATAATTGGTTCAAGCCTCTGCCAAGAGTCATGTGTTTCGAAGAATGAGATAGTGTGCTTAGTATATGAAAATAATACTTGGCAGGCATCTTCAGTCAAGTGGTTACTGGTGGCAATCCACATAAAGGGCTTGTGGAGGGTGACCCAAAGGACTCGGAAAATGGTTCAGGCATCAGAACCATGAGGAGACATGTAGGTTCACGGAAGTCAAAAACTTGAAATTCAGATATAAGACAGATGCCTATGCAGAAATTTCATCAAGCCCTGCAAGCATCAGCCACACCAGGCTATAAAGGTAGGATGGAAGCAATAGGGTTAAGGCTCTATCCACCCCCACTGGTTACCCGTGTATTCTGCGAAACTTGCCAGCCTGAAGTTGACAAGTGATGCCTCTATTTCGTTTTCACGACCAAGTGAAAAACGAATCCTGCAACATACTGACGAGATTAGACTAAAAGAGGTCACTCAGCTACATCAAATGAATGATCAGGGCATTCCTCACGGCAAGGCCGAAAGTTCAGACGCAGGAGAATATTAAAAAATAGAAAATGTAAGTGACTGTACAAGACTCCAAACTTATCCCATATAAAATAATTGTTTAAAAAAGGGAACCATGGATACCTTTGAAAAATTCCCTTATAACTAACAGTATCCACAAATAAGTTGTAACTAAATGTTTGAATAACATGTCATCGACAGGTACTGCTATAAATTTGTTTTTAGGTGTTATACTTTGTATATGTAAAACAAAACTGAATGATTACATATAGGATATAATTATAAGAGAACAATTGAAACTGACAAAAAAGGAGTAATTAAAGTTAAGACCGGATTGCATGCAAATTAAAAGAAAAGTCAATGAAAAAGAATCTAAAAGGATTTTACGTTAGGTTAGGAAGGTAAAATAGCATGATGACAATAAATTTTAGGTTTGTTTCACAAAAATTATTGAGCCAAAGGATATTTCAACAGATTTTATGAATAACTGTCTTGTGCACATGAATGAGACCCCATAACAGTAGATAATGTCCTGTAGGGTATTTGCTCCATGATCAGATCACTTATGGGAATTTCTATTAAAAAGCAAATCATGAAAACATGTAAAATTTTCTCCTAATAAGCGTAATCAGATACATGGAAAAAATTACATGTGTATATAACATAGCACCTACAGGAAATGATTTTTACACTCTATCGAATAGCTAAGGAGAGTACATGGTACCAAATTGGGTATAAGATTATTTCAAACAATAGGTTGGTTGGTTTGAGGGTTTTATGGTACAAGGGCAATAATTGGCCATGCTACACAAGACATAAAACATCAAGTAATAGACACACACACAATGAGAGTTTTACTGACACAAGGAGAAATACACCCAGGGAGGAATGCACCTGACAGGAATCGAACCTGCCCCGCCTACAACTCGAAGGTTGCTAGAGCAGTGGACGTACCCACTGTGACACGACGCCCCCTTTAAGCATTAGTAATCCAAAACACTGATATGTATGATTCCTTAATATGATTGTTTGAATTTTATGTATACAAATTTATGTTATACAATTTTTAATGTGTTAATTGTTACAGGACAACACTAATTAAAATAAATTAGGGTTGGCAGAGGCTAAACAAAACCACTTGCCTTGTTTAAATAAACATGAATAAAATTTATTAAATCAAACTCACCCCAAACTGAAGCATTTGTTCTGAATGGTTCTGTAGACCTTACTTCACCTGAAAATGAATGAAAATATTTAATAACGAATGTGTAGAAGAGAAGGTTGGTTGTGGTATTATGGCTCATGGTCCAAAAAAGGACAACCTGAGCCAACACAAAAAAATGCAAACCATTCATACTCAATAAAATTTAAAATTAGTCTAACTATCAATAAAAAGTATGTTTAAAATAATGTTTACAGTACAGATCATATCATTTAATTTAGATGATATAAACAGTGTAGTATAGAAGAAGCAATGCAAGTAGGTCACCATTTGTAAAACACATCATTAAGACTAAAGATATAACTGGAGAAAATTGTGATAAGATGGGTTATCTCCATTTTAGGCGAATGTTAAAATTCAAATATGAAAAGTAATTCAAAATTGATGAACCATAACAAAAGTAAAATGCTGCAGCAATGTAAGGCAAAGAATGAAGTATGTGGAGGATGGTTGGTTGGGTTTTATGGCGCAATGACCATTAACGGACCAGCTGCGACAAGGACAAGATCAAATAATAAAATTATGAAGACATAAAAATTGGAGATAACAAGTTGAGCACCACATATGAAATTTAAAAAATATTTGTTGGTGAACACGAAACAAATAAAACAGTAGATTATAAATCGGAATATTAATTCCTGAGGATTTAAACACATGCTGGTCCATAGCAAGAAAGGTGTAAAACTTCTAAAGGAGAGATGAATGGATAAAAAAAAACATGATGTACAATGCATAAAAGGAAAAATGATGCATAGCATGTCATGATGGAAAAAATTGAGATTTAAAAAACCAACGGCACTAAAAAAGGGGAAAAGTTCAGTATGTGGATGATTTCTAATCAAATCTTGCAGGCTGAAAACTGAAATTTTAGACAATTTCAAATGTAGATGTTTAAATATTGGATTTGAAATTAAACGGTAAACAGAAAGAGGAGTTGAGGACCAGTTACAATTAGGAAAAAAGGTTTTTATATTTCATTAATGAATGTCGCACTGGAGCAACACAACTGGCTATTAGCGACAGTCCGGGATCAATCCCAAAGGGAAAGATCCAAGGACAACACCACGTAATTTTAAAACATTTGACGACGAGAAAAGAAAAACGAGTTGGGCATGAGTCACAATTCGGGGCAAGCGCAGCAAGTAAAAGAAGATGAGTGAATTGTGTGTCCAATGTAGAGTGACATTGATCCTTCGAAATTGGGGCAGATGACATTAGATGGTTTAATAGAAGGTCAATTAGTATGGGGATACAAGGAATCTTGCCAGTGAGTAAATAAATCATCTGATGAACATTTTGGTGTGAGAAAGGTACAGCTTCTTGCAAAGGGAAGGAATCACAGCTCTGTAAGGTTGCTCGTTACCTTTAATATGTACTTGTGACTGAGGACCCAACAAAACAAAATATCAAATCCCTTGCTATTCAATGTTCTATAGATAGAAACGATATCTGATACGAATGGGTGTCCAGGAACATCACAAAATAATCTCGTACACTTAGGCTGTCAGTGTGTATGCAATATTTACGGTGGAAACTAGAATAAATTGAAGGTAGTAATAGTAAATTGCCATCCCCTCAGCCGTATAAACGGAGCAGGAGTCATGAAGGCTGTAACTTAATGTGGCATTATCCAAAACAATAACACAGCCAGCATCTCCCACTCCTTTGGATTCCTAAGTAAATACTGGATTAAAAGAATACTCAGTGGTGTGAAGAAAATAGTTGCTGGGATTTAATCTTATCCCATATAAAATAATTGTTTAAAAAAGGGAACCATGGATAACTTTGAAAAATTACCTTATAACTAACAGTATCCACAAATAAGTTGTAACTAAATGTTTGAATAACATGTCATCGACATGTACTGCTATAAATTTGTTTTTAGGTGTTATACTTTGTATATGTAAAACAAAACTGAATGATTACATATAGGATATAATTATAAGAGAACAATTGAAACTGACAAAAAAGGAGTAATTAAAGTTAAGACCGGATTGCATGCAAATTAAAAGAAAAGTCAATGAAAAAGAATCTAAAAGGATTTTACGTTAGGTTAGGAAGGTAAAATAGCATGATGACAATAAATTTTAGGTTTGTTTCACAAAAATTATTGAGCCAAAGGATATTTCAACAGATTTTATGAATAACTGTCTTGTGCACATGAATGAGACCCCATAACAGTAGATAATGTCCTGTAGGGTATTTGCTCCATGATCAGATCACTTATGGGAACTTCTATTAAAAAGCAAATCATGAAAACATGTAAAATTTTCTCCTAATAAGCGTAATCAGATACATGGAAAAAATTACATGTGTATATAACATAGCACCTACAGGAAATGATTTTTACACTCTATCGAATAGCTAAGGAGAGTACATGGTACCAAATTGGGTATAAGATTATTTCAAACAATAGGTTGGTTGGTTTGAGGGTTTTATGGTACAAGGGCAATAATTGGCCATGCTACACAAGACATAAAACATCAAGTAATAGACACACACACAATGAGAGTTTTACTGACACAAAGAGAAATACACCCAGGGAGGAATGCACCTGACAGGAATCGAACCTGCCCCGCCTACAACTCGAAGGTTGCTAGAGCAGTGGACGTACCCACTGTGACACGACGCCCCCTTTAAGCATTAGTAATCCAAAACACTGATAGGTATGATTCCTTAATATGATTGTTTGAATTTTATGTATACAAATTTATGTTATACAATTTTTAATGTGTTAATTGTTACAGGACAACACTAATTAAAATAAATTAGGGTTGGCAGAGGCTAAACAAAACCACTTGCCTTGTTTAAATAAACATGAATAAAATTTATTAAATCAAACTCACCCCAAACTGAAGCATTTGTTCTGAATGGTTCTGTAGACCTTACTTCACCTGAAAATGAATGAAAATATTTAATAACGAATGTGTAGAAGAGAAGGTTGGTTGTGGTATTATGGCTCATGGTCCAAAAAAGGACAACCTGAGCCAACACAAAAAAATGCAAACCATTCATACTCAATAAAATTTAAAATTAGTCTAACTATCAATAAAAAGTATGTTTAAAATAATGTTTACAGTACAGATCATATCATTTAATTTAGATGATATAAACAGTGTAGTATAGAAGAAGCAATGCAAGTAGATCACCATTTGTAAAACACATCATTAAGACTAAAGATATAACTGGAGAAAATTGTGATAAGATGGGTTATCTCCATTTTAGGCGACTGTTAAAATTCAAATATGAAAAGTAATTCAAAATTGATGAACCATAACAAAAGTAAAATGCTGCAGCAATGTAAGGCAAAGAATGAAGTATGTGGAGGATGGTTGGTTGGGTTTTATGGCGCAATGACCATTAACGGACCAGCTGCGACAAGGACAAGATCAAATAATAAAATTATGAAGACATAAAAATTGGAGATAACAAGTTGAGCACCACATATGAAATTTAAAAAATATTTGTTGGTGAACACGAAACAAATAAAACAGTAGATTATAAATCGGAATATTAATTCCTGAGGATTTAAACACATGCTGGTCCATAGCAAGAAAGGTGTAAAACTTCTAAAGGAGAGATGAATGGATAAAAAAAAACATGATGTACAATGCATAAAAGGAAAAATGATGCATAGCATGTCATGATGGAAAAAATTGAGATTTAAAAAACCAACGGCACTAAAAAAGGGGAAAAGTTCAGTATGTGGATGATTTCTAATCAAATCTTGCAGGCTGAAAACTGAAATTTTAGACAATTTCAAATGTAGATGTTTAAATATTGGATTTCAAATTAAACGGTAAACAGAAAGAGGAGTTGAGGACCAGTTACAATTAGGAAAAAAGGTTTTTATATTTCATTAATGAATGTCGCACTGGAGCAACACAACTGGCTATTAGCGACAGTCCGGGATCAATCCCAAAGGGTAAGATCCAAGGACAACACCACGTAATTTTAAAACATTTGACGACGAGAAAAGAAAAACGAGTTGGGCATGAGTCACAATTCGGGGCAAGCGCAGCAAGTAAAAGAAGATGAGTGAATTGTGTGTCCAATGTAGAGTGACATTGATCCTTCGAAATTGGGGCAGATGACATTAGATGGTTTAATAGAAAGTCAATTAGTATGGGGATACAAGGAATCTTGCCAGTGAGTAAATAAATCATCTGATGAACATTTTGGTGTGAGAAAGGTACAGCTTCTTGCAAAGGGAAGGAATCACAGCTCTGTAAGGTTGCTCGTTACCTTTAATATGTACTTGTGACTGAGGACCCAACAAAACAAAATATCAAATCCCTTGCTATTCAATGTTCTATAGATAGAAACGATATCTGATACGAATGGGTGTCCAGGAACATCACAAAATAATCTCGTACACTTAGGCTGTCAGTGTGTATGCAATATTTACGGTGGAAACTAGAATAAATTGAAGGTAGTAATAGTAAATTGCCATCCCCTCAGCCGTATAAACGGAGCAGGAGTCATGAAGGCTGTAACTTAATGTGGCATTATCCAAAACAATAACACAGCCAACATCTCCCACTCCTTTGGATTCCTAAGTAAATACTGGATTAAAAGAATACTCAGTGGTGTGAAGAAAATAGTTGCTGGGATTTAATCTTATCCCATATAAAATAATTGTTTAAAAAAGGGAACCATGGATAACTTTGAAAAATTACCTTATAACTAACAGTATCCACAAATAAGTTGTAACTAAATGTTTGAATAACATGTCATCGACATGTACTGCTATAAATTTGTTTTTAGGTGTTATACTTTGTATATGTAAAACAAAACTGAATGATTACATATAGGATATAATTATAAGAGAACAACTGAAACTGACAAAAAAGGAGTAATTAAAGTTAAGACCGGATTGCATGCAAATTAAAAGAAAAGTCAATGAAAAAGAATCTAAAAGGATTTTACGTTAGGTTAGGAAGGTAAAATAGCATGATGACAATAAATTTTAGGTTTGTTTCACAAAAATTATTGAGCCAAAGGATATTTCAACAGATTTTATGAATAACTGTCTTGTGCACATGAATGAGACCCCATAACAGTAGATAATGTCCTGTAGGGTATTTGCTCCATGATCAGATCACTTATGGGAACTTCTATTAAAAAGCAAATCATGAAAACATGTAAAATTTTCTCCTAATAAGCGTAATCAGATACATGGAAAAAATTACATGTGTATATAACATAGCACCTACAGGAAATGATTTTTACACTCTATCGAATAGCTAAGGAGAGTACATGGTACCAAATTGGGTATAAGATTATTTCAAACAATAGGTTGGTTGGTTTGAGGGTTTTATGGTACAAGGGCAATAATTGGCCATGCTACACAAGACATAAAACATCAAGTAATAGACACACACACAATGATAGTTTTACTGACACAAAGAGAAATACACCCAGGGAGGAATGCACCTGACAGGAATCGAACCTGCCCCGCCTACAACTCGAAGGTTGCTAGAGCAGTGGACGTACCCACTGTGACACGACGCCCCCTTTAAGCATTAGTAATCCAAAACACTGATAGGTATGATTCCTTAATATGATTGTTTGAATTTTATGTATACAAATTTATGTTATACAATTTTTAATGTGTTAATTGTTACAGGACAACACTAATTAAAATAAATTAGGGTTGGCAGAGGCTAAACAAAACCACTTGCCTTGTTTAAATAAACATGAATAAAATTTATTAAATCAAACTCACCCCAAACTGAAGCATTTGTTCTGAATGGTTCTGTAGACCTTACTTCACCTGAAAATGAATGAAAATATTTAATAACGAATGTGTAGAAGAGAAGGTTGGTTGTGGTATTATGGCTCATGGTCCAAAAAAGGACAACCTGAGCCAACACAAAAAAATGCAAACCATTCATACTCAATAAAATTTAAAATTAGTCTAACTATCAATAAAAAGTATGTTTAAAATAATGTTTACAGTACAGATCATATCATTTAATTTAGATGATATAAACAGTGTAGTATAGAAGAAGCAATGCAAGTAGATCACCATTTGTAAAACACATCATTAAGACTAAAGATATAACTGGAGAAAATTGTGATAAGATGGGTTATCTCCATTTTAGGCGACTGTTAAAATTCAAATATGAAAAGTAATTCAAAATTGATGAACCATAACAAAAGTAAAATGCTGCAGCAATGTAAGGCAAAGAATGAAGTATGTGGAGGATGGTTGGTTGGGTTTTATGGCGCAATGACCATTAACGGACCAGCTGCGACAAGGACAAGATCAAATAATAAAATTATGAAGACATAAAAATTGGAGATAACAAGTTGAGCACCACATATGAAATTTAAAAAATATTTGTTGGTGAACACGAAACAAATAAAACAGTAGATTATAAATCGGAATATTAATTCCTGAGGATTTAAACACATGCTGGTCCATAGCAAGAAAGGTGTAAAACTTCTAAAGGAGAGATGAATGGATAAAAAAAAACATGATGTACAATGCATAAAAGGAAAAATGATGCATAGCATGTCATGATGGAAAAAATTGAGATTTAAAAAACCAACGGCACTAAAAAAGGGGAAAAGTTCAGTATGTGGATGATTTCTAATCAAATCTTGCAGGCTGAAAACTGAAATTTTAGACAATTTCAAATGTAGATGTTTAAATATTGGATTTGAAATTAAACGGTAAACAGAAAGAGGAGTTGAGGACCAGTTACAATTAGGAAAAAAGGTTTTTATATTTCATTAATGAATGTCGCACTGGAGCAACACAACTGGCTATTAGCGACAGTCCGGGATCAATCCCAAAGGGTAAGATCCAAGGACAACACCACGTAATTTTAAAACATTTGACGACGAGAAAAGAAAAACGAGTTGGGCATGAGTCACAATTCGGGGCAAGCGCAGCAAGTAAAAGAAGATGAGTGAATTGTGTGTCCAATGTAGAGTGACATTGATCCTTCGAAATTGGGGCAGATGACATTAGATGGTTTAATAGAAGGTCAATTAGTATGGGGATACAAGGAATCTTGCCAGTGAGTAAATAAATCATCTGATGAACATTTTGGTGTGAGAAAGGTACAGCTTCTTGCAAAGGGAAGGAATCACAGCTCTGTAAGGTTGCTCGTTACCTTTAATATGTACTTGTGACTGAGGACCCAACAAAACAAAATATCAAATCCCTTGCTATTCAATGTTCTATAGATAGAAACGATATCTGATACGAATGGGTGTCCAGGAACATCACAAAATAATCTCGTACACTTAGGCTGTCAGTGTGTATGCAATATTTACGGTGGAAACTAGAATAAATTGAAGGTAGTAATAGTAAATTGCCATCCCCTCAGCCGTATAAACGGAGCAGGAGTCATGAAGGCTGTAACTTAATGTGGCATTATCCAAAACAATAACACAGCCAACATCTCCCACTCCTTTGGATTCCTAAGTAAATACTGGATTAAAAGAATACTCAGTGGTGTGAAGAAGATAGTTGCTGGGAGTTAGGTATTTAATTAACATCACACTGGACAAACACAACGGGCTACAGGTGACGATACGGGATGAAACACGGAGGGTTAGATTCGAGGACAACACCACATACTTTTGGACCACGGTCAGATGATGTTGCTTCAAGACAGATGGAGTTGTGTCAGATTTTTTTTGTAAAAAACAAAAGGGTTGATAAAGGTGATTGATGGTAAGTCACAGGTGGAAATTGTAAGTTGCCACTCAGTTGAGTGCAAATGTCACTTAGATACGAGTTGTTAATGGTACATCATGTTGGTTCATTAATAGGGCATCTTAGATGGTCGAACACTGAATAATTGGTTCAAGCCTCTGCCAAGAGTCATGTGTTTCGAAGAATGAGATAGTGTGCTTAGTATATGAAAATAATAATTGGCAGGCATCTTCAGTCAAGTGGTTACTGGTGGCAATCCACATAAAGGGCTTGTGGAGGGTGACCCAAAGGACTCGGAAAATGGTTCAGGCATCAGAACCATGAGGAGACATGTAGGTTCACGGAAGTCAAAAACTTGAAATTCAGATATAAGACAGATGCCTATGCAGAAATTTCATCAAGCCCTGCAAGCATCAGCCACACCAGGCTATAAAGGTAGGATGGAAGCAATAGGGTTAAGGCTCTATCCACCCCCACTGGTTACCCGTGTATTCTGCGAAACTTGCCAGAAGAAGTTGACAAGTGATGCCTCTATTTCGTTTTCACGACCAAGTGAAAAACGAATCCTGCAACATACTGACGAGATTAGACTAAAAGAGGTCACTCAGCTACATCAAATGAATGATCAGGGCATTCCTCACGGCAAGGCCGAAAGTTCAGACGCAGGAGAATATTAAAAAATAGAAAATGTAAGTGACTGTACAAGACTCCAAACTTATCCCATATAAAATAATTGTTTAAAAAAGGGAACCATGGATACCTTTGAAAAATTCCCTTATAACTAACAGTATCCACAAATAAGTTGTAACTAAATGTTTGAATAACATGTCATCGACAGGTACTGCTATAAATTTGTTTTTAGGTGTTATACTTTGTATATGTAAAACAAAACTGAATGATTACATATAGGATATAATTATAAGAGAACAATTGAAACTGACAAAAAAGGAGTAATTAAAGTTAAGACCGGATTGCATGCAAATTAAAAGAAAAGTCAATGAAAAAGAATCTAAAAGGATTTTACGTTAGGTTAGGAAGGTAAAATAGCATGATGACAATAAATTTTAGGTTTGTTTCACAAAAATTATTGAGCCAAAGGATATTTCAACAGATTTTATGAATAACTGTCTTGTGCACATGAATGAGACCCCATAACAGTAGATAATGTCCTGTAGGGTATTTGCTCCATGATCAGATCACTTATGGGAACTTCTATTAAAAAGCAAATCATGAAAACATGTAAAATTTTCTCCTAATAAGCGTAATCAGATACATGGAAAAAATTACATGTGTATATAACATAGCACCTACAGGAAATGATTTTTACACTCTATCGAATAGCTAAGGAGAGTACATGGTACCAAATTGGGTATAAGATTATTTCAAACAATAGGTTGGTTGGTTTGAGGGTTTTATGGTACAAGGGCAATAATTGGCCATGCTACACAAGACATAAAACATCAAGTAATAGACACACACACAATGAGAGTTTTACTGACACAAGGAGAAATACACCCAGGGAGGAATGCACCTGACAGGAATCGAACCTGCCCCGCCTACAACTCGAAGGTTGCTAGAGCAGTGGACGTACCCACTGTGACACGACGCCCCCTTTAAGCATTAGTAATCCAAAACACTGATATGTATGATTCCTTAATATGATTGTTTGAATTTTATGTATACAAATTTATGTTATACAATTTTTAATGTGTTAATTGTTACAGGACAACACTAATTAAAATAAATTAGGGTTGGCAGAGGCTAAACAAAACCACTTGCCTTGTTTAAATAAACATGAATAAAATTTATTAAATCAAACTCACCCCAAACTGAAGCATTTGTTCTGAATGGTTCTGTAGACCTTACTTCACCTGAAAATGAATGAAAATATTTAATAACGAATGTGTAGAAGAGAAGGTTGGTTGTGGTATTATGGCTCATGGTCCAAAAAAGGACAACCTGAGCCAACACAAAAAAATGCAAACCATTCATACTCAATAAAATTTAAAATTAGTCTAACTATCAATAAAAAGTATGTTTAAAATAATGTTTACAGTACAGATCATATCATTTAATTTAGATGATATAAACAGTGTAGTATAGAAGAAGCAATGCAAGTAGGTCACCATTTGTAAAACACATCATTAAGACTAAAGATATAACTGGAGAAAATTGTGATAAGATGGGTTATCTCCATTTTAGGCGAATGTTAAAATTCAAATATGAAAAGTAATTCAAAATTGATGAACCATAACAAAAGTAAAATGCTGCAGCAATGTAAGGCAAAGAATGAAGTATGTGGAGGATGGTTGGTTGGGTTTTATGGCGCAATGACCATTAACGGACCAGCTGCGACAAGGACAAGATCAAATAATAAAATTATGAAGACATAAAAATTGGAGATAACAAGTTGAGCACCACATATGAAATTTAAAAAATATTTGTTGGTGAACACGAAACAAATAAAACAGTAGATTATAAATCGGAATATTAATTCCTGAGGATTTAAACACATGCTGGTCCATAGCAAGAAAGGTGTAAAACTTCTAAAGGAGAGATGAATGGATAAAAAAAAACATGATGTACAATGCATAAAAGGAAAAATGATGCATAGCATGTCATGATGGAAAAAATTGAGATTTAAAAAACCAACGGCACTAAAAAAGGGGAAAAGTTCAGTATGTGGATGATTTCTAATCAAATCTTGCAGGCTGAAAACTGAAATTTTAGACAATTTCAAATGTAGATGTTTAAATATTGGATTTGAAATTAAACGGTAAACAGAAAGAGGAGTTGAGGACCAGTTACAATTAGGAAAAAAGGTTTTTATATTTCATTAATGAATGTCGCACTGGAGCAACACAACTGGCTATTAGCGACAGTCCGGGATCAATCCCAAAGGGAAAGATCCAAGGACAACACCACGTAATTTTAAAACATTTGACGACGAGAAAAGAAAAACGAGTTGGGCATGAGTCACAATTCGGGGCAAGCGCAGCAAGTAAAAGAAGATGAGTGAATTGTGTGTCCAATGTAGAGTGACATTGATCCTTCGAAATTGGGGCAGATGACATTAGATGGTTTAATAGAAGGTCAATTAGTATGGGGATACAAGGAATCTTGCCAGTGAGTAAATAAATCATCTGATGAACATTTTGGTGTGAGAAAGGTACAGCTTCTTGCAAAGGGAAGGAATCACAGCTCTGTAAGGTTGCTCGTTACCTTTAATATGTACTTGTGACTGAGGACCCAACAAAACAAAATATCAAATCCCTTGCTATTCAATGTTCTATAGATAGAAACGATATCTGATACGAATGGGTGTCCAGGAACATCACAAAATAATCTCGTACACTTAGGCTGTCAGTGTGTATGCAATATTTACGGTGGAAACTAGAATAAATTGAAGGTAGTAATAGTAAATTGCCATCCCCTCAGCCGTATAAACGGAGCAGGAGTCATGAAGGCTGTAACTTAATGTGGCATTATCCAAAACAATAACACAGCCAACATCTCCCACTCCTTTGGATTCCTAAGTAAATACTGGATTAAAAGAATACTCAGTGGTGTGAAGAAAATAGTTGCTGGGATTTAATCTTATCCCATATAAAATAATTGTTTAAAAAAGGGAACCATGGATAACTTTGAAAAATTACCTTATAACTAACAGTATCCACAAATAAGTTGTAACTAAATGTTTGAATAACATGTCATCGACATGTACTGCTATAAATTTGTTTTTAGGTGTTATACTTTGTATATGTAAAACAAAACTGAATGATTACATATAGGATATAATTATAAGAGAACAATTGAAACTGACAAAAAAGGAGTAATTAAAGTTAAGACCGGATTGCATGCAAATTAAAAGAAAAGTCAATGAAAAAGAATCTAAAAGGATTTTACGTTAGGTTAGGAAGGTAAAATAGCATGATGACAATAAATTTTAGGTTTGTTTCACAAAAATTATTGAGCCAAAGGATATTTCAACAGATTTTATGAATAACTGTCTTGTGCACATGAATGAGACCCCATAACAGTAGATAATGTCCTGTAGGGTATTTGCTCCATGATCAGATCACTTATGGGAACTTCTATTAAAAAGCAAATCATGAAAACATGTAAAATTTTCTCCTAATAAGCGTAATCAGATACATGGAAAAAATTACATGTGTATATAACATAGCACCTACAGGAAATGATTTTTACACTCTATCGAATAGCTAAGGAGAGTACATGGTACCAAATTGGGTATAAGATTATTTCAAACAATAGGTTGGTTGGTTTGAGGGTTTTATGGTACAAGGGCAATAATTGGCCATGCTACACAAGACATAAAACATCAAGTAATAGACACACACACAATGAGAGTTTTACTGACACAAAGAGAAATACACCCAGGGAGGAATACACCTGACAGGAATCGAACCTGCCCCGCCTACAACTCGAAGGTTGCTAGAGCAGTGGACGTACCCACTGTGACACGACGCCCCCTTTAAGCATTAGTAATCCAAAACACTGATAGGTATGATTCCTTAATATGATTGTTTGAATTTTATGTATACAAATTTATGTTATACAATTTTTAATGTGTTAATTGTTACAGGACAACACTAATTAAAATAAATTAGGGTTGGCAGAGGCTAAACAAAACCACTTGCCTTGTTTAAATAAACATGAATAAAATTTATTAAATCAAACTCACCCCAAACTGAAGCATTTGTTCTGAATGGTTCTGTAGACCTTACTTCACCTGAAAATGAATGAAAATATTTAATAACGAATGTGTAGAAGAGAAGGTTGGTTGTGGTATTATGGCTCATGGTCCAAAAAAGGACAACCTGAGCCAACACAAAAAAATGCAAACCATTCATACTCAATAAAATTTAAAATTAGTCTAACTATCAATAAAAAGTATGTTTAAAATAATGTTTACAGTACAGATCATATCATTTAATTTAGATGATATAAACAGTGTAGTATAGAAGAAGCAATGCAAGTAGGTCACCATTTGTAAAACACATCATTAAGACTAAAGATATAACTGGAGAAAATTGTGATAAGATGGGTTATCTCCATTTTAGGCGAATGTTAAAATTCAAATATGAAAAGTAATTCAAAATTGATGAACCATAACAAAAGTAAAATGCTGCAGCAATGTAAGGCAAAGAATGAAGTATGTGGAGGATGGTTGGTTGGGTTTTATGGCGCAATGACCATTAACGGACCAGCTGCGACAAGGACAAGATCAAATAATAAAATTATGAAGACATAAAAATTGGAGATAACAAGTTGAGCACCACATATGAAATTTAAAAAAATATTTGTTGGTGAACACGAAACAAATAAAACAGTAGATTATAAATCGGAATATTAATTCCTGAGGATTTAAACACATGCTGGTCCATAGCAAGAAAGGTGTAAAACTTCTAAAGGAGAGATGAATGGATAAAAAAAAACATGATGTACAATGCATAAAAGGAAAAATGATGCATAGCATGTCATGATGGAAAAAATTGAGATTTAAAAAACCAACGGCACTAAAAAAGGGGAAAAGTTCAGTATGTGGATGATTTCTAATCAAATCTTGCAGGCTGAAAACTGAAATTTTAGACAATTTCAAATGTAGATGTTTAAATATTGGATTTGAAATTAAACGGTAAACAGAAAGAGGAGTTGAGGACCAGTTACAATTAGGAAAAAAGGTTTTTATATTTCATTAATGAATGTCGCACTGGAGCAACACAACTGGCTATTAGCGACAGTCCGGGATCAATCCCAAAGGGTAAGATCCAAGGACAACACCACGTAATTTTAAAACATTTGACGACGAGAAAAGAAAAACGAGTTGGGCATGAGTCACAATTCGGGGCAAGCGCAGCAAGTAAAAGAAGATGAGTGAATTGTGTGTCCAATGTAGAGTGACATTGATCCTTCGAAATTGGGGCAGATGACATTAGATGGTTTAATAGAAGGTCAATTAGTATGGGGATACAAGGAATCTTGCCAGTGAGTAAATAAATCATCTGATGAACATTTTGGTGTGAGAAAGGTACAGCTTCTTGCAAAGGGAAGGAATCACAGCTCTGTAAGGTTGCTCGTTACCTTTAATATGTACTTGTGACTGAGGACCCAACAAAACAAAATATCAAATCCCTTGCTATTCAATGTTCTATAGATAGAAACGATATCTGATACGAATGGGTGTCCAGGAACATCACAAAATAATCTCGTACACTTAGGCTGTCAGTGTGTATGCAATATTTACGGTGGAAACTAGAATAAATTGAAGGTAGTAATAGTAAATTGCCATCCCCTCAGCCGTATAAACGGAGCAGGAGTCATGAAGGCTGTAACTTAATGTGGCATTATCCAAAACAATAACACAGCCAACATCTCCCACTCCTTTGGATTCCTAAGTAAATACTGGATTAAAAGAATACTCAGTGGTGTGAAGAAAATAGTTGCTGGGATTTAATCTTATCCCATATAAAATAATTGTTTAAAAAAGGGAACCATGGATAACTTTGAAAAATTACCTTATAACTAACAGTATCCACAAATAAGTTGTAACTAAATGTTTGAATAACATGTCATCGACATGTACTGCTATAAATTTGTTTTTAGGTGTTATACTTTGTATATGTAAAACAAAACTGAATGATTACATATAGGATATAATTATAAGAGAACAATTGAAACTGACAAAAAAGGAGTAATTAAAGTTAAGACCGGATTGCATGCAAATTAAAAGAAAAGTCAATGAAAAAGAATCTAAGAGGATTTTACGTTAGGTTAGGAAGGTAAAATAGCATGATGACAATAAATTTTAGGTTTGTTTCACAAAAATTATTGAGCCAAAGGATATTTCAACAGATTTTATGAATAACTGTCTTGTGCACATGAATGAGACCCCATAACAGTAGATAATGTCCTGTAGGGTATTTGCTCCATGATCAGATCACTTATGGGAACTTCTATTAAAAAGCAAATCATGAAAACATGTAAAATTTTCTCCTAATAAGCGTAATCAGATACATGGAAAAAATTACATGTGTATATAACATAGCACCTACAGGAAATGATTTTTACACTCTATCGAATAGCTAAGGAGAGTACATGGTACCAAATTGGGTATAAGATTATTTCAAACAATAGGTTGGTTGGTTTGAGGGTTTTATGGTACAAGGGCAATAATTGGCCATGCTACACAAGACATAAAACATCAAGTAATAGACACACACACAATGAGAGTTTTACTGACACAAAGAGAAATACACCCAGGGAGGAATGCACCTGACAGGAATCGAACCTGCCCCGCCTACAACTCGAAGGTTGCTAGAGCAGTGGACGTACCCACTGTGACACGACGCCCCCTTTAAGCATTAGTAATCCAAAACACTGATAGGTATGATTCCTTAATATGATTGTTTGAATTTTATGTATACAAATTTATGTTATACAATTTTTAATGTGTTAATTGTTACAGGACAACACTAATTAAAATAAATTAGGGTTGGCAGAGGCTAAACAAAACCACTTGCCTTGTTTAAATAAACATGAATAAAATTTATTAAATCAAACTCACCCCAAACTGAAGCATTTGTTCTGAATGGTTCTGTAGACCTTACTTCACCTGAAAATGAATGAAAATATTTAATAACGAATGTGTAGAAGAGAAGGTTGGTTGTGGTATTATGGCTCATGGTCCAAAAAAGGACAACCTGAGCCAACACAAAAAAATGCAAACCATTCATACTCAATAAAATTTAAAATTAGTCTAACTATCAATAAAAAGTATGTTTAAAATAATGTTTACAGTACAGATCATATCATTTAATTTAGATGATATAAACAGTGTAGTATAGAAGAAGCAATGCAAGTAGATCACCATTTGTAAAACACATCATTAAGACTAAAGATATAACTGGAGAAAATTGTGATAAGATGGGTTATCTCCATTTTAGGCGACTGTTAAAATTCAAATATGAAAAGTAATTCAAAATTGATGAACCATAACAAAAGTAAAATGCTGCAGCAATGTAAGGCAAAGAATGAAGTATGTGGAGGATGGTTGGTTGGGTTTTATGGCGCAATGACCATTAACGGACCAGCTGCGACAAGGACAAGATCAAATAATAAAATTATGAAGACATAAAAATTGGAGATAACAAGTTGAGCACCACATATGAAATTTAAAAAATATTTGTTGGTGAACACGAAACAAATAAAACAGTAGAATATAAATCGGAATATTAATTCCTGAGGATTTAAACACATGCTGGTCCATAGCAAGAAAGGTGTAAAACTTCTAAAGGAGAGATGAATGGATAAAAAAAAACATGATGTACAATGCATAAAAGGAAAAATGATGCATAGCATGTCATGATGGAAAAAATTGAGATTTAAAAAACCAACGGCACTAAAAAAGGGGAAAAGTTCAGTATGTGGATGATTTCTAATCAAATCTTGCAGGCTGAAAACTGAAATTTTAGACAATTTCAAATGTAGATGTTTAAATATTGGATTTGAAATTAAACGGTAAACAGAAAGAGGAGTTGAGGACCAGTTACAATTAGGAAAAAAGGTTTTTATATTTCATTAATGAATGTCGCACTGGAGCAACACAACTGGCTATTAGCGACAGTCCGGGATCAATCCCAAAGGGTAAGATCCAAGGACAACACCACGTAATTTTAAAACATTTGACGACGAGAAAAGAAAAACGAGTTGGGCATGAGTCACAATTCGGGGCAAGCGCAGCAAGTAAAAGAAGATGAGTGAATTGTGTGTCCAATGTAGAGTGACATTGATCCTTCGAAATTGGGGCAGATGACATTAGATGGTTTAATAGAAGGTCAATTAGTATGGGGATACAAGGAATCTTGCCAGTGAGTAAATAAATCATCTGATGAACATTTTGGTGTGAGAAAGGTACAGCTTCTTGCAAAGGGAAGGAATCACAGCTCTGTAAGGTTGCTCGTTACCTTTAATATGTACTTGTGACTGAGGACCCAACAAAACAAAATATCAAATCCCTTGCTATTCAATGTTCTATAGATAGAAACGATATCTGATACGAATGGGTGTCCAGGAACATCACAAAATAATCTCGTACACTTAGGCTGTCAGTGTGTATGCAATATTTACGGTGGAAACTAGAATAAATTGAAGGTAGTAATAGTAAATTGCCATCCCCTCAGCCGTATAAACGGAGCAGGAGTCATGAAGGCTGTAACTTAATGTGGCATTATCCAAAACAATAACACAGCCAACATCTCCCACTCCTTTGGATTCCTAAGTAAATACTGGATTAAAAGAATACTCAGTGGTGTGAAGAAAATAGTTGCTGGGATTTAATCTTATCCCATATAAAATAATTGTTTAAAAAAGGGAACCATGGATAACTTTGAAAAATTACCTTATAACTAACAGTATCCACAAATAAGTTGTAACTAAATGTTTGAATAACATGTCATCGACATGTACTGCTATAAATTTGTTTTTAGGTGTTATACTTTGTATATGTAAAACAAAACTGAATGATTACATATAGGATATAATTATAAGAGAACAATTGAAACTGACAAAAAAGGAGTAATTAAAGTTAAGACCGGATTGCATGCAAATTAAAAGAAAAGTCAATGAAAAAGAATCTAAAAGGATTTTACGTTAGGTTAGGAAGGTAAAATAGCATGATGACAATAAATTTTAGGTTTGTTTCACAAAAATTATTGAGCCAAAGGATATTTCAACAGATTTTATGAATAACTGTCTTGTGCACATGAATGAGACCCCATAACAGTAGATAATGTCCTGTAGGGTATTTGCTCCATGATCAGATCACTTATGGGAACTTCTATTAAAAAGCAAATCATGAAAACATGTAAAATTTTCTCCTAATAAGCGTAATCAGATACATGGAAAAAATTACATGTGTATATAACATAGCACCTACAGGAAATGATTTTTACACTCTATCGAATAGCTAAGGAGAGTACATGGTACCAAATTGGGTATAAGATTATTTCAAACAATAGGTTGGTTGGTTTGAGGGTTTTATGGTACAAGGGCAATAATTGGCCATGCTACACAAGACATAAAACATCAAGTAATAGACACACACACAATGAGAGTTTTACTGACACAAAGAGAAATACACCCAGGGAGGAATGCACCTGACAGGAATCGAACCTGCCCCGCCTACAACTCGAAGGTTGCTAGAGCAGTGGACGTACCCACTGTGACACGACGCCCCCTTTAAGCATTAGTAATCCAAAACACTGATAGGTATGATTCCTTAATATGATTGTTTGAATTTTATGTATACAAATTTATGTTATACAATTTTTAATGTGTTAATTGTTACAGGACAACACTAATTAAAATAAATTAGGGTTGGCAGAGGCTAAACAAAACCACTTGCCTTGTTTAAATAAACATGAATAAAATTTATTAAATCAAACTCACCCCAAACTGAAGCATTTGTTCTGAATGGTTCTGTAGACCTTACTTCACCTGAAAATGAATGAAAATATTTAATAACGAATGTGTAGAAGAGAAGGTTGGTTGTGGTATTATGGCTCATGGTCCAAAAAAGGACAACCTGAGCCAACACAAAAAAATGCAAACCATTCATACTCAATAAAATTTAAAATTAGTCTAACTATCAATAAAAAGTATGTTTAAAATAATGTTTACAGTACAGATCATATCATTTAATTTAGATGATATAAACAGTGTAGTATAGAAGAAGCAATGCAAGTAGATCACCATTTGTAAAACACATCATTAAGACTAAAGATATAACTGGAGAAAATTGTGATAAGATGGGTTATCTCCATTTTAGGCGACTGTTAAAATTCAAATATGAAAAGTAATTCAAAATTGATGAACCATAACAAAAGTAAAATGCTGCAGCAATGTAAGGCAAAGAATGAAGTATGTGGAGGATGGTTGGTTGGGTTTTATGGCGCAATGACCATTAACGGACCAGCTGCGACAAGGACAAGATCAAATAATAAAATTATGAAGACATAAAAATTGGAGATAACAAGTTGAGCACCACATATGAAATTTAAAAAATATTTGTTGGTGAACACGAAACAAATAAAACAGTAGATTATAAATCGGAATATTAATTCCTGAGGATTTAAACACATGCTGGTCCATAGCAAGAAAGGTGTAAAACTTCTAAAGGAGAGATGAATGGATAAAAAAAAACATGATGTACAATGCATAAAAGGAAAAATGATGCATAGCATGTCATGATGGAAAAAATTGAGATTTAAAAAACCAACGGCACTAAAAAAGGGGAAAAGTTCAGTATGTGGATGATTTCTAATCAAATCTTGCAGGCTGAAAACTGAAATTTTAGACAATTTCAAATGTAGATGTTTAAATATTGGATTTGAAATTAAACGGTAAACAGAAAGAGGAGTTGAGGACCAGTTACAATTAGGAAAAAAGGTTTTTATATTTCATTAATGAATGTCGCACTGGAGCAACACAACTGGCTATTAGCGACAGTCCGGGATCAATCCCAAAGGGTAAGATCCAAGGACAACACCACGTAATTTTAAAACATTTGACGACGAGAAAAGAAAAACGAGTTGGGCATGAGTCACAATTCGGGGCAAGCGCAGCAAGTAAAAGAAGATGAGTGAATTGTGTGTCCAATGTAGAGTGACATTGATCCTTCGAAATTGGGGCAGATGACATTAGATGGTTTAATAGAAGGTCAATTAGTATGGGGATACAAGGAATCTTGCCAGTGAGTAAATAAATCATCTGATGAACATTTTGGTGTGAGAAAGGTACAGCTTCTTGCAAAGGGAAGGAATCACAGCTCTGTAAGGTTGCTCGTTACCTTTAATATGTACTTGTGACTGAGGACCCAACAAAACAAAATATCAAATCCCTTGCTATTCAATGTTCTATAGATAGAAACGATATCTGATACGAATGGGTGTCCAGGAACATCACAAAATAATCTCGTACACTTAGGCTGTCAGTGTGTATGCAATATTTACGGTGGAAACTAGAATAAATTGAAGGTAGTAATAGTAAATTGCCATCCCCTCAGCCGTATAAACGGAGCAGGAGTCATGAAGGCTGTAACTTAATGTGGCATTATCCAAAACAATAACACAGCCAACATCTCCCACTCCTTTGGATTCCTAAGTAAATACTGGATTAAAAGAATACTCAGTGGTGTGAAGAAGATAGTTGCTGGGAGTTAGGTATTTAATTAACATCACACTGGACAAACACAACGGGCTACAGGTGACGATACGGGATGAAACACGGAGGGTTAGATTCGAGGACAACACCACATACTTTTGGACCACGGTCAGATGATGTTGCTTCAAGACAGATGGAGTTGTGTCAGATTTTTTTTGTAAAAAACAAAAGGGTTGATAAAGGTGATTGATGGTAAGTCACAGGTGGAAATTGTAAGTTGCCACTCAGTTGAGTGCAAATGTCACTTAGATATGAGTTGTTAATGGTACATCATGTTGGTTCATTAATAGGGCATCTTAGATGGTCGAACACTGAATAATTGGTTCAAGCCTCTGCCAAGAGTCATGTGTTTCGAAGAATGAGATAGTGTGCTTAGTATATGAAAATAATAATTGGCAGGCATCTTCAGTCAAGTGGTTACTGGTGGCAATCCACATAAAGGGCTTGTGGAGGGTGACCCAAAGGACTCGGAAAATGGTTCAGGCATCAGAACCATGAGGAGACATGTAGGTTCACGGAAGTCAAAAACTTGAAATTCAGATATAAGACAGATGCCTATGCAGAAATTTCATCAAGCCCTGCAAGCATCAGCCACACCAGGCTATAAAGGTAGGATGGAAGCAATAGGGTTAAGGCTCTATCCACCCCCACTGGTTACCCGTGTATTCTGCGAAACTTGCCAGCCTGAAGTTGACAAGTGATGCCTCTATTTCGTTTTCACGACCAAGTGAAAAACGAATCCTGCAACATACTGACGAGATTAGACTAAAAGAGGTCACTCAGCTACATCAAATGAATGATCAGGGCATTCCTCACGGCAAGGCCGAAAGTTCAGACGCAGGAGAATATTAAAAAATAGAAAATGTAAGTGACTGTACAAGACTCCAAACTTATCCCATATAAAATAATTGTTTAAAAAAGGGAACCATGGATACCTTTGAAAAATTCCCTTATAACTAACAGTATCCACAAATAAGTTGTAACTAAATGTTTGAATAACATGTCATCGACAGGTACTGCTATAAATTTGTTTTTAGGTGTTATACTTTGTATATGTAAAACAAAACTGAATGATTACATATAGGATATAATTATAAGAGAACAATTGAAACTGACAAAAAAGGAGTAATTAAAGTTAAGACCGGATTGCATGCAAATTAAAAGAAAAGTCAATGAAAAAGAATCTAAAAGGATTTTACGTTAGGTTAGGAAGGTAAAATAGCATGATGACAATAAATTTTAGGTTTGTTTCACAAAAATTATTGAGCCAAAGGATATTTCAACAGATTTTATGAATAACTGTCTTGTGCACATGAATGAGACCCCATAACAGTAGATAATGTCCTGTAGGGTATTTGCTCCATGATCAGATCACTTATGGGAATTTCTATTAAAAAGCAAATCATGAAAACATGTAAAATTTTCTCCTAATAAGCGTAATCAGATACATGGAAAAAATTACATGTGTATATAACATAGCACCTACAGGAAATGATTTTTACACTCTATCGAATAGCTAAGGAGAGTACATGGTACCAAATTGGGTATAAGATTATTTCAAACAATAGGTTGGTTGGTTTGAGGGTTTTATGGTACAAGGGCAATAATTGGCCATGCTACACAAGACATAAAACATCAAGTAATAGACACACACACAATGAGAGTTTTACTGACACAAGGAGAAATACACCCAGGGAGGAATGCACCTGACAGGAATCGAACCTGCCCCGCCTACAACTCGAAGGTTGCTAGAGCAGTGGACGTACCCACTGTGACACGACGCCCCCTTTAAGCATTAGTAATCCAAAACACTGATATGTATGATTCCTTAATATGATTGTTTGAATTTTATGTATACAAATTTATGTTATACAATTTTTAATGTGTTAATTGTTACAGGACAACACTAATTAAAATAAATTAGGGTTGGCAGAGGCTAAACAAAACCACTTGCCTTGTTTAAATAAACATGAATAAAATTTATTAAATCAAACTCACCCCAAACTGAAGCATTTGTTCTGAATGGTTCTGTAGACCTTACTTCACCTGAAAATGAATGAAAATATTTAATAACGAATGTGTAGAAGAGAAGGTTGGTTGTGGTATTATGGCTCATGGTCCAAAAAAGGACAACCTGAGCCAACACAAAAAAATGCAAACCATTCATACTCAATAAAATTTAAAATTAGTCTAACTATCAATAAAAAGTATGTTTAAAATAATGTTTACAGTACAGATCATATCATTTAATTTAGATGATATAAACAGTGTAGTATAGAAGAAGCAATGCAAGTAGGTCACCATTTGTAAAACACATCATTAAGACTAAAGATATAACTGGAGAAAATTGTGATAAGATGGGTTATCTCCATTTTAGGCGAATGTTAAAATTCAAATATGAAAAGTAATTCAAAATTGATGAACCATAACAAAAGTAAAATGCTGCAGCAATGTAAGGCAAAGAATGAAGTATGTGGAGGATGGTTGGTTGGGTTTTATGGCGCAATGACCATTAACGGACCAGCTGCGACAAGGACAAGATCAAATAATAAAATTATGAAGACATAAAAATTGGAGATAACAAGTTGAGCACCACATATGAAATTTAAAAAATATTTGTTGGTGAACACGAAACAAATAAAACAGTAGATTATAAATCGGAATATTAATTCCTGAGGATTTAAACACATGCTGGTCCATAGCAAGAAAGGTGTAAAACTTCTAAAGGAGAGATGAATGGATAAAAAAAAACATGATGTACAATGCATAAAAGGAAAAATGATGCATAGCATGTCATGATGGAAAAAATTGAGATTTAAAAAACCAACGGCACTAAAAAAGGGGAAAAGTTCAGTATGTGGATGATTTCTAATCAAATCTTGCAGGCTGAAAACTGAAATTTTAGACAATTTCAAATGTAGATGTTTAAATATTGGATTTGAAATTAAACGGTAAACAGAAAGAGGAGTTGAGGACCAGTTACAATTAGGAAAAAAGGTTTTTATATTTCATTAATGAATGTCGCACTGGAGCAACACAACTGGCTATTAGCGACAGTCCGGGATCAATCCCAAAGGGAAAGATCCAAGGACAACACCACGTAATTTTAAAACATTTGACGACGAGAAAAGAAAAACGAGTTGGGCATGAGTCACAATTCGGGGCAAGCGCAGCAAGTAAAAGAAGATGAGTGAATTGTGTGTCCAATGTAGAGTGACATTGATCCTTCGAAATTGGGGCAGATGACATTAGATGGTTTAATAGAAGGTCAATTAGTATGGGGATACAAGGAATCTTGCCAGTGAGTAAATAAATCATCTGATGAACATTTTGGTGTGAGAAAGGTACAGCTTCTTGCAAAGGGAAGGAATCACAGCTCTGTAAGGTTGCTCGTTACCTTTAATATGTACTTGTGACTGAGGACCCAACAAAACAAAATATCAAATCCCTTGCTATTCAATGTTCTATAGATAGAAACGATATCTGATACGAATGGGTGTCCAGGAACATCACAAAATAATCTCGTACACTTAGGCTGTCAGTGTGTATGCAATATTTACGGTGGAAACTAGAATAAATTGAAGGTAGTAATAGTAAATTGCCATCCCCTCAGCCGTATAAACGGAGCAGGAGTCATGAAGGCTGTAACTTAATGTGGCATTATCCAAAACAATAACACAGCCAACATCTCCCACTCCTTTGGATTCCTAAGTAAATACTGGATTAAAAGAATACTCAGTGGTGTGAAGAAAATAGTTGCTGGGATTTAATCTTATCCCATATAAAATAATTGTTTAAAAAAGGGAACCATGGATAACTTTGAAAAATTACCTTATAACTAACAGTATCCACAAATAAGTTGTAACTAAATGTTTGAATAACATGTCATCGACATGTACTGCTATAAATTTGTTTTTAGGTGTTATACTTTGTATATGTAAAACAAAACTGAATGATTACATATAGGATATAATTATAAGAGAACAATTGAAACTGACAAAAAAGGAGTAATTAAAGTTAAGACCGGATTGCATGCAAATTAAAAGAAAAGTCAATGAAAAAGAATCTAAAAGGATTTTACGTTAGGTTAGGAAGGTAAAATAGCATGATGACAATAAATTTTAGGTTTGTTTCACAAAAATTATTGAGCCAAAGGATATTTCAACAGATTTTATGAATAACTGTCTTGTGCACATGAATGAGACCCCATAACAGTAGATAATGTCCTGTAGGGTATTTGCTCCATGATCAGATCACTTATGGGAACTTCTATTAAAAAGCAAATCATGAAAACATGTAAAATTTTCTCCTAATAAGCGTAATCAGATACATGGAAAAAATTACATGTGTATATAACATAGCACCTACAGGAAATGATTTTTACACTCTATCGAATAGCTAAGGAGAGTACATGGTACCAAATTGGGTATAAGATTATTTCAAACAATAGGTTGGTTGGTTTGAGGGTTTTATGGTACAAGGGCAATAATTGGCCATGCTACACAAGACATAAAACATCAAGTAATAGACACACACACAATGAGAGTTTTACTGACACAAAGAGAAATACACCCAGGGAGGAATACACCTGACAGGAATCGAACCTGCCCCGCCTACAACTCGAAGGTTGCTAGAGCAGTGGACGTACCCACTGTGACACGACGCCCCCTTTAAGCATTAGTAATCCAAAACACTGATAGGTATGATTCCTTAATATGATTGTTTGAATTTTATGTATACAAATTTATGTTATACAATTTTTAATGTGTTAATTGTTACAGGACAACACTAATTAAAATAAATTAGGGTTGGCAGAGGCTAAACAAAACCACTTGCCTTGTTTAAATAAACATGAATAAAATTTATTAAATCAAACTCACCCCAAACTGAAGCATTTGTTCTGAATGGTTCTGTAGACCTTACTTCACCTGAAAATGAATGAAAATATTTAATAACGAATGTGTAGAAGAGAAGGTTGGTTGTGGTATTATGGCTCATGGTCCAAAAAAGGACAACCTGAGCCAACACAAAAAAATGCAAACCATTCATACTCAATAAAATTTAAAATTAGTCTAACTATCAATAAAAAGTATGTTTAAAATAATGTTTACAGTACAGATCATATCATTTAATTTAGATGATATAAACAGTGTAGTATAGAAGAAGCAATGCAAGTAGATCACCATTTGTAAAACACATCATTAAGACTAAAGATATAACTGGAGAAAATTGTGATAAGATGGGTTATCTCCATTTTAGGCGACTGTTAAAATTCAAATATGAAAAGTAATTCAAAATTGATGAACCATAACAAAAGTAAAATGCTGCAGCAATGTAAGGCAAAGAATGAAGTATGTGGAGGATGGTTGGTTGGGTTTTATGGCGCAATGACCATTAACGGACCAGCTGCGACAAGGACAAGATCAAATAATAAAATTATGAAGACATAAAAATTGGAGATAACAAGTTGAGCACCACATATGAAATTTAAAAAATATTTGTTGGTGAACACGAAACAAATAAAACAGTAGATTATAAATCGGAATATTAATTCCTGAGGATTTAAACACATGCTGGTCCATAGCAAGAAAGGTGTAAAACTTCTAAAGGAGAGATGAATGGATAAAAAAAAACATGATGTACAATGCATAAAAGGAAAAATGATGCATAGCATGTCATGATGGAAAAAATTGAGATTTAAAAAACCAACGGCACTAAAAAAGGGGAAAAGTTCAGTATGTGGATGATTTCTAATCAAATCTTGCAGGCTGAAAACTGAAATTTTAGACAATTTCAAATGTAGATGTTTAAATATTGGATTTGAAATTAAACGGTAAACAGAAAGAGGAGTTGAGGACCAGTTACAATTAGGAAAAAAGGTTTTTATATTTCATTAATGAATGTCGCACTGGAGCAACACAACTGGCTATTAGCGACAGTCCGGGATCAATCCCAAAGGGTAAGATCCAAGGACAACACCACGTAATTTTAAAACATTTGACGACGAGAAAAGAAAAACGAGTTGGGCATGAGTCACAATTCGGGGCAAGCGCAGCAAGTAAAAGAAGATGAGTGAATTGTGTGTCCAATGTAGAGTGACATTGATTCTTCGAAATTGGGGCAGATGACATTAGATGGTTTAATAGAAGGTCAATTAGTATGGGGATACAAGGAATCTTGCCAGTGAGTAAATAAATCATCTGATGAACATTTTGGTGTGAGAAAGGTACAGCTTCTTGCAAAGGGAAGGAATCACAGCTCTGTAAGGTTGCTCGTTACCTTTAATATGTACTTGTGACTGAGGACCCAACAAAACAAAATATCAAATCCCTTGCTATTCAATGTTCTATAGATAGAAACGATATCTGATACGAATGGGTGTCCAGGAACATCACAAAATAATCTCGTACACTTAGGCTGTCAGTGTGTATGCAATATTTACGGTGGAAACTAGAATAAATTGAAGGTAGTAATAGTAAATTGCCATCCCCTCAGCCGTATAAACGGAGCAGGAGTCATGAAGGCTGTAACTTAATGTGGCATTATCCAAAACAATAACACAGCCAACATCTCCCACTCCTTTGGATTCCTAAGTAAATACTGGATTAAAAGAATACTCAGTGGTGTGAAGAAAATAGTTGCTGGGATTTAATCTTATCCCATATAAAATAATTGTTTAAAAAAGGGAACCATGGATAACTTTGAAAAATTACCTTATAACTAACAGTATCCACAAATAAGTTGTAACTAAATGTTTGAATAACATGTCATCGACATGTACTGCTATAAATTTGTTTTTAGGTGTTATACTTTGTATATGTAAAACAAAACTGAATGATTACATATAGGATATAATTATAAGAGAACAATTGAAACTGACAAAAAAGGAGTAATTAAAGTTAAGACCGGATTGCATGCAAATTAAAAGAAAAGTCAATGAAAAAGAATCTAAAAGGATTTTACGTTAGGTTAGGAAGGTAAAATAGCATGATGACAATAAATTTTAGGTTTGTTTCACAAAAATTATTGAGCCAAAGGATATTTCAACAGATTTTATGAATAACTGTCTTGTGCACATGAATGAGACCCCATAACAGTAGATAATGTCCTGTAGGGTATTTGCTCCATGATCAGATCACTTATGGGAACTTCTATTAAAAAGCAAATCATGAAAACATGTAAAATTTTCTCCTAATAAGCGTAATCAGATACATGGAAAAAATTACATGTGTATATAACATAGCACCTACAGGAAATGATTTTTACACTCTATCGAATAGCTAAGGAGAGTACATGGTACCAAATTGGGTATAAGATTATTTCAAACAATAGGTTGGTTGGTTTGAGGGTTTTATGGTACAAGGGCAATAATTGGCCATGCTACACAAGACATAAAACATCAAGTAATAGACACACACACAATGAGAGTTTTACTGACACAAAGAGAAATACACCCAGGGAGGAATACACCTGACAGGAATCGAACCTGCCCCGCCTACAACTCGAAGGTTGCTAGAGCAGTGGACGTACCCACTGTGACACGACGCCCCCTTTAAGCATTAGT
Organism: Meta bourneti; assembly: GCA_933210815.1. Lineage (NCBI taxonomy): Eukaryota > Metazoa > Arthropoda > Arachnida > Araneae > Tetragnathidae > Meta > Meta bourneti. The sequence goes on from OW119934.1 coordinate 91,902,017, forward strand.
AATCCAAAACACTGATAGGTATGATTCCTTAATATGATTGTTTGAATTTTATGTATACAAATTTATGTTATACAATTTTTAATGTGTTAATTGTTACAGGACAACACTAATTAAAATAAATTAGGGTTGGCAGAGGCTAAACAAAACCACTTGCCTTGTTTAAATAAACATGAATAAAATTTATTAAATCAAACTCACCCCAAACTGAAGCATTTGTTCTGAATGGTTCTGTAGACCTTACTTCACCTGAAAATGAATGAAAATATTTAATAACGAATGTGTAGAAGAGAAGGTTGGTTGTGGTATTATGGCTCATGGTCCAAAAAAGGACAACCTGAGCCAACACAAAAAAATGCAAACCATTCATACTCAATAAAATTTAAAATTAGTCTAACTATCAATAAAAAGTATGTTTAAAATAATGTTTACAGTACAGATCATATCATTTAATTTAGATGATATAAACAGTGTAGTATAGAAGAAGCAATGCAAGTAGGTCACCATTTGTAAAACACATCATTAAGACTAAAGATATAACTGGAGAAAATTGTGATAAGATGGGTTATCTCCATTTTAGGCGAATGTTAAAATTCAAATATGAAAAGTAATTCAAAATTGATGAACCATAACAAAAGTAAAATGCTGCAGCAATGTAAGGCAAAGAATGAAGTATGTGGAGGATGGTTGGTTGGGTTTTATGGCGCAATGACCATTAACGGACCAGCTGCGACAAGGACAAGATCAAATAATAAAATTATGAAGACATAAAAATTGGAGATAACAAGTTGAGCACCACATATGAAATTTAAAAAATATTTGTTGGTGAACACGAAACAAATAAAACAGTAGATTATAAATCGGAATATTAATTCCTGAGGATTTAAACACATGCTGGTCCATAGCAAGAAAGGTGTAAAACTTCTAAAGGAGAGATGAATGGATAAAAAAAAACATGATGTACAATGCATAAAAGGAAAAATGATGCATAGCATGTCATGATGGAAAAAATTGAGATTTAAAAAACCAACGGCACTAAAAAAGGGGAAAAGTTCAGTATGTGGATGATTTCTAATCAAATCTTGCAGGCTGAAAACTGAAATTTTAGACAATTTCAAATGTAGATGTTTAAATATTGGATTTGAAATTAAACGGTAAACAGAAAGAGGAGTTGAGGACCAGTTACAATTAGGAAAAAAGGTTTTTATATTTCATTAATGAATGTCGCACTGGAGCAACACAACTGGCTATTAGCGACAGTCCGGGATCAATCCCAAAGGGAAAGATCCAAGGACAACACCACGTAATTTTAAAACATTTGACGACGAGAAAAGAAAAACGAGTTGGGCATGAGTCACAATTCGGGGCAAGCGCAGCAAGTAAAAGAAGATGAGTGAATTGTGTGTCCAATGTAGAGTGACATTGATCCTTCGAAATTGGGGCAGATGACATTAGATGGTTTAATAGAAGGTCAATTAGTATGGGGATACAAGGAATCTTGCCAGTGAGTAAATAAATCATCTGATGAACATTTTGGTGTGAGAAAGGTACAGCTTCTTGCAAAGGGAAGGAATCACAGCTCTGTAAGGTTGCTCGTTACCTTTAATATGTACTTGTGACTGAGGACCCAACAAAACAAAATATCAAATCCCTTGCTATTCAATGTTCTATAGATAGAAACGATATCTGATACGAATGGGTGTCCAGGAACATCACAAAATAATCTCGTACACTTAGGCTGTCAGTGTGTATGCAATATTTACGGTGGAAACTAGAATAAATTGAAGGTAGTAATAGTAAATTGCCATCCCCTCAGCCGTATAAACGGAGCAGGAGTCATGAAGGCTGTAACTTAATGTGGCATTATCCAAAACAATAACACAGCCAACATCTCCCACTCCTTTGGATTCCTAAGTAAATACTGGATTAAAAGAATACTCAGTGGTGTGAAGAAAATAGTTGCTGGGATTTAATCTTATCCCATATAAAATAATTGTTTAAAAAAGGGAACCATGGATAACTTTGAAAAATTACCTTATAACTAACAGTATCCACAAATAAGTTGTAACTAAATGTTTGAATAACATGTCATCGACATGTACTGCTATAAATTTGTTTTTAGGTGTTATACTTTGTATATGTAAAACAAAACTGAATGATTACATATAGGATATAATTATAAGAGAACAATTGAAACTGACAAAAAAGGAGTAATTAAAGTTAAGACCGGATTGCATGCAAATTAAAAGAAAAGTCAATGAAAAAGAATCTAAAAGGATTTTACGTTAGGTTAGGAAGGTAAAATAGCATGATGACAATAAATTTTAGGTTTGTTTCACAAAAATTATTGAGCCAAAGGATATTTCAACAGATTTTATGAATAACTGTCTTGTGCACATGAATGAGACCCCATAACAGTAGATAATGTCCTGTAGGGTATTTGCTCCATGATCAGATCACTTATGGGAACTTCTATTAAAAAGCAAATCATGAAAACATGTAAAATTTTCTCCTAATAAGCGTAATCAGATACATGGAAAAAATTACATGTGTATATAACATAGCACCTACAGGAAATGATTTTTACACTCTATCGAATAGCTAAGGAGAGTACATGGTACCAAATTGGGTATAAGATTATTTCAAACAATAGGTTGGTTGGTTTGAGGGTTTTATGGTACAAGGGCAATAATTGGCCATGCTACACAAGACATAAAACATCAAGTAATAGACACACACACAATGAGAGTTTTACTGACACAAAGAGAAATACACCCAGGGAGGAATACACCTGACAGGAATCGAACCTGCCCCGCCTACAACTCGAAGGTTGCTAGAGCAGTGGACGTACCCACTGTGACACGACGCCCCCTTTAAGCATTAGTAATCCAAAACACTGATAGGTATGATTCCTTAATATGATTGTTTGAATTTTATGTATACAAATTTATGTTATACAATTTTTAATGTGTTAATTGTTACAGGACAACACTAATTAAAATAAATTAGGGTTGGCAGAGGCTAAACAAAACCACTTGCCTTGTTTAAATAAACATGAATAAAATTTATTAAATCAAACTCACCCCAAACTGAAGCATTTGTTCTGAATGGTTCTGTAGACCTTACTTCACCTGAAAATGAATGAAAATATTTAATAACGAATGTGTAGAAGAGAAGGTTGGTTGTGGTATTATGGCTCATGGTCCAAAAAAGGACAACCTGAGCCAACACAAAAAAATGCAAACCATTCATACTCAATAAAATTTAAAATTAGTCTAACTATCAATAAAAAGTATGTTTAAAATAATGTTTACAGTACAGATCATATCATTTAATTTAGATGATATAAACAGTGTAGTATAGAAGAAGCAATGCAAGTAGATCACCATTTGTAAAACACATCATTAAGACTAAAGATATAACTGGAGAAAATTGTGATAAGATGGGTTATCTCCATTTTAGGCGACTGTTAAAATTCAAATATGAAAAGTAATTCAAAATTGATGAACCATAACAAAAGTAAAATGCTGCAGCAATGTAAGGCAAAGAATGAAGTATGTGGAGGATGGTTGGTTGGGTTTTATGGCGCAATGACCATTAACGGACCAGCTGCGACAAGGACAAGATCAAATAATAAAATTATGAAGACATAAAAATTGGAGATAACAAGTTGAGCACCACATATGAAATTTAAAAAATATTTGTTGGTGAACACGAAACAAATAAAACAGTAGATTATAAATCGGAATATTAATTCCTGAGGATTTAAACACATGCTGGTCCATAGCAAGAAAGGTGTAAAACTTCTAAAGGAGAGATGAATGGATAAAAAAAAACATGATGTACAATGCATAAAAGGAAAAATGATGCATAGCATGTCATGATGGAAAAAATTGAGATTTAAAAAACCAACGGCACTAAAAAAGGGGAAAAGTTCAGTATGTGGATGATTTCTAATCAAATCTTGCAGGCTGAAAACTGAAATTTTAGACAATTTCAAATGTAGATGTTTAAATATTGGATTTGAAATTAAACGGTAAACAGAAAGAGGAGTTGAGGACCAGTTACAATTAGGAAAAAAGGTTTTTATATTTCATTAATGAATGTCGCACTGGAGCAACACAACTGGCTATTAGCGACAGTCCGGGATCAATCCCAAAGGGTAAGATCCAAGGACAACACCACGTAATTTTAAAACATTTGACGACGAGAAAAGAAAAACGAGTTGGGCATGAGTCACAATTCGGGGCAAGCGCAGCAAGTAAAAGAAGATGAGTGAATTGTGTGTCCAATGTAGAGTGACATTGATTCTTCGAAATTGGGGCAGATGACATTAGATGGTTTAATAGAAGGTCAATTAGTATGGGGATACAAGGAATCTTGCCAGTGAGTAAATAAATCATCTGATGAACATTTTGGTGTGAGAAAGGTACAGCTTCTTGCAAAGGGAAGGAATCACAGCTCTGTAAGGTTGCTCGTTACCTTTAATATGTACTTGTGACTGAGGACCCAACAAAACAAAATATCAAATCCCTTGCTATTCAATGTTCTATAGATAGAAACGATATCTGATACGAATGGGTGTCCAGGAACATCACAAAATAATCTCGTACACTTAGGCTGTCAGTGTGTATGCAATATTTACGGTGGAAACTAGAATAAATTGAAGGTAGTAATAGTAAATTGCCATCCCCTCAGCCGTATAAACGGAGCAGGAGTCATGAAGGCTGTAACTTAATGTGGCATTATCCAAAACAATAACACAGCCAACATCTCCCACTCCTTTGGATTCCTAAGTAAATACTGGATTAAAAGAATACTCAGTGGTGTGAAGAAAATAGTTGCTGGGATTTAATCTTATCCCATATAAAATAATTGTTTAAAAAAGGGAACCATGGATAACTTTGAAAAATTACCTTATAACTAACAGTATCCACAAATAAGTTGTAACTAAATGTTTGAATAACATGTCATCGACATGTACTGCTATAAATTTGTTTTTAGGTGTTATACTTTGTATATGTAAAACAAAACTGAATGATTACATATAGGATATAATTATAAGAGAACAATTGAAACTGACAAAAAAGGAGTAATTAAAGTTAAGACCGGATTGCATGCAAATTAAAAGAAAAGTCAATGAAAAAGAATCTAAAAGGATTTTACGTTAGGTTAGGAAGGTAAAATAGCATGATGACAATAAATTTTAGGTTTGTTTCACAAAAATTATTGAGCCAAAGGATATTTCAACAGATTTTATGAATAACTGTCTTGTGCACATGAATGAGACCCCATAACAGTAGATAATGTCCTGTAGGGTATTTGCTCCATGATCAGATCACTTATGGGAACTTCTATTAAAAAGCAAATCATGAAAACATGTAAAATTTTCTCCTAATAAGCGTAATCAGATACATGGAAAAAATTACATGTGTATATAACATAGCACCTACAGGAAATGATTTTTACACTCTATCGAATAGCTAAGGAGAGTACATGGTACCAAATTGGGTATAAGATTATTTCAAACAATAGGTTGGTTGGTTTGAGGGTTTTATGGTACAAGGGCAATAATTGGCCATGCTACACAAGACATAAAACATCAAGTAATAGACACACACACAATGAGAGTTTTACTGACACAAAGAGAAATACACCCAGGGAGGAATACACCTGACAGGAATCGAACCTGCCCCGCCTACAACTCGAAGGTTGCTAGAGCAGTGGACGTACCCACTGTGACACGACGCCCCCTTTAAGCATTAGTAATCCAAAACACTGATAGGTATGATTCCTTAATATGATTGTTTGAATTTTATGTATACAAATTTATGTTATACAATTTTTAATGTGTTAATTGTTACAGGACAACACTAATTAAAATAAATTAGGGTTGGCAGAGGCTAAACAAAACCACTTGCCTTGTTTAAATAAACATGAATAAAATTTATTAAATCAAACTCACCCCAAACTGAAGCATTTGTTCTGAATGGTTCTGTAGACCTTACTTCACCTGAAAATGAATGAAAATATTTAATAACGAATGTGTAGAAGAGAAGGTTGGTTGTGGTATTATGGCTCATGGTCCAAAAAAGGACAACCTGAGCCAACACAAAAAAATGCAAACCATTCATACTCAATAAAATTTAAAATTAGTCTAACTATCAATAAAAAGTATGTTTAAAATAATGTTTACAGTACAGATCATATCATTTAATTTAGATGATATAAACAGTGTAGTATAGAAGAAGCAATGCAAGTAGGTCACCATTTGTAAAACACATCATTAAGACTAAAGATATAACTGGAGAAAATTGTGATAAGATGGGTTATCTCCATTTTAGGCGAATGTTAAAATTCAAATATGAAAAGTAATTCAAAATTGATGAACCATAACAAAAGTAAAATGCTGCAGCAATGTAAGGCAAAGAATGAAGTATGTGGAGGATGGTTGGTTGGGTTTTATGGCGCAATGACCATTAACGGACCAGCTGCGACAAGGACAAGATCAAATAATAAAATTATGAAGACATAAAAATTGGAGATAACAAGTTGAGCACCACATATGAAATTTAAAAAATATTTGTTGGTGAACACGAAACAAATAAAACAGTAGATTATAAATCGGAATATTAATTCCTGAGGATTTAAACACATGCTGGTCCATAGCAAGAAAGGTGTAAAACTTCTAAAGGAGAGATGAATGGATAAAAAAAAACATGATGTACAATGCATAAAAGGAAAAATGATGCATAGCATGTCATGATGGAAAAAATTGAGATTTAAAAAACCAACGGCACTAAAAAAGGGGAAAAGTTCAGTATGTGGATGATTTCTAATCAAATCTTGCAGGCTGAAAACTGAAATTTTAGACAATTTCAAATGTAGATGTTTAAATATTGGATTTGAAATTAAACGGTAAACAGAAAGAGGAGTTGAGGACCAGTTACAATTAGGAAAAAAGGTTTTTATATTTCATTAATGAATGTCGCACTGGAGCAACACAACTGGCTATTAGCGACAGTCCGGGATCAATCCCAAAGGGAAAGATCCAAGGACAACACCACGTAATTTTAAAACATTTGACGACGAGAAAAGAAAAACGAGTTGGGCATGAGTCACAATTCGGGGCAAGCGCAGCAAGTAAAAGAAGATGAGTGAATTGTGTGTCCAATGTAGAGTGACATTGATCCTTCGAAATTGGGGCAGATGACATTAGATGGTTTAATAGAAGGTCAATTAGTATGGGGATACAAGGAATCTTGCCAGTGAGTAAATAAATCATCTGATGAACATTTTGGTGTGAGAAAGGTACAGCTTCTTGCAAAGGGAAGGAATCACAGCTCTGTAAGGTTGCTCGTTACCTTTAATATGTACTTGTGACTGAGGACCCAACAAAACAAAATATCAAATCCCTTGCTATTCAATGTTCTATAGATAGAAACGATATCTGATACGAATGGGTGTCCAGGAACATCACAAAATAATCTCGTACACTTAGGCTGTCAGTGTGTATGCAATATTTACGGTGGAAACTAGAATAAATTGAAGGTAGTAATAGTAAATTGCCATCCCCTCAGCCGTATAAACGGAGCAGGAGTCATGAAGGCTGTAACTTAATGTGGCATTATCCAAAACAATAACACAGCCAACATCTCCCACTCCTTTGGATTCCTAAGTAAATACTGGATTAAAAGAATACTCAGTGGTGTGAAGAAAATAGTTGCTGGGATTTAATCTTATCCCATATAAAATAATTGTTTAAAAAAGGGAACCATGGATAACTTTGAAAAATTACCTTATAACTAACAGTATCCACAAATAAGTTGTAACTAAATGTTTGAATAACATGTCATCGACATGTACTGCTATAAATTTGTTTTTAGGTGTTATACTTTGTATATGTAAAACAAAACTGAATGATTACATATAGGATATAATTATAAGAGAACAATTGAAACTGACAAAAAAGGAGTAATTAAAGTTAAGACCGGATTGCATGCAAATTAAAAGAAAAGTCAATGAAAAAGAATCTAAAAGGATTTTACGTTAGGTTAGGAAGGTAAAATAGCATGATGACAATAAATTTTAGGTTTGTTTCACAAAAATTATTGAGCCAAAGGATATTTCAACAGATTTTATGAATAACTGTCTTGTGCACATGAATGAGACCCCATAACAGTAGATAATGTCCTGTAGGGTATTTGCTCCATGATCAGATCACTTATGGGAACTTCTATTAAAAAGCAAATCATGAAAACATGTAAAATTTTCTCCTAATAAGCGTAATCAGATACATGGAAAAAATTACATGTGTATATAACATAGCACCTACAGGAAATGATTTTTACACTCTATCGAATAGCTAAGGAGAGTACATGGTACCAAATTGGGTATAAGATTATTTCAAACAATAGGTTGGTTGGTTTGAGGGTTTTATGGTACAAGGGCAATAATTGGCCATGCTACACAAGACATAAAACATCAAGTAATAGACACACACACAATGAGAGTTTTACTGACACAAAGAGAAATACACCCAGGGAGGAATACACCTGACAGGAATCGAACCTGCCCCGCCTACAACTCGAAGGTTGCTAGAGCAGTGGACGTACCCACTGTGACACGACGCCCCCTTTAAGCATTAGTAATCCAAAACACTGATAGGTATGATTCCTTAATATGATTGTTTGAATTTTATGTATACAAATTTATGTTATACAATTTTTAATGTGTTAATTGTTACAGGACAACACTAATTAAAATAAATTAGGGTTGGCAGAGGCTAAACAAAACCACTTGCCTTGTTTAAATAAACATGAATAAAATTTATTAAATCAAACTCACCCCAAACTGAAGCATTTGTTCTGAATGGTTCTGTAGACCTTACTTCACCTGAAAATGAATGAAAATATTTAATAACGAATGTGTAGAAGAGAAGGTTGGTTGTGGTATTATGGCTCATGGTCCAAAAAAGGACAACCTGAGCCAACACAAAAAAATGCAAACCATTCATACTCAATAAAATTTAAAATTAGTCTAACTATCAATAAAAAGTATGTTTAAAATAATGTTTACAGTACAGATCATATCATTTAATTTAGATGATATAAACAGTGTAGTATAGAAGAAGCAATGCAAGTAGATCACCATTTGTAAAACACATCATTAAGACTAAAGATATAACTGGAGAAAATTGTGATAAGATGGGTTATCTCCATTTTAGGCGACTGTTAAAATTCAAATATGAAAAGTAATTCAAAATTGATGAACCATAACAAAAGTAAAATGCTGCAGCAATGTAAGGCAAAGAATGAAGTATGTGGAGGATGGTTGGTTGGGTTTTATGGCGCAATGACCATTAACGGACCAGCTGCGACAAGGACAAGATCAAATAATAAAATTATGAAGACATAAAAATTGGAGATAACAAGTTGAGCACCACATATGAAATTTAAAAAATATTTGTTGGTGAACACGAAACAAATAAAACAGTAGATTATAAATCGGAATATTAATTCCTGAGGATTTAAACACATGCTGGTCCATAGCAAGAAAGGTGTAAAACTTCTAAAGGAGAGATGAATGGATAAAAAAAAACATGATGTACAATGCATAAAAGGAAAAATGATGCATAGCATGTCATGATGGAAAAAATTGAGATTTAAAAAACCAACGGCACTAAAAAAGGGGAAAAGTTCAGTATGTGGATGATTTCTAATCAAATCTTGCAGGCTGAAAACTGAAATTTTAGACAATTTCAAATGTAGATGTTTAAATATTGGATTTGAAATTAAACGGTAAACAGAAAGAGGAGTTGAGGACCAGTTACAATTAGGAAAAAAGGTTTTTATATTTCATTAATGAATGTCGCACTGGAGCAGCACAACTGGCTATTAGCGACAGTCCGGGATCAATCCCAAAGGGTAAGATCCAAGGACAACACCACGTAATTTTAAAACATTTGACGACGAGAAAAGAAAAACGAGTTGGGCATGAGTCACAATTCGGGGCAAGCGCAGCAAGTAAAAGAAGATGAGTGAATTGTGTGTCCAATGTAGAGTGACATTGATCCTTCGAAATTGGGGCAGATGACATTAGATGGTTTAATAGAAGGTCAATTAGTATGGGGATACAAGGAATCTTGCCAGTGAGTAAATAAATCATCTGATGAACATTTTGGTGTGAGAAAGGTACAGCTTCTTGCAAAGGGAAGGAATCACAGCTCTGTAAGGTTGCTCGTTACCTTTAATATGTACTTGTGACTGAGGACCCAACAAAACAAAATATCAAATCCCTTGCTATTCAATGTTCTATAGATAGAAACGATATCTGATACGAATGGGTGTCCAGGAACATCACAAAATAATCTCGTACACTTAGGCTGTCAGTGTGTATGCAATATTTACGGTGGAAACTAGAATAAATTGAAGGTAGTAATAGTAAATTGCCATCCCCTCAGCCGTATAAACGGAGCAGGAGTCATGAAGGCTGTAACTTAATGTGGCATTATCCAAAACAATAACACAGCCAACATCTCCCACTCCTTTGGATTCCTAAGTAAATACTGGATTAAAAGAATACTCAGTGGTGTGAAGAAAATAGTTGCTGGGATTTAATCTTATCCCATATAAAATAATTGTTTAAAAAAGGGAACCATGGATAACTTTGAAAAATTACCTTATAACTAACAGTATCCACAAATAAGTTGTAACTAAATGTTTGAATAACATGTCATCGACATGTACTGCTATAAATTTGTTTTTAGGTGTTATACTTTGTATATGTAAAACAAAACTGAATGATTACATATAGGATATAATTATAAGAGAACAATTGAAACTGACAAAAAAGGAGTAATTAAAGTTAAGACCGGATTGCATGCAAATTAAAAGAAAAGTCAATGAAAAAGAATCTAAAAGGATTTTACGTTAGGTTAGGAAGGTAAAATAGCATGATGACAATAAATTTTAGGTTTGTTTCACAAAAATTATTGAGCCAAAGGATATTTCAACAGATTTTATGAATAACTGTCTTGTGCACATGAATGAGACCCCATAACAGTAGATAATGTCCTGTAGGGTATTTGCTCCATGATCAGATCACTTATGGGAACTTCTATTAAAAAGCAAAACATGAAAACATGTAAAATTTTCTCCTAATAAGCGTAATCAGATACATGGAAAAAATTACATGTGTATATAACATAGCACCTACAGGAAATGATTTTTACACTCTATCGAATAGCTAAGGAGAGTACATGGTACCAAATTGGGTATAAGATTATTTCAAACAATAGGTTGGTTGGTTTGAGGGTTTTATGGTACAAGGGCAATAATTGGCCATGCTACACAAGACATAAAACATCAAGTAATAGACACACACACAATGAGAGTTTTACTGACACAAAGAGAAATACACCCAGGGAGGAATACACCTGACAGGAATCGAACCTGCCCCGCCTACAACTCGAAGGTTGCTAGAGCAGTGGACGTACCCACTGTGACACGACGCCCCCTTTAAGCATTAGTAATCCAAAACACTGATAGGTATGATTCCTTAATATGATTGTTTGAATTTTATGTATACAAATTTATGTTATACAATTTTTAATGTGTTAATTGTTACAGGACAACACTAATTAAAATAAATTAGGGTTGGCAGAGGCTAAACAAAACCACTTGCCTTGTTTAAATAAACATGAATAAAATTTATTAAATCAAACTCACCCCAAACTGAAGCATTTGTTCTGAATGGTTCTGTAGACCTTACTTCACCTGAAAATGAATGAAAATATTTAATAACGAATGTGTAGAAGAGAAGGTTGGTTGTGGTATTATGGCTCATGGTCCAAAAAAGGACAACCTGAGCCAACACAAAAAAATGCAAACCATTCATACTCAATAAAATTTAAAATTAGTCTAACTATCAATAAAAAGTATGTTTAAAATAATGTTTACAGTACAGATCATATCATTTAATTTAGATGATATAAACAGTGTAGTATAGAAGAAGCAATGCAAGTAGATCACCATTTGTAAAACACATCATTAAGACTAAAGATATAACTGGAGAAAATTGTGATAAGATGGGTTATCTCCATTTTAGGCGACTGTTAAAATTCAAATATGAAAAGTAATTCAAAATTGATGAACCATAACAAAAGTAAAATGCTGCAGCAATGTAAGGCAAAGAATGAAGTATGTGGAGGATGGTTGGTTGGGTTTTATGGCGCAATGACCATTAACGGACCAGCTGCGACAAGGACAAGATCAAATAATAAAATTATGAAGACATAAAAATTGGAGATAACAAGTTGAGCACCACATATGAAATTTAAAAAATATTTGTTGGTGAACACGAAACAAATAAAACAGTAGATTATAAATCGGAATATTAATTCCTGAGGATTTAAACACATGCTGGTCCATAGCAAGAAAGGTGTAAAACTTCTAAAGGAGAGATGAATGGATAAAAAAAAACATGATGTACAATGCATAAAAGGAAAAATGATGCATAGCATGTCATGATGGAAAAAATTGAGATTTAAAAAACCAACGGCACTAAAAAAGGGGAAAAGTTCAGTATGTGGATGATTTCTAATCAAATCTTGCAGGCTGAAAACTGAAATTTTAGACAATTTCAAATGTAGATGTTTAAATATTGGATTTGAAATTAAACGGTAAACAGAAAGAGGAGTTGAGGACCAGTTACAATTAGGAAAAAAGGTTTTTATATTTCATTAATGAATGTCGCACTGGAGCAACACAACTGGCTATTAGCGACAGTCCGGGATCAATCCCAAAGGGTAAGATCCAAGGACAACACCACGTAATTTTAAAACATTTGACGACGAGAAAAGAAAAACGAGTTGGGCATGAGTCACAATTCGGGGCAAGCGCAGCAAGTAAAAGAAGATGAGTGAATTGTGTGTCCAATGTAGAGTGACATTGATCCTTCGAAATTGGGGCAGATGACATTAGATGGTTTAATAGAAGGTCAATTAGTATGGGGATACAAGGAATCTTGCCAGTGAGTAAATAAATCATCTGATGAACATTTTGGTGTGAGAAAGGTACAGCTTCTTGCAAAGGGAAGGAATCACAGCTCTGTAAGGTTGCTCGTTACCTTTAATATGTACTTGTGACTGAGGACCCAACAAAACAAAATATCAAATCCCTTGCTATTCAATGTTCTATAGATAGAAACGATATCTGATACGAATGGGTGTCCAGGAACATCACAAAATAATCTCGTACACTTAGGCTGTCAGTGTGTATGCAATATTTACGGTGGAAACTAGAATAAATTGAAGGTAGTAATAGTAAATTGCCATCCCCTCAGCCGTATAAACGGAGCAGGAGTCATGAAGGCTGTAACTTAATGTGGCATTATCCAAAACAATAACACAGCCAACATCTCCCACTCCTTTGGATTCCTAAGTAAATACTGGATTAAAAGAATACTCAGTGGTGTGAAGAAGATAGTTGCTGGGAGTTAGGTATTTAATTAACATCACACTGGACAAACACAACGGGCTACAGGTGACGATACGGGATGAAACACGGAGGGTTAGATTCGAGGACAACACCACATACTTTTGGACCACGGTCAGATGATGTTGCTTCAAGACAGATGGAGTTGTGTCAGATTTTTTTTGTAAAAAACAAAAGGGTTGATAAAGGTGATTGATGGTAAGTCACAGGTGGAAATTGTAAGTTGCCACTCAGTTGAGTGCAAATGTCACTTAGATATGAGTTGTTAATGGTACATCATGTTGGTTCATTAATAGGGCATCTTAGATGGTCGAACACTGAATAATTGGTTCAAGCCTCTGCCAAGAGTCATGTGTTTCGAAGAATGAGATAGTGTGCTTAGTATATGAAAATAATAATTGGCAGGCATCTTCAGTCAAGTGGTTACTGGTGGCAATCCACATAAAGGGCATGTGGAGGGTGACCCAAAGGACTCGGAAAATGGTTCAGGCATCAGAACCATGAGGAGACATGTAGGTTCACGGAAGTCAAAAACTTGAAATTCAGATATAAGACAGATGCCTATGCAGAAATTTCATCAAGCCCTGCAAGCATCAGCCACACCAGGCTATAAAGGTAGGATGGAAGCAATAGGGTTAAGGCTCTATCCACCCCCACTGGTTACCCGTGTATTCTGCGAAACTTGCCAGCCTGAAGTTGACAAGTGATGCCTCTATTTCGTTTTCACGACCAAGTGAAAAACGAATCCTGCAACATACTGACGAGATTAGACTAAAAGAGGTCACTCAGCTACATCAAATGAATGATCAGGGCATTCCTCACGGCAAGGCCGAAAGTTCAGACGCAGGAGAATATTAAAAAATAGAAAATGTAAGTGACTGTACAAGACTCCAATCTTATCCCATATAAAATAATTCTTTAAAAAAGGGAACCATGGATACCAACTCCAATATAGACTCCAATCTTATCCCATATAAAATAATTGGTTAAAAAAGGGAACCATGGATACCTTTGAAAAATTACCTTATAACTAACAGTATCCACAAATAAGTTGTAACTAAATGTTTGAATAACATGTCATCGACAGGTACTGCTATAAATTTGTTTTTAGGTGTTATACTTTGTATATGTAAAACAAAACTGAATGATTACATATAGGATATAATTATAAGAGAACAATTGAAACTGACAAAAAAGGAGTAATTAAAGTTAAGACCGGATTGCATGCAAATTAAAAGAAAAGTCAATGAAAAAGAATCTAAGAGGATTTTACGTTAGGTTAGGAAGGTAAAATAGCATGATGACAATAAATTTTAGGTTTGTTTCACAAAAATAATTGAACCAAAGGATATTTCAACAGATTTTATGAATAACTGTCTTGTGCACATGAATGAGACCCCATAACAGTAGATAATGTCCTGTAGGGTATTTGCTCCATGATCAGATCACTTATGGGAACTTCTATTAAAAAGCAAATCATGAAAACATGTAAAATTTTCTCCTAATAAGCGTAATCAGATACATGGAAAAAATTACATGTGTATATAACATAGCACCTACAGGAAATGATTTTTACACTCTATCGAATAGCTAAGGAGAGTACATGGTACCAAATTGGGTATAAGATTATTTCAAACAATAGGTTGGTTGGTTTGAGGGTTTTATGGTACAAGGGCAATAATTGGCCATGCTACACAAGACATAAAACATCAAGTAATAGACACACACACAATGAGAGTTTTACTGACACAAAGAGAAATACACCCAGGGAGGAATGCACCTGACAGGAATCGAACCTGCCCCGCCTACAACTCGAAGGTTGCTAGAGCAGTGGACGTACCCACTGTGACACGACGCCCCCTTTAAGCATTAGTAATCCAAAACACTGATATGTATGATTCCTTAATATGATTGTTTGAATTTTATGTATACAAATTTATGTTATACAATTTTTAATGTGTTAATTGTTACAGGACAACACTAATTAAAATAAATTAGGGTTGGCAGAGGCTAAACAAAACCACTTGCCTTGTTTAAATAAACATGAATAAAATTTATTAATCAAACTCACCCTAAACTGAAGCATTTGTTCTGAATGGTTCTGTAGACCTTACTTCACCTGAAAATGAATGAAAATATTTAATAACGAATGTGTAGAAGAGAAGGTTGGTTGTGGTATTATGGCTCATGGTCCAAAAAAGGACAACCTGAGCCAACACAAAAAAATGCAAACCATTCATACTCAATAAAATTTAAAATTAGTCTAACTATCAATAAAAAGTATGTTTAAAATAATGTTTACAGTACAGATCATATCATTTAATTTAGATGATATAAACAGTGTAGTATAGAAGAAGCAATGCAAGTAGATCACCATTTGTAAAACACATCATTAAGACTAAAGATATAACTGGAGAAAATTGTGATAAGATGGGTTATCTCCATTTTAGGCGACTGTTAAAATTCAAATATGAAAAGTAATTCAAAATTGATGAACCATAACAAAAGTAAAATGCTGCAGCAATGTAAGGCAAAGAATGAAGTATGTGGAGGATGGTTGGTTGGGTTTTATGGCGCAATGACCATTAACGGACCAGCTGCGACAAGGACAAGATCAAATAATAAAATTATGAAGACATAAAAATTGGAGATAACAAGTTGAGCACCACATATGAAATTTAAAAAATATTTGTTGGTGAACACGAAACAAATAAAACAGTAGATTATAAATCGGAATATTAATTCCTGAGGATTTAAACACATGCTGGTCCATAGCAAGAAAGGTGTAAAACTTCTAAAGGAGAGATGAATGGATAAAAAAAACATGATGTACAATGCATAAAAGGAAAAATGATGCATAGCATGTCATGATGGAAAAAATTGAGATTTAAAAAACCAACGGCACTAAAAAAGGGGAAAAGTTCAGTATGTGGATGATTTCTAATCAAATCTTGCAGGCTGAAAACTGAAATTTTAGACAATTTCAAATGTAGATGTTTAAATATTGGATTTGAAATTAAACGGTAAACAGAAAGAGGAGTTGAGGACCAGTTACAATTAGGAAAAAAGGTTTTTATATTTCATTAATGAATGTCGCACTGGAGCAACACAACTGGCTATTAGCGACAGTCCGGGATCAATCCAAAACAATAACACAGCCAACATCTCCCACTCCTTTGGATTCCTAAGTAAATACTGGATTAAAAGAATACTCAGTGGTGTTAAGAAAATAGTTGCTGGGATTTAATCTTATCCCATATAAAATAATTGTTTAAAAAAGGGAACCATGGATACCTTTGAAAAATTCCCTTATAACTAACAGTATCCACAAATAAGTTGTAACTAAATGTTTGAATAACATGTCATCGACAGGTACTGCTATAAATTTGTTTTTAGGTGTTATACTTTGTATATGTAAAACAAAACTGAATGATTACATATAGGATATAATTATAAGAGAACAATTGAAACTGACAAAAAAGGAGTAATTAAAGTTAAGACCGGATTGCATGCAAATTAAAAGAAAAGTCAATGAAAAAGAATCTAAAAGGATTTTACGTTAGGTTAGGAAGGTAAAATAGCATGATGACAATAAATTTTAGGTTTGTTTCACAAAAATTATTGAGCCAAAGGATATTTCAACAGATTTTATGAATAACTGTCTTGTGCACATGAATGAGACCCCATAACAGTAGATAATGTCCTGTAGGGTATTTGCTCCATGATCAGATCACTTATGGGAACTTCTATTAAAAAGCAAATCATGAAAACATGTAAAATTTTCTCCTAATAAGCGTAATCAGATACATGGAAAAAATTACATGTGTATATAACATAGCACCTACAGGAAATGATTTTTACACTCTATCGAATAGCTAAGGAGAGTACATGGTACCAAATTGGGTATAAGATTATTTCAAACAATAGGTTGGTTGGTTTGAGGGTTTTATGGTACAAGGGCAATAATTGGCCATGCTACACAAGACATAAAACATCAAGTAATAGACACACACACAATGAGAGTTTTACTGACACAAGGAGAAATACACCCAGGGAGGAATGCACCTGACAGGAATCGAACCTGCCCCGCCTACAACTCGAAGGTTGCTAGAGCAGTGGACGTACCCACTGTGACACGACGCCCCCTTTAAGCATTAGTAATCCAAAACACTGATATGTATGATTCCTTAATATGATTGTTTGAATTTTATGTATACAAATTTATGTTATACAATTTTTAATGTGTTAATTGTTACAGGACAACACTAATTAAAATAAATTAGGGTTGGCAGAAGCTAAACAAAACCACTTGCCTTGTTTAAATAAACATGAATAAAATTTATTAAATCAAACTCACCCCAAACTGAAGCATTTGTTCTGAATGGTTCTGTAGACCTTACTTCACCTGAAAATGAATGAAAATATTTAATAACAAATGTGTAGAAGAGAAGGTTGGTTGTGGTATTATGGCTCATGGTCCAAAAAAGGACAACCTGAGCCAACACAAAAAAATGCAAACCATTCATACTCAATAAAATTTAAAATTAGTCTAACTATCAATAAAAAGTATGTTTAAAATAATGTTTACAGTACAGATCATATCATTTAATTTAGATTATATAAACAGTGTAGTATAGAAGAAGCAATGCAAGTAGGTCACCATTTGTAAAACACATCATTAAGACTAAAGATATAACTGGAGAAAATTGTGATAAGATGGGTTATCTCCATTTTAGGCGAATGTTAAAATTCAAATATGAAAAGTAATTCAAAATTGATGAACCATAACAAAAGTAAAATGCTGCAGCAATGTAAGGCAAAGAATGAAGTATGTGGAGGATGGTTGGTTGGGTTTTATGGCGCAATGACCATTAACGGACCAGCTGCGACAAGGACAAGATCAAATAATAAAATTATGAAGACATAAAAATTGGAGATAACAAGTTGAGCACCACATATGAAATTTAAAAAATATTTGTTGGTGAACACGAAACAAATAAAACAGTAGATTATAAATCTGAATATTAATTCCTGAGGATTTAAACACATGCTGGTCCATAGCAAGAAAGGTGTAAAACTTCTAAAGGAGAGATGAATGGATAAAAAAAAACATGATGTACAATGCATAAAAGGAAAAATGATGCATAGCATGTCATGATGGAAAAAATTGAGATTTAAAAAACCAACGGCACTAAAAAAGGGGAAAAGTTCAGTATGTGGATGATTTCTAATCAAATCTTGAAGGCTGAAAACTGAAATTTTAGACAATTTCAAATGTAGATGTTTAAATATTGGATTTGAAATTAAACGGTAAACAGAAAGAGGAGTTGAGGACCAGTTACAATTAGGAAAAAAGGTTTTTATATTTCATTAATGAATGTCGCACTGGAGCAACACAACTGGCTATTAGCGACAGTCCGGGATCAATCCAAAACAATAACACAGCCAACATCTCCCACTCCTTTGGATTCCTAAGTAAATACTGGATTAAAAGAATACTCAGTGGTGTGAAGAAGATAGTTGCTGGGAGTTAGGTATTTAATTAACATCACACTGGACAAACACAACGGGCTACAGGTGACGATACGGGATGAAACACGGAGGGTTAGATTCGAGGACAACACCACATACTTTTGGACCACGGTCAGATGATGTTGCTTCAAGACAGATGGAGTTGTGTCAGATTTTTTTTTGTAAAAAACAAAAGGGTTGATAAAGGTGATTGATGGTAAGTCACAGGTGGAAATTGTAAGTTGCCACTCAGTTGAGTGCAAATGTCACTTAGATATGAGTTGTTAATGGTACATCATGTTGGTTCATTAATAGGGCATCTTAGATGGTCGAACACTGAATAATTGGTTCAAGCCTCTGCCAAGAGTCATGTGTTTCGAAGAATGAGATAGTGTGCTTAGTATATGAAAATAATAATTGGCAGGCATCTTCAGTCAAGTGGTTACTGGTGGCAATCCACATAAAGGGCATGTGGAGGGTGACCCAAAGGACTCGGAAAATGGTTCAGGCATCAGAACCATGAGGAGACATGTAGGTTCACGGAAGTCAAAAACTTGAAATTCAGATATAAGACAGATGCCTATGCAGAAATTTCATCAAGCCCTGCAAGCATCAGCCACACCAGGCTATAAAGGTAGGATGGAAGCAATAGGGTTAAGGCTCTATCCACCCCCACTGGTTACCCGTGTATTCTGCGAAACTTGCCAGCCTGAAGTTGACAAGTGATGCCTCTATTTCGTTTTCACGACCAAGTGAAAAACGAATCCTGCAACATACTGACGAGATTAGACTAAAAGAGGTCACTCAGCTACATCAAATGAATGATCAGGGCATTCCTCACGGCAAGGCCGAAAGTTCAGACGCAGGAGAATATTAAAAAATAGAAAATGTAAGTGACTGTACAAGACTCCAATCTTATCCCATATAAAATAATTGTTTAAAAAAGGGAACCATGGATACCTTTGAAAAATTCCCTTATAACTAACAGTATCCACAAATAAGTTGTAACTAAATGTTTGAATAACATGTCATCGACAGGTACTGCTATAAATTTGTTTTTAGGTGTTATACTTTGTATATGTAAAACAAAACTGAATGATTACATATAGGATATAATTATAAGAGAACAATTGAAACTGACAAAAAAGGAGTAATTAAAGTTAAGACCGGATTGCATGCAAATTAAAAGAAAAGTCAATGAAAAAGAATCTAAGAGGATTTTACGTTAGGTTAGGGAGGTAAAATAGCATGATGACAATAAATTTTAGGTTTGTTTCACAAAAATTATTGAACCAAAGGATATTTCAACAGATTTTATGAATAACTGTCTTGTGCACATGAATGAGACCCCATAACAGTAGATAATGTCCTGTAGGGTATTTGCTCCATGATCAGATCACTTATGGGAACTTCTATTAAAAAGCAAATCATGAAAACATGTAAAATTTTCTCCTAATAAGCGTAATCAGATACATGGAAAAAATTACATGTGTATATAACATAGCACCTACAGGAAATGATTTTTACACTCTATCGAATAGCTAAGGAGAGTACATGGTACCAAATTGGGTATAAGATTATTTCAAACAATAGGTTGGTTGGTTTGAGGGTTTTATGGTACAAGGGCAATAATTGGCCATGCTACACAAGACATAAAACATCAAGTAATAGACACACACACAATGAGAGTTTTACTGACACAAAGAGAAATACACCCAGGGAGGAATGCACCTGACAGGAATCGAACCTGCCCCGCCTACAACTCGAAGGTTGCTAGAGCAGTGGACGTACCCACTGTGACACGACGCCCCCTTTAAGCATTAGTAATCCAAAACACTGATATGTATGATTCCTTAATATGATTGTTTGAATTTTATGTATACAAATTTATGTTATACAATTTTTAATGTGTTAATTGTTACAGGACAACACTAATTAAAATAAATTAGGGTTGGCAGAAGCTAAACAAAACCACTTGCCTTGTTTAAATAAACATGAATAAAATTTATTAAATCAAACTCACCCCAAACTGAAGCATTTGTTCTGAATGGTTCTGTAGACCTTACTTCACCTGAAAATGAATGAAAATATTTAATAACGAATGTGTAGAAGAGAAGGTTGGTTGTGGTATTATGGCTCATGGTCCAAAAAAGGACAACCTGAGCCAACACAAAAAAATGCAAACCATTCATACTCAATAAAATTTAAAATTAGTCTAACTATCAATAAAAAGTATGTTTAAAATAATGTTTACAGTACAGATCATATCATTTAATTTAGATGATATAAACAGTGTAGTATAGAAGAAGCAATGCAAGTAGGTCACCATTTGTAAAACACATCATTAAGACTAAAGATATAACTGGAGAAAATTGTGATAAGATGGGTTATCTCCATTTTAGGCGAATGTTAAAATTCAAATATGAAAAGTAATTCAAAATTGATGAACCATAACAAAAGTAAAATGCTGCAGCAATGTAAGGCAAAGAATGAAGTATGTGGAGGATGGTTGGTTGGGTTTTATGGCGCAATGACCATTAACGGACCAGCTGCGACAAGGACAAGATCAAATAATAAAATTATGAAGACATAAAAATTGGAGATAACAAGTTGAGCACCACATATGAAATTTAAAAAATATTTGTTGGTGAACACGAAACAAATAAAACAGTAGATTATAAATCGGAATATTAATTCCTGAGGATTTAAACACATGCTGGTCCATAGCAAGAAAGGTGTAAAACTTCTAAAGGAGAGATGAATGGATAAAAAAAAACATGATGTACAATGCATAAAAGGAAAAATGATGCATAGCATGTCATGATGGAAAAAATTGAGATTTAAAAAACCAACGGCACTAAAAAAGGGGAAAAGTTCAGTATGTGGATGATTTCTAATCAAATCTTGCAGGCTGAAAACTGAAATTTTAGACAATTTCAAATGTAGATGTTTAAATATTGGATTTGAAATTAATCGGTAAACAGAAAGAGGAGTTGAGGACCAGTTACAATTAGGAAAAAAGGTTTTTATATTTCATTAATGAATGTCGCACTGGAGCAACACAACTGGCTATTAGCGACAGTCCGGGATCAATCCCAAAGGGTAAGATCCAAGGACAACACCACGTAATTTTAAAACATTTGACGACGAGAAAAGAAAAACGAGTTGGGCATGAGTCACAATTCGGGGCAAGCGCAGCAAGTAAAAGAAGATGAGTGAATTGTGTGTCCAATGTAGAGTGACATTGATCCTTCGAAATTGGGGCAGATGACATTAGATGGTTTAATAGAAGGTCAATTAGTATGGGGATACAAGGAATCTTGCCAGTGAGTAAATAAATCATCTGATGAACATTTTGGTGTGAGAAAGGTACAGCTTCTTGCAAAGGGAAGGAATCACAGCTCTGTAAGGTTGCTCGTTACCTTTAATATGTACTTGTGACTGAGGACCCAACAAAACAAAATATCAAATCCCTTGCTATTCAATGTTCTATAGATAGAAACGATATCTGATACGAATGGGTGTCCAAGAACATCACAAAATAATCTCGTACACTTAGGCTGTCAGTGTGTATGCAATATTTACGGTGGAAACTAGAATAAATTGAAGGTAGTAATAGTAAATTGCCATCCCCTCAGCCGTATAAACGGAGCAGGAGTCATGAAGGCTGTAACTTAATGTGGCATTATCCAAAACAATAACACAGCCAACATCTCCCACTCCTTTGGATTCCTAAGTAAATACTGGATTAAAAGAATACTCAGTGGTGTGAAGAAAATAGTTGCTGGGATTTAATCTTATCCCATATAAAATAATTGTTTAAAAAGGGGAACCATGGATACCTTTGAAAAATTCCCTTATAACTAACAGTATCCACAAATAAGTTGTAACTAAATGTTTGAATAACATGTCATCGACAGGTACTGCTATAAATTTGTTTTTAGGTGTTATACTTTGTATATGTAAAACAAAACTGAATGATTACATATAGGATATAATTATAAGAGAACAATTGAAACTGACAAAAAAGGAGTAATTAAAGTTAAGACCGGATTGCATGCAAATTAAAAGAAAAGTCAATGAAAAAGAATCTAAGAGGATTTTACGTTAGGTTAGGAAGGTAAAATAGCATGATGACAATAAATTTTAGGTTTGTTTCACAAAAATTATTGAACCAAAGGATATTTCAACAGATTTTATGAATAACTGTCTTGTGCACATGAATGAGACCCCATAACAGTAGATAATGTCCTGTAGGGAATTTGCTCCATGATCAGATCACTTATGGGAACTTCTATTAAAAAGCAAATCATGAAAACATGTAAAATTTTCTCCTAATAAGCGTAATCAGATACATGGAAAAAATTACATGTGTATATAACATAGCACCTACAGGAAATGATTTTTACACTCTATCGAATAGCTAAGGAGAGTACATGGTACCAAATTGGGTATAAGATTATTTCAAACAATAGGTTGGTTGGTTTGAGGGTTTTATGGTACAAGGGCAATAATTGGCCATGCTACACAAGACATAAAACATCAAGTAATAGACACACACACAATGAGAGTTTTACTGACACAAGGAGAAATACACCCAGGGAGGAATGCACCTGACAGGAATCGAACCTGCCCCGCCTACAACTCGAAGGTTGCTAGAGCAGTGGACGTACCCACTGTGACACGACGCCCCCTTTAAGCATTAGTAATCCAAAACACTGATAGGTATGATTCCTTAATATGATTGTTTGAATTTTATGTATACAAATTTATGTTATACAATTTTTAATGTGTTAATTGTTACAGGACAACACTAATTAAAATAAATTAGGGTTGGCAGAAGCTAAACAAAACCACTTGCCTTGTTTAAATAAACATGAATAAAATTTATTAAATCAAACTCACCCCAAACTGAAGCATTTGTTCTGAATGGTTCTGTAGACCTTACTTCACCTGAAAATGAATGAAAATATTTAATAACGAATGTGTAGAAGAGAAGGTTGGTTGTGGTATTATGGCTCATGGTCCAAAAAAGGACAACCTGAGCCAACACAAAAAAATGCAAACCATTCATACTCAATAAAATTTAAAATTAGTCTAACTATCAATAAAAAGTATGTTTAAAATAATGTTTACAGTACAGATCATATCATTTAATTTAGATGATATAAACAGTGTAGTATAGAAGAAGCAATGCAAGTAGGTCACCATTTGTAAAACACATCATTAAGACTAAAGATATAACTGGAGAAAATTGTGATAAGATGGGTTATCTCCATTTTAGGCGAATGTTAAAATTCAAATATGAAAAGTAATTCAAAATTGATGAACCATAACAAAAGTAAAATGCTGCAGCAATGTAAGGCAAAGAATGAAGTATGTGGAGGATGGTTGGTTGGGTTTTATGGCGCAATGACCATTAACGGACCAGCTGCGACAAGGACAAGATCAAATAATAAAATTATGAAGACATAAAAATTGGAGATAACAAGTTGAGCACCACATATGAAATTTAAAAAATATTTGTTGGTGAACACGAAACAAATAAAACAGTAGATTATAAATCGGAATATTAATTCCTGAGGATTTAAACACATGCTGGTCCATAGCAAGAAAGGTGTAAAACTTCTAAAGGAGAGATGAATGGATAAAAAAAAACATGATGTACAATGCATAAAAGGAAAAATGATGCATAGCATGTCATGATGGAAAAAATTGAGATTTAAAAAACCAACGGCACTAAAAAAGGGGAAAAGTTCAGTATGTGGATGATTTCTAATCAAATCTTGAAGGCTGAAAACTGAAATTTTAGACAATTTCAAATGTAGATGTTTAAATATTGGATTTGAAATTAAACGGTAAACAGAAAGAGGAGTTGAGGACCAGTTACAATTAGGAAAAAAGGTTTTTATATTTCATTAATGAATGTCGCACTGGAGCAACACAACTGGCTATTAGCGACAGTCCGGGATCAATCCAAAACAATAACACAGCCAACATCTCCCACTCCTTTGGATTCCTAAGTAAATACTGGATTAAAAGAATACTCAGTGGTGTGAAGAAGATAGTTGCTGGGAGTTAGGTATTTAATTAACATCACACTGGACAAACACAACGGGCTACAGGTGACGATACGGGATGAAACACGGAGGGTTAGATTCGAGGACAACACCACATACTTTTGGACCACGGTCAGATGATGTTGCTTCAAGACAGATGGAGTTGTGTCAGATTTTTTTTGTAAAAAACAAAAGGGTTGATAAAGGTGATTGATGGTAAGTCACAGGTGGAAATTGTAAGTTGCCACTCAGTTGAGTGCAAATGTCACTTAGATATGAGTTGTTAATGGTACATCATGTTGGTTCATTAATAGGGCATCTTAGATGGTCGAACACTGAATAATTGGTTCAAGCCTCTGCCAAGAGTCATGTGTTTCGAAGAATGAGATAGTGTGCTTAGTATATGAAAATAATAATTGGCAGGCATCTTCAGTCAAGTGGTTACTGGTGGCAATCCACATAAAGGGCATGTGGAGGGTGACCCAAAGGACTCGGAAAATGGTTCAGGCATCAGAACCATGAGGAGACATGTAGGTTCACGGAAGTCAAAAACTTGAAATTCAGATATAAGACAGATGCCTATGCAGAAATTTCATCAAGCCCTGCAAGCATCAGCCACACCAGGCTATAAAGGTAGGATGGAAGCAATAGGGTTAAGGCTCTATCCACCCCCACTGGTTACCCGTGTATTCTGCGAAACTTGCCAGCCTGAAGTTGACAAGTGATGCCTCTATTTCGTTTTCACGACCAAGTGAAAAACGAATCCTGCAACATACTGACGAGATTAGACTAAAAGAGGTCACTCAGCTACATCAAATGAATGATCAGGGCATTCCTCACGGCAAGGCCGAAAGTTCAGACGCAGGAGAATATTAAAAAATAGAAAATGTAAGTGACTGTACAAGACTCCAATCTTATCCCATATAAAATAATTGTTTAAAAAAGGGAACCATGGATACCTTTGAAAAATTCCCTTATAACTAACAGTATCCACAAATAAGTTGTAACTAAATGTTTGAATAACATGTCATCGACAGGTACTGCTATAAATTTGTTTTTAGGTGTTATACTTTGTATATGTAAAACAAAACTGAATGATTACATATAGGATATAATTATAAGAGAACAATTGAAACTGACAAAAAAGGAGTAATTAAAGTTAAGACCGGATTGCATGCAAATTAAAAGAAAAGTCAATGAAAAAGAATCTAAGAGGATTTTACGTTAGGTTAGGGAGGTAAAATAGCATGATGACAATAAATTTTAGGTTTGTTTCACAAAAATTATTGAACCAAAGGATATTTCAACAGATTTTATGAATAACTGTCTTGTGCACATGAATGAGACCCCATAACAGTAGATAATGTCCTGTAGGGTATTTGTCCCATGATCAGATCACTTATGGGAACTTCTATTAAAAAGCAAATCATGAAAACATGTAAAATTTTCTCCTAATAAGCGTAATCAGATACATGGAAAAAATTACATGTGTATATAACATAGCACCTACAGGAAATGATTTTTACACTCTATCGAATAGCTAAGGAGAGTACATGGTACCAAATTGGGTATAAGATTATTTCAAACAATAGGTTGGTTGGTTTGAGGGTTTTATGGTACAAGGGCAATAATTGGCCATGCTACACAAGACATAAAACATCAAGTAATAGACACACACACAATGAGAGTTTTACTGACACAAAGAGAAATACACCCAGGGAGGAATGCACCTGACAGGAATCGAACCTGCCCCGCCTACAACTCGAAGGTTGCTAGAGCAGTGGACGTACCCACTGTGACACGACGCCCCCTTTAAGCATTAGTAATCCAAAACACTGATAGGTATGATTCCTTAATATGATTGTTTGAATTTTATGTATACAAATTTATGTTATACAATTTTTAATGTGTTAATTGTTACAGGACAACACTAATTAAAATAAATTAGGGTTGGCAGAAGCTAAACAAAACCACTTGCCTTGTTTAAATAAACATGAATAAAATTTATTAAATCAAACTCACCTCAAACTGAAGCATTTGTTCTGAATGGTTCTGTAGACCTTACTTCACCTGAAAATGAATGAAAATATTTAATAACGAATGTGTAGAAGAGAAGGTTGGTTGTGGTATTATGGCTCATGGTCCAAAAAAGGACAACCTGAGCCAACACAAAAAAATGCAAACCATTCATACTCAATAAAATTTAAAATTAGTCTAACTATCAATAAAAAGTATGTTTAAAATAATGTTTACAGTACAGATCATATCATTTAATTTAGATGATATAAACAGTGTAGTATAGAAGAAGCAATGCAAGTAGGTCACCATTTGTAAAACACATCATTAAGACTAAAGATATAACTGGAGAAAATTGTGATAAGATGGGTTATCTCCATTTTAGGCGAATGTTAAAATTCAAATATGAAAAGTAATTCAAAATTGATGAACCATAACAAAAGTAAAATGCTGCAGCAATGTAAGGCAAAGAATGAAGTATGTGGAGGATGGTTGGTTGGGTTTTATGGCGCAATGACCATTAACGGACCAGCTGCGACAAGGACAAGATCAAATAATAAAATTATGAAGACATAAAAATTGGAGATAACAAGTTGAGCACCACATATGAAATTTAAAAAATATTTGTTGGTGAACACGAAACAAATAAAACAGTAGATTATAAATCGGAATATTAATTCCTGAGGATTTAAACACATGCTGGTCCATAGCAAGAAAGGTGTAAAACTTCTAAAGGAGAGATGAATGGATAAAAAAAAACATGATGTACAATGCATAAAAGGAAAAATGATGCATAGCATGTCATGATGGAAAAAATTGAGATTTAAAAAACCAACGGCACTAAAAAAGGGGAAAAGTTCAGTATGTGGATGATTTCTAATCAAATCTTGAAGGCTGAAAACTGAAATTTTAGACAATTTCAAATGTAGATGTTTAAATATTGGATTTGAAATTAAACGGTAAACAGAAAGAGGAGTTGAGGACCAGTTACAATTAGGAAAAAAGGTTTTTATATTTCATTAATGAATGTCGCACTGGAGCAACACAACTGGCTATTAGCGACAGTCCGGGATCAATCCAAAACAATAACACAGCCAACATCTCCCACTCCTTTGGATTCCTAAGTAAATACTGGATTAAAAGAATACTCAGTGGTGTGAAGAAGATAGTTGCTGGGAGTTAGGTATTTAATTAACATCACACTGGACAAACACAACGGGCTACAGGTGACGATACGGGATGAAACACGGAGGGTTAGATTCGAGGACAACACCACATACTTTTGGACCACGGTCAGATGATGTTGCTTCAAGACAGATGGAGTTGTGTCAGATTTTTTTTGTAAAAAACAAAAGGGTTGATAAAGGTGATTGATGGTAAGTCACAGGTGGAAATTGTAAGTTGCCACTCAGTTGAGTGCAAATGTCACTTAGATATGAGTTGTTAATGGTACATCATGTTGGTTCATTAATAGGGCATCTTAGATGGTCGAACACTGAATAATTGGTTCAAGCCTCTGCCAAGAGTCATGTGTTTCGAAGAATGAGATAGTGTGCTTAGTATATGAAAATAATAATTGGCAGGCATCTTCAGTCAAGTGGTTACTGGTGGCAATCCACATAAAGGGCATGTGGAGGGTGACCCAAAGGACTCGGAAAATGGTTCAGGCATCAGAACCATGAGGAGACATGTAGGTTCACGGAAGTCAAAAACTTGAAATTCAGATATAAGACAGATGCCTATGCAGAAATTTCATCAAGCCCTGCAAGCATCAGCCACACCAGGCTATAAAGGTAGGATGGAAGCAATAGGGTTAAGGCTCTATCCACCCCCACTGGTTACCCGTGTATTCTGCGAAACTTGCCAGCCTGAAGTTGACAAGTGATGCCTCTATTTCGTTTTCACGACCAAGTGAAAAACGAATCCTGCAACATACTGACGAGATTAGACTAAAAGAGGTCACTCAGCTACATCAAATGAATGATCAGGGCATTCCTCACGGCAAGGCCGAAAGTTCAGACGCAGGAGAATATTAAAAAATAGAAAATGTAAGTGACTGTACAAGACTCCAA
Organism: Meta bourneti; assembly: GCA_933210815.1. Classification (NCBI taxonomy): domain Eukaryota; kingdom Metazoa; phylum Arthropoda; class Arachnida; order Araneae; family Tetragnathidae; genus Meta; species Meta bourneti. Next base: position 91,931,168 of record OW119934.1, read on the forward strand.
TCTTATCCCATATAAAATAATTGTTTAAAAAAGGGAACCATGGATACCTTTGAAAAATTCCCTTATAACTAACAGTATCCACAAATAAGTTGTAACTAAATGTTTGAATAACATGTCATCGACAGGTACTGCTATAAATTTGTTTTTAGGTGTTATACTTTGTATATGTAAAACAAAACTGAATGATTACATATAGGATATAATTATAAGAGAACAATTGAAACTGACAAAAAAGGAGTAATTAAAGTTAAGACCGGATTGCATGCAAATTAAAAGAAAAGTCAATGAAAAAGAATCTAAGAGGATTTTACGTTAGGTTAGGGAGGTAAAATAGCATGATGACAATAAATTTTAGGTTTGTTTCACAAAAATTATTGAACCAAAGGATATTTCAACAGATTTTATGAATAACTGTCTTGTGCACATGAATGAGACCCCATAACAGTAGATAATGTCCTGTAGGGTATTTGTCCCATGATCAGATCACTTATGGGAACTTCTATTAAAAAGCAAATCATGAAAACATGTAAAATTTTCTCCTAATAAGCGTAATCAGATACATGGAAAAAATTACATGTGTATATAACATAGCACCTACAGGAAATGATTTTTACACTCTATCGAATAGCTAAGGAGAGTACATGGTACCAAATTGGGTATAAGATTATTTCAAACAATAGGTTGGTTGGTTTGAGGGTTTTATGGTACAAGGGCAATAATTGGCCATGCTACACAAGACATAAAACATCAAGTAATAGACACACACACAATGAGAGTTTTACTGACACAAAGAGAAATACACCCAGGGAGGAATGCACCTGACAGGAATCGAACCTGCCCCGCCTACAACTCGAAGGTTGCTAGAGCAGTGGACGTACCCACTGTGACACGACGCCCCCTTTAAGCATTAGTAATCCAAAACACTGATAGGTATGATTCCTTAATATGATTGTTTGAATTTTATGTATACAAATTTATGTTATACAATTTTTAATGTGTTAATTGTTACAGGACAACACTAATTAAAATAAATTAGGGTTGGCAGAGGCTAAACAAAACCACTTGCCTTGTTTAAATAAACATGAATAAAATTTATTAAATCAAACTCACCCTAAACTGAAGCATTTGTTCTGAATGGTTCTGTAGACCTTACTTCACCTGAAAATGAATGAAAATATTTAATAACGAATGTGTAGAAGAGAAGGTTGTTTGTGGTATTATGGCTCATGGTCCAAAAAAGGACAACCTGAACGAACACAAAAAAAATGCAAACCATTCATACTCAATAAAATTTAAAATTAGTCTAACTATCAATAAAAAGTATGTTTAAAATAATGTTTACAGTACAGATCATATCATTTAATTTAGATGATATAAACAGTGTAGTATAGAAGAAGCAATGCAAGTAGATCACCATTTGTAAAACACATCATTAAGACTAAAGATATAACTGGAGAAAATTGTGATAAGATGGGTTATCTCCATTTTAGGCGACTGTTAAAATTCAAATATGAAAAGTAATTCAAAATTGATGAACCATAACAAAAGTAAAATGCTGCAGCAATGTAAGGCAAAGAATGAAGTATGTGGAGGATGGTTGGTTGGGTTTTATGGCGCAATGACCATTAACGGACCAGCTGCGACAAGGACAAGATCAAATAATAAAATTATGAAGACATAAAAATTGGAGATAACAAGTTGAGCACCACATATGAAATTTAAAAAATATTTGTTGGTGAACACGAAACAAATAAAACAGTAGATTATAAATCGGAATATTAATTCCTGAGGATTTAAACACATGCTGGTCCATAGCAAGAAAGGTGTAAAACTTCTAAAGGAGAGATGAATGGATAAAAAAAAACATGATGTACAATGCATAAAAGGAAAAATGATGCATAGCATGTCATGATGGAAAAAATTGAGATTTAAAAAACCAACGGCACTAAAAAAGGGGAAAAGTTCAGTATGTGGATGATTTCTAATCAAATCTTGCAGGCTGAAAACTGAAATTTTAGACAATTTCAAATGTAGATGTTTAAATATTGGATTTGAAATTAAACGGTAAACAGAAAGAGGAGTTGAGGACCAGTTACAATTAGGAAAAAAGGTTTTTATATTTCATTAATGAATGTCGCACTGGAGCAACACAACTGGCTATTAGCGACAGTCCGGGATCAATCCCAAAGGGTAAGATCCAAGGACAACACCACGTAATTTTAAAACATTTGACGACGAGAAAAGAAAAACGAGTTGGGCATGAGTCACAATTCGGGGCAAGCGCAGCAAGTAAAAGAAGATGAGTGAATTGTGTGTCCAATGTAGAGTGACATTGATCCTTCGAAATTGGGGCAGATGACAGATGGTTTAATAGAAGGTCAATTAGTATGGGGATACAAGGAATCTTGCCAGTGAGTAAATAAATCATCTGATGAACATTTTGGTGTGAGAAAGGTACAGCTTCTTGCAAAGGGAAGGAATCACAGCTCTGTAAGGTTGCTCGTTACCTTTAATATGTACTTGTGACTGAGGACCCAACAAAACAAAATATCAAATCCCTTGCTATTCAATGTTCTATAGATAGAAACGATATCTGATACGAATGGGTGTCCAGGAACATCACAAAATAATCTCGTACACTTAGGCTGTCAGTGTGTATGCAATATTTACGGTGGAAACTAGAATAAATTGAAGGTAGTAATAGTAAATTGCCATCCCCTCAGCCGTATAAACGGAGCAGGAGTCATGAAGGCTGTAACTTAATGTGGCATTATCCAAAACAATAACACAGCCAACATCTCCCACTCCTTTGGATTCCTAAGTAAATACTGGATTAAAAGAATACTCAGTGGTGTGAAGAAAATAGTTGCTGGGATTTAATCTTATCCCATATAAAATAATTGTTTAAAAAAGGGAACCATGGATACCTTTGAAAAATTACCTTATAACTAACAGTATCCACAAATAAGTTGTAACTAAATGTTTGAATAACATGTCATCGACAGGTACTGCTATAAATTTGTTTTTAGGTGTTATACTTTGTATATGTAAAACAAAACTGAATGATTACATATAGGATATAATTATAAGAGAACAATTGAAACTGCCAAAAAAGGAGTAATTAAAGTTAAGACCGGATTGCATGCAAATTAAAAGAAAAGTCAATGAAAAAGAATCTAAGAGGATTTTACGTTAGGTTAGGAAGGTAAAATAGCATGATGACAATAAATTTTAGGTTTGTTTCACAAAAATTATTGAGCCAAAGGATATTTCAACAGATTTTATGAATAACTGTCTTGTGCACATGAATGAGACCCCATAACAGTAGATAATGTCCTGTAGGGTATTTGCTCCATGATCAGATCACTTATGGGAACTTCTATTAAAAAGCAAATCATGAAAACATGTAAAATTTTCTCCTAATAAGCGTAATCAGATACATGGAAAAAATTACATGTGTATATAACATAGCACCTACAGGAAATGATTTTTACACTCTATCGAATAGCTAAGGAGAGTACATGGTACCAAATTGGGTATAAGATTATTTCAAACAATAGGTTGGTTGGTTTGAGGGTTTTATGGTACAAGGGCAATAATTGGCCATGCTACACAAGACATAAAACATCAAGTAATAGACACACACACAATGAGAGTTTTACTGACACAAAGAGAAATACACCCAGGGAGGAATGCACCTGACAGGAATCGAACCTGCCCCGCCTACAACTCGAAGGTTGCTAGAGCAGTGGACGTACCCACTGTGACACGACGCCCCCTTTAAGCATTAGTAATCCAAAACACTGATAGGTATGATTCCTTAATATGATTGTTTGAATTTTATGTATACAAATTTATGTTATACAATTTTTAATGTGTTAATTGTTACAGGACAACACTAATTAAAATAAATTAGGGTTGGCAGAGGCTAAACAAAACCACTTGCCTTGTTTAAATAAACATGAATAAAATTTATTAAATCAAACTCACCCTAAACTGAAGCATTTGTTCTGAATGGTTCTGTAGACCTTACTTCACCTGAAAATGAATGAAAATATTTAATAACGAATGTGTAGAAGAGAAGGTTGTTTGTGGTATTATGGCTCATGGTCCAAAAAAGGACAACCTGAACGAACACAAAAAAAATGCAAACCATTCATACTCAATAAAATTTAAAATTAGTCTAACTATCAATAAAAAGTATGTTTAAAATAATCTTTACAGTACAGATCATATCATTTAATTTAGATGATATAAACAGTGTAGTATAGAAGAAGCAATGCAAGTAGATCACCATTTGTAAAACACATCATTAAGACTAAAGATATAACTGGAGAAAATTGTGATAAGATGGGTTATCTCCATTTTAGGCGACTGTTAAAATTCAAATATGAAAAGTAATTCAAAATTGATGAACCATAACAAAAGTAAAATGCTGCAGCAATGTAAGGCAAAGAATGAAGTATGTGGAGGATGGTTGGTTGGGTTTTATGGCGCAATGACCATTAACGGACCAGCTGCGACAAGGACAAGATCAAATAATAAAATTATGAAGACATAAAAATTGGAGATAACAAGTTGAGCACCACATATGAAATTTAAAAAATATTTGTTGGTGAACACGAAACAAATAAAACAGTAGATTATAAATCGGAATATTAATTCCTGAGGATTTAAACACATGCTGGTCCATAGCAAGAAAGGTGTAAAACTTCTAAAGGAGAGATGAATGGATAAAAAAAAACATGATGTACAATGCATAAAAGGAAAAATGATGCATAGCATGTCATGATGGAAAAAATTGAGATTTAAAAAACCAACGGCACTAAAAAAGGGGAAAAGTTCAGTATGTGGATGATTTCTAATCAAATCTTGCAGGCTGAAAACTGAAATTTTAGACAATTTCAAATGTAGATGTTTAAATATTGGATTTGAAATTAAACGGTAAACAGAAAGAGGAGTTGAGGACCAGTTACAATTAGGAAAAAAGGTTTTTATATTTCATTAATGAATGTCGCACTGGAGCAACACAACTGGCTATTAGCGACAGTCCGGGATCAATCCCAAAGGGAAAGATCCAAGGACAACACCACGTAATTTTAAAACATTTGACGACGAGAAAAGAAAAACGAGTTGGGCATGAGTCACAATTCGGGGCAAGCGCAGCAAGTAAAAGAAGATGAGTGAATTGTGTGTCCAATGTAGAGTGACATTGATCCTTCGAAATTGGGGCAGATGACATTAGATGGTTTAATAGAAGGTCAATTAGTATGGGGATACAAGGAATCTTGCCAGTGAGTAAATAAATCATCTGATGAACATTTTGGTGTGAGAAAGGTACAGCTTCTTGCAAAGGGAAGGAATCACAGCTCTATAAGGTTGCTCGTTACCTTTAATATGTACTTGTGACTGAGGACCCAACAAAACAAAATATCAAATCCCTTGCTATTCAATGTTCTATAGATAGAAACGATATCTGATACGAATGGGTGTCCAGGAACATCACAAAATAATCTCGTACACTTAGGCTGTCAGTGTGTATGCAATATTTACGGTGGAAACTAGAATAAATTGAAGGTAGTAATAGTAAATTGCCATCCCCTCAGCCGTATAAACGGAGCAGGAGTCATGAAGGCTGTAACTTAATGTGGCATTATCCAAAACAATAACACAGCCAACATCTCCCACTCCTTTGGATTCCTAAGTAAATACTGGATTAAAAGAATACTCAGTGGTGTGAAGAAAATAGTTGCTGGGATTTAATCTTATCCCATATAAAATAATTGTTTAAAAAAGGGAACCATGGATACCTTTGAAAAATTACCTTATAACTAACAGTATCCACAAATAAGTTGTAACTAAATGTTTGAATAACATGTCATCGACATGTACTGCTATAAATTTGTTTTTAGGTGTTATACTTTGTATATGTAAAACAAAACTGAATGATTACATATAGGATATAATTATAAGAGAACAATTGAAACTGACAAAAAAGGAGTAATTAAAGTTAAGACCGGATTGCATGCAAATTAAAAGAAAAGTCAATGAAAAAGAATCTAAAAGGATTTTACGTTAGGTTAGGAAGGTAAAATAGCATGATGACAATAAATTTTAGGTTTGTTTCACAAAAATTATTGAGCCAAAGGATATTTCAACAGATTTTATGAATAACTGTCTTGTGCACATGAATGAGACCCCATAACAGTAGATAATGTCCTGTAGGGTATTTGCTCCATGATCAGATCACTTATGGGAACTTCTATTAAAAAGCAAATCATGAAAACATGTAAAATTTTCTCCTAATAAGCGTAATCAGATACATGGAAAAAATTACATGTGTATATAACATAGCACCTACAGGAAATGATTTTTACACTCTATCGAATAGCTAAGGAGAGTACATGGTACCAAATTGGGTATAAGATTATTTCAAACAATAGGTTGGTTGGTTTGAGGGTTTTATGGTACAAGGGCAATAATTGGCCATGCTACACAAGACATAAAACATCAAGTAATAGACACACACCCAATGAGAGTTTTACTGACACAAGGAGAAATACACCCAGGGAGGAATGCACCTGACAGGAATCGAACCTGCCCCGCCTACAACTCGAAGGTTGCTAGAGCAGTGGACGTACCCACTGTGACACGACGCCCCCTTTAAGCATTAGTAATCCAAAACACTGATATGTATGATTCCTTAATATGATTGTTTGAATTTTATGTATACAAATTTATGTTATACAATTTTTAATGTGTTAATTGTTACAGGACAACACTAATTAAAATAAATTAGGGTTGGCAGAGGCTAAACAAAACCACTTGCCTTGTTTAAATAAACATGAATAAAATTTATTAAATCAAACTCACCCCAAACTGAAGCATTTGTTCTGAATGGTTCTGTAGACCTTACTTCACCTGAAAATGAATGAAAATATTTAATAACGAATGTGTAGAAGAGAAGGTTGGTTGTGGTATTATGGCTCATGGTCCAAAAAAGGACAACCTGAGCCAACACAAAAAAATGCAAACCATTCATACTCAATAAAATTTAAAATTAGTCTAACTATCAATAAAAAGTATGTTTAAAATAATGTTTACAGTACAGATCATATCATTTAATTTAGATGATATAAACAGTGTAGTATAGAAGAAGCAATGCAAGTAGGTCACCATTTGTAAAACACATCATTAAGACTAAAGATATAACTGGAGAAAATTGTGATAAGATGGGTTATCTCCATTTTAGGCGAATGTTAAAATTCAAATATGAAAAGTAATTCAAAATTGATGAACCATAACAAAAGTAAAATGCTGCAGCAATGTAAGGCAAAGAATGAAGTATGTGGAGGATGGTTGGTTGGGTTTTATGGCGCAATGACCATTAACGGACCAGCTGCGACAAGGACAAGATCAAATAATAAAATCATGAAGACATAAAAATTGGAGATAACAAGTTGAGCACCACATATGAAATTTAAAAAATATTTGTTGGTGAACACGAAACAAATAAAACAGTAGATTATAAATCGGAATATTAATTCCTGAGGATTTAAACACATGCTGGTCCATAGCAAGAAAGGTGTAAAACTTCTAAAGGAGAGATGAATGGATAAAAAAAACATGATGTACAATGCATAAAAGGAAAAATGATGCATAGCATGTCATGATGGAAAAAATTGAGATTTAAAAAACCAACGGCACTAAAAAAGGGGAAAAGTTCAGTATGTGGATGATTTCTAATCAAATCTTGCAGGCTGAAAACTGAAATTTTAGACAATTTCAAATGTAGATGTTTAAATATTGGATTTGAAATTAAACGGTAAACAGAAAGAGGAGTTGAGGACCAGTTACAATTAGGAAAAAAGGTTTTTATATTTCATTAATGAATGTCGCACTGGAGCAACACAACTGGCTATTAGCGACAGTCCGGGATCAATCCAAAACAATAACACAGCCAACATCTCCCACTCCTTTGGATTCCTAAGTAAATACTGGATTAAAAGAATACTCAGTGGTGTGAAGAAGATAGTTGCTGGGAGTTAGGTATTTAATTAACATCACACTGGACAAACACAACGGGCTACAGGTGACGATACGGGATGAAACACGGAGGGTTAGATTCGAGGACAACACCACATACTTTTGGACCACGGTCAGATGATGTTGCTTCAAGACAGATGGAGTTGTGTCAGATTTTTTTTGTAAAAAACAAAAGGGTTGATAAAGGTGATTGATGGTAAGTCACAGGTGGAAATTGTAAGTTGCCACTCAGTTGAGTGCAAATGTCACTTAGATATGAGTTGTTAATGGTACATCATGTTGGTTCATTAATAGGGCATCTTAGATGGTCGAACACTGAATAATTGGTTCAAGCCTCTGCCAAGAGTCATGTGTTTCGAAGAATGAGATAGTGTGCTTAGTATATGAAAATAATAATTGGCAGGCATCTTCAGTCAAGTGGTTACTGGTGGCAATCCACATAAAGGGCATGTGGAGGGTGACCCAAAGGACTCGGAAAATGGTTCAGGCATCAGAACCATGAGGAGACATGTAGGTTCACGGAAGTCAAAAACTTGAAATTCAGATATAAGACAGATGCCTATGCAGAAATTTCATCAAGCCCTGCAAGCATCAGCCACACCAGGCTATAAAGGTAGGATGGAAGCAATAGGGTTAAGGCTCTATCCACCCCCACTGGTTACCCGTGTATTCTGCGAAACTTGCCAGCCTGAAGTTGACAAGTGATGCCTCTATTTCGTTTTCACGACCAAGTGAAAAACGAATCCTGCAACATACTGACGAGATTAGACTAAAAGAGGTCACTCAGCTACATCAAATGAATGATCAGGGCATTACTCACGGCAAGGCCGAAAGTTCAGACGCAGGAGAATATTAAAAAATAGAAAATGTAAGTGACTGTACAAGACTCCAATCTTATCCCATATAAAATAATTGTTTAAAAAAGGGAACCATGGATACCTTTGAAAAATTACCTTATAACTAACAGTATCCACAAATAAGTTGTAACTAAATGTTTGAATAACATGTCATCGACAGGTACTGCTATAAATTTGTTTTTAGGTGTTATACTTTGTATATGTAAAACAAAACTGAATGATTACATATAGGATATAATTATAAGAGAACAATTGAAACTGACAAAAAAGGAGTAATTAAAGTTAAGACCGGATTGCATGCAAATTAAAAGAAAAGTCAATGAAAAAGAATCTAAGAGGATTTTACGTTAGGTTAGGAAGGTAAAATAGCATGATGACAATAAATTTTAGGTTTGTTTCACAAAAATTATTGAGCCAAAGGATATTTCAACAGATTTTATGAATAACTGTCTTGTGCACATGAATGAGACCCCATAACAGTAGATAATGTCCTGTAGGGTATTTGCTCCATGATCAGATCACTTATGGGAACTTCTATTAAAAAGCAAATCATGAAAACATGTAAAATTTTCTCCTAATAAGCGTAATCAGATACATGGAAAAAATTACATGTGTATATAACATAGCACCTACAGGAAATGATTTTTACACTCTATCGAATAGCTAAGGAGAGTACATGGTACCAAATTGGGTATAAGATTATTTCAAACAATAGGTTGGTTGGTTTGAGGGTTTTATGGTACAAGGGCAATAATTGGCCATGCTACACAAGACATAAAACATCAAGTAATAGACACACACACAATGAGAGTTTTACTGACACAAAGAGAAATACACCCAGGGAGGAATGCACCTGACAGGAATCGAACCTGCCCCGCCTACAACTCGAAGGTTGCTAGAGCAGTGGACGTACCCACTGTGACACGACGCCCCCTTTAAGCATTAGTAATCCAAAACACTGATAGGTATGATTCCTTAATATGATTGTTTGAATTTTATGTATACAAATTTATGTTATACAATTTTTAATGTGTTAATTGTTACAGGACAACACTAATTAAAATAAATTAGGGTTGGCAGAGGCTAAACAAAACCACTTGCCTTGTTTAAATAAACATGAATAAAATTTATTAAATCAAACTCACCCTAAACTGAAGCATTTGTTCTGAATGGTTCTGAATGGAAAAATAAATTAGGGTTGGCAGAGGCTAAACAAAACCACTTGCCCTGAATGGTTCTGTAGACCTTACTTCACCTGAAAATGAATGAAAATATTTAATAACGAATGTGTAGAAGAGAAGGTTGTTTGTGGTATTATGGCTCATGGTCCAAAAAAGGACAACCTGAGCGAACACAAAAAAAATGCAAACCATTCATACTCAATAAAATTTAAAATTAGTGTAACTATCAATAAAAAGTATGTTTAAAATAATGTTTACAGTACAGGTCATATCATTTAATTTAGATGATATAAACAGTGTAGTATAGAAGAAGCAATGCAAGTAGATCACCATTTGTAAAACACATCATTAAGACTAAAGATATAACTGGAGAAAATTGTGATAAGATGGGTTATCTCCATTTTAGGCGACTGTTAAAATTCAAATATGAAAAGTAATTCAAAATTGATGAACCATAACAAAAGTAAAATGCTGCAGCAATGTAAGGCAAAGAATGAAGTATGTGGAGGATGGTTGGTTGGGTTTTATGGCGCAATGACCATTAACGGACCAGCTGCGACAAGGACAAGATCAAATAATAAAATTATGAAGACATAAAAATTGGAGATAACAAGTTGAGCACCACATATGAAATTTAAAAAATATTTGTTGGTGAACACGAAACAAATAAAACAGTAGATTATAAATCGGAATATTAATTCCTGAGGATTTAAACACATGCTGGTCCATAGCAAGAAAGGTGTAAAACTTCTAAAGGAGAGATGAATGGATAAAAAAAAACATGATGTACAATGCATAAAAGGAAAAATGATGCATAGCATGTCATGATGGAAAAAATTGAGATTTAAAAAACCAACGGCACTAAAAAAGGGGAAAAGTTCAGTATGTGGATGATTTCTAATCAAATCTTGCAGGCTGAAAACTGAAATTTTAGACAATTTCAAATGTAGATGTTTAAATATTGGATTTGAAATTAAACGGTAAACAGAAAGAGGAGTTGAGGACCAGTTACAATTAGGAAAAAAGGTTTTTATATTTCATTAATGAATGTCGCACTGGAGCAACACAACTGGCTATTAGCGACAGTCCGGGATCAATCCCAAAGGGAAAGATCCAAGGACAACACCACGTAATTTTAAAACATTTGACGACGAGAAAAGAAAAACGAGTTGGGCATGAGTCACAATTCGGGGCAAGCGCAGCAAGTAAAAGAAGATGAGTGAATTGTGTGTCCAATGTAGAGTGACATTGATCCTTCGAAATTGGGGCAGATGACATTAGATGGTTTAATAGAAGGTCAATTAGTATGGGGATACAAGGAATCTTGCCAGTGAGTAAATAAATCATCTGATGAACATTTTGGTGTGAGAAAGGTACAGCTTCTTGCAAAGGGAAGGAATCACAGCTCTGTAAGGTTGCTCGTTACCTTTAATATGTACTTGTGACTGAGGACCCAACAAAACAAAATATCAAATCCCTTGCTATTCAATGTTCTATAGATAGAAACGATATCTGATACGAATGGGTGTCCAGGAACATCACAAAATAATCTCGTACACTTAGGCTGTCAGTGTGTATGCAATATTTACGGTGGAAACTAGAATAAATTGAAGGTAGTAATAGTAAATTGCCATCCCCTCAGCCGTATAAACGGAGCAGGAGTCATGAAGGCTGTAACTTAATGTGGCATTATCCAAAACAATAACACAGCCAACATCTCCCACTCCTTTGGATTCCTAAGTAAATACTGGATTAAAAGAATACTCAGTGGTGTGAAGAAAATAGTTGCTGGGATTTAATCTTATCCCATATAAAATAATTGTTTAAAAAAGGGAACCATGGATACCTTTGAAAAATTACCTTATAACTAACAGTATCCACAAATAAGTTGTAACTAAATGTTTGAATAACATGTCATCGACAGGTACTGCTATAAATTTGTTTTTAGGTGTTATACTTTGTATATGTAAAACAAAACTGAATGATTACATATAGGATATAATTATAAGAGAACAATTGAAACTGACAAAAAAGGAGTAATTAAAGTTAAGACCGGATTGCATGCAAATTAAAAGAAAAGTCAATGAAAAAGAATCTAAAAGGATTTTACGTTAGGTTAGGAAGGTAAAATAGCATGATGACAATAAATTTTAGGTTTGTTTCACAAAAATTATTGAGCCAAAGGATATTTCAACAGATTTTATGAATAACTGTCTTGTGCACATGAATGAGACCCCATAACAGTAGATAATGTCCTGTAGGGTATTTGCTCCATGATCAGATCACTTATGGGAACTTCTATTAAAAAGCAAATCATGAAAACATGTAAAATTTTCTCCTAATAAGCGTAATCAGATACATGGAAAAAATTACATGTGTATATAACATAGCACCTACAGGAAATGATTTTTACACTCTATCGAATAGCTAAGGAGAGTACATGGTACCAAATTGGGTATAAGATTATTTCAAACAATAGGTTGGTTGGTTTGAGGGTTTTATGGTACAAGGGCAATAATTGGCCATGCTACACAAGACATAAAACATCAAGTAATAGACACACACACAATGAGAGTTTTACTGACACAAAGAGAAATACACCCAGGGAGGAATGCACCTGACAGGAATCGAACCTGCCCCGCCTACAACTCGAAGGTTGCTAGAGCAGTGGACGTACCCACTGTGCCACGACGCCCCTTTTAAGCATTAGTAATCCAAAACACTGATATGTATGTATTATGGACGGGTTGCTTCGTCCTTTGGTTTTAATGGATTGGAGGCAGGAGTTCTCATTATTTTAAGCAATTTAATTGGGATATAAGCATTTACATGTGAAACTATATACAGATGAAAATTAAAGCTATTGGGTGATTGCAAATTAGCCAGTTCCAGAGCTACATCTTAACCGTCTTCATCTTTTCTTGAATCTGCTCCTTCTCTGCGTAGGTGTTTGCGCCTTGGGCGTTGGCTGATCGTCATTGGTTGATTTCATCCAATGGCTGGCTGCAACGTTGCTGCTGGGAGTCTCGATGATGCAATATGCGCTCTGGTTGCGTCTTTCGGAATTCCACATGGCTGACGCAAGATTCTTCGTGATTGCGTATACCTGATGTTACATGTATGATTCCTTAATATGATTGTTTGAATTTTATGTATACAAATTTATGTTATACAATTTTTAATGTGTTAATTGTTACAGGACAACACTAATTAAAATAAATTAGGGTTGGCAGAGGCTAAACAAAACCACTTGCCCTGAATGGTTCTGTAGACCTTACTTCACCTGAAAATGAATGAAAATATTTAATAACGAATGTGTAGAAGAGAAGGTTGTTTGTGGTATTATGGCTCATGGTCCAAAAAAGGACAACCTGAACGAACACAAAAAAAATGCAAACCATTCATACTCAATAAAATTTAAAATTAGTCTAACTATCAATAAAAAGTATGTTTAAAATAATGTTTACAGTACAGATCATATCATTTAATTTAGATGATATAAACAGTGTAGTATAGAAGAAGCAATGCAAGTAGATCACCATTTGTAAAACACATCATTAAGACTAAAGATATAACTGGAGAAAATTGTGATAAGATGGGTTATCTCCATTTTAGGCGACTGTTAAAATTCAAATATGAAAAGTAATTCAAAATTGATGAACCATAACAAAAGTAAAATGCTGCAGCAATGTAAGGCAAAGAATGAAGTATGTGGAGGATGGTTGGTTGGGTTTTATGGCGCAATGACCATTAACGGACCAGCTGCGACAAGGACAAGATCAAATAATAAAATTATGAAGACATAAAAATTGGAGATAACAAGTTGAGCACCACATATGAAATTTAAAAAATATTTGTTGGTGAACACGAAACAAATAAAACAGTAGATTATAAATCGGAATATTAATTCCTGAGGATTTAAACACATGCTGGTCCATAGCAAGAAAGGTGTAAAACTTCTAAAGGAGAGATGAATGGATAAAAAAAAACATGATGTACAATGCATAAAAGGAAAAATGATGCATAGCATGTCATGATGGAAAAAATTGAGATTTAAAAAACCAACGGCACTAAAAAAGGGGAAAAGTTCAGTATGTGGATGATTTCTAATCAAATCTTGCAGGCTGAAAACTGAAATTTTAGACAATTTCAAATGTAGATGTTTAAATATTGGATTTGAAATTAAACGGTAAACAGAAAGAGGAGTTGAGGACCAGTTACAATTAGGAAAAAAGGTTTTTATATTTCATTAATGAATGTCGCACTGGAGCAACACAACTGGCTATTAGCGACAGTCCGGGATCAATCCCAAAGGGAAAGATCCAAGGACAACACCACGTAATTTTAAAACATTTGACGACGAGAAAAGAAAAACGAGTTGGGCATGAGTCACAATTCGGGGCAAGCGCAGCAAGTAAAAGAAGATGAGTGAATTGTGTGTCCAATGTAGAGTGACATTGATCCTTCGAAATTGGGGCAGATGACATTAGATGGTTTAATAGAAGGTCAATTAGTATGGGGATACAAGGAATCTTGCCAGTGAGTAAATAAATCATCTGATGAACATTTTGGTGTGAGAAAGGTACAGCTTCTTGCAAAGGGAAGGAATCACAGCTCTGTAAGGTTGCTCGTTACCTTTAATATGTACTTGTGACTGAGGACCCAACAAAACAAAATATCAAATCCCTTGCTATTCAATGTTCTATAGATAGAAACGATATCTGATACGAATGGGTGTCCAGGAACATCACAAAATAATCTCGTACACTTAGGCTGTCAGTGTGTATGCAATATTTACGGTGGAAACTAGAATAAATTGAAGGTAGTAATAGTAAATTGCCATCCCCTCAGCCGTATAAACGGAGCAGGAGTCATGAAGGCTGTAACTTAATGTGGCATTATCCAAAACAATAACACAGCCAACATCTCCCACTCCTTTGGATTCCTAAGTAAATACTGGATTAAAAGAATACTCAGTGGTGTGAAGAAAATAGTTGCTGGGATTTAATCTTATCCCATATAAAATAATTGTTTAAAAAAGGGAACCATGGATACCTTTGAAAAATTACCTTATAACTAACAGTATCCACAAATAAGTTGTAACTAAATGTTTGAATAACATGTCATCGACATGTACTGCTATAAATTTGTTTTTAGGTGTTATACTTTGTATATGTAAAACAAAACTGAATGATTACATATAGGATATAATTATAAGAGAACAATTGAAACTGACAAAAAAGGAGTAATTAAAGTTAAGACCGGATTGCATGCAAATTAAAAGAAAAGTCAATGAAAAAGAATCTAAAAGGATTTTACGTTAGGTTAGGAAGGTAAAATAGCATGATGACAATAAATTTTAGGTTTGTTTCACAAAAATTATTGAGCCAAAGGATATTTCAACAGATTTTATGAATAACTGTCTTGTGCACATGAATGAGACCCCATAACAGTAGATAATGTCCTGTAGGGTATTTGCTCCATGATCAGATCACTTATGGGAACTTCTATTAAAAAGCAAATCATGAAAACATGTAAAATTTTCTCCTAATAAGCGTAATCAGATACATGGAAAAAATTACATGTGTATATAACATAGCACCTACAGGAAATGATTTTTACACTCTATCGAATAGCTAAGGAGAGTACATGGTACCAAATTGGGTATAAGATTATTTCAAACAATAGGTTGGTTGGTTTGAGGGTTTTATGGTACAAGGGCAATAATTGGCCATGCTACACAAGACATAAAACATCAAGTAATAGACACACACACAATGAGAGTTTTACTGACACAAGGAGAAATACACCCAGGGAGGAATGCACCTGACAGGAATCGAACCTGCCCCGCCTACAACTCGAAGGTTGCTAGAGCAGTGGACGTACCCACTGTGACACGACGCCCCCTTTAAGCATTAGTAATCCAAAACACTGATATGTATGATTCCTTAATATGATTGTTTGAATTTTATGTATACAAATTTATGTTATACAATTTTTAATGTGTTAATTGTTACAGGACAACACTAATTAAAATAAATTAGGGTTGGCAGAGGCTAAACAAAACCACTTGCCTTGTTTAAATAAACATGAATAAAATTTATTAAATCAAACTCACCCCAAACTGAAGCATTTGTTCTGAATGGTTCTGTAGACCTTACTTCACCTGAAAATGAATGAAAATATTTAATAACGAATGTGTAGAAGAGAAGGTTGGTTGTGGTATTATGGCTCATGGTCCAAAAAAGGACAACCTGAGCCAACACAAAAAAATGCAAACCATTCATACTCAATAAAATTTAAAATTAGTCTAACTATCAATAAAAAGTATGTTTAAAATAATGTTTACAGTACAGATCATATCATTTAATTTAGATGATATAAACAGTGTAGTATAGAAGAAGCAATGCAAGTAGGTCACCATTTGTAAAACACATCATTAAGACTAAAGATATAACTGGAGAAAATTGTGATAAGATGGGTTATCTCCATTTTAGGCGAATGTTAAAATTCAAATATGAAAAGTAATTCAAAATTGATGAACCATAACAAAAGTAAAATGCTGCAGCAATGTAAGGCAAAGAATGAAGTATGTGGAGGATGGTTGGTTGGGTTTTATGGCGCAATGACCATTAACGGACCAGCTGCGACAAGGACAAGATCAAATAATAAAATCATGAAGACATAAAAATTGGAGATAACAAGTTGAGCACCACATATGAAATTTAAAAAATATTTGTTGGTGAACACGAAACAAATAAAACAGTAGATTATAAATCGGAATATTAATTCCTGAGGATTTAAACACATGCTGGTCCATAGCAAGAAAGGTGTAAAACTTCTAAAGGAGAGATGAATGGATAAAAAAAAACATGATGTACAATGCATAAAAGGAAAAATGATGCATAGCATGTCATGATGGAAAAAATTGAGATTTAAAAAACCAACGGCACTAAAAAAGGGGAAAAGTTCAGTATGTGGATGATTTCTAATCAAATCTTGCAGGCTGAAAACTGAAATTTTAGACAATTTCAAATGTAGATGTTTAAATATTGGATTTGAAATTAAACGGTAAACAGAAAGAGGAGTTGAGGACCAGTTACAATTAGGAAAAAAGGTTTTTATATTTCATTAATGAATGTCGCACTGGAGCAACACAACTGGCTATTAGCGACAGTCCGGGATCAATCCCAAAGGGTAAGATCCAAGGACAACACCACGTAATTTTAAAACATTTGACGACGAGAAAAGAAAAACGAGTTGGGCATGAGTCACAATTCGGGGCAAGCGCAGCAAGTAAAAGAAGATGAGTGAATTGTGTGTCCAATGTAGAGTGACATTGATTCTTCGAAATTGGGGCAGATGACATTAGATGGTTTAATAGAAGGTCAATTAGTATGGGGATACAAGGAATCTTGCCAGTGAGTAAATAAATCATCTGATGAACATTTTGGTGTGAGAAAGGTACAGCTTCTTGCAAAGGGAAGGAATCACAGCTCTGTAAGGTTGCTCGTTACCTTTAATATGTACTTGTGACTGAGGACCCAACAAAACAAAATATCAAATCCCTTGCTATTCAATGTTCTATAGATAGAAACGATATCTGATACGAATGGGTGTCCAGGAACATCACAAAATAATCTCGTACACTTAGGCTGTCAGTGTGTATGCAATATTTACGGTGGAAACTAGAATAAATTGAAGGTAGTAATAGTAAATTGCCATCCCCTCAGCCGTATAAACGGAGCAGGAGTCATGAAGGCTGTAACTTAATGTGGCATTATCCAAAACAATAACACAGCCAACATCTCCCACTCCTTTGGATTCCTAAGTAAATACTGGATTAAAAGAATACTCAGTGGTGTGAAGAAGATAGTTGCTGGGAGTTAGGTATTTAATTAACATCACACTGGACAAACACAACGGGCTACAGGTGACGATACGGGATGAAACACGGAGGGTTAGATTCGAGGACAACACCACATACTTTTGGACCACGGTCAGATGATGTTGCTTCAAGACAGATGGAGTTGTGTCAGATTTTTTTTGTAAAAAACAAAAGGGTTGATAAAGGTGATTGATGGTAAGTCACAGGTGGAAATTGTAAGTTGCCACTCAGTTGAGTGCAAATGTCACTTAGATATGAGTTGTTAATGGTACATCATGTTGGTTCATTAATAGGGCATCTTAGATGGTCGAACACTGAATAATTGGTTCAAGCCTCTGCCAAGAGTCATGTGTTTCGAAGAATGAGATAGTGTGCTTAGTATATGAAAATAATAATTGGCAGGCATCTTCAGTCAAGTGGTTACTGGTGGCAATCCACATAAAGGGCATGTGGAGGGTGACCCAAAGGACTCGGAAAATGGTTCAGGCATCAGAACCATGAGGAGACATGTAGGTTCACGGAAGTCAAAAACTTGAAATTCAGATATAAGACAGATGCCTATGCAGAAATTTCATCAAGCCCTGCAAGCATCAGCCACACCAGGCTATAAAGGTAGGATGGAAGCAATAGGGTTAAGGCTCTATCCACCCCCACTGGTTACCCGTGTATTCTGCGAAACTTGCCAGCCTGAAGTTGACAAGTGATGCCTCTATTTCGTTTTCACGACCAAGTGAAAAACGAATCCTGCAACATACTGACGAGATTAGACTAAAAGAGGTCACTCAGCTACATCAAATGAATGATCAGGGCATTACTCACGGCAAGGCCGAAAGTTCAGACGCAGGAGAATATTAAAAAATAGAAAATGTAAGTGACTGTACAAGACTCCAATCTTATCCCATATAAAATAATTGTTTAAAAAAGGGAACCATGGATACCTTTGAAAAATTCCCTTATAACTAACAGTATCCACAAATAAGTTGTAACTAAATGTTTGAATAACATGTCATCGACAGGTACTGCTATAAATTTGTTTTTAGGTGTTATACTTTGTATATGTAAAACAAAACTGAATGATTACATATAGGATATAATTATAAGAGAACAATTGAAACTGACAAAAAAGGAGTAATTAAAGTTAAGACCGGATTGCATGCAAATTAAAAGAAAAGTCAATGAAAAAGAATCTAAGAGGATTTTACGTTAGGTTAGGAAGGTAAAATAGCATGATGACAATAAATTTTAGGTTTGTTTCACAAAAATTATTGAACCAAAGGATATTTCAACAGATTTTATGAATAACTGTCTTGTGCACATGAATGAGACCCCATAACAGTAGATAATGTCCTGTAGGGTATTTGCTCCATGATCAGATCACTTATGGGAACTTCTATTAAAAAGCAAATCATGAAAACATGTAAAATTTTCTCCTAATAAGCGTAATCAGATACATGGAAAAAATTACATGTGTATATAACATAGCACCTACAGGAAATGATTTTTACACTCTATCGAATAGCTAAGGAGAGTACATGGTACCAAATTGGGTATAAGATTATTTCAAACAATAGGTTGGTTGGTTTTAGGGTTTTATGGTACAAGGGCAATAATTGACCATGCTACACAAGACATAAAACATCAAGTAATAGACACACACACAATGAGAGTTTTACTGACACAAAGAGAAATACACCCAGGGAGGAATGCACCTGACAGGAATCGAACCTGCCCCGCCTACAACTCGAAGGTTGCTAGAGCAGTGGACGTACCCACTGTGCCACGACGCCCCTTTTAAGCATTAGTAATCCAAAACACTGATATGTATGTATTATGGACGGGTTGCTTCGTCCTTTGGTTTTAATGGATTGGAGGCAGGAGTTCTCATTATTTTAAGCAATTTAATTGGGATATAAGCATTTACATGTGAAACTATATACAGATGAAAATTAAAGCTATTGGGTGATTGCAAATTAGCCAGTTCCAGAGCTACATCTTAACCGTCTTCATCTTTTCTTGAATCTGCTCCTTCTCCGCGTAGGTGTTTGCGCCTTGGGCGTTGGCTGATCGTCATTGGTTGATTTCATCCAATGGCTGGCTGCAACGTTGCTGCTGGGAGTCTCGATGATGCAATATGCGCTCTGGTTGCGTCTTTCGGAATTCCACATGGCTGACGCAAGATTCTTCGTGATTGCGTATACCTGATGTTACATGTATGATTCCTTAATATGATTGTTTGAATTTTATGTATACAAATTTATGTTATACAATTTTTAATGTGTTAATTGTTACAGGACAACACTAATTAAAATAAATTAGGGTTGGCAGAGGCTAAACAAAACCACTTGCCCTGAATGGTTCTGTAGACCTTACTTCACCTGAAAATGAATGAAAATATTTAATAACGAATGTGTAGAAGAGAAGGTTGTTTGTGGTATTATGGCTCATGGTCCAAAAAAGGACAACCTGAGCGAACACAAAAAAATGCAAACCATTCATACTCAATAAAATTTAAAATTAGTCTAACTATCAATAAAAAGTATGTTTAAAATAATGTTTACAGTACAGATCATATCATTTAATTTAGATGATATAAACAGTGTAGTATAGAAGAAGCAATGCAAGTAGATCACCATTTGTAAAACACATCATTAAGACTAAAGATATAACTGGAGAAAATTGTGATAAGATGGGTTATCTCCATTTTAGGCGACTGTTAAAATTCAAATATGAAAAGTAATTCAAAATTGATGAACCATAACAAAAGTAAAATGCTGCAGCAATGTAAGGCAAAGAATGAAGTATGTGGAGGATGGTTGGTTGGGTTTTATGGCGCAATGACCATTAACGGACCAGCTGCGACAAGGACAAGATCAAATAATAAAATTATGAAGACATAAAAATTGGAGATAACAAGTTGAGCACCACATATGAAATTTAAAAAATATTTGTTGGTGAACACGAAACAAATAAAACAGTAGATTATAAATCGGAATATTAATTCCTGAGGATTTAAACACATGCTGGTCCATAGCAAGAAAGGTGTAAAACTTCTAAAGGAGAGATGAATGGATAAAAAAAAAACATGATGTACAATGCATAAAAGGAAAAATGATGCATAGCATGTCATGATGGAAAAAATTGAGATTTAAAAAACCAACGGCACTAAAAAAGGGGAAAAGTTCAGTATGTGGATGATTTCTAATCAAATCTTGCAGGCTGAAAACTGAAATTTTAGACAATTTCAAATGTAGATGTTTAAATATTGGATTTGAAATTAAACGGTAAACAGAAAGAGGAGTTGAGGACCAGTTACAATTAGGAAAAAAGGTTTTTATATTTCATTAATGAATGTCGCACTGGAGCAACACAACTGGCTATTAGCGACAGTCCGGGATCAATCCCAAAGGGAAAGATCCAAGGACAACACCACGTAATTTTAAAACATTTGACGACGAGAAAAGAAAAACGAGTTGGGCATGAGTCACAATTCGGGGCAAGCGCAGCAAGTAAAAGAAGATGAGTGAATTGTGTGTCCAATGTAGAGTGACATTGATCCTTCGAAATTGGGGCAGATGACATTAGATGGTTTAATAGAAGGTCAATTAGTATGGGGATACAAGGAATCTTGCCAGTGAGTAAATAAATCATCTGATGAACATTTTGGTGTGAGAAAGGTACAGCTTCTTGCAAAGGGAAGGAATCACAGCTCTGTAAGGTTGCTCGTTACCTTTAATATGTACTTGTGACTGAGGACCCAACAAAACAAAATATCAAATCCCTTGCTATTCAATGTTCTATAGATAGAAACGATATCTGATACGAATGGGTGTCCAGGAACATCACAAAATAATCTCGTACACTTAGGCTGTCAGTGTGTATGCAATATTTACGGTGGAAACTAGAATAAATTGAAGGTAGTAATAGTAAATTGCCATCCCCTCAGCCGTATAAACGGAGCAGGAGTCATGAAGGCTGTAACTTAATGTGGCATTATCCAAAACAATAACACAGCCAACATCTCCCACTCCTTTGGATTCCTAAGTAAATACTGGATTAAAAGAATACTCAGTGGTGTGAAGAAAATAGTTGCTGGGATTTAATCTTATCCCATATAAAATAATTGTTTAAAAAAGGGAACCATGGATAACTTTGAAAAATTACCTTATAACTAACAGTATCCACAAATAAGTTGTAACTAAATGTTTGAATAACATGTCATCGACAGGTACTGCTATAAATTTGTTTTTAGGTGTTATACTTTGTATATGTAAAACAAAACTGAATGATTACATATAGGATATAATTATAAGAGAACAATTGAAACTGACAAAAAAGGAGTAATTAAAGTTAAGACCGGATTGCATGCAAATTAAAAGAAAAGTCAATGAAAAAGAATCTAAAAGGATTTTACGTTAGGTTAGGAAGGTAAAATAGCATGATGACAATAAATTTTAGGTTTGTTTCACAAAAATTATTGAGCCAAAGGATATTTCAACAGATTTTATGAATAACTGTCTTGTGCACATGAATGAGACCCCATAACAGTAGATAATGTCCTGTAGGGTATTTGCTCCATGATCAGATCACTTATGGGAACTTCTATTAAAAAGCAAATCATGAAAACATGTAAAATTTTCTCCTAATAAGCGTAATCAGATACATGGAAAAAATTACATGTGTATATAACATAGCACCTACAGGAAATGATTTTTACACTCTATCGAATAGCTAAGGAGAGTACATGGTACCAAATTGGGTATAAGATTATTTCAAACAATAGGTTGGTTGGTTTGAGGGTTTTATGGTACAAGGGCAATAATTGGCCATGCTACACAAGACATAAAACATCAAGTAATAGACACACACACAATGAGAGTTTTACTGACACAAGGAGAAATACACCCAGGGAGGAATGCACCTGACAGGAATCGAACCTGCCCCGCCTACAACTCGAAGGTTGCTAGAGCAGTGGACGTACCCACTGTGACACGACGCCCCCTTTAAGCATTAGTAATCCAAAACACTGATATGTATGATTCCTTAATATGATTGTTTGAATTTTATGTATACAAATTTATGTTATACAATTTTTAATGTGTTAATTGTTACAGGACAACACTAATTAAAATAAATTAGGGTTGGCAGAGGCTAAACAAAACCACTTGCCTTGTTTAAATAAACATGAATAAAATTTATTAAATCAAACTCACCCCAAACTGAAGCATTTGTTCTGAATGGTTCTGTAGACCTTACTTCACCTGAAAATGAATGAAAATATTTAATAACGAATGTGTAGAAGAGAAGGTTGGTTGTGGTATTATGGCTCATGGTCCAAAAAAGGACAACCTGAGCCAACACAAAAAAATGCAAACCATTCATACTCAATAAAATTTAAAATTAGTCTAACTATCAATAAAAAGTATGTTTAAAATAATGTTTACAGTACAGATCATATCATTTAATTTAGATGATATAAACAGTGTAGTATAGAAGAAGCAATGCAAGTAGATCACCATTTGTAAAACACATCATTAAGACTAAAGATATAACTGGAGAAAATTGTGATAAGATGGGTTATCTCCATTTTAGGCGACTGTTAAAATTCAAATATGAAAAGTAATTCAAAATTGATGAACCATAACAAAAGTAAAATGCTGCAGCAATGTAAGGCAAAGAATGAAGTATGTGGAGGATGGTTGGTTGGGTTTTATGGCGCAATGACCATTAACGGACCAGCTGCGACAAGGACAAGATCAAATAATAAAATTATGAAGACATAAAAATTGGAGATAACAAGTTGAGCACCACATATGAAATTTAAAAAATATTTGTTGGTGAACACGAAACAAATAAAACAGTAGATTATAAATCGGAATATTAATTCCTGAGGATTTAAACACATGCTGGTCCATAGCAAGAAAGGTGTAAAACTTCTAAAGGAGAGATGAATGGATAAAAAAAAACATGATGTACAATGCATAAAAGGAAAAATGATGCATAGCATGTCATGATGGAAAAAATTGAGATTTAAAAAACCAACGGCACTAAAAAAGGGGAAAAGTTCAGTATGTGGATGATTTCTAATCAAATCTTGCAGGCTGAAAACTGAAATTTTAGACAATTTCAAATGTAGATGTTTAAATATTGGATTTGAAATTAAACGGTAAACAGAAAGAGGAGTTGAGGACCAGTTACAATTAGGAAAAAAGGTTTTTATATTTCATTAATGAATGTCGCACTGGAGCAACACAACTGGCTATTAGCGACAGTCCGGGATCAATCCCAAAGGGAAAGATCCAAGGACAACACCACGTAATTTTAAAACATTTGACGACGAGAAAAGAAAAACGAGTTGGGCATGAGTCACAATTCGGGGCAAGCGCAGCAAGTAAAAGAAGATGAGTGAATTGTGTGTCCAATGTAGAGTGACATTGATCCTTCGAAATTGGGGCAGATGACATTAGATGGTTTAATAGAAGGTCAATTAGTATGGGGATACAAGGAATCTTGCCAGTGAGTAAATAAATCATCTGATGAACATTTTGGTGTGAGAAAGGTACAGCTTCTTGCAAAGGGAAGGAATCACAGCTCTGTAAGGTTGCTCGTTACCTTTAATATGTACTTGTGACTGAGGACCCAACAAAACAAAATATCAAATCCCTTGCTATTCAATGTTCTATAGATAGAAACGATATCTGATACGAATGGGTGTCCAGGAACATCACAAAATAATCTCGTACACTTAGGCTGTCAGTGTGTATGCAATATTTACGGTGGAAACTAGAATAAATTGAAGGTAGTAATAGTAAATTGCCATCCCCTCAGCCGTATAAACGGAGCAGGAGTCATGAAGGCTGTAACTTAATGTGGCATTATCCAAAACAATAACACAGCCAACATCTCCCACTCCTTTGGATTCCTAAGTAAATACTGGATTAAAAGAATACTCAGTGGTGTGAAGAAAATAGTTGCTGGGATTTAATCTTATCCCATATAAAATAATTGTTTAAAAAAGGGAACCATGGATACCTTTGAAAAATTACCTTATAACTAACAGTATCCACAAATAAGTTGTAACTAAATGTTTGAATAACATGTCATCGACAGGTACTGCTATAAATTTGTTTTTAGGTGTTATACTTTGTATATGTAAAACAAAACTGAATGATTACATATAGGATATAATTATAAGAGAACAATTGAAACTGACAAAAAAGGAGTAATTAAAGTTAAGACCGGATTGCATGCAAATTAAAAGAAAAGTCAATGAAAAAGAATCTAAAAGGATTTTACGTTAGGTTAGGAAGGTAAAATAGCATGATGACAATAAATTTTAGGTTTGTTTCACAAAAATTATTGAGCCAAAGGATATTTCAACAGATTTTATGAATAACTGTCTTGTGCACATGAATGAGACCCCATAACAGTAGATAATGTCCTGTAGGGTATTTGCTCCATGATCAGATCACTTATGGGAACTTCTATTAAAAAGCAAATCATGAAAACATGTAAAATTTTCTCCTAATAAGCGTAATCAGATACATGGAAAAAATTACATGTGTATATAACATAGCACCTACAGGAAATGATTTTTACACTCTATCGAATAGCTAAGGAGAGTACATGGTACCAAATTGGGTATAAGATTATTTCAAACAATAGGTTGGTTGGTTTGAGGGTTTTATGGTACAAGGGCAATAATTGGCCATGCTACACAAGACATAAAACATCAAGTAATAGACACACACACAATGAGAGTTTTACTGACACAAGGAGAAATACACCCAGGGAGGAATGCACCTGACAGGAATCGAACCTGCCCCGCCTACAACTCGAAGGTTGCTAGAGCAGTGGACGTACCCACTGTGACACGACGCCCCCTTTAAGCATTAGTAATCCAAAACACTGATATGTATGATTCCTTAATATGATTGTTTGAATTTTATGTATACAAATTTATGTTATACAATTTTTAATGTGTTAATTGTTACAGGACAACACTAATTAAAATAAATTAGGGTTGGCAGAGGCTAAACAAAACCACTTGCCTTGTTTAAATAAACATGAATAAAATTTATTAAATCAAACTCACCCCAAACTGAAGCATTTGTTCTGAATGGTTCTGTAGACCTTACTTCACCTGAAAATGAATGAAAATATTTAATAACGAATGTGTAGAAGAGAAGGTTGGTTGTGGTATTATGGCTCATGGTCCAAAAAAGGACAACCTGAGCCAACACAAAAAAATGCAAACCATTCATACTCAATAAAATTTAAAATTAGTCTAACTATCAATAAAAAGTATGTTTAAAATAATGTTTACAGTACAGATCATATCATTTAATTTAGATGATATAAACAGTGTAGTATAGAAGAAGCAATGCAAGTAGGTCACCATTTGTAAAACACATCATTAAGACTAAAGATATAACTGGAGAAAATTGTGATAAGATGGGTTATCTCCATTTTAGGCGAATGTTAAAATTCAAATATGAAAAGTAATTCAAAATTGATGAACCATAACAAAAGTAAAATGCTGCAGCAATGTAAGGCAAAGAATGAAGTATGTGGAGGATGGTTGGTTGGGTTTTATGGCGCAATGACCATTAACGGACCAGCTGCGACAAGGACAAGATCAAATAATAAAATCATGAAGACATAAAAATTGGAGATAACAAGTTGAGCACCACATATGAAATTTAAAAAATATTTGTTGGTGAACACGAAACAAATAAAACAGTAGATTATAAATCGGAATATTAATTCCTGAGGATTTAAACACATGCTGGTCCATAGCAAGAAAGGTGTAAAACTTCTAAAGGAGAGATGAATGGATAAAAAAAAACATGATGTACAATGCATAAAAGGAAAAATGATGCATAGCATGTCATGATGGAAAAAATTGAGATTTAAAAAACCAACGGCACTAAAAAAGGGGAAAAGTTCAGTATGTGGATGATTTCTAATCAAATCTTGCAGGCTGAAAACTGAAATTTTAGACAATTTCAAATGTAGATGTTTAAATATTGGATTTGAAATTAAACGGTAAACAGAAAGAGGAGTTGAGGACCAGTTACAATTAGGAAAAAAGGTTTTTATATTTCATTAATGAATGTCGCACTGGAGCAACACAACTGGCTATTAGCGACAGTCCGGGATCAATCCAAAACAATAACACAGCCAACATCTCCCACTCCTTTGGATTCCTAAGTAAATACTGGATTAAAAGAATACTCAGTGGTGTGAAGAAGATAGTTGCTGGGAGTTAGGTATTTAATTAACATCACACTGGACACACACAACGGGCTACAGGTGACGATACGGGATGAAACACGGAGGGTTAGATTCGAGGACAACACCACATACTTTTGGACCACGGTCAGATGATGTTGCTTCAAGACAGATGGAGTTGTGTCAGATTTTTTTTGTAAAAAACAAAAGGGTTGATAAAGGTGATTGATGGTAAGTCACAGGTGGAAATTGTAAGTTGCCACTCAGTTGAGTGCAAATGTCACTTAGATATGAGTTGTTAATGGTACATCATGTTGGTTCATTAATAGGGCATCTTAGATGGTCGAACACTGAATAATTGGTTCAAGCCTCTGCCAAGAGTCATGTGTTTCGAAGAATGAGATAGTGTGCTTAGTATATGAAAATAATAATTGGCAGGCATCTTCAGTCAAGTGGTTACTGGTGGCAATCCACATAAAGGGCATGTGGAGGGTGACCCAAAGGACTCGGAAAATGGTTCAGGCATCAGAACCATGAGGAGACATGTAGGTTCACGGAAGTCAAAAACTTGAAATTCAGATATAAGACAGATGCCTATGCAGAAATTTCATCAAGCCCTGCAAGCATCAGCCACACCAGGCTATAAAGGTAGGATGGAAGCAATAGGGTTAAGGCTCTATCCACCCCCACTGGTTACCCGTGTATTCTGCGAAACTTGCCAGCCTGAAGTTGACAAGTGATGCCTCTATTTCGTTTTCACGACCAAGTGAAAAACGAATCCTGCAACATACTGACGAGATTAGACTAAAAGAGGTCACTCAGCTACATCAAATGAATGATCAGGGCATTCCTCACGGCAAGGCCGAAAGTTCAGACGCAGGAGAATATTAAAAAATAGAAAATGTAAGTGACTGTACAAGACTCCAATCTTATCCCATATAAAATAATTGTTTAAAAAAGGGAACCATGGATACCTTTGAAAAATTCCCTTATAACTAACAGTATCCACAAATAAGTTGTAACTAAATGTTTGAATAACATGTCATCGACAGGTACTGCTATAAATTTGTTTTTAGGTGTTATACTTTGTATATGTAAAACAAAACTGAATGATTACATATAGGATATAATTATAAGAGAACAATTGAAACTGACAAAAAAGGAGTAATTAAAGTTAAGACCGGATTGCATGCAAATTAAAAGAAAAGTCAATGAAAAAGAATCTAAGAGGATTTTACGTTAGGTTAGGAAGGTAAAATAGCATGATGACAATAAATTTTAGGTTTGTTTCACAAAAATTATTGAACCAAAGGATATTTCAACAGATTTTATGAATAACTGTCTTGTGCACATGAATGAGACCCCATAACAGTAGATAATGTCCTGTAGGGTATTTGCTCCATGATCAGATCACTTATGGGAACTTCTATTAAAAAGCAAATCATGAAAACATGTAAAATTTTCTCCTAATAAGCGTAATCAGATACATGGAAAAAATTACATGTGTATATAACATAGCACCTACAGGAAATGATTTTTACACTCTATCGAATAGCTAAGGAGAGTACATGGTACCAAATTGGGTATAAGATTATTTCAAACAATAGGTTGGTTGGTTTTAGGGTTTTATGGTACAAGGGCAATAATTGACCATGCTACACAAGACATAAAACATCAAGTAATAGACACACACACAATGAGAGTTTTACTGACACAAAGAGAAATACACCCAGGGAGGAATGCACCTGACAGGAATCGAACCTGCCCCGCCTACAACTCGAAGGTTGCTAGAGCAGTGGACGTACCCACTGTGCCACGACGCCCCTTTTAAGCATTAGTAATCCAAAACACTGATATGTATGTATTATGGACGGGTTGCTTCGTCCTTTGGTTTTAATGGATTGGAGGCAGGAGTTCTCATTATTTTAAGCAATTTAATTGGGATATAAGCATTTACATGTGAAACTATATACAGATGAAAATTAAAGCTATTGGGTGATTGCAAATTAGCCAGTTCCAGAGCTACATCTTAACCGTCTTCATCTTTTCTTGAATCTGCTCCTTCTCTGCGTAGGTGTTTGCGCCTTGGGCGTTGGCTGATCGTCATTGGTTGATTTCATCCAATGGCTGGCTGCAACGTTGCTGCTGGGAGTCTCGATGATGCAATATGCGCTCTGGTTGCGTCTTTCGGAATTCCACATGGCTGACGCAAGATTCTTCGTGATTGCGTATACCTGATGTTACATGTATGATTCCTTAATATGATTGTTTGAATTTTATGTATACAAATTTATGTTATACAATTTTTAATGTGTTAATTGTTACAGGACAACACTAATTAAAATAAATTAGGGTTGGCAGAGGCTAAACAAAACCACTTGCCCTGAATGGTTCTGTAGACCTTACTTCACCTGAAAATGAATGAAAATATTTAATAACGAATGTGTAGAAGAGAAGGTTGTTTGTGGTATTATGGCTCATGGTCCAAAAAAGGACAACCTGAGCGAACACAAAAAAAATGCAAACCATTCATACTCAATAAAATTTAAAATTAGTCTAACTATCAATAAAAAGTATGTTTAAAATAATGTTTACAGTACAGATCATATCATTTAATTTAGATGATATAAACAGTGTAGTATAGAAGAAGCAATGCAAGTAGATCACCATTTGTAAAACACATCATTAAGACTAAAGATATAACTGGAGAAAATTGTGATAAGATGGGTTATCTCCATTTTAGGCGACTGTTAAAATTCAAATATGAAAAGTAATTCAAAATTGATGAACCATAACAAAAGTAAAATGCTGCAGCAATGTAAGGCAAAGAATGAAGTATGTGGAGGATGGTTGGTTGGGTTTTATGGCGCAATGACCATTAACGGACCAGCTGCGACAAGGACAAGATCAAATAATAAAATTATGAAGACATAAAAATTGGAGATAACAAGTTGAGCACCACATATGAAATTTAAAAAATATTTGTTGGTGAACACGAAACAAATAAAACAGTAGATTATAAATCGGAATATTAATTCCTGAGGATTTAAACACATGCTGGTCCATAGCAAGAAAGGTGTAAAACTTCTAAAGGAGAGATGAATGGATAAAAAAAAACATGATGTACAATGCATAAAAGGAAAAATGATGCATAGCATGTCATGATGGAAAAAATTGAGATTTAAAAAACCAACGGCACTAAAAAAGGGGAAAAGTTCAGTATGTGGATGATTTCTAATCAAATCTTGCAGGCTGAAAACTGAAATTTTAGACAATTTCAAATGTAGATGTTTAAATATTGGATTTGAAATTAAACGGTAAACAGAAAGAGGAGTTGAGGACCAGTTACAATTAGGAAAAAAGGTTTTTATATTTCATTAATGAATGTCGCACTGGAGCAACACAACTGGCTATTAGCGACAGTCCGGGATCAATCCCAAAGGGAAAGATCCAAGGACAGCACCACGTAATTTTAAAACATTTGACGACGAGAAAAGAAAAACGAGTTGGGCATGAGTCACAATTCGGGGCAAGCGCAGCAAGTAAAAGAAGATGAGTGAATTGTGTGTCCAATGTAGAGTGACATTGATCCTTTGAAATTGGGGCAGATGACATTAGATGGTTTAATAGAAGGTCAATTAGTATGGGGATACAAGGAATCTTGCCAGTGAGTAAATAAATCATCTGATGAACATTTTGGTGTGAGAAAGGTACAGCTTCTTGCAAAGGGAAGGAATCACAGCTCTGTAAGGTTGCTCGTTACCTTTAATATGTACTTGTGACTGAGGACCCAACAAAACAAAATATCAAATCCCTTGCTATTCAATGTTCTATAGATAGAAACGATATCTGATACGAATGGGTGTCCAGGAACATCACAAAATAATCTCGTACACTTAGGCTGTCAGTGTGTATGCAATATTTACGGTGGAAACTAGAATAAATTGAAGGTAGTAATAGTAAATTGCCATCCCCTCAGCCGTATAAACGGAGCAGGAGTCATGAAGGCTGTAACTTAATGTGGCATTATCCAAAACAATAACACAGCCAACATCTC
This sequence comes from Meta bourneti, assembly GCA_933210815.1. NCBI lineage: Eukaryota > Metazoa > Arthropoda > Arachnida > Araneae > Tetragnathidae > Meta > Meta bourneti. The sequence continues at coordinate 91,962,428 of OW119934.1, forward strand.
CCACTCCTTTGGATTCCTAAGTAAATACTGGATTAAAAGAATACTCAGTGGTGTGAAGAAAATAGTTGCTGGGATTTAATCTTATCCCATATAAAATAATTGTTTAAAAAAGGGAACCATGGATACCTTTGAAAAATTACCTTATAACTAACAGTATCCACAAATAAGTTGTAACTAAATGTTTGAATAACATGTCATCGACAGGTACTGCTATAAATTTGTTTTTAGGTGTTATACTTTGTATATGTAAAACAAAACTGAATGATTACATATAGGATATAATTATAAGAGAACAATTGAAACTGACAAAAAAGGAGTAATTAAAGTTAAGACCGGATTGCATGCAAATTAAAAGAAAAGTCAATGAAAAAGAAGATAAGAGGATTTTACGTTAGGTTAGGAAGGTAAAATAGCATGATGACAATAAATTTTAGGTTTGTTTCACAAAAATTATTGAGCCAAAGGATATTTCAACAGATTTTATGAATAACTGTCTTGTGCACATGAATGAGACCCCATAACAGTAGATAATGTCCTGTAGGGTATTTGCTCCATGATCAGATCACTTATGGGAACTTCTATTAAAAAGCAAATCATGAAAACATGTAAAATTTTCTCCTAATAAGCGTAATCAGATACATGGAAAAAATTACATGTGTATATAACATAGCACCTACAGGAAATGATTTTTACACTCTATCGAATAGCTAAGGAGAGTACATGGTACCAAATTGGGTATAAGATTATTTCAAACAATAGGTTGGTTGGTTTGAGGGTTTTATGGTACAAGGGCAATAATTGGCCATGCTACACAAGACATAAAACATCAAGTAATAGACACACACACAATGAGAGTTTTACTGACACAAAGAGAAATACACCCAGGGAGGAATGCACCTGACAGGAATCGAACCTGCCCCGCCTACAACTCGAAGGTTGCTAGAGCAGTGGACGTACCCACTGTGACACGACGCCCCCTTTAAGCATTAGTAATCCAAAACACTGATAGGTATGATTCCTTAATATGATTGTTTGAATTTTATGTATACAAATTTATGTTATACAATTTTTAATGTGTTAATTGTTACAGGACAACACTAATTAAAATAAATTAGGGTTGGCAGAGGCTAAACAAAACCACTTGCCTTGTTTAAATAAACATGAATAAAATTTATTAAATCAAACTCACCCTAAACTGAAGCATTTGTTCTGAATGGTTCTGTAGACCTTACTTCACCTGAAAATGAATGAAAATATTTAATAACGAATGTGTAGAAGAGAAGGTTGGTTGTGGTATTATGGCTCATGGTCCAAAAAAGGACAACCTGAGCCAACACAAAAAAATGCAAACCATTCATACTCAATAAAATTTAAAATTAGTCTAACTATCAATAAAAAGTATGTTTAAAATAATGTTTACAGTACAGATCATATCATTTAATTTAGATGATATAAACAGTGTAGTATAGAAGAAGCAATGCAAGTAGATCACCATTTGTAAAACACATCATTAAGACTAAAGATATAACTGGAGAAAATTGTGATAAGATGGGTTATCTCCATTTTAGGCGACTGTTAAAATTCAAATATGAAAAGTAATTCAAAATTGATGAACCATAACAAAAGTAAAATGCTGCAGCAATGTAAGGCAAAGAATGAAGTATGTGGAGGATGGTTGGTTGGGTTTTATGGCGCAATGACCATTAATGGACCAGCTGCGACAAGGACAAGATCAAATAATAAAATTATGAAGACATAAAAATTGGAGATAACAAGTTGAGCACCACATATGAAATTTAAAAAATATTTGTTGGTGAACACGAAACAAATAAAACAGTAGATTATAAATCGGAATATTAATTCCTGAGGATTTAAACACATGCTGGTCCATAGCAAGAAAGGTGTAAAACTTCTAAAGGAGAGATGAATGGATAAAAAAAAAACATGATGTACAATGCATAAAAGGAAAAATGATGCATAGCATGTCATGATGGAAAAAATTGAGATTTAAAAAACCAACGGCACTAAAAAAGGGGAAAAGTTCAGTATGTGGATGATTTCTAATCAAATCTTGCAGGCTGAAAACTGAAATTTTAGACAATTTCAAATGTAGATGTTTAAATATTGGATTTGAAATTAAACGGTAAACAGAAAGAGGAGTTGAGGACCAGTTACAATTAGGAAAAAAGGTTTTTATATGTCATTAATGAATGTCGCACTGGAGCAACACAACTGGCTATTAGCGACAGTCCGGGATCAATCCAAAACAATAACACAGCCAACATCTCCCACTCCTTTGGATTCCTAAGTAAATACTGGATTAAAAGAATACTCAGTGGTGTGAAGAAGATAGTTGCTGGGAGTTAGGTATTTAATTAACATCACACTGGACAAACACAACGGGCTACAGGTGACGATACGGGATGAAACACGGAGGGTTAGATTCGAGGACAACACCACATACTTTTGGACCACGGTCAGATGATGTTGCTTCAAGACAGATGGAGTTGTGTCAGATTTTTTTTGTAAAAAACAAAAGGGTTGATAAAGGTGATTGATGGTAAGTCACAGGTGGAAATTGTAAGTTGCCACTCAGTTGAGTGCAAATGTCACTTAGATATGAGTTGTTAATGGTACATCATGTTGGTTCATTAATAGGGCATCTTAGATGGTCGAACACTGAATAATTGGTTCAAGCCTCTGCCAAGAGTCATGTGTTTCGAAGAATGAGATAGTGTGCTTAGTATATGAAAATAATAATTGGCAGGCATCTTCAGTCAAGTGGTTACTGGTGGCAATCCACATAAAGGGCATGTGGAGGGTGACCCAAAGGACTCGGAAAATGGTTCAGGCATCAGAACCATGAGGAGACATGTAGGTTCACGGAAGTCAAAAACTTGAAATTCAGATATAAGACAGATGCCTATGCAGAAATTTCATCAAGCCCTGCAAGCATCAGCCACACCAGGCTATAAAGGTAGGATGGAAGCAATAGGGTTAAGGCTCTATCCACCCCCACTGGTTACCCGTGTATTCTGCGAAACTTGCCAGCCTGAAGTTGACAAGTGATGCCTCTATTTCGTTTTCACGACCAAGTGAAAAACGAATCCTGCAACATACTGACGAGATTAGACTAAAAGAGGTCACTCAGCTACATCAAATGAATGATCAGGGCATTCCTCACGGCAAGGCCGAAAGTTCAGACGCAGGAGAATATTAAAAAATAGAAAATGTAAGTGACTGTACAAGACTCCAATCTTATCCCATATAAAATAATTGTTTAAAAAAGGGAACCATGGATACCTTTGAAAAATTCCCTTATAACTAACAGTATCCACAAATAAGTTGTAACTAAATGTTTGAATAACATGTCATCGACAGGTACTGCTATAAATTTGTTTTTAGGTGTTATACTTTGTATATGTAAAACAAAACTGAATGATTACATATAGGATATAATTATAAGAGAACAATTGAAACTGACAAAAAAGGAGTAATTAAAGTTAAGACCGGATTGCATGCAAATTAAAAGAAAAGTCAATGAAAAAGAATCTAAGAGGATTTTACGTTAGGTTAGGAAGGTAAAATAGCATGATGACAATAAATTTTAGGTTTGTTTCACAAAAATTATTGAGCCAAAGGATATTTCAACAGATTTTATGAATAACTGTCTTGTGCACATGAATGAGACCCCATAACAGTAGATAATGTCCTGTAGGGTATTTGCTCCATGATCAGATCACTTATGGGAACTTCTATTAAAAAGCAAATCATGAAAACATGTAAAATTTTCTCCTAATAAGCGTAATCAGATACATGGAAAAAATTACATGTGTATATAACATAGCACCTACAGGAAATGATTTTTACACTCTATCGAATAGCTAAGGAGAGTACATGGTACCAAATTGGGTATAAGATTATTTCAAACAATAGGTTGGTTGGTTTGAGGGTTTTATGGTACAAGGGCAATAATTGGCCATGCTACACAAGACATAAAACATCAAGTAATAGACACACACACAATGAGAGTTTTACTGACACAAAGAGAAATACACCCAGGGAGGAATGCACCTGACAGGAATCGAACCTGCCCCGCCTACAACTCGAAGGTTGCTAGAGCAGTGGACGTACCCACTGTGACACGACGCCCCCTTTAAGCATTAGTAATCCAAAACACTGATAGGTATGATTCCTTAATATGATTGTTTGAATTTTATGTATACAAATTTATGTTATACAATTTTTAATGTGTTAATTGTTACAGGACAACACTAATTAAAATAAATTAGGGTTGGCAGAGGCTAAACAAAACCACTTGCCTTGTTTAAATAAACATGAATAAAATTTATTAAATCAAACTCACCCTAAACTGAAGCATTTGTTCTGAATGGTTCTGTAGACCTTACTTCACCTGAAAATGAATGAAAATATTTAATAACGAATGTGTAGAAGAGAAGGTTGGTTGTGGTATTATGGCTCATGGTCCAAAAAAGGACAACCTGAGCCAACACAAAAAAATGCAAACCATTCATACTCAATAAAATTTAAAATTAGTCTAACTATCAATAAAAAGTATGTTTAAAATAATGTTTACAGTACAGATCATATCATTTAATTTAGATGATATAAACAGTGTAGTATAGAAGAAGCAATGCAAGTAGATCACCATTTGTAAAACACATCATTAAGACTAAAGATATAACTGGAGAAAATTGTGATAAGATGGGTTATCTCCATTTTAGGCGACTGTTAAAATTCAAATATGAAAAGTAATTCAAAATTGATGAACCATAACAAAAGTAAAATGCTGCAGCAATGTAAGGCAAAGAATGAAGTATGTGGAGGATGGTTGGTTGGGTTTTATGGCGCAATGACCATTAACGGACCAGCTGCGACAAGGACAAGATCAAATAATAAAATTATGAAGACATAAAAATTGGAGATAACAAGTTGAGCACCACATATGAAATTTAAAAAATATTTGTTGGTGAACACGAAACAAATAAAACAGTAGATTATAAATCGGAATATTAATTCCTGAGGATTTAAACACATGCTGGTCCATAGCAAGAAAGGTGTAAAACTTCTAAAGGAGAGATGAATGGATAAAAAAAAACATGATGTACAATGCATAAAAGGAAAAATGATGCATAGCATGTCATGATGGAAAAAATTGAGATTTAAAAAACCAACGGCACTAAAAAAGGGGAAAAGTTCAGTATGTGGATGATTTCTAATCAAATCTTGCAGGCTGAAAACTGAAATTTTAGACAATTTCAAATGTAGATGTTTAAATATTGGATTTGAAATTAAACGGTAAACAGAAAGAGGAGTTGAGGACCAGTTACAATTAGGAAAAAAGGTTTTTATATTTCATTAATGAATGTCGCACTGGAGCAACACAACTGGCTATTAGCGACAGTCCGGGATCAATCCCAAAGGGAAAGATCCAAGGACAACACCACGTAATTTTAAAACATTTGACGACGAGAAAAGAAAAACGAGTTGGGCATGAGTCACAATTCGGGGCAAGCGCAGCAAGTAAAAGAAGATGAGTGAATTGTGTGTCCAATGTAGAGTGACATTGATCCTTCGAAATTGGGGCAGATGACATTAGATGGTTTAATAGAAGGTCAATTAGTATGGGGATACAAGGAATCTTGCCAGTGAGTAAATAAATCATCTGATGAACATTTTGGTGTGAGAAAGGTACAGCTTCTTGCAAAGGGAAGGAATCACAGCTCTGTAAGGTTGCTCGTTACCTTTAATATGTACTTGTGACTGAGGACCCAACAAAACAAAATATCAAATCCCTTGCTATTCAATGTTCTATAGATAGAAACGATATCTGATACGAATGGGTGTCCAGGAACATCACAAAATAATCTCGTACACTTAGGCTGTCAGTGTGTATGCAATATTTACGGTGGAAACTAGAATAAATTGAAGGTAGTAATAGTAAATTGCCATCCCCTCAGCCGTATAAACGGAGCAGGAGTCATGAAGGCTGTAACTTAATGTGGCATTATCCAAAACAATAACACAGCCAACATCTCCCACTCCTTTGGATTCCTAAGTAAATACTGGATTAAAAGAATACTCAGTGGTGTGAAGAAAATAGTTGCTGGGATTTAATCTTATCCCATATAAAATAATTGTTTAAAAAAGGGAACCATGGATACCTTTGAAAAATTACCTTATAACTAACAGTATCCACAAATAAGTTGTAACTAAATGTTTGAATAACATGTCATCGACAGGTACTGCTATAAATTTGTTTTTAGGTGTTATACTTTGTATATGTAAAACAAAACTGAATGATTACATATAGGATATAATTATAAGAGAACAATTGAAACTGACAAAAAAGGAGTAATTAAAGTTAAGACCGGATTGCATGCAAATTAAAAGAAAAGTCAATGAAAAAGAAGATAAGAGGATTTTACGTTAGGTTAGGAAGGTAAAATAGCATGATGACAATAAATTTTAGGTTTGTTTCACAAAAATTATTGAGCCAAAGGATATTTCAACAGATTTTATGAATAACTGTCTTGTGCACATGAATGAGACCCCATAACAGTAGATAATGTCCTGTAGGGTATTTGCTCCATGATCAGATCACTTATGGGAACTTCTATTAAAAAGCAAATCATGAAAACATGTAAAATTTTCTCCTAATAAGCGTAATCAGATACATGGAAAAAATTACATGTGTATATAACATAGCACCTACAGGAAATGATTTTTACACTCTATCGAATAGCTAAGGAGAGTACATGGTACCAAATTGGGTATAAGATTATTTCAAACAATAGGTTGGTTGGTTTGAGGGTTTTATGGTACAAGGGCAATAATTGGCCATGCTACACAAGACATAAAACATCAAGTAATAGACACACACACAATGAGAGTTTTACTGACACAAGGAGAAATACACCCAGGGAGGAATGCACCTGACAGGAATCGAACCTGCCCCGCCTACAACTCGAAGGTTGCTAGAGCAGTGGACGTACCCACTGTGACACGACGCCCCCTTTAAGCATTAGTAATCCAAAACACTGATATGTATGATTCCTTAATATGATTGTTTGAATTTTATGTATACAAATTTATGTTATACAATTTTTAATGTGTTAATTGTTACAGGACAACACTAATTAAAATAAATTAGGGTTGGCAGAGGCTAAACAAAACCACTTGCCTTGTTTAAATAAACATGAATAAAATTTATTAAATCAAACTCACCCCAAACTGAAGCATTTGTTCTGAATGGTTCTGTAGACCTTACTTCACCTGAAAATGAATGAAAATATTTAATAACGAATGTGTAGAAGAGAAGGTTGGTTGTGGTATTATGGCTCATGGTCCAAAAAAGGACAACCTGAGCCAACACAAAAAAATGCAAACCATTCATACTCAATAAAATTTAAAATTAGTCTAACTATCAATAAAAAGTATGTTTAAAATAATGTTTACAGTACAGATCATATCATTTAATTTAGATGATATAAACAGTGTAGTATAGAAGAAGCAATGCAAGTAGGTCACCATTTGTAAAACACATCATTAAGACTAAAGATATAACTGGAGAAAATTGTGATAAGATGGGTTATCTCCATTTTAGGCGAATGTTAAAATTCAAATATGAAAAGTAATTCAAAATTGATGAACCATAACAAAAGTAAAATGCTGCAGCAATGTAAGGCAAAGAATGAAGTATGTGGAGGATGGTTGGTTGGGTTTTATGGCGCAATGACCATTAACGGACCAGCTGCGACAAGGACAAGATCAAATAATAAAATCATGAAGACATAAAAATTGGAGATAACAAGTTGAGCACCACATATGAAATTTAAAAAATATTTGTTGGTGAACACGAAACAAATAAAACAGTAGATTATAAATCGGAATATTAATTCCTGAGGATTTAAACACATGCTGGTCCATAGCAAGAAAGGTGTAAAACTTCTAAAGGAGAGATGAATGGATAAAAAAAAACATGATGTACAATGCATAAAAGGAAAAATGATGCATAGCATGTCATGATGGAAAAAATTGAGATTTAAAAAACCAACGGCACTAAAAAAGGGGAAAAGTTCAGTATGTGGATGATTTCTAATCAAATCTTGCAGGCTGAAAACTGAAATTTTAGACAATTTCAAATGTAGATGTTTAAATATTGGATTTGAAATTAAACGGTAAACAGAAAGAGGAGTTGAGGACCAGTTACAATTAGGAAAAAAGGTTTTTATATTTCATTAATGAATGTCGCACTGGAGCAACACAACTGGCTATTAGCGACAGTCCGGGATCAATCCAAAACAATAACACAGCCAACATCTCCCACTCCTTTGGATTCCTAAGTAAATACTGGATTAAAAGAATACTCAGTGGTGTGAAGAAGATAGTTGCTGGGAGTTAGGTATTTAATTAACATCACACTGGACACACACAACGGGCTACAGGTGACGATACGGGATGAAACACGGAGGGTTAGATTCGAGGACAACACCACATACTTTTGGACCACGGTCAGATGATGTTGCTTCAAGACAGATGGAGTTGTGTCAGATTTTTTTTGTAAAAAACAAAAGGGTTGATAAAGGTGATTGATGGTAAGTCACAGGTGGAAATTGTAAGTTGCCACTCAGTTGAGTGCAAATGTCACTTAGATATGAGTTGTTAATGGTACATCATGTTGGTTCATTAATAGGGCATCTTAGATGGTCGAACACTGAATAATTGGTTCAAGCCTCTGCCAAGAGTCATGTGTTTCGAAGAATGAGATAGTGTGCTTAGTATATGAAAATAATAATTGGCAGGCATCTTCAGTCAAGTGGTTACAGGTGGCAATCCACATAAAGGGCATGTGGAGGGTGACCCAAAGGACTCGGAAAATGGTTCAGGCATCAGAACCATGAGGAGACATGTAGGTTCACGGAAGTCAAAAACTTGAAATTCAGATATAAGACAGATGCCTATGCAGAAATTTCATCAAGCCCTGCAAGCATCAGCCACACCAGGCTATAAAGGTAGGATGGAAGCAATAGGGTTAAGGCTCTATCCACCCCCACTGGTTACCCGTGTATTCTGCGAAACTTGCCAGCCTGAAGTTGACAAGTGATGCCTCTATTTCGTTTTCACGACCAAGTGAAAAACGAATCCTGCAACATACTGACGAGATTAGACTAAAAGAGGTCACTCAGCTACATCAAATGAATGATCAGGGCATTACTCACGGCAAGGCCGAAAGTTCAGACGCAGGAGAATATTAAAAAATAGAAAATGTAAGTGACTGTACAAGACTCCAATCTTATCCCATATAAAATAATTGTTTAAAAAAGGGAACCATGGATACCTTTGAAAAATTCCCTTATAACTAACAGTATCCACAAATAAGTTGTAACTAAATGTTTGAATAACATGTCATCGACAGGTACTGCTATAAATTTGTTTTTAGGTGTTATACTTTGTATATGTAAAACAAAACTGAATGATTACATATAGGATATAATTATAAGAGAACAATTGAAACTGACAAAAAAGGAGTAATTAAAGTTAAGACCGGATTGCATGCAAATTAAAAGAAAAGTCAATGAAAAAGAATCTAAGAGGATTTTACGTTAGGTTAGGAAGGTAAAATAGCATGATGACAATAAATTTTAGGTTTGTTTCACAAAAATTATTGAACCAAAGGATATTTCAACAGATTTTATGAATAACTGTCTTGTGCACATGAATGAGACCCCATAACAGTAGATAATGTCCTGTAGGGTATTTGCTCCATGATCAGATCACTTATGGGAACTTCTATTAAAAAGCAAATCATGAAAACATGTAAAATTTTCTCCTAATAAGCGTAATCAGATACATGGAAAAAATTACATGTGTATATAACATAGCACCTACAGGAAATGATTTTTACACTCTATCGAATAGCTAAGGAGAGTACATGGTACCAAATTGGGTATAAGATTATTTCAAACAATAGGTTGGTTGGTTTTAGGGTTTTATGGTACAAGGGCAATAATTGACCATGCTACACAAGACATAAAACATCAAGTAATAGACACACACACAATGAGAGTTTTACTGACACAAAGAGAAATACACCCAGGGAGGAATGCACCTGACAGGAATCGAACCTGCCCCGCCTACAACTCGAAGGTTGCTAGAGCAGTGGACGTACCCACTGTGCCACGACGCCCCTTTTAAGCATTAGTAATCCAAAACACTGATATGTATGTATTATGGACGGGTTGCTTCGTCCTTTGGTTTTAATGGATTGGAGGCAGGAGTTCTCATTATTTTAAGCAATTTAATTGGGATATAAGCATTTACATGTGAAACTATATACAGATGAAAATTAAAGCTATTGGGTGATTGCAAATTAGCCAGTTCCAGAGCTACATCTTAACCGTCTTCATCTTTTCTTGAATCTGCTCCTTCTCTGCGTAGGTGTTTGCGCCTTGGGCGTTGGCTGATCGTCATTGGTTGATTTCATCCAATGGCTGGCTGCAACGTTGCTGCTGGGAGTCTCGATGATGCAATATGCGCTCTGGTTGCGTCTTTCGGAATTCCACATGGCTGACGCAAGATTCTTCGTGATTGCGTATACCTGATGTTACATGTATGATTCCTTAATATGATTGTTTGAATTTTATGTATACAAATTTATGTTATACAATTTTTAATGTGTTAATTGTTACAGGACAACACTAATTAAAATAAATTAGGGTTGGCAGAGGCTAAACAAAACCACTTGCCCTGAATGGTTCTGTAGACCTTACTTCACCTGAAAATGAATGAAAATATTTAATAACGAATGTGTAGAAGAGAAGGTTGTTTGTGGTATTATGGCTCATGGTCCAAAAAAGGACAACCTGAGCGAACACAAAAAAAATGCAAACCATTCATACTCAATAAAATTTAAAATTAGTCTAACTATCAATAAAAAGTATGTTTAAAATAATGTTTACAGTACAGATCATATCATTTAATTTAGATGATATAAACAGTGTAGTATAGAAGAAGCAATGCAAGTAGATCACCATTTGTAAAACACATCATTAAGACTAAAGATATAACTGGAGAAAATTGTGATAAGATGGGTTATCTCCATTTTAGGCGACTGTTAAAATTCAAATATGAAAAGTAATTCAAAATTGATGAACCATAACAAAAGTAAAATGCTGCAGCAATGTAAGGCAAAGAATGAAGTATGTGGAGGATGGTTGGTTGGGTTTTATGGCGCAATGACCATTAACGGACCAGCTGCGACAAGGACAAGATCAAATAATAAAATTATGAAGACATAAAAATTGGAGATAACAAGTTGAGCACCACATATGAAATTTAAAAAAATATTTGTTGGTGAACACGAAACAAATAAAACAGTAGATTATAAATCGGAATATTAATTCCTGAGGATTTAAACACATGCTGGTCCATAGCAAGAAAGGTGTAAAACTTCTAAAGGAGAGATGAATGGATAAAAAAAAACATGATGTACAATGCATAAAAGGAAAAATGATGCATAGCATGTCATGATGGAAAAAATTGAGATTTAAAAAACCAACGGCACTAAAAAAGGGGAAAAGTTCAGTATGTGGATGATTTCTAATCAAATCTTGCAGGCTGAAAACTGAAATTTTAGACAATTTCAAATGTAGATGTTTAAATATTGGATTTGAAATTAAACGGTAAACAGAAAGAGGAGTTGAGGACCAGTTACAATTAGGAAAAAAGGTTTTTATATTTCATTAATGAATGTCGCACTGGAGCAACACAACTGGCTATTAGCGACAGTCCGGGATCAATCCCAAAGGGAAAGATCCAAGGACAACACCACGTAATTTTAAAACATTTGACGACGAGAAAAGAAAAACGAGTTGGGCATGAGTCACAATTCGGGGCAAGCGCAGCAAGTAAAAGAAGATGAGTGAATTGTGTGTCCAATGTAGAGTGACATTGATCCTTCGAAATTGGGGCAGATGACATTAGATGGTTTAATAGAAGGTCAATTAGTATGGGGATACAAGGAATCTTGCCAGTGAGTAAATAAATCATCTGATGAACATTTTGGTGTGAGAAAGGTACAGCTTCTTGCAAAGGGAAGGAATCACAGCTCTGTAAGGTTGCTCGTTACCTTTAATATGTACTTGTGACTGAGGACCCAACAAAACAAAATATCAAATCCCTTGCTATTCAATGTTCTATAGATAGAAACGATATCTGATACGAATGGGTGTCCAGGAACATCACAAAATAATCTCGTACACTTAGGCTGTCAGTGTGTATGCAATATTTACGGTGGAAACTAGAATAAATTGAAGGTAGTAATAGTAAATTGCCATCCCCTCAGCCGTATAAACGGAGCAGGAGTCATGAAGGCTGTAACTTAATGTGGCATTATCCAAAACAATAACACAGCCAACATCTCCCACTCCTTTGGATTCCTAAGTAAATACTGGATTAAAAGAATACTCAGTGGTGTGAAGAAAATAGTTGCTGGGATTTAATCTTATCCCATATAAAATAATTGTTTAAAAAAGGGAACCATGGATACCTTTGAAAAATTACCTTATAACTAACAGTATCCACAAATAAGTTGTAACTAAATGTTTGAATAACATGTCATCGACAGGTACTGCTATAAATTTGTTTTTAGGTGTTATACTTTGTATATGTAAAACAAAACTGAATGATTACATATAGGATATAATTATAAGAGAACAATTGAAACTGACAAAAAAGGAGTAATTAAAGTTAAGACCGGATTGCATGCAAATTAAAAGAAAAGTCAATGAAAAAGAAGATAAGAGGATTTTACGTTAGGTTAGGAAGGTAAAATAGCATGATGACAATAAATTTTAGGTTTGTTTCACAAAAATTATTGAGCCAAAGGATATTTCAACAGATTTTATGAATAACTGTCTTGTGCACATGAATGAGACCCCATAACAGTAGATAATGTCCTGTAGGGTATTTGCTCCATGATCAGATCACTTATGGGAACTTCTATTAAAAAGCAAATCATGAAAACATGTAAAATTTTCTCCTAATAAGCGTAATCAGATACATGGAAAAAATTACATGTGTATATAACATAGCACCTACAGGAAATGATTTTTACACTCTATCGAATAGCTAAGGAGAGTACATGGTACCAAATTGGGTATAAGATTATTTCAAACAATAGGTTGGTTGGTTTGAGGGTTTTATGGTACAAGGGCAATAATTGGCCATGCTACACAAGACATAAAACATCAAGTAATAGACACACACACAATGAGAGTTTTACTGACACAAAGAGAAATACACCCAGGGAGGAATGCACCTGACAGGAATCGAACCTGCCCCGCCTACAACTCGAAGGTTGCTAGAGCAGTGGACGTACCCACTGTGACACGACGCCCCCTTTAAGCATTAGTAATCCAAAACACTGATAGGTATGATTCCTTAATATGATTGTTTGAATTTTATGTATACAAATTTATGTTATACAATTTTTAATGTGTTAATTGTTACAGGACAACACTAATTAAAATAAATTAGGGTTGGCAGAGGCTAAACAAAACCACTTGCCTTGTTTAAATAAACATGAATAAAATTTATTAAATCAAACTCACCCTAAACTGAAGCATTTGTTCTGAATGGTTCTGTAGACCTTACTTCACCTGAAAATGAATGAAAATATTTAATAACGAATGTGTAGAAGAGAAGGTTGGTTGTGGTATTATGGCTCATGGTCCAAAAAAGGACAACCTGAGCCAACACAAAAAAATGCAAACCATTCATACTCAATAAAATTTAAAATTAGTCTAACTATCAATAAAAAGTATGTTTAAAATAATGTTTACAGTACAGATCATATCATTTAATTTAGATGATATAAACAGTGTAGTATAGAAGAAGCAATGCAAGTAGATCACCATTTGTAAAACACATCATTAAGACTAAAGATATAACTGGAGAAAATTGTGATAAGATGGGTTATCTCCATTTTAGGCGACTGTTAAAATTCAAATATGAAAAGTAATTCAAAATTGATGAACCATAACAAAAGTAAAATGCTGCAGCAATGTAAGGCAAAGAATGAAGTATGTGGAGGATGGTTGGTTGGGTTTTATGGCGCAATGACCATTAATGGACCAGCTGCGACAAGGACAAGATCAAATAATAAAATTATGAAGACATAAAAATTGGAGATAACAAGTTGAGCACCACATATGAAATTTAAAAAATATTTGTTGGTGAACACGAAACAAATAAAACAGTAGATTATAAATCGGAATATTAATTCCTGAGGATTTAAACACATGCTGGTCCATAGCAAGAAAGGTGTAAAACTTCTAAAGGAGAGATGAATGGATAAAAAAAAAACATGATGTACAATGCATAAAAGGAAAAATGATGCATAGCATGTCATGATGGAAAAAATTGAGATTTAAAAAACCAACGGCACTAAAAAAGGGGAAAAGTTCAGTATGTGGATGATTTCTAATCAAATCTTGCAGGCTGAAAACTGAAATTTTAGACAATTTCAAATGTAGATGTTTAAATATTGGATTTGAAATTAAACGGTAAACAGAAAGAGGAGTTGAGGACCAGTTACAATTAGGAAAAAAGGTTTTTATATGTCATTAATGAATGTCGCACTGGAGCAACACAACTGGCTATTAGCGACAGTCCGGGATCAATCCAAAACAATAACACAGCCAACATCTCCCACTCCTTTGGATTCCTAAGTAAATACTGGATTAAAAGAATACTCAGTGGTGTGAAGAAGATAGTTGCTGGGAGTTAGGTATTTAATTAACATCACACTGGACAAACACAACGGGCTACAGGTGACGATACGGGATGAAACACGGAGGGTTAGATTCGAGGACAACACCACATACTTTTGGACCACGGTCAGATGATGTTGCTTCAAGACAGATGGAGTTGTGTCAGATTTTTTTTGTAAAAAACAAAAGGGTTGATAAAGGTGATTGATGGTAAGTCACAGGTGGAAATTGTAAGTTGCCACTCAGTTGAGTGCAAATGTCACTTAGATATGAGTTGTTAATGGTACATCATGTTGGTTCATTAATAGGGCATCTTAGATGGTCGAACACTGAATAATTGGTTCAAGCCTCTGCCAAGAGTCATGTGTTTCGAAGAATGAGATAGTGTGCTTAGTATATGAAAATAATAATTGGCAGGCATCTTCAGTCAAGTGGTTACTGGTGGCAATCCACATAAAGGGCATGTGGAGGGTGACCCAAAGGACTCGGAAAATGGTTCAGGCATCAGAACCATGAGGAGACATGTAGGTTCACGGAAGTCAAAAACTTGAAATTCAGATATAAGACAGATGCCTATGCAGAAATTTCATCAAGCCCTGCAAGCATCAGCCAGACCAGGCTATAAAGGTAGGATGGAAGCAATAGGATTAAGGCTCTATCCACCCCCACTGGTTACCCGTGTATTCTGCGAAACTTGCCAGCCTGAAGTTGACAAGTGATGCCTCTATTTCGTTTTCACGACCAAGTGAAAAACGAATCCTGCAACATACTGACGAGATTAGACTAAAAGAGGTCACTCAGCTACATCAAATGAATGATCAGGGCATTCCTCACGGCAAGGCCGAAAGTTCAGACGCAGGAGAATATTAAAAAATAGAAAATGTAAGTGACTGTACAAGACTCCAATCTTATCCCATATAAAATAATTGTTTAAAAAAGGGAACCATGGATACCTTTGAAAAATTCCCTTATAACTAACAGTATCCACAAATAAGTTGTAACTAAATGTTTGAATAACATGTCATCGACAGGTACTGCTATAAATTTGTTTTTAGGTGTTATACTTTGTATATGTAAAACAAAACTGAATGATTACATATAGGATATAATTATAAGAGAACAATTGAAACTGACAAAAAAGGAGTAATTAAAGTTAAGACCGGATTGCATGCAAATTAAAAGAAAAGTCAATGAAAAAGAATCTAAGAGGATTTTACGTTAGGTTAGGAAGGTAAAATAGCATGATGACAATAAATTTTAGGTTTGTTTCACAAAAATTATTGAGCCAAAGGATATTTCAACAGATTTTATGAATAACTGTCTTGTGCACATGAATGAGACCCCATAACAGTAGATAATGTCCTGTAGGGTATTTGCTCCATGATCAGATCACTTATGGGAACTTCTATTAAAAAGCAAATCATGAAAACATGTAAAATTTTCTCCTAATAAGCGTAATCAGATACATGGAAAAAATTACATGTGTATATAACATAGCACCTACAGGAAATGATTTTTACACTCTATCGAATAGCTAAGGAGAGTACATGGTACCAAATTGGGTATAAGATTATTTCAAACAATAGGTTGGTTGGTTTGAGGGTTTTATGGTACAAGGGCAATAATTGGCCATGCTACACAAGACATAAAACATCAAGTAATAGACACACACACAATGAGAGTTTTACTGACACAAAGAGAAATACACCCAGGGAGGAATGCACCTGACAGGAATCGAACCTGCCCCGCCTACAACTCGAAGGTTGCTAGAGCAGTGGACGTACCCACTGTGACACGACGCCCCCTTTAAGCATTAGTAATCCAAAACACTGATAGGTATGATTCCTTAATATGATTGTTTGAATTTTATGTATACAAATTTATGTTATACAATTTTTAATGTGTTAATTGTTACAGGACAACACTAATTAAAATAAATTAGGGTTGGCAGAGGCTAAACAAAACCACTTGCCTTGTTTAAATAAACATGAATAAAATTTATTAAATCAAACTCACCCTAAACTGAAGCATTTGTTCTGAATGGTTCTGTAGACCTTACTTCACCTGAAAATGAATGAAAATATTTAATAACGAATGTGTAGAAGAGAAGGTTGGTTGTGGTATTATGGCTCATGGTCCAAAAAAGGACAACCTGAGCCAACACAAAAAAATGCAAACCATTCATACTCAATAAAATTTAAAATTAGTCTAACTATCAATAAAAAGTATGTTTAAAATAATGTTTACAGTACAGATCATATCATTTAATTTAGATGATATAAACAGTGTAGTATAGAAGAAGCAATGCAAGTAGATCACCATTTGTAAAACACATCATTAAGACTAAAGATATAACTGGAGAAAATTGTGATAAGATGGGTTATCTCCATTTTAGGCGACTGTTAAAATTCAAATATGAAAAGTAATTCAAAATTGATGAACCATAACAAAAGTAAAATGCTGCAGCAATGTAAGGCAAAGAATGAAGTATGTGGAGGATGGTTGGTTGGGTTTTATGGCGCAATGACCATTAACGGACCAGCTGCGACAAGGACAAGATCAAATAATAAAATTATGAAGACATAAAAATTGGAGATAACAAGTTGAGCACCACATATGAAATTTAAAAAATATTTGTTGGTGAACACGAAACAAATAAAACAGTAGATTATAAATCGGAATATTAATTCCTGAGGATTTAAACACATGCTGGTCCATAGCAAGAAAGGTGTAAAACTTCTAAAGGAGAGATGAATGGATAAAAAAAAACATGATGTACAATGCATAAAAGGAAAAATGATGCATAGCATGTCATGATGGAAAAAATTGAGATTTAAAAAACCAACGGCACTAAAAAAGGGGAAAAGTTCAGTATGTGGATGATTTCTAATCAAATCTTGCAGGCTGAAAACTGAAATTTTAGACAATTTCAAATGTAGATGTTTAAATATTGGATTTGAAATTAAACGGTAAACAGAAAGAGGAGTTGAGGACCAGTTACAATTAGGAAAAAAGGTTTTTATATTTCATTAATGAATGTCGCACTGGAGCAACACAACTGGCTATTAGCGACAGTCCGGGATCAATCCCAAAGGGAAAGATCCAAGGACAACACCACGTAATTTTAAAACATTTGACGACGAGAAAAGAAAAACGAGTTGGGCATGAGTCACAATTCGGGGCAAGCGCAGCAAGTAAAAGAAGATGAGTGAATTGTGTGTCCAATGTAGAGTGACATTGATCCTTCGAAATTGGGGCAGATGACATTAGATGGTTTAATAGAAGGTCAATTAGTATGGGGATACAAGGAATCTTGCCAGTGAGTAAATAAATCATCTGATGAACATTTTGGTGTGAGAAAGGTACAGCTTCTTGCAAAGGGAAGGAATCACAGCTCTGTAAGGTTGCTCGTTACCTTTAATATGTACTTGTGACTGAGGACCCAACAAAACAAAATATCAAATCCCTTGCTATTCAATGTTCTATAGATAGAAACGATATCTGATACGAATGGGTGTCCAGGAACATCACAAAATAATCTCGTACACTTAGGCTGTCAGTGTGTATGCAATATTTACGGTGGAAACTAGAATAAATTGAAGGTAGTAATAGTAAATTGCCATCCCCTCAGCCGTATAAACGGAGCAGGAGTCATGAAGGCTGTAACTTAATGTGGCATTATCCAAAACAATAACACAGCCAACATCTCCCACTCCTTTGGATTCCTAAGTAAATACTGGATTAAAAGAATACTCAGTGGTGTGAAGAAAATAGTTGCTGGGATTTAATCTTATCCCATATAAAATAATTGTTTAAAAAAGGGAACCATGGATACCTTTGAAAAATTACCTTATAACTAACAGTATCCACAAATAAGTTGTAACTAAATGTTTGAATAACATGTCATCGACAGGTACTGCTATAAATTTGTTTTTAGGTGTTATACTTTGTATATGTAAAACAAAACTGAATGATTACATATAGGATATAATTATAAGAGAACAATTGAAACTGACAAAAAAGGAGTAATTAAAGTTAAGACCGGATTGCATGCAAATTAAAAGAAAAGTCAATGAAAAAGAAGATAAGAGGATTTTACGTTAGGTTAGGAAGGTAAAATAGCATGATGACAATAAATTTTAGGTTTGTTTCACAAAAATTATTGAGCCAAAGGATATTTCAACAGATTTTATGAATAACTGTCTTGTGCACATGAATGAGACCCCATAACAGTAGATAATGTCCTGTAGGGTATTTGCTCCATGATCAGATCACTTATGGGAACTTCTATTAAAAAGCAAATCATGAAAACATGTAAAATTTTCTCCTAATAAGCGTAATCAGATACATGGAAAAAATTACATGTGTATATAACATAGCACCTACAGGAAATGATTTTTACACTCTATCGAATAGCTAAGGAGAGTACATGGTACCAAATTGGGTATAAGATTATTTCAAACAATAGGTTGGTTGGTTTGAGGGTTTTATGGTACAAGGGCAATAATTGGCCATGCTACACAAGACATAAAACATCAAGTAATAGACACACACACAATGAGAGTTTTACTGACACAAAGAGAAATACACCCAGGGAGGAATGCACCTGACAGGAATCGAACCTGCCCCGCCTACAACTCGAAGGTTGCTAGAGCAGTGGACGTACCCACTGTGACACGACGCCCCCTTTAAGCATTAGTAATCCAAAACACTGATAGGTATGATTCCTTAATATGATTGTTTGAATTTTATGTATACAAATTTATGTTATACAATTTTTAATGTGTTAATTGTTACAGGACAACACTAATTAAAATAAATTAGGGTTGGCAGAGGCTAAACAAAACCACTTGCCTTGTTTAAATAAACATGAATAAAATTTATTAAATCAAACTCACCCTAAACTGAAGCATTTGTTCTGAATGGTTCTGTAGACCTTACTTCACCTGAAAATGAATGAAAATATTTAATAACGAATGTGTAGAAGAGAAGGTTGTTTGTGGTATTATGGCTCATGGTCCAAAAAAGGACAACCTGAACGAACACAAAAAAAATGCAAACCATTCATACTCAATAAAATTTAAAATTAGTCTAACTATCAATAAAAAGTATGTTTAAAATAATGTTTACAGTACAGATCATATCATTTAATTTAGATGATATAAACAGTGTAGTATAGAAGAAGCAATGCAAGTAGATCACCATTTGTAAAACACATCATTAAGACTAAAGATATAACTGGAGAAAATTGTGATAAGATGGGTTATCTCCATTTTAGGCGACTGTTAAAATTCAAATATGAAAAGTAATTCAAAATTGATGAACCATAACAAAAGTAAAATGCTGCAGCAATGTAAGGCAAAGAATGAAGTATGTGGAGGATGGTTGGTTGGGTTTTATGGCGCAATGACCATTAACGGACCAGCTGCGACAAGGACAAGATCAAATAATAAAATTATGAAGACATAAAAATTGGAGATAACAAGTTGAGCACCACATATGAAATTTAAAAAATATTTGTTGGTGAACACGAAACAAATAAAACAGTAGATTATAAATCGGAATATTAATTCCTGAGGATTTAAACACATGCTGGTCCATAGCAAGAAAGGTGTAAAACTTCTAAAGGAGAGATGAATGGATAAAAAAAAACATGATGTACAATGCATAAAAGGAAAAATGATGCATAGCATGTCATGATGGAAAAAATTGAGATTTAAAAAACCAACGGCACTAAAAAAGGGGAAAAGTTCAGTATGTGGATGATTTCTAATCAAATCTTGCAGGCTGAAAACTGAAATTTTAGACAATTTCAAATGTAGATGTTTAAATATTGGATTTGAAATTAAACGGTAAACAGAAAGAGGAGTTGAGGACCAGTTACAATTAGGAAAAAAGGTTTTTATATTTCATTAATGAATGTCGCACTGGAGCAACACAACTGGCTATTAGCGACAGTCCGGGATCAATCCCAAAGGGAAAGATCCAAGGACAACACCACGTAATTTTAAAACATTTGACGACGAGAAAAGAAAAACGAGTTGGGCATGAGTCACAATTCGGGGCAAGCGCAGCAAGTAAAAGAAGATGAGTGAATTGTGTGTCCAATGTAGAGTGACATTGATCCTTCGAAATTGGGGCAGATGACATTAGATGGTTTAATAGAAGGTCAATTAGTATGGGGATACAAGGAATCTTGCCAGTGAGTAAATAAATCATCTGATGAACATTTTGGTGTGAGAAAGGTACAGCTTCTTGCAAAGGGAAGGAATCACAGCTCTGTAAGGTTGCTCGTTACCTTTAATATGTACTTGTGACTGAGGACCCAACAAAACAAAATATCAAATCCCTTGCTATTCAATGTTCTATAGATAGAAACGATATCTGATACGAATGGGTGTCCAGGAACATCACAAAATAATCTCGTACACTTAGGCTGTCAGTGTGTATGCAATATTTACGGTGGAAACTAGAATAAATTGAAGGTAGTAATAGTAAATTGCCATCCCCTCAGCCGTATAAACGGAGCAGGAGTCATGAAGGCTGTAACTTAATGTGGCATTATCCAAAACAATAACACAGCCAACATCTCCCACTCCTTTGGATTCCTAAGTAAATACTGGATTAAAAGAATACTCAGTGGTGTGAAGAAAATAGTTGCTGGGATTTAATCTTATCCCATATAAAATAATTGTTTAAAAAAGGGAACCATGGATACCTTTGAAAAATTACCTTATAACTAACAGTATCCACAAATAAGTTGTAACTAAATGTTTGAATAACATGTCATCGACATGTACTGCTATAAATTTGTTTTTAGGTGTTATACTTTGTATATGTAAAACAAAACTGAATGATTACATATAGGATATAATTATAAGAGAACAATTGAAACTGACAAAAAAGGAGTAATTAAAGTTAAGACCGGATTGCATGCAAATTAAAAGAAAAGTCAATGAAAAAGAATCTAAAAGGATTTTACGTTAGGTTAGGAAGGTAAAATAGCATGATGACAATAAATTTTAGGTTTGTTTCACAAAAATTATTGAGCCAAAGGATATTTCAACAGATTTTATGAATAACTGTCTTGTGCACATGAATGAGACCCCATAACAGTAGATAATGTCCTGTAGGGTATTTGCTCCATGATCAGATCACTTATGGGAACTTCTATTAAAAAGCAAATCATGAAAACATGTAAAATTTTCTCCTAATAAGCGTAATCAGATACATGGAAAAAATTACATGTGTATATAACATAGCACCTACAGGAAATGATTTTTACACTCTATCGAATAGCTAAGGAGAGTACATGGTACCAAATTGGGTATAAGATTATTTCAAACAATAGGTTGGTTGGTTTGAGGGTTTTATGGTACAAGGGCAATAATTGGCCATGCTACACAAGACATAAAACATCAAGTAATAGACACACACACAATGAGAGTTTTACTGACACAAGGAGAAATACACCCAGGGAGGAATGCACCTGACAGGAATCGAACCTGCCCCGCCTACAACTCGAAGGTTGCTAGAGCAGTGGACGTACCCACTGTGACACGACGCCCCCTTTAAGCATTAGTAATCCAAAACACTGATAGGTATGATTCCTTAATATGATTGTTTGAATTTTATGTATACAAATTTATGTTATACAATTTTTAATGTGTTAATTGTTACAGGACAACACTAATTAAAATAAATTAGGGTTGGCAGAGGCTAAACAAAACCACTTGCCTTGTTTAAATAAACATGAATAAAATTTATTAAATCAAACTCACCCCAAACTGAAGCATTTGTTCTGAATGGTTCTGTAGACCTTACTTCACCTGAAAATGAATGAAAATATTTAATAACGAATGTGTAGAAGAGAAGGTTGGTTGTGGTATTATGGCTCATGGTCCAAAAAAGGACAACCTGAGCCAACACAAAAAAATGCAAACCATTCATACTCAATAAAATTTAAAATTAGTCTAACTATCAATAAAAAGTATGTTTAAAATAATGTTTACAGTACAGATCATATCATTTAATTTAGATGATATAAACAGTGTAGTATAGAAGAAGCAATGCAAGTAGGTCACCATTTGTAAAACACATCATTAAGACTAAAGATATAACTGGAGAAAATTGTGATAAGATGGGTTATCTCCATTTTAGGCGAATGTTAAAATTCAAATATGAAAAGTAATTCAAAATTGATGAACCATAACAAAAGTAAAATGCTGCAGCAATGTAAGGCAAAGAATGAAGTATGTGGAGGATGGTTGGTTGGGTTTTATGGCGCAATGACCATTAACGGACCAGCTGCGACAAGGACAAGATCAAATAATAAAATCATGAAGACATAAAAATTGGAGATAACAAGTTGAGCACCACATATGAAATTTAAAAAATATTTGTTGGTGAACACGAAACAAATAAAACAGTAGATTATAAATCGGAATATTAATTCCTGAGGATTTAAACACATGCTGGTCCATAGCAAGAAAGGTGTAAAACTTCTAAAGGAGAGATGAATGGATAAAAAAAAACATGATGTACAATGCATAAAAGGAAAAATGATGCATAGCATGTCATGATGGAAAAAATTGAGATTTAAAAAACCAACGGCACTAAAAAAGGGGAAAAGTTCAGTATGTGGATGATTTCTAATCAAATCTTGCAGGCTGAAAACTGAAATTTTAGACAATTTCAAATGTAGATGTTTAAATATTGGATTTGAAATTAAACGGTAAACAGAAAGAGGAGTTGAGGACCAGTTACAATTAGGAAAAAAGGTTTTTATATTTCATTAATGAATGTCGCACTGGAGCAACACAACTGGCTATTAGCGACAGTCCGGGATCAATCCAAAACAATAACACAGCCAACATCTCCCACTCCTTTGGATTCCTAAGTAAATACTGGATTAAAAGAATACTCAGTGGTGTGAAGAAGATAGTTGCTGGGAGTTAGGTATTTAATTAACATCACACTGGACAAACACAACGGGCTACAGGTGACGATACGGGATGAAACACGGAGGGTTAGATTCGAGGACAACACCACATACTTTTGGACCACGGTCAGATGATGTTGCTTCAAGACAGATGGAGTTGTGTCAGATTTTTTTTGTAAAAAACAAAAGGGTTGATAAAGGTGATTGATGGTAAGTCACAGGTGGAAATTGTAAGTTGCCACTCAGTTGAGTGCAAATGTCACTTAGATATGAGTTGTTAATGGTACATCATGTTGGTTCATTAATAGGGCATCTTAGATGGTCGAACACTGAATAATTGGTTCAAGCCTCTGCCAAGAGTCATGTGTTTCGAAGAATGAGATAGTGTGCTTAGTATATGAAAATAATAATTGGCAGGCATCTTCAGTCAAGTGGTTACTGGTGGCAATCCACATAAAGGGCATGTGGAGGGTGACCCAAAGGACTCGGAAAATGGTTCAGGCATCAGAACCATGAGGAGACATGTAGGTTCACGGAAGTCAAAAACTTGAAATTCAGATATAAGACAGATGCCTATGCAGAAATTTCATCAAGCCCTGCAAGCATCAGCCACACCAGGCTATAAAGGTAGGATGGAAGCAATAGGGTTAAGGCTCTATCCACCCCCACTGGTTACCCGTGTATTCTGCGAAACTTGCCAGCCTGAAGTTGACAAGTGATGCCTCTATTTCGTTTTCACGACCAAGTGAAAAACGAATCCTGCAACATACTGACGAGATTAGACTAAAAGAGGTCACTCAGCTACATCAAATGAATGATCAGGGCATTCCTCACGGCAAGGCCGAAAGTTCAGACGCAGGAGAATATTAAAAAATAGAAAATGTAAGTGACTGTACAAGACTCCAATCTTATCCCATATAAAATAATTGTTTAAAAAAGGGAACCATGGATACCTTTGAAAAATTCCCTTATAACTAACAGTATCCACAAATAAGTTGTAACTAAATGTTTGAATAACATGTCATCGACAGGTACTGCTATAAATTTGTTTTTAGGTGTTATACTTTGTATATGTAAAACAAAACTGAATGATTACATATAGGATATAATTATAAGAGAACAATTGAAACTGACAAAAAAGGAGTAATTAAAGTTAAGACCGGATTGCATGCAAATTAAAAGAAAAGTCAATGAAAAAGAATCTAAGAGGATTTTACGTTAGGTTAGGAAGGTAAAATAGCATGATGACAATAAATTTTAGGTTTGTTTCACAAAAATTATTGAGCCAAAGGATATTTCAACAGATTTTATGAATAACTGTCTTGTGCACATGAATGAGACCCCATAACAGTAGATAATGTCCTGTAGGGTATTTGCTCCATGATCAGATCACTTATGGGAACTTCTATTAAAAAGCAAATCATGAAAACATGTAAAATTTTCTCCTAATAAGCGTAATCAGATACATGGAAAAAATTACATGTGTATATAACATAGCACCTACAGGAAATGATTTTTACACTCTATCGAATAGCTAAGGAGAGTACATGGTACCAAATTGGGTATAAGATTATTTCAAACAATAGGTTGGTTGGTTTGAGGGTTTTATGGTACAAGGGCAATAATTGGCCATGCTACACAAGACATAAAACATCAAGTAATAGACACACACACAATGAGAGTTTTACTGACACAAAGAGAAATACACCCAGGGAGGAATGCACCTGACAGGAATCGAACCTGCCCCGCCTACAACTCGAAGGTTGCTAGAGCAGTGGACGTACCCACTGTGACACGACGCCCCCTTTAAGCATTAGTAATCCAAAACACTGATAGGTATGATTCCTTAATATGATTGTTTGAATTTTATGTATACAAATTTATGTTATACAATTTTTAATGTGTTAATTGTTACAGGACAACACTAATTAAAATAAATTAGGGTTGGCAGAGGCTAAACAAAACCACTTGCCTTGTTTAAATAAACATGAATAAAATTTATTAAATCAAACTCACCCTAAACTGAAGCATTTGTTCTGAATGGTTCTGTAGACCTTACTTCACCTGAAAATGAATGAAAATATTTAATAACGAATGTGTAGAAGAGAAGGTTGGTTGTGGTATTATGGCTCATGGTCCAAAAAAGGACAACCTGAGCCAACACAAAAAAATGCAAACCATTCATACTCAATAAAATTTAAAATTAGTCTAACTATCAATAAAAAGTATGTTTAAAATAATGTTTACAGTACAGATCATATCATTTAATTTAGATGATATAAACAGTGTAGTATAGAAGAAGCAATGCAAGTAGATCACCATTTGTAAAACACATCATTAAGACTAAAGATATAACTGGAGAAAATTGTGATAAGATGGGTTATCTCCATTTTAGGCGACTGTTAAAATTCAAATATGAAAAGTAATTCAAAATTGATGAACCATAACAAAAGTAAAATGCTGCAGCAATGTAAGGCAAAGAATGAAGTATGTGGAGGATGGTTGGTTGGGTTTTATGGCGCAATGACCATTAACGGACCAGCTGCGACAAGGACAAGATCAAATAATAAAATTATGAAGACATAAAAATTGGAGATAACAAGTTGAGCACCACATATGAAATTTAAAAAATATTTGTTGGTGAACACGAAACAAATAAAACAGTAGATTATAAATCGGAATATTAATTCCTGAGGATTTAAACACATGCTGGTCCATAGCAAGAAAGGTGTAAAACTTCTAAAGGAGAGATGAATGGATAAAAAAAAACATGATGTACAATGCATAAAAGGAAAAATGATGCATAGCATGTCATGATGGAAAAAATTGAGATTTAAAAAACCAACGGCACTAAAAAAGGGGAAAAGTTCAGTATGTGGATGATTTCTAATCAAATCTTGCAGGCTGAAAACTGAAATTTTAGACAATTTCAAATGTAGATGTTTAAATATTGGATTTGAAATTAAACGGTAAACAGAAAGAGGAGTTGAGGACCAGTTACAATTAGGAAAAAAGGTTTTTATATTTCATTAATGAATGTCGCACTGGAGCAACACAACTGGCTATTAGCGACAGTCCGGGATCAATCCCAAAGGGAAAGATCCAAGGACAACACCACGTAATTTTAAAACATTTGACGACGAGAAAAGAAAAACGAGTTGGGCATGAGTCACAATTCGGGGCAAGCGCAGCAAGTAAAAGAAGATGAGTGAATTGTGTGTCCAATGTAGAGTGACATTGATCCTTCGAAATTGGGGCAGATGACATTAGATGGTTTAATAGAAGGTCAATTAGTATGGGGATACAAGGAATCTTGCCAGTGAGTAAATAAATCATCTGATGAACATTTTGGTGTGAGAAAGGTACAGCTTCTTGCAAAGGGAAGGAATCACAGCTCTGTAAGGTTGCTCGTTACCTTTAATATGTACTTGTGACTGAGGACCCAACAAAACAAAATATCAAATCCCTTGCTATTCAATGTTCTATAGATAGAAACGATATCTGATACGAATGGGTGTCCAGGAACATCACAAAATAATCTCGTACACTTAGGCTGTCAGTGTGTATGCAATATTTACGGTGGAAACTAGAATAAATTGAAGGTAGTAATAGTAAATTGCCATCCCCTCAGCCGTATAAACGGAGCAGGAGTCATGAAGGCTGTAACTTAATGTGGCATTATCCAAAACAATAACACAGCCAACATTTCCCACTCCTTTGGATTCCTAAGTAAATACTGGATTAAAAGAATACTCAGTGGTGTGAAGAAAATAGTTGCTGGGATTTAATCTTATCCCATATAAAATAATTGTTTAAAAAAGGGAACCATGGATACCTTTGAAAAATTACCTTATAACTAACAGTATCCACAAATAAGTTGTAACTAAATGTTTGAATAACATGTCATCGACAGGTACTGCTATAAATTTGTTTTTAGGTGTTATACTTTGTATATGTAAAACAAAACTGAATGATTACATATAGGATATAATTATAAGAGAACAATTGAAACTGACAAAAAAGGAGTAATTAAAGTTAAGACCGGATTGCATGCAAATTAAAAGAAAAGTCAATGAAAAAGAAGATAAGAGGATTTTACGTTAGGTTAGGAAGGTAAAATAGCATGATGACAATAAATTTTAGGTTTGTTTCACAAAAATTATTGAGCCAAAGGATATTTCAACAGATTTTATGAATAACTGTCTTGTGCACATGAATGAGACCCCATAACAGTAGATAATGTCCTGTAGGGTATTTGCTCCATGATCAGATCACTTATGGGAACTTCTATTAAAAAGCAAATCATGAAAACATGTAAAATTTTCTCCTAATAAGCGTAATCAGATACATGGAAAAAATTACATGTGTATATAACATAGCACCTACAGGAAATGATTTTTACACTCTATCGAATAGCTAAGGAGAGTACATGGTACCAAATTGGGTATAAGATTATTTCAAACAATAGGTTGGTTGGTTTGAGGGTTTTATGGTACAAGGGCAATAATTGGCCATGCTACACAAGACATAAAACATCAAGTAATAGACACACACACAATGAGAGTTTTACTGACACAAAGAGAAATACACCCAGGGAGGAATGCACCTGACAGGAATCGAACCTGCCCCGCCTACAACTCGAAGGTTGCTAGAGCAGTGGACGTACCCACTGTGACACGACGCCCCCTTTAAGCATTAGTAATCCAAAACACTGATAGGTATGATTCCTTAATATGATTGTTTGAATTTTATGTATACAAATTTATGTTATACAATTTTTAATGTGTTAATTGTTACAGGACAACACTAATTAAAATAAATTAGGGTTGGCAGAGGCTAAACAAAACCACTTGCCTTGTTTAAATAAACATGAATAAAATTTATTAAATCAAACTCACCCTAAACTGAAGCATTTGTTCTGAATGGTTCTGTAGACCTTACTTCACCTGAAAATGAATGAAAATATTTAATAACGAATGTGTAGAAGAGAAGGTTGTTTGTGGTATTATGGCTCATGGTCCAAAAAAGGACAACCTGAACGAACACAAAAAAAATGCAAACCATTCATACTCAATAAAATTTAAAATTAGTCTAACTATCAATAAAAAGTATGTTTAAAATAATGTTTACAGTACAGATCATATCATTTAATTTAGATGATATAAACAGTGTAGTATAGAAGAAGCAATGCAAGTAGATCACCATTTGTAAAACACATCATTAAGACTAAAGATATAACTGGAGAAAATTGTGATAAGATGGGTTATCTCCATTTTAGGCGACTGTTAAAATTCAAATATGAAAAGTAATTCAAAATTGATGAACCATAACAAAAGTAAAATGCTGCAGCAATGTAAGGCAAAGAATGAAGTATGTGGAGGATGGTTGGTTGGGTTTTATGGCGCAATGACCATTAACGGACCAGCTGCGACAAGGACAAGATCAAATAATAAAATTATGAAGACATAAAAATTGGAGATAACAAGTTGAGCACCACATATGAAATTTAAAAAATATTTGTTGGTGAACACGAAACAAATAAAACAGTAGATTATAAATCGGAATATTAATTCCTGAGGATTTAAACACATGCTGGTCCATAGCAAGAAAGGTGTAAAACTTCTAAAGGAGAGATGAATGGATAAAAAAAAACATGATGTACAATGCATAAAAGGAAAAATGATGCATAGCATGTCATGATGGAAAAAATTGAGATTTAAAAAACCAACGGCACTAAAAAAGGGGAAAAGTTCAGTATGTGGATGATTTCTAATCAAATCTTGCAGGCTGAAAACTGAAATTTTAGACAATTTCAAATGTAGATGTTTAAATATTGGATTTGAAATTAAACGGTAAACAGAAAGAGGAGTTGAGGACCAGTTACAATTAGGAAAAAAGGTTTTTATATTTCATTAATGAATGTCGCACTGGAGCAACACAACTGGCTATTAGCGACAGTCCGGGATCAATCCCAAAGGGAAAGATCCAAGGACAACACCACGTAATTTTAAAACATTTGACGACGAGAAAAGAAAAACGAGTTGGGCATGAGTCACAATTCGGGGCAAGCGCAGCAAGTAAAAGAAGATGAGTGAATTGTGTGTCCAATGTAGAGTGACATTGATCCTTCGAAATTGGGGCAGATGACATTAGATGGTTTAATAGAAGGTCAATTAGTATGGGGATACAAGGAATCTTGCCAGTGAGTAAATAAATCATCTGATGAACATTTTGGTGTGAGAAAGGTACAGCTTCTTGCAAAGGGAAGGAATCACAGCTCTGTAAGGTTGCTCGTTACCTTTAATATGTACTTGTGACTGAGGACCCAACAAAACAAAATATCAAATCCCTTGCTATTCAATGTTCTATAGATAGAAACGATATCTGATACGAATGGGTGTCCAGGAACATCACAAAATAATCTCGTACACTTAGGCTGTCAGTGTGTATGCAATATTTAC
Source organism: Meta bourneti (assembly GCA_933210815.1). Classification (NCBI taxonomy): domain Eukaryota; kingdom Metazoa; phylum Arthropoda; class Arachnida; order Araneae; family Tetragnathidae; genus Meta; species Meta bourneti. The sequence goes on from OW119934.1 coordinate 91,992,625, forward strand.
GGTGGAAACTAGAATAAATTGAAGGTAGTAATAGTAAATTGCCATCCCCTCAGCCGTATAAACGGAGCAGGAGTCATGAAGGCTGTAACTTAATGTGGCATTATCCAAAACAATAACACAGCCAACATCTCCCACTCCTTTGGATTCCTAAGTAAATACTGGATTAAAAGAATACTCAGTGGTGTGAAGAAAATAGTTGCTGGGATTTAATCTTATCCCATATAAAATAATTGTTTAAAAAAGGGAACCATGGATACCTTTGAAAAATTACCTTATAACTAACAGTATCCACAAATAAGTTGTAACTAAATGTTTGAATAACATGTCATCGACATGTACTGCTATAAATTTGTTTTTAGGTGTTATACTTTGTATATGTAAAACAAAACTGAATGATTACATATAGGATATAATTATAAGAGAACAATTGAAACTGACAAAAAAGGAGTAATTAAAGTTAAGACCGGATTGCATGCAAATTAAAAGAAAAGTCAATGAAAAAGAATCTAAAAGGATTTTACGTTAGGTTAGGAAGGTAAAATAGCATGATGACAATAAATTTTAGGTTTGTTTCACAAAAATTATTGAGCCAAAGGATATTTCAACAGATTTTATGAATAACTGTCTTGTGCACATGAATGAGACCCCATAACAGTAGATAATGTCCTGTAGGGTATTTGCTCCATGATCAGATCACTTATGGGAACTTCTATTAAAAAGCAAATCATGAAAACATGTAAAATTTTCTCCTAATAAGCGTAATCAGATACATGGAAAAAATTACATGTGTATATAACATAGCACCTACAGGAAATGATTTTTACACTCTATCGAATAGCTAAGGAGAGTACATGGTACCAAATTGGGTATAAGATTATTTCAAACAATAGGTTGGTTGGTTTGAGGGTTTTATGGTACAAGGGCAATAATTGGCCATGCTACACAAGACATAAAACATCAAGTAATAGACACACACACAATGAGAGTTTTACTGACACAAGGAGAAATACACCCAGGGAGGAATGCACCTGACAGGAATCGAACCTGCCCCGCCTACAACTCGAAGGTTGCTAGAGCAGTGGACGTACCCACTGTGACACGACGCCCCCTTTAAGCATTAGTAATCCAAAACACTGATAGGTATGATTCCTTAATATGATTGTTTGAATTTTATGTATACAAATTTATGTTATACAATTTTTAATGTGTTAATTGTTACAGGACAACACTAATTAAAATAAATTAGGGTTGGCAGAGGCTAAACAAAACCACTTGCCTTGTTTAAATAAACATGAATAAAATTTATTAAATCAAACTCACCCCAAACTGAAGCATTTGTTCTGAATGGTTCTGTAGACCTTACTTCACCTGAAAATGAATGAAAATATTTAATAACGAATGTGTAGAAGAGAAGGTTGGTTGTGGTATTATGGCTCATGGTCCAAAAAAGGACAACCTGAGCCAACACAAAAAAATGCAAACCATTCATACTCAATAAAATTTAAAATTAGTCTAACTATCAATAAAAAGTATGTTTAAAATAATGTTTACAGTACAGATCATATCATTTAATTTAGATGATATAAACAGTGTAGTATAGAAGAAGCAATGCAAGTAGGTCACCATTTGTAAAACACATCATTAAGACTAAAGATATAACTGGAGAAAATTGTGATAAGATGGGTTATCTCCATTTTAGGCGAATGTTAAAATTCAAATATGAAAAGTAATTCAAAATTGATGAACCATAACAAAAGTAAAATGCTGCAGCAATGTAAGGCAAAGAATGAAGTATGTGGAGGATGGTTGGTTGGGTTTTATGGCGCAATGACCATTAACGGACCAGCTGCGACAAGGACAAGATCAAATAATAAAATCATGAAGACATAAAAATTGGAGATAACAAGTTGAGCACCACATATGAAATTTAAAAAATATTTGTTGGTGAACACGAAACAAATAAAACAGTAGATTATAAATCGGAATATTAATTCCTGAGGATTTAAACACATGCTGGTCCATAGCAAGAAAGGTGTAAAACTTCTAAAGGAGAGATGAATGGATAAAAAAAAACATGATGTACAATGCATAAAAGGAAAAATGATGCATAGCATGTCATGATGGAAAAAATTGAGATTTAAAAAACCAACGGCACTAAAAAAGGGGAAAAGTTCAGTATGTGGATGATTTCTAATCAAATCTTGCAGGCTGAAAACTGAAATTTTAGACAATTTCAAATGTAGATGTTTAAATATTGGATTTGAAATTAAACGGTAAACAGAAAGAGGAGTTGAGGACCAGTTACAATTAGGAAAAAAGGTTTTTATATTTCATTAATGAATGTCGCACTGGAGCAACACAACTGGCTATTAGCGACAGTCCGGGATCAATCCAAAACAATAACACAGCCAACATCTCCCACTCCTTTGGATTCCTAAGTAAATACTGGATTAAAAGAATACTCAGTGGTGTGAAGAAGATAGTTGCTGGGAGTTAGGTATTTAATTAACATCACACTGGACAAACACAACGGGCTACAGGTGACGATACGGGATGAAACACGGAGGGTTAGATTCGAGGACAACACCACATACTTTTGGACCACGGTCAGATGATGTTGCTTCAAGACAGATGGAGTTGTGTCAGATTTTTTTTGTAAAAAACAAAAGGGTTGATAAAGGTGATTGATGGTAAGTCACAGGTGGAAATTGTAAGTTGCCACTCAGTTGAGTGCAAATGTCACTTAGATATGAGTTGTTAATGGTACATCATGTTGGTTCATTAATAGGGCATCTTAGATGGTCGAACACTGAATAATTGGTTCAAGCCTCTGCCAAGAGTCATGTGTTTCGAAGAATGAGATAGTGTGCTTAGTATATGAAAATAATAATTGGCAGGCATCTTCAGTCAAGTGGTTACTGGTGGCAATCCACATAAAGGGCATGTGGAGGGTGACCCAAAGGACTCGGAAAATGGTTCAGGCATCAGAACCATGAGGAGACATGTAGGTTCACGGAAGTCAAAAACTTGAAATTCAGATATAAGACAGATGCCTATGCAGAAATTTCATCAAGCCCTGCAAGCATCAGCCACACCAGGCTATAAAGGTAGGATGGAAGCAATAGGGTTAAGGCTCTATCCACCCCCACTGGTTACCCGTGTATTCTGCGAAACTTGCCAGCCTGAAGTTGACAAGTGATGCCTCTATTTCGTTTTCACGACCAAGTGAAAAACGAATCCTGCAACATACTGACGAGATTAGACTAAAAGAGGTCACTCAGCTACATCAAATGAATGATCAGGGCATTCCTCACGGCAAGGCCGAAAGTTCAGACGCAGGAGAATATTAAAAAATAGAAAATGTAAGTGACTGTACAAGACTCCAATCTTATCCCATATAAAATAATTGTTTAAAAAAGGGAACCATGGATACCTTTGAAAAATTCCCTTATAACTAACAGTATCCACAAATAAGTTGTAACTAAATGTTTGAATAACATGTCATCGACAGGTACTGCTATAAATTTGTTTTTAGGTGTTATACTTTGTATATGTAAAACAAAACTGAATGATTACATATAGGATATAATTATAAGAGAACAATTGAAACTGACAAAAAAGGAGTAATTAAAGTTAAGACCGGATTGCATGCAAATTAAAAGAAAAGTCAATGAAAAAGAATCTAAGAGGATTTTACGTTAGGTTAGGAAGGTAAAATAGCATGATGACAATAAATTTTAGGTTTGTTTCACAAAAATTATTGAGCCAAAGGATATTTCAACAGATTTTATGAATAACTGTCTTGTGCACATGAATGAGACCCCATAACAGTAGATAATGTCCTGTAGGGTATTTGCTCCATGATCAGATCACTTATGGGAACTTCTATTAAAAAGCAAATCATGAAAACATGTAAAATTTTCTCCTAATAAGCGTAATCAGATACATGGAAAAAATTACATGTGTATATAACATAGCACCTACAGGAAATGATTTTTACACTCTATCGAATAGCTAAGGAGAGTACATGGTACCAAATTGGGTATAAGATTATTTCAAACAATAGGTTGGTTGGTTTGAGGGTTTTATGGTACAAGGGCAATAATTGGCCATGCTACACAAGACATAAAACATCAAGTAATAGACACACACACAATGAGAGTTTTACTGACACAAAGAGAAATACACCCAGGGAGGAATGCACCTGACAGGAATCGAACCTGCCCCGCCTACAACTCGAAGGTTGCTAGAGCAGTGGACGTACCCACTGTGACACGACGCCCCCTTTAAGCATTAGTAATCCAAAACACTGATAGGTATGATTCCTTAATATGATTGTTTGAATTTTATGTATACAAATTTATGTTATACAATTTTTAATGTGTTAATTGTTACAGGACAACACTAATTAAAATAAATTAGGGTTGGCAGAGGCTAAACAAAACCACTTGCCTTGTTTAAATAAACATGAATAAAATTTATTAAATCAAACTCACCCTAAACTGAAGCATTTGTTCTGAATGGTTCTGTAGACCTTACTTCACCTGAAAATGAATGAAAATATTTAATAACGAATGTGTAGAAGAGAAGGTTGGTTGTGGTATTATGGCTCATGGTCCAAAAAAGGACAACCTGAGCCAACACAAAAAAATGCAAACCATTCATACTCAATAAAATTTAAAATTAGTCTAACTATCAATAAAAAGTATGTTTAAAATAATGTTTACAGTACAGATCATATCATTTAATTTAGATGATATAAACAGTGTAGTATAGAAGAAGCAATGCAAGTAGATCACCATTTGTAAAACACATCATTAAGACTAAAGATATAACTGGAGAAAATTGTGATAAGATGGGTTATCTCCATTTTAGGCGACTGTTAAAATTCAAATATGAAAAGTAATTCAAAATTGATGAACCATAACAAAAGTAAAATGCTGCAGCAATGTAAGGCAAAGAATGAAGTATGTGGAGGATGGTTGGTTGGGTTTTATGGCGCAATGACCATTAACGGACCAGCTGCGACAAGGACAAGATCAAATAATAAAATTATGAAGACATAAAAATTGGAGATAACAAGTTGAGCACCACATATGAAATTTAAAAAATATTTGTTGGTGAACACGAAACAAATAAAACAGTAGATTATAAATCGGAATATTAATTCCTGAGGATTTAAACACATGCTGGTCCATAGCAAGAAAGGTGTAAAACTTCTAAAGGAGAGATGAATGGATAAAAAAAAACATGATGTACAATGCATAAAAGGAAAAATGATGCATAGCATGTCATGATGGAAAAAATTGAGATTTAAAAAACCAACGGCACTAAAAAAGGGGAAAAGTTCAGTATGTGGATGATTTCTAATCAAATCTTGCAGGCTGAAAACTGAAATTTTAGACAATTTCAAATGTAGATGTTTAAATATTGGATTTGAAATTAAACGGTAAACAGAAAGAGGAGTTGAGGACCAGTTACAATTAGGAAAAAAGGTTTTTATATTTCATTAATGAATGTCGCACTGGAGCAACACAACTGGCTAATAGCGACAGTCCGGGATCAATCCCAAAGGGAAAGATCCAAGGACAACACCACGTAATTTTAAAACATTTGACGACGAGAAAAGAAAAACGAGTTGGGCATGAGTCACAATTCGGGGCAAGCGCAGCAAGTAAAAGAAGATGAGTGAATTGTGTGTCCAATGTAGAGTGACATTGATCCTTCGAAATTGGGGCAGATGACATTAGATGGTTTAATAGAAGGTCAATTAGTATGGGGATACAAGGAATCTTGCCAGTGAGTAAATAAATCATCTGATGAACATTTTGGTGTGAGAAAGGTACAGCTTCTTGCAAAGGGAAGGAATCACAGCTCTGTAAGGTTGCTCGTTACCTTTAATATGCACTTGTGACTGAGGACCCAACAAAACAAAATATCAAATCCCTTGCTATTCAATGTTCTATAGATAGAAACGATATCTGATACGAATGGGTGTCCAGGGACATCACAAAATAATCTCGTACACTTAGGCTGTCAGTGTGTATGCAATATTTACGGTGGAAACTAGAATAAATTGAAGGTAGTAATAGTAAATTGCCATCCCCTCAGCCGTATAAACGGAGCAGGAGTCATGAAGGCTGTAACTTAATGTGGCATTATCCAAAACAATAACACAGCCAACATCTCCCACTCCTTTGGATTCCTAAGTAAATACTGGATTAAAAGAATATTCAGTGGTGTGAAGAAAATAGTTGCTGGGATTTAATCTTATCCCATATAAAATAATTGTTTAAAAAAGGGAACCATGGATACCTTTGAAAAATTACCTTATAACTAACAGTATCCACAAATAAGTTGTAACTAAATGTTTGAATAACATGTCATCGACAGGTACTGCTATAAATTTGTTTTTAGGTGTTATACTTTGTATATGTAAAACAAAACTGAATGATTACATATAGGATATAATTATAAGAGAACAATTGAAACTGACAAAAAAGGAGTAATTAAAGTTAAGACCGGATTGCATGCAAATTAAAAGAAAAGTCAATGAAAAAGAATCTAAGAGGATTTTACGTTAGGTTAGGAAGGTAAAATAGCATGATGACAATAAATTTTAGGTTTGTTTCACAAAAATTATTGAGCCAAAGGATATTTCAACAGATTTTATGAATAACTGTCTTGTGCACATGAATGAGACCCCATAACAGTAGATAATGTCCTGTAGGGTATTTGCTCCATGATCAGATCACTTATGGGAACTTCTATTAAAAAGCAAATCATGAAAACATGTAAAATTTTCTCCTAATAAGCGTAATCAGATACATGGAAAAAATTACATGTGTATATAACATAGCACCTACAGGAAATGATTTTTACACTCTATCGAATAGCTAAGGAGAGTACATGGTACCAAATTGGGTATAAGATTATTTCAAACAATAGGTTGGTTGGTTTGAGGGTTTTATGGTACAAGGGCAATAATTGGCCATGCTACACAAGACATAAAACATCAAGTAATAGACACACACACAATGAGAGTTTTACTGACACAAAGAGAAATACACCCAGGGAGGAATGCACCTGACAGGAATCGAACCTGCCCCGCCTACAACTCGAAGGTTGCTAGAGCAGTGGACGTACCCACTGTGACACGACGCCCCCTTTAAGCATTAGTAATCCAAAACACTGATAGGTATGATTCCTTAATATGATTGTTTGAATTTTATGTATACAAATTTATGTTATACAATTTTTAATGTGTTAATTGTTACAGGACAACACTAATTAAAATAAATTAGGGTTGGCAGAGGCTAAACAAAACCACTTGCCTTGTTTAAATAAACATGAATAAAATTTATTAAATCAAACTCACCCTAAACTGAAGCATTTGTTCTGAATGGTTCTGTAGACCTTACTTCACCTGAAAATGAATGAAAATATTTAATAACGAATGTGTAGAAGAGAAGGTTGGTTGTGGTATTATGGCTCATGGTCCAAAAAAGGACAACCTGAGCCAACACAAAAAAAATGCAAACCATTCATACTCAATAAAATTTAAAATTAGTCTAACTATCAATAAAAAGTATGTTTAAAATAATGTTTACAGTACAGATCATATCATTTAATTTAGATGATATAAACAGTGTAGTATAGAAGAAGCAATGCAAGTAGATCACCATTTGTAAAACACATCATTAAGACTAAAGATATAACTGGAGAAAATTGTGATAAGATGGGTTATCTCCATTTTAGGCGACTGTTAAAATTCAAATATGAAAAGTAATTCAAAATTGATGAACCATAACAAAAGTAAAATGCTGCAGCAATGTAAGGCAAAGAATGAAGTATGTGGAGGATGGTTGGTTGGGTTTTATGGCGCAATGACCATTAACGGACCAGCTGCGACAAGGACAAGATCAAATAATAAAATTATGAAGACATAAAAATTGGAGATAACAAGTTGAGCACCACATATGAAATTTAAAAAATATTTGTTGGTGAACACGAAACAAATAAAACAGTAGATTATAAATCGGAATATTAATTCCTGAGGATTTAAACACATGCTGGTCCATAGCAAGAAAGGTGTAAAACTTCTAAAGGAGAGATGAATGGATAAAAAAAAACATGATGTACAATGCATAAAAGGAAAAATGATGCATAGCATGTCATGATGGAAAAAATTGAGATTTAAAAAACCAACGGCACTAAAAAAGGGGAAAAGTTCAGTATGTGGATGATTTCTAATCAAATCTTGCAGGCTGAAAACTGAAATTTTAGACAATTTCAAATGTAGATGTTTAAATATTGGATTTGAAATTAAACGGTAAACAGAAAGAGGAGTTGAGGACCAGTTACAATTAGGAAA